>CP136055.1:33789668-34444668 GCA_032464435.1 Aegilops umbellulata | reverse complement strand
ATGAAATCAAACTGACTGGTGATTACTCCGTTACCATATCGTTGATCAAGTGTCGCCTTCATCAATTATTTGTTATGAAGGCGCTGATGCGCCCTAAGCCTTTTCTTGGCTTGGAGGTCGCACATTCTCCTCGTGGATATTTGGTATCTCAGATCAAATAACGTCATGACTTGATCACTCGAGCTCAACTCAATGATGAGAAGATTGTTGACACTCCCTTGGAGCTTTACGTTCAGGGGGGCTAGCCTCATGACTTCCCACTGGGCGAGGGGTGCACCTAACCCACCTACTCACTCATCAATTACGGTGTTCAGCTGACTTGCACAGAAAGACCCCTATTGTTTAGTAATTTGGCGCCCCATCTTTTGATTGACTGTTGACAACTAATCTTTTCAATGTTCAATTCTACTCTATGTTAGAACATTACTGTGAATTCTAAGTGGTCCTATTCTCTGTCCCGTGCTAGGAAGCATTACTCCTCTTTTCATTCCAAATTCTTCAATAAGACCGATACGATTGATTGGTCTGTGCGTTTCTCTTATTACTTTTTTGTATCCCCCTGTTCCTCGGATACAATTCGATCCTTCTACGGCCAAATCTCAATTTGTGGAAAGCCTTCAATGGCTTCCTTATGAAAACATCCATTTGTATATGGGTATAGACGGTCTTTCATTATTTCTTCGTGATATTGACCACATTTCTGATACCTATTTGCATTTCAGTGGGTTGGTCTGGTATGAGAAATTTTGGGAAAGAGTATATTTCAGCATTTCTAATTCGTGAATTTCTAATGATCACCGTGTCCTGCATGCTGGATCCTCTACTATTCTATGTTCTTTCCGAAAGCGTGCATCCTATGTTGTGCGGAGCTGAGCATCTTCTATTCGCTGGGATCAAGCTTTTCCTCTGCAGGAGCCTTGTGCAGTAAACCCCCTACTCCTCTGCAGGGGCCTATGTTGTGCGGAGCTAAGCATCTTCCATTTGTTGGGATCAAGCTTTTCCTCTGCAGGGGCCATGTTTCCCGAAGCGACACTTTGTTTCACTCCTTTCATTTATACTCTAAGCGCGATTGCTATAATATATACTTCCTTACTTTAAGACAGATCAATCTTAAGAAGATCATTGCCTACTCCTCAGTAGCCCATATGAATTTGGTGACTATTGGTATGTTTAGTCGGGCGGCGTCCGTTAGGTCACCTATTTTGAGTTATGGACACACAAGCAAGGCCAAAACATGTGTGTCAGGCGTGCGACCCATCAACCTACTAGCAATAGGGGAGAAAACTTAGCATGTCGCAACAAAAGTGTCGACCAAAACACCGTCGTCTGTTCCTAAAACAAAACCCCTTAGCGCCCCGGGACGGGAGTGGGGGACGGCCCTACGCAGACAGCAGCAGCACCGGCTCTACGAAGTCCGAATCGAATCTTTCGGTTGGCTTTCCCGTGAATAAGAATTGTTGGGTGCGGCGAAGCAAGCGCTTCTAGCTGTTTCGCTTGCTTCTTTCTTATTGTGGCGGCTATTATGGCGTGGCTGAAATGAACGAAAAGCGAGATGATTCAAATCGATTGATAGATGGCCTGATCTATTCTGATAGATCGAAAGGTATCCTATCAATAATAAGGGTTGACCTCTTTCTATCTATTGATGATACAAGATATCTATCTATTCTGGATCCATCAGAAAGAAATCGATATGTATCTAATTTTTTTCTACATCATATGTAGAGCGCCCAAGCGTTTGGCCGGCTCAGTTCTATTATCCATCGGTCCAATGCACTGGCTCATCTCATGGAGGGAAAAAGCAAATGTAGTTAGTTGTCTTGTTGTTCGCCGCCTCGACACATTCCCCGGCATCGTCCCACACAGAAAGAAAGAGCGTGGAGCCCTGGCCCGACCTGTAAGTCCGCTAACGTAAAGCGAGGAGTTGAGCCTAAACTGGCGAAGCGAAGTCACTTTCGTAACCATACTTCCTACAGCTAACACGTGCCCAGTCCAGCGGGAACGCGAAGCGCAAACGAACGTGAGTTGCTATACCAAATCCCCCGCTGGCCATCGGGGACCTAGTGGTAAGGCCATGATCCGCAGGGGAAGGCATCACTCATTCTTCTATTGGGGACAGGTGCACGAACGACAACTCCAAACGTCAGACATCCGCCGCATATACCTACCGTTTAGGTGGCACTAGCAAGATCCAGCTAAGGTAAGGAACTCCGTGTCACGGCTGCTCCACTCCGCTGCGGTCTTTTGAACTGAACTTCGTTGCCTTCCCGCGCGCGAAACGAATGGGCGCTGTGTCGTGGGTCAGTTTTGGGGCGGGGAGGGGGGGGCAGAGAGAGACCAGAAGAATGATTCATTTGGATCAATGAGCCATTTCGCGAATCAATAGAATGTCTCTCTATCCATATCTATTCTATCTTTATATGACGGGCCATAAAAAAGAAGTATTTTTTATGGCATGCGGGATGATCGCGCCTAGTAGCCACATATCAGTTGCGCTCAGTATGCGGGATTTCCCTTGGATCAAATCTTTCGCTTTGATGAATTTGGACCTAGCGAAAAGGACTCTAAGCCTTCGCGCAAACAAGCAAAGTAGAAGCAAGACGAGGAAGCAGAGCTGTTGTAGAAGCAGTAGCTTCCCCCGACAATATACAATACAACAGTAGCGACCATGAATAAAAAAGCCCCTTGTTTAAGGGTTTCACTGCTTTTCCCAGGCCGAAGAAGGGCAACTACTTATTGATTGATCACCTTTCTTTGATATGTGTTCAATTTAGTACAATACAAACTACAACTATCAAAGCAAGCTATAACTAGAAAAGCCCTAGCCAATAGTTTAGTAGTCAGCCAAACCCCCATGCTCACGACATGTTCTTATATTGATTGAGTTGGAGGGAGTCAGAGACTACCACAGAATCCTTCCATAGTCACCCCGATGACCTTCGTCACCAAAGCGTCACGAGAGTTTTTAAGACCCCTCATATAATCTCCAGTGGGGATCAGTCGGAGCACGTAGGAATGCCAACCACAACATAAGCCGCAGGCGGAGAAAGCTCGAAGAGCTTCCCTTCATTCGCTTCACAGGAGTCGCACATAGCTAGAAATCAGAGGGCCCATACTACCTGCCTAACCCTTCGCTCCGAGGGACCGTAGAATGAAAAGCGCCTTCTAAACAACTCGGCAGAAGGGAAGGGGCCTATGTATTTGCACAACCCCTGCGGATTTGACCATACCTACACCCGAAGGCCGAAGCCAATAGCAATCCTGCCACCACGCCACAAAAGAGGAGCTCGTGTGGAACCTTGGATTTCTGGCATAACAGCGGTGGAAGGTATCAAAATATTACGGCCGCATAACATAGTATATACGCTTGGTAGAGTTCTACATGCATGATAACATGTTTCGAAGTGAATGAAAACTTAATGAGGTAATATCAACATGAGAACATGTCATACTTTCAGTTTTCCCCACCGAAGCTTTTAGGAAAGTATATGGCATTATTGTTCTCCAAGACGATAACTATTGTATGTTGCAGGGATTTCTTCTTATTTTCCCACAGGATTTGCAAAAGTTTTAGCAACACACGCTACTACTCATATTTTTCCCGGGCATATTTTTCCCACGAGGTTTATAGAGAAGACTTAATCAAGACAATGGATTCCTATGACAAGCGATGATTAGGTAAAGAGTAAAAGATAATAACCCTGGCCGTTATTAGGGGCGACAGTTGACTCCCGTGGAGGCACCCCTAGCAAACCGTCATGTCCTTTTCCATTGTATATAAGTACATCATCAAAGTGACAGTTCACAGTTCGATCAGAGTGAAGAAAGAAGCGAGGCCTTTCCGTGCTCTTGACGGAGTGGGTGTGATATCCTACAGCGTTGGTTGGCACTAATATGTGCGTTAATTAATCAGAACATATCCAAACCCGTAAGACATGTACTCCCTCTGTTCCGAGTTACTCATCGCAGAAATTGATGTATTTAAATGTATTTTAGTTCTAGATACATCCATTTCTGCGACGAGTAATTTGAAATGGAGAGAGTACAAAATAGATGAAACAAATGCAAGGACAAGAATATTTTTTGGATGCTCTTATTCAACCGTGTTTATCAGAAGCACAGGTAACACTCAATCACAGCCATCAAACAAATTAATTCAGAGTCAAAATAATAGTGCAGAGAGCATAGAATATATCATATCATTTGCAACCCTATATGACACGAAAAAGAAGACATTAGAACATTCTAATGAAAGGCATCAGTTAATAAGCGGAGATTATTAGTCCACACATGGAATTGTCCATTGGGAGTGTAGGATATCTGATCATCAATTGCCAGTAGGAAAGAAGAAAAATATGTGAAACGGAAAATCTGGTTAAACCATTTGACTCCAGAGCAATTGCGGACGCTGCAAAGGGTTGACCCATCTGACTATCAGCACCAGATGCGAACCCCTATGATCTGAGTCCGGTATCTTAGCGCATAGAAAAACAGCAAAAAATAAGAGATGGGAAACCTCACGTTTTCTCTCAAGATGCAAACCACATGAAAAAGCACAGGTGATGCAGACATATCAACATGGCATCAGTTCAGACCACCCGCCTGCTTGTACTCTCATATTTACACCAAGAGAACATCAAGAAAGATGAAACAACAAAAGATCAGTTACATATCATAAAAACATTAGAAATATCAATAGCAAACAGACAAGAGCTCAGTAAGAACGTAGCGATTGATAATCACATCTGAAAGATCATACTGAGTGAATTTCCTCATCACTGCTCCAAATCCAAGCAAATAAATAAAACTATTTTGGTCAGTCATATACTTGTTCACCCGAACTCAAGACAAAGTAAAGAACCATGAAAACAAACAAATTTCTACCTAAATTACAAATTCATTTTCCCACATGAAGAGAACTTGTCTAATAGTTTGATTTAATTACAGAACAATATTAAACTAAAGTGTTTAAGAATATAGGCGGTGTTATCTACACGTTGCAAAAGAACAATAGCTAAAAGGGCTGAGGTTGAAAGGTCGTCAGGTAGGAGCGAAAGACTATCTTTGTTCAAGTAATCATTATTTGATCATATGAACTATGCACTTGTGATCATCATTCAACCTTGAAAAAACAATAGCTAACGAAAATGACAGGTATTCCAAAGAAAGATTCAGGGAAACATTGTGCAAATAACACATTGGCCTCATAGAGAAGATTAGATCGTTCCACATTAAGAAAATTCAGACATATGCTTGTCTATAATTTAGTTTAATCCTTGGCCACTAACAGAAGCAAACTACTTTAACATGTAAAAACACATCAGCAGAAGTATCTAATCAGGGGAAAGCATTTTGATCTAGAAGAAAGGACTCAGAATATGGGTGGTGATATAACAGAATGGTCGGCAAGGCAAGAAGATGCCAGTTACGACGAACGAGACCAAATATCAATCATCACCGTCCTCAAACACAATGCAAACTTTTAAGACAAGCACACAAATTGCAGCATGCTCCAGACACAAAATCCAAGCATGCTTTATACACTGGACAACAATCAGCAATACCAGAATCCATAAGGCAGCACTGATGCACTCCACTACTGTGCTTTCAAAATTTTACAAAAAGAATGGGAAAAAATGATAAGAGATGTAGGAAGGTTGGTAAGCGGGTTGCCCATTAATATTGGCAGGCCGACCAGATTTCCTTCCTTAGTGGTTTGACTACAGCCGAATCTGGCAGGCAAGACAATGGTACAAAGAACCAATGCCTTGGTACAATGCAGCCCTGATGCTGCTTTAATATATCAGCAATGGTTGTAAAGTGCAATGTTGGAGACGTCAGACAATGCTTTCTAGGCAAATGCATTTCAATCAGAAAGCAACAATGTTTGCTGCTCAGAGCCCAGTGCAGATCTTCATCCATACCACACAACATTTGAAAACTGTAGCGTAGTGTCCAAAAAAATAACATATTGAAGAATGCACGACAATTCAACTAAACACTCAAAAGCTGTTCAATTTGGCTTCAGAATTGCAGAAAGACAGCATGGACGCATAGCGACCGATCAGTCCGGAAAGATGGTATGATTAAAAGGTTTTTCATCACCAGCCAAGCAAAATCAATTAAATGGTGTTCTTCCACATGAGCAAAAAGACCCCAGGATTGTAGGAGTGCCAAAAAACAATTACAATTAAAGAGTGGAAGACAAGGAACTAAGACAAACGGTATTCAATAATTAAAGAGTGGATGACCAGATACAAACAGTATTCAATTTGACCTCAGAATTGCAGAATGACAGCATGGACGCATAGCGACCGATCAGTCCCGAAAGATGGTATGATTAATAGGTTTTTCATCACTGGCCAAAACTGAACAAATGTCTCAGAAATCCCAACATAGATAAAATATGAACCAACACAAAACTTCAATGTGGGCTGGACACTAGAATTGCATATGCACAGACAACAAGTTAAAATAAAAAACAAGGCCGAATAAGAGAAATGATTGTTAAGAAAACAATGCAAGATTTTACTCAACTGCCCATTTCACCACACAGGCCAGTACATACCATTAAAGTGCAGTGCCAATCCTGCTAGAGTGCTAGTCCTCGAAGCAGACCTCAAAAGATAAATTTTCAACAAAGGGAGAGTGCAGATACCGAAGGCAAAGAAATAACAATGAGATGCATTTAAAATGAGAGGAAAATGATTGTTGGCGAAAGAGATCATATAGCAGGAAACACTTTCAGTAATAAATGCACAGCAAAAAGCACTTAACCGATACACACTTATCCTGCAAAGGCAGCATGGGCATAAAAATAACAATGAGATACATTTGAAGAATATAATGAGAGGAAAATGATTGTTGGCGAAAGAGATTATCAAGCTCAACCCAACTGCCCACTTTCCACAAATTAATATAGCAGGAAACACTTTCAGTAAGAAATGCACATCAAAAGGCATTTAACCGATACACACTTATCCTGCAAGCCGACAAGGGTGAAAATGGCAAAACAACTTCTAAAGCAAAGCAGATAGATACGAAGCAGCCATCTCATTGGAAGGATAATGAGAGGAAAATGATTGTTGGCGAAAGAGATGTCAAGCTCAACCCAACTGCCCACTTTCCACAAATTAATATAGCAGGAAACACTTTCAGCAAGAAATGCATAGCAAAAGCATTTAACTGATACACACTTATCCTGCAAAGCCTAAAAGGGAGGAAAAGTGAAACAAATTCGTGTGCTAAGCAAATAGATTCAGAAGCATTATTCACAGAAAAAGAACAGAGAAGGCAAGCATATTATTATGCTGTTATGGAAACAGACAAGAATCACACCAAAAAAACAGAAAAGTCAGATTAGTTGAGAAGGAAGTTAATTGTTGCTGAAAGTATACTGCAGTCTTTCGATACACACTATCCTGCACGATGTGATGTGCATAAAACTTGGCGTCATGGAACCTACGTGATGTGCATAAAACTTGGCATCATGGAACCTACGAATTACTAATCATAGTTTGTTGACTTGCATAACATGAAAAACAGAAGACAACACAGATATAACAAGCAAGTTGTAGCACTAAGGTTTCCACATCACTGTATATCAGACAACGGATTCTAACAATACCATGCGACAATAAATCTGGAAGCATAGATTTGTTACTGATGATTTTACTTAAAAAAGTGAAGCCCTTTTGTACCAGTACACATCCATCATAAATAAAAAGTATACCTACATAATCTGAAACCATAGCATCAGACAACCTAAACTCTTCTATACCCCTAGCCAAATGCAATTTTTTCACTTTTAAGCAACTGCAATTTCTGCTGCAAGAGGCCTCAGGAACTCATCCTCATCCTTAGGAGGGTGGATGGTAACAAGGTCAGGTAAAGGTGTAGCTGGTCCTTGTTTCCCCTTCGGATCCCAGTCAAGCATGATCTTAACCTTGATACCCAGCACACCCTGAAAGCAAATAAGAAATATAAGATCAGCTAAGTTATGTGAACTAACAACACCATTTATGTATAGCAACTACTTCCGTGTGAAGTAGGCCCCAAACCTGTCTCAGAAGAACATGCCTCACAGCTCCATCAATATACTGGTTGACAGGATGGCCAGAAGAGATCATATAGCCATCCTTGAACTTCATGGACTTAGCACGCTGTGCCCTAAGCTTCCCACTCACAATAACCTAGAAATCAGGGATGCTCCATGAGTACATGAGCTAAATTGCCTGAATTAAAACAAGAAAAACTATTGTCAACAGAACAGGCACCTCACAGCCCTTCGCACCACTCTCCATGACAAATCGGAGTACACCATAGCATGCTCTGCAAGTACATAAACTGAATTAGACAAAGAGCTCCCAACAAACAACTGATAACAGTAAGACATTCAGATAGCAATTTTAACTGCCTGCCCTAACATAAGAAAAGATTTGCGAAAGTCAAAAGGTAATGAGGACAACCAGTTTGGAACGCATTAGAAGCCTATAGACAAAGCTTCCCAGCAAATGAAGCATGGTTGCCACAGGTAATTTAGTCATCTTCCGACACAAAGTTGGCATAGAGACCTATTTGCTTTATAGATGACAAAGCGAACAATGGCACAAGAAACATATCTGACCAGATACGTTAGTACTTCTCTCCAGAGAAGAAACTAGTAGCAACATGCATCTACTGATTACAAAATGCAATAGAGAGCAACAATTCATTACAATCACCAAGTAGAAAAGGCACCCTGATAACAATTGATCAGACTCATACAGCAATACGATAATTCAGCTAAGCAATTTTATATCCTGACAAGGGACTTATGAAAACCAATTTTATAGGTAATGTGGCCAACCAGTTAGGAAAGCATTAGAAACTATAGACAAAGTTTTTAAGCAAATGAAGCCTGGTTGGCACAGGTAATTTAGTCATCTTCCGACACAAAGTTGGCATAAAATAACCTATTTGCTTTATAGATGACGTATGGCAAACTACGGCACAAGAACCCTAACTTCAAGAAGATTCATTGGTCATGTTCTCTCCAAAGCAGAAAGCAATGGAAACATTAGCAAAATGCACCAACTGCTTACAGAAAGCACTGGAGGGCTACAATTGATTTCTGTCACCATCGAACACAAGTCCGGCGTTAATGAGCCAGACATGTTGTGAAGATGACATGGTAGTACGCTACTCATATATGTAACTAATATAGGTTTCAGAGCGTCTGGGTTCGGGAATAACCTTCGGACGGCAAGGCCACCGAGCAGCTTGTAGCGGAGGGACTCGGCCTGAGCGACGGCGCAGAGGCCGCGGTTCAGGACCTTCTCGGCGTAGAGCTCCACGCCGCCGTCTGGAAAGTTGAAGCGCTTCTGCACCACCGACGTCAGCTCCCTTATCCTCCGGCCCTTCTCGCCTGAACGCCAAACATAACCAGCCACCGGAGCAACAAAATATCAGATCAGGCGTCGAGAACAATAGGAGAGCACGGGATGCTTGTGGTCGGGAAATGAACGTACCGAGGACGTTCTGGGTGCGGGTGGCGCGGATGATGATCTCGGTGCGCATGGGGGTGACGCGGATCTCGACGCCGGCGAAGCCGTCCTCCCCGAGCTCGCGGGTCAGCATCTCGTTCAGCTCGGCCAGGAACACGCCGTCGGCGACGAACTGCGAGCGAGCAACGCCGTAAGAATCAACATGTCGTGCTAATTAAGCTGGGGATCGAGAAGGGAGAGGGCTCGATCTCGTACCTTTCGCTTCTTGCTGATCTGAAGAGCCATGTTGGAGAAGGGAGGGGGAAGGAGATGATTTTGCGGCGGCGGCGGCGGCGGCGGCGGCGGCGGCACAAGATAAACCCTAGGTTTGGATGGAAATGTTGAGGAGCGACTGCGAATATATAATAGATCGATCGGGCGTTAGGGTTTTGCTGCAGATGTTTAGGCCGGTCGGGCCGCCGTGGCTATCTACCAGGCCGCCGTCCAGTCTCTATCGGCACACCGATTGTACAAAAAAAATACACATCACACACACGCCCTTAAAAGTGAAAATGATGGACGTGTTTGGTGGGAGCTCCTACTGGACGCTCGTTGCGTCCAACAGGGCGCCGACGCACAGGAGGCGTCGCTACTTCGCACACGCACGTCGCTGCGGTGCGCCGATTGGGCCGGCCCATTGGAGTGCGCTGCAAATACAAGTGATAATTTGCAAAAAAAAAATAGCAGGCGTGATGGCTGGGAATCGAATACAGCACTTTTGACTTGCACTCACACCCTACTAGCCACTAGAATGGAAGCGCTTAGTTGACCAAACTACAGCGGAAACCTACAAGAACTAAAGAAAGTATAAGACTATTTGAAAAACATCCTTTACGATTTTCCAAATAGCAAAAACAAAACGTGAATGTTTTATCAAACGCGAACATTATTAGTTTTTTTTTTGTAAATTTTGAGAAAACTCAAACATTTTTCAACACACAAACGAATTTTGGAGACGCAAACATATTTTTTAGAACGGAAACATTTTTTAAACTACCCAAAAAACTGAACAGGAACAATTTTACAAATTTTGGAACAAAATTTGGAAACACAAACAACTTTTGAATTTCCCAAACATTTTTGGAATTTGTGACATTTCTTTAAAGCACAAACATTTGAGAACAAATTTTGAAACAGAGAACAAATTTGGAAGCACGGACAATTTTTTAAAGCACAAACATTTTTTGAATCTTTAGAACAAATTTGGAAATGGAGAACAATTTTTAAAGCACGAACATTTTTTGAATCTTGAGAACAAAATTTGAAAACTCCCGAAAAAATTTGGAAGCGCAAACAATTTTTTAAAGCACAAACATTTTTTGAATCTCGAGGACAAATTTTGAAATAGATAACAATTTCAAAAAATCCCTAACAAATTTGGAAGCATGAACAATTGTTTAAAGCATAAACATTTTTTTTGAATCTTGAGAACAAATTTTAAAAAAGAGAACAATTTTGAAAAATTCCGAATAAATTTGGAAGCGCGAACATTTTATGAAAACACGAACATTTTATGAAATCCGGTATATTTTTGCATTTCGAAAGTTTTGAACTTTTTGTGTAACGAGAACAAATTTTGAATTGGAGAACATTTTTTCGAAAACTGTAAATGTTATGAAAATACGAACAAAATTTGAATATTTTGAATTTCTTTTGAGAAAAAGAAAGAAAACAAACAAAAAAATCAGGAACATTTTTCGAGATTGTGAACAAAATTTTGTAAATGTGAATAATATTTCAGAAATATGAACAATTTTTGACGAAAAGAATTTTTTTGAAAATTCTGAACCATATTTGAACTTTTCGAAAAGCTTACAAAGAAAAGGTAAAAAAATAATAAGACAAAGAAAACAAGAAAAAAAAAGTCAGAATAAGACTGAAGAAAAAACAGTAGAAGGAACAAATGGTTTTTTCCTCGTTTCTAGTTTCTTTAAGTTTAGCATTGCTATTCTTACAGATGCACGAGGCGCAATGTGTTCAGCTAGTGGAGGTCGTAGGTTCGATCCCTAGTGCGATCGTTTTTTGCTGTTCATCTCGCGAGGCGAAACCACTCAAATGGGCCGGCCCAGGGTGAGCTGCGCCTGTGCGAAGCGGCGACTACTTGCCGCAATAAGCGACGAATAGGAAATTTCGTGTTTGGTTGCCTGCATACACCTCGACCAGACCCGTGCGGGAAGGATCCAGCCTGTTTGATAGCCCGCATACACTATTGGGCCTGCACTGTCCGCTTCTTAAAGCACCTCTCGGCCTGGCTCACTGAAAACGCAAAGATCGGCAGTTTCTCTAAAGCTAGGCCTAGCGGACGCGCAGCGAGCGGGCCCTGCATAAGGAGAAACGGGAGGGATGCGAGGAGGGCCTGTTCGGCAGCAGCCTAGCTTCCAAATCCTCTAAATCTGCGGATGAGTTGCACCGAACAGTCAAATTCAAGGAAGCTAGCTTCCCAGATCTCAGGGTGCCCGACGTGCAAAAAACTGGAGCACCACTTCTGGTCATCCCAAGAAAAGTGAGATCTGGAGTTGGCCTAATTTACGAAGTAATGCCACCGCCAAGTGATTCACGTACCGGTTCGTTACCTTTTCCCTCCGATCTGGGTCAAGCCCACCCTCTCTCCTCTTGTCTACCTCTTGAGCCGACTGGGCTCCAGCCCGCCCAGGCAGGCTGGCCTCCTGGCGTGAAATAGAAGCAGAAATGAGCGAAGCGAACGGTTTTCCATCGATTGCAATCCGCGAAAAAGCTGGCATCAGGAAACAGAAGCAAGATTCGAGGATCTAGCGAAGTGCCTTCTTCAACCTAAACTCCTCTCTAATCTCCTCTCTTCCATGGCCCTCTAATCTACATAACGATGCTTCGATTCGTGGTAAGCTATACACAAAAAAGATGAATCAATGCTATGGTTCCATTCAGGCGATCGGTTTGTAGTTTCGTCGACCGTACATGCTTAATTTCTTGTTCCCGTTTGGAGCTGTTTTGGACGAATGTTGTCAGATTCGTCACGCACGATCGATTGTTTGTAATTTCCTTTGACCAGCAGGCTAATCTCGCATTTCTGCACAACATTCGTGTTGCAAGTTGTCATAGCCCTAGAAATTGCTTGTCATTAGTTGCATCTGCATCCATGCATCATGATTAATTTCAAAGGAAAGTTGAATTGGGGATGACCAAGCCCTAGCACTAAACCAATTCAAATAGGTTCAACCAAGAAAATATTTTTCAATGAACCCAAATGGCCTTCAAAAATGTTCACCATTTTTGGGAAATGCTGGAAACAGTAACCAGAGATATTGCACATTTTTCCATGACATTTGGATTATTGAATTAACTCATATTGTATTTGAATTGGGGCATTTAAATCCTATAAATATTTTTAAATGCTCTAATAATTCTGAAACTAGTTTGGGTTGTTGGAAATAATCCAAACACTGTCCAACATTATTTTCAGGATTTTACAAAATGGATTAGTATTTTTACTAATTCAAAACAGATCAAATAATTAGAAAACAGAACAAAATAGAAAGAACAGGAATTTACCTGGCTCACCTAGGAGCCCACTTACCTGTGCGGCCTGCTCCTAAAGCCAGCCCATCTCCACCTCCCCTGCCGTCTTCCTCCTCTTGCCAGGAGGAAGAAGGGCGCGTGGCCACCGCTCGCGAGCACGCGCCTCGCCAGCTCCTGCTTGCCGCCGACGCCCTGGACGCCTCCCGTGACGCCACGCAGCCCTCTCGACCCTCTCTCACTCTTCCCCGACCTCGTCCCCTCCTCTGTCCCGCTCCTCTCTCCACCGAACGGAACCGTCGCCACCGACGCCGCTCGCAAAGGCCACAGCCACCTCGTCGCCCCTTCGACTTGCCCATGAGCTCCGTGCCGTCGTCCTCGTAACCTCCACCGAGCCAAGCAAGCCGGGAAGCACCGCAGCGACGCCATCGTCGTCATCCACACCGACGGGCGCCCGAGATCGCCGTTGTCAATCCGTCGCCTCCGACGCTTCCCCGAGCACGCTGGGTTTCTCTGCGAGTCCTTTGTGAGCTCCTCTCCAATCCCCCCGTTCCCTTCCTCCAGCGCGTCCTCTAACACCGATTCCGCCATGGCCGAAGCTCGCCGCCGCGCCATGTTGCCGCCGTGGCTATAGCCACTGGTGCTCCCACCCGGGTACACCATCATGCTCACAACGTCTCCACGAGCCCGTTGCATGCCGCAGCTCGCCTTTCTGTGCCCCCTAGTGGTCGCCCGTGTCTCACCCGAGCTCCGGCCGTCGCATAGCTCGTCGTCGGTGCCTCTGTAGGCCGCCCCAGCTCCGGCGGCCACCACCACTGGATGCGCCCCACCGCCAGCTCTCCGTAGCCGCAAACCGCGCACGAAATGGTCCTCTGTAGCGCGAGCCCGATCAACTCCGGCGAGCCTCCGCCGCGAGATGTGGTCGCCGGCGCCTAATCCGGCGACGCTGACATGGCGGCGCAATTAGTGCTAATATCCGTTAATTACCCACCCTAACAGACACTGACATGTGGGTCCTCGAGCCTAATTAGGTTAATCTAATCATCCTGCTTAAATTAGTGCTAATCTTGCAGGCCCCATGTGTCAGCATTGACTTTGGACAAGTCAGCGTTGACCAGGCCCACCTGTCTGTGACCGTAGGCAGCACTGGCTCACTGACCGGCGGGCCCCACTCGTCAGGTCAGCATGACGCAATGCTGATGCAGTAATTGTTTTCTGGATTTGAAATAATTCAGGAAATTCCAGAAAATGATCTAAACTTCTAAAATTCATAGAAATTCAACCGTAACTTCAAATCAAACAAATTATATATGAAAAATGATCAGAAAAATCCAGTCTATCCATCTGTACCATTTTCATGCATGTTAGAACAACTTATACCTGCTCATCAGGTCAAATAAATTAAATGGCATTTTAATATCCACATATGGAGTTTGAATTTGAACCCTTGGTTCAAACCAACTTCATTTAATATGGTTGCTAGTTACATTAGCTCAATCAACAGCATATTGCCATGACATTATCATGCATCATAATTGTGCATTGCATTGATCGTGTTTCCTATCTGTTTGCCGGTGTTGTTCCCTCTCGATAGACGTGGCTTCGACGATGAGATCGATGACACTGATGAAGAGCTATATTATCTTCGGAAGTGCCAGGCAAGCAAAACCCCCTTGTTCATTCCGATACAATCCCACTCTCTCGCTCCTGCTCTCTTTTACTGCATTAGGACAACAACGATTCATCTGTTACTTGCTGCGGTAGTTGAACCCCTTATCCTCTGCATGACCTGTCATTGCCACAGTAAATAGATGAAACCCACTAGCATGAGTAGGAGTTGATTGAGCCCTGGTGTGCCTACTCATTCATGCTTGTTTGGCGTGCCTGCTATTGCTTAGAGTTGTGTCAGGTCTGATTCATCGGGAATGAATTGGAATGGTGATGAACATGTCCTACTGTGTGTGAGCTAAGTGTGTGAACACGATTTGGTAAAGGTAGCGGTGAGAGACCATGTCGGAGTACATGGTGGGTTGTCTCATTGAAGCCGTCCTCAGGAACTGAGTTCTGTGTTTGTGATCCATGAAACAGTTACTACCACACATTGGGATCCTTAATTGACTCTCTCGGCTTCTTAATCACCCTTGTCCTCTGTCCAGGAGTTGCAAGTAGTTTCTGGTGTTTGTAGTATGCTGGGGGCCGCACGCAGTGCTGACCGTAGGGGTGGGCTGTGTTGCGGTAGGCACGTGGCACGGTGTACCGGGCGCCCGTTTGGTGTCTTGGGAACCGTGCTCACATCGTTCGGGGCCGTATGTGGAAACCTCGGCCGGACTCCCTGCGGATGGAACCTGAATAGGCGATAAACCTGGACTAGAGACTTGAGTGTTTAGGTAGGCCGTGGCCGACACCCTCGTTGGGCTTCCGCTTGAAGGTTGCCGAGTACATGTCGTGTAAACGATGGTAAGTGGTGAGAGCGTGTGTGAAGAAGTACACCCCTGCAGGGTTAACATCATCTATTCGAATAGCCGTGTCCATGGTAATGGACTTCTGGGTTGCCTATAACAGTTCATAGACAAGTGAAAGTGGATACTCTAAAATGCGCAAGATAAGCGTGAGTGCTATGGATGGCGTTCTCGTAGGAAGACGGGAGCGGATCCATAGTTGTGTATTGATATGGTGAATATGTGGACTCGTGTGCGCCACCTCAAAAGAGTTGCTTGCAGTCGTAGTTCAGGATAGCCACCGAGTCAAAGCTGGCTTGTTGCAGTTAAACTCCACCACCCCCTTTATTGATACTGATGCATATGTAGCTAGTTCTGATGTAAGTCTTGCTGGGTACATTTGTACTCATGCTTGCCTATTTTATGTTTTTGCAGAGAGACGTCAGTCTCGCTAGTAGTTCCGTGTGGACTTCGACGTTTAGCTTGATACCTCAGCTACGATCTTGTGCCCTCGGCAGGATCTGGTAGATAGTCAGGCTTCTCAGCCTTTTCATTTGTAGTTGTCTGTACTCAGACATGTTAAGCTTCCGCATGTGCTTGTTGCTTGTATGCTCTAAATGTTGGGTCATGAGACCCATGCTTGTAATATCTCGCTCCTCGGAGCCTAATGAGTAAATATTGGAGTCGTAGAGTTATGTTGTGATGCCATGTTGTATTTACACATATCGAGCATATTGTGTGTATGATTGAAATGCTTGCTATGTGTGGGATCCGACAATCTAGTTGTTTATCCTTGGCAGCCTCTCTTATGGGGAAATGTAGTCTAGTGCCTCCTTGAGCCATAGTAGTCCGCTATAGCCCGGTTCACCGGAGTCCTGCTAGCCCAGCACTACTGCTCAGGACACTTGACTGGCCGGCATGTGTTTCACTTCGTTCCTGTGTCTGTCCCTTCGGGGAAATGTCACGCGGTGACATCCGGAGTCCTGCCTAGCCTGCTACAGCCCGGGTTCCCGGAGTCCTGTTAGCCCAGTGCTACAGCCCGGATTCACACGCTGCTGACCGACATGCTCGAAGTTGATTCATGTATGCATGTCCCCATGGGTTAGTGCCGCTTTGGGTTCACGACTAGCCATGTCGGCCCGGGTTCTCTGTCATATGGATGCTAGCGACACTATCATATACGTGAGCCAAAAGGCGCAAACAGTCCCGGGCCAGGTAAGGTGGCACCCGTGGGAATACCGTGCGTGAGGCCGCAAAGTGATATGATGTGTTACATGCTAGATCGGTGTGACTTAGGATCGGGGTCCTGACAGCGTTGGTATCAGAGCCTGACTGCCTGTAGGATTACCAAGCCAAACTGGTCGAAGTCGTGTCTAGAAATGCTTTAGTTATATAAGGGAATTGATTGTGGAAGGGAACGTAAGGCTCTTTTTACTCCTTATACCCTATGTCCTTCTGATCTGAGTCATCCTCTTCTCTTCTACGGGGATTAAGAACTAGGCTTCTCTTCTATCTCTCAGGATGACGTGTTACTAAACCGTAGTTGCCTAGGTTTGTTGAGTTAAAGCCTCAGTTTAGTTCCTACTATTTCCATATGTTCATAGCTGGCCTCAGAACCTTGATATTGTGATGTTGAGTGGTTATGCCACCATTTTGCAGGATGTCTCAAATTATTTTGAGCGTTTACAGCCGTTATGCTGTCCGAGTCATCCCAGGTTTCTAAATAGTCTGATGCAATTGTAAATCCCTTCTTCCCGTTCTCGATGTTCTTTGGGTCAGATTAAGCACACTACACGGTCTGTGAGGTACTCCGTTGTCTCGGCATATATGTTGGAGCTACTATTATGACTCTAGGTGCCTTATGAAACCATCTAGTAATCTATCCATGTTTTGTGTCCCCAGTGTGATGAATCTAGCCACCATTCTCGAAAGCATCCCGTGATGCTATTTAGTAGTAGGTATTCTATTCCTGGGTTCTTGAACCCGAGATTCACCCTACCTACTTCGTGTTGATAGTGTTGCTCGTTCCTTTAGAATATTAGTAACCTTTGCGATAGCCTCGAGGTCCGTGGTATTTCCTTCTTCCAAATACCATGAACCGTCCTTGGCAGAAATTCGTTTTGAATCAAAAGATCACAACCAGGGTGCTCTTGAGGAGTACTCCATTCTTATTGTGATTCTGCCAGTTCTTCCTTTCTGCATGGGTTATCCAGAAGAAATATGTTGAACTCGTTCGACATGCTAATCTATGCATCCACAACTCAGAAAGTTATATGTTCCTTGAGTTGTCCCTCTTTAGTTGTTTTCTGACCTTCGTCTATCAATTGAGAGTCAAGAGTATGTGTGCATTCGTGTTCATCGATGCCTATTATTCTTGTAGTCCATCAAGTCGTTCTATTCCGGAATGACTAGGAGAAACAAACTCCAGTACCTCATCCATATCTAGGATTGGGTCAAAGTAGTTGTATTCCGCAGATCAAAATGCCAATCCAGCTTTTGTTCTGTTCTATCGTGGAGTGTCACCTTCCTTCGTATCAAGAATGTCATAAGAATTGCATCACCTCTTATGAATTATTGATTTAGTGATACTTCTTGCCATCATTGTTCATTCCTCGGTTCCGTGTTGTTGTAACCGGAATGCTGACAAGTAAACTGTGATGTGTGAAATCAATGCTCCTAGCAACTGTGTTGCTTGGTAGTAAATGGACAATATTCTCATTCATAGCGTGTTCATTATTAGACCACTATTCCAAGATTGATTGTGCTACCTGGTCCATTTTTCCTGGTGCACCCTTCGATCAACGAGTTAGGATTATATCAATCCCTTGCTCTTATGATCATGTCGTCTTGCCTTGAAGAGCAAGATTGTTCTCGAGCTTAATAACATATCGGTGGTTCGTGATTTTCCGAATATCTTCTCGGAAGTATTATCAGGTTGTCACCTGACCGCTATGTTGAGCTCGTGATCGAGTTGGTTTCTTGTAAACTAGCCATTCTCCAAGAAATCTGTGCCGGTTACCCCCTGAGCTGGTTGGTTAAGCTAAACAACAACTTGGAGAGTTGGAAGATAAAAGCTTAATCTACTTAGTTCACCCTTAAGGGATATCCTTGCGTGTGTGTGTGCTGAAGAAAGGTGATATCTTCATCAACTGGTCCTCATGATCAGTTGTTGGATCTATTGCCTTGTCAAAACTTTGACTTGAGTATGGGCTATCGTCAAGTCAAATCAGAACCAACGATGTTCGTAATGTTGCCTTACTCGTGGTTGATTCCTCGAGCATATACCATTAAATCTTTTGGGTCTGACCAATACTATCACATCGTTCATATGATGGTGGAAGTCCAGTGATATGGAAATACCGATGAGTTGTTGTTGAGCCCATCAGCAGCATTTTGTCTCCCCCATGATTCACGTTGAACATCAACCTAGGGTTGAAAACTTTGTAAGCAATGTCTTTGTGTTCCATTCATGAAGCTTATGCTTGGATGGGAGAAGTGACTTCCTCTAATTCACGTGCATTTGATGTAAGTTGCCGCCATGAATTTGAGAAAGGTTTGTTTTGCTTCCTTGGGAATCATCCCAAATCAGTCATGCATACGTGCGAAGTATTCTATGGTTTGGTAGATTAATTACCTCCACTCCATTCGTATTCCTAGCACACCAAGCCACTGGTTGATTTGTCCAAGGATAATAAGTTCTAAGTGCTAGTCCTGAAGGTACCAGACGGATTTGTACAGGATTTCGGTGTCCTCGATGTTGGTTCCCAACCAGAACTCGGTAGTGTTTTATTGTAAGACTACTCTGTGGTCATGCTTGTCTTGGACAACATGTTCACATGTGTGTAGCAGAATCAGCTCATGTTTTGGAGCTTGCTATCGTAGTTCATCTCCCGAGAGTCTCGCAACGTTATCTCGTCGACTTATGTTGCAACCTTTCTTTTTCAGACATGTGAGTCTGAAGTATCCTGGTTCTAGCCAGATCTGGATCTCAGGCAGATATGATGGTTGGAACATTTCCAACATTTGCATGTTGTTCCCAGCTTGCACCGCCGTTGTGCCATCCTACCATGAGTCCCATCCATTTCCGGTGATAAGCAAAAGTCGTCCATTGCGTTGTCTTCAACAAGGTAGTCCACATCATCCATTCTAGTCCGGGTATGCCATTCCTTCATACTCCACCAAACGATTGTTGTGGTTTGCCTTAGGCTGGTACAAAGAGTGTCAATGATCTCTGAATCAAAAGTAATTCTTTTTTCCACTTAAGGAAATAGTTCTTCGAGTCACCTTCCTTAAGGTGTCTCGTTGTGGTATCATGGCAACCCAACTCCTCGCTATGTTGACACCGTTCACCACCCTCCTAGGTGTGGGAATTCCGCTACTTATTTAAACCTTGTCATATGCTCATTTCCATCATTCTTGATGTGTGTATCGTGTCTCATCTCGACAGGTGTCGCTATGTCTCGTTCTGTGAGTTGATCGTCGGTTGCTCGATCTTCGAGAAGATCGACTCCTCTAGATTCTCCTTTTCTTCCCGTTGTCATGTTGGATGGAGTTCTCAAAGCAAGATTTCAATATCATGGTGATGTTCGAATCAACGTTTTTATGAAGTGCAACCTGGATCGTGAAGATCGTGTTGGCTTTGTGCCCCCTCTGTCTTCTTACCTCACGTCTTGAATCTCGGGACGAGATTCTTGTTTAGTGGGGGTGAGTTGTCACAGCCCTAGAAATTGCTTGTCATTAGTTGCATCTGCATCCATGCATCATGATTAATTTCAAAGGAAAGTTGAATTGGGGATGACCAAGCCCTAGCACTAAACCAATTCAAATAGGTTCAACCAAGAAAATATTTTTCAGTGAACCCAAATGGCCTTCAAAAATGTTCACCATTTTTGGGAAATGCTGGAAACAGTAACCAGAGATATTGCACATTTTTCCATGACATTTGGATTATTGAATTAACTCATATTGTATTTGAATTGGGGCATTTAAATCCTATAAATATTTTTAAATGCTCTAATAATTCTGAAACTAGTTTGGGTTGTTGGAAATAATCCAAACACTGCCCAACATTATTTTTAGGATTTTACAAAATGGATTAGTATTTTTACTAATTCAAAACAGATCAAATAATTAGAAAACAGAACAAAATAGAAAGAACAGGAATTTACCTGGCTCACCTAGGAGCCCACTTACCTGTGCGACCTGCTCCTAAAGCCAGCCCAGCCCATCTCCACCTCCCCTGTCGTCTTCCTCCTCTTGCCAGGAGGACGAAGGGCGCGTGGCCACCGCTCGCGAGCACGCGCCTCGCCAGCTCCTGCTTGCCGCCGACGCCCTGGACGCCTCCTGTGATGCCACGCAGCCCTCTCGACCCTCTCTCACTCTTCCCCGACCTCGTCCCCTCCTCTGTCCCACTCCTCTCTCCACCGAACGGAGCCGTCGCCACCAACGCCGTTCGCCGGGGCCACAACCACCTCGTCGCCCCTTCGACGTGCCCATGAGCTCCGTGCCGTCGTCCTCGTAACCTCCACCGAGCCAAGCAAGCCGGGAAGCATCGCAGCGACGCCATCGTCGTCATCCACACCGACGGGCGCCCGAGATCGCCGTTGTCAATCCGTCGCCTCCGACGCTTCCCTGAGCACCCTGGGTTTCTCTGCGAGTCCTTTGTGAGCTCCTCTCCAATCCCCCCCGTTCCCTTCCTCCAGCGCGTCCTCTAACACCGATTCCGCCATGGCCGAAGCTCGCCGCCGCCGCGCCATGTTGCCGCCGTGGCTATAGCCACTGGAGCTCCCACCCGGGTACACCATCATGCTCAGAACGTCTCCACGAGCCCGTTGCATGCCGCAACTCGCCTTTCCGTGCCCCCTAGTGGTCGCCCGTGTCTCACCCGAGCTCCGGCCGCCGCATAGCTCGTCGCCGGTGCCTCTGTAGGCCGCCCCAGCTCCAACGGCCACCACCACTGGATGCGCCCCACCGCCAGCTCTCCGTAGCCGCAAACCGCGCACGAAATGGTCCTGTGTAGCATGAGCCCGATCAACTCCGGCGAGCCTCCGCCGCGAGATGTGGTCGCCGGCGCCTAATCCGGCGACGCTGACATGGCGGCGCAATTAGTGCTAATATCTGTTAATTACCCACCCTAACAGACACTGACATGTGGGTCCCCGAGCCTAATTAGGTTAATCTAATCATCCTGCTTAAATTAGTGCTAATCTTGCGGGCCCCATGTGTCAGCATTGACTTTGGACAAGTCGGCGTTGACCAGGCCCACCTGTCTGTGACCGTAGGCAGCACTGGCTCACTGACCGGCGGGCCCCACTCGTCAGGTTTGACCTGGACCGGGTCTGTTGACCTGCTGAGGTCAGCATGACGCAATGCTAACGCAGTAATTGTTTTCTGGATTTAAAATAATTCAGGAAATTCCAGAAAATGATCTAAACTTCTAAAATTCATAGAAATTCAACCGTAACTCCAAATCAAACAAATTATATATGAAAAATGATCAGAAAAATCCAATCTATCCATCTGTACCATTTTCATGCATGTTAGAACAACTTATACCTGCTGATCAGGTCAAATAAATTAAATGGCATTTTAATATCCACATATGGAGTTTGAATTTGAACCCTTGGTTCAAACCAACTTCATTTAATATGGTTGCTAGTTGCATTAGCTCAATCAACAGCATATTGCCATGACATTATCATGCATCATAATTGTGTATTGCATTGATCGTGTTTCTTCTCTGTTTGCCGGTGTTGTTCCCTCTCGATAGACGTGGCTTCGACGATGAGATCGATGACACTAATGAAGAGCTATATTATCTTCGGAAGTGTCAGGCAAGCAAAACCCCCTTGTTCATTCCGATACAATCCCACTATCTCGCTCCTGCTCTCTTTTACTGCATTAGGACAACAACGATTCATCTGTTACTTGCTGCGGTAGTTGAACCCCTTATCCTCTGCATGACCTGTCATTGCCACAGTAAATAGATGAAACCCACTAGCATGAGTAGGAGTTGATTGAGCCCTGATGTGCCTACTCATTCATGCTTGTTTGGCGTGCCTGCTATTGCTTAGAGTTGTGTCAGGTCTGATTCATCGGGAATGAATTGGAATGGTGATGAACATGTCCTACTATGTGTGAGCTAAGTGTGTGAACACGATTTGGTAAAGGTAGCGGTGAGAGGCCATGTAGGAGTACATGGTGGGTTGTCTCATTGAAGCCGTCCTCAGGAACTGAGTTCTGTGTTTGTGATCCATGAAACAGTTACTACCACACATTGGGATCCTTAATTGACTCTCTCGGCTTCTTAATCACCCTTGTCCTCTGTCCAGGAGTTGCAAGTAGTTTCTGGTGTTTGTAGTATGCTGGGGGCCGCACGCAGTGCTGACCGTAGGGGTGGGTTGTGTTGCGGTAGGCACGTGGCACGGTGTACCGGGCGCCCGTTTGGTGTCTCGGGAACCATGCTCACATCGTTCGGGGCCGTATGTGGAAACCTCGGCCGAACTCCCTGCGGATGGAACCTGAATAGGCGATAAACCTGGACTAGAGACTTGAGTGTTTAGGTAGGCCGTGGCCGACACCCTCGTTGGGCTTCCGCTTGAAGGTTGCCGAGTACATGTCGTGTAAACGACGGTAAGTGGTGAGAGCGTGTGTGAAGAAGTACACCCCTGCAGGGTTAACATCATCTATTCGAATAGTCGTGTCCACGGTAATGGACTTCTGGGTTGCCTATAACAGTTCATAGACAAGTGAAAGTGGATACTCTAAAATGCACAAGATAAGCGTGAGTGCTATGGATGGCGTTCTCGTAGGAAGACGGGAGCGGATCCATAGTTGTGTATTGATATGGTGAATATGTGGACTCGTGTGCGCCACCTCAAAAGAGTTGCTTGCAGTCGTAGTTCAGGATAGCCACCGAGTCAAAGCTGGCTTGCTGCAGTTAAACTCCACCACCCCCTTTATTGATACTGATGCATATGTAGCTAGTTCTGATGTAAGTCTTGCTGGGTACATTTGTACTCACGCTTGCCTATTTTATGTTTTTGCAGAGAGATGTCAGTCTCGCTAGTAGTTCCGTGTGGACTTCGACGTTTAGCTTGATACCTCAGCTACGATCTTGTGCCCTCGGCAGGATCTGGTAGATAGTCAGGCTTCTCAGCCTTTTCATTTGTAGTTGTCTGTACTCAGACATGTTAAGCTTCCGCATGTGCTTGTTGCTTGTATGCTCTAAATGTTGGGTCATGAGACCCATGCTTGTAATATCTCGCTCCTCGGAGCCTAATGAGTAAATATTGGAGTCGTAGAGTTATGTTGTGATGCCATGTTGTATTTACACATATCGAGCATATTGTGTGTATGATTGAAATGCTTGCTATGTGTGGGATCCGACAATCTAGTTGTTTATCCTTGGCAGCCTCTCTTATGGGGAAATGTAGTCTAGTGCCTCCTTGAGCCATAGTAGTCCGCTATAGCCCGGTTCACCGGAGTCCTGCTAGCCCAGCACTACTGCTCAGGACACTTGACTGGCCGGCATGTGTTTCACTTCGTTCCTGTGTCTGTCCCTTCGGGGAAATGTCACGCGGTGACATCCGGAGTCCTGCCTAGCCTGCTACAGCCCGGGTTCCCGGAGTCCTGTTAGCCCAGTGCTACAGCCCGGATTCACACGCTGCTGACCGACATGCTCGAAGTTGATTCATGTATGCATGTCCCCATGGGTTAGTGCCGCTTTGGGTTCACGACTAGCCATGTCGGCCCGGGTTCTCTGTCATATGGATGCTAGCGACACTATCATATACGTGAGCCAAAAGGCGCAAACGGTCCCGGGCCAGGTAAGGTGGCACCCGTGGGAATACCGTGCGTGAGGCCGCAAAGTGATATGATGTGTTACATGCTAGATCGGTGTGACTTAGGATCGGGGTCCTGACACAAGTTTCCTGTTTCGACGATCGTAGACGAGAAGATCTACATATTTCTCATGGTTGTACATATGGATATGTGTGCTATGATTTAAAACACTACTTGATTATTCCTATAGCTGGCGTGGTCTCTCTTGATCTCCTCTCTCGCGTCTTGCTGTGGTAGCGTCATCGTCGCTGTCATTCATCTCGGCCTTCTCCCCATGATCCTACTGCAGTTAAGTCGCCATGGCGCGCACACTGACGGGGTTCTTGTCCTCTGTTCTCTGCCACTGATAGGGTCGATCATCTTGGCCTCCTACCGGCCTCCTCTTTCTCGTCCTACTACACTGGAGTCATTTTCGGCGTCGATCATCTCAGCTGCTCTCTCTCGTCCTACTACACTGACGAGGCCATGGCGTGAGCACTGCATTTCTCCTCCTCTATCCACTGTCTTTGCGCGAGCACTCCAACTAGTTCGCCGACGGGGGCGCTCGCCCATGACTCCGTGCTTGTCATGTTGGGCACGGCGCCACGGTCACTGTCCACCGCAATCACTATGGTCCAGCGCACACTGCATTTCTTCTCCCCCTTCCTCTGCTAGCTCTTAACCCTGTGTGCTAAGTGCAAGTGCTAGCTCTTAATCATACCCCATGTAGGCAACCAAACAGTGTGTAGTTGTATGCGCCGTGACAATGCAGGCAACCAAACAACATGCCAAAGTTGATCCCCTAATGTAGGAAGTCCATATGCGGGCAACCAAACAACTTGTAGATGTCGCATATGAGGCTGTTTTTTCAGAGCCAGACTAGGTTGAGATGTGTATGCAACGCAGGTACTATTCACTACGACAACCAAACACGCCCGTTATATCCCAACGAACGCGTGTTTTTTTTAACTAAACACGCTTACTTTATTCAATCAATCACTGGTACGCGTCGGTCCTAAACAGACGGTTTTTAACCTCTTTTCGCGACGGCATTCGGAACCGTCGCCAAGTGAGTGTGGGCGATAGGGGGGTCCTTCCCACATGACCCAGAAACTGTTGGTGATATGCCCTCCTGGCACACATGCTCGGCAAAATGAGGTCGTGTACGACCGGCGAGCACTCAAATACAGAAATACGTATAGTAGTGCTCAAAAAATACAATTATACAGACGAAATCATTTCCGTCGTAAGTACATCCCACACACTTAGTCACCACTAAACGTTTTCGTTCGTATATACATCACACGCGGTCACTACAAGGAAAATGTTTGCACAAGGTGGCGTAACGCAAACAGTTTTGAAGAGAATGTCGTGTGTGATTGTTCATTGATCCGACATGGTTTATTCCTAAAAACTGTGTACGTTGCCTAAGGTCATCGCCCACGGTGGTTTATCATTAACCGTTTGCAATAGGAAAACCCAATTAGCAAGCTAATTGGCCAATTAGCCGGCTAATTGCCCTATTGTTAATAATCTATTTACTAATCTAATTGACATTCATATTAAGAACATAATATATTCCATTTCCATATTAAGGAAGCAGGATTTCATAATTGAAATACATCGGAGTACAACATGATATAGCTTCAGCACTCAGCTGCACCAGCAGCAAGTTTCACATGCAACATCTAGAACCTTTCGAAATTAGCATCATAGACGGTACATAGATATATGCATCTCATCTGGAAAACTGCTGAAGCGGAAGGCGAATATTGAGCCTTCATTCATGTTGAAGGTCTTTGCAACTTTAGGCCAGTGCCTGTGGATGATTGACCGTCCATCCTTCGAGGAACACTTCAATATTGAATCGTGGGTGTTGTATGAAAACTTTCCTCGCCTCCTGACCACAGAGGTGGTTTGAGAGGTAATCATCAGTGAAGCCTGAAAACAAGGATGTGCATAAATATCTTCTCTATATTGGAAATGGGGCAAAGGAATACAAAAAGGCAAGGTATAATAGTTAGTACCATCTTGTAAACTTCAGTGTTTCCCATTGTTTCCCTGCAACACATATAAGGTGGTTAGTCATCATGTTAAGTAAGGGTTCACATGCTATCAGTAAAATATGTTGATGATAAATAAGCACATTGTAGATTCATCAGATTAATTCAAGCCACATGGAAAACCCATTTATTCAAACCAAGCATGATTAAGAACTAGGAAATATAACACTTGTATATGTTTCTCATGTATTAAGTGCAGCCAAATTTGATTTATTCCTCACATGGTATACAATAACATAATGCAGCCACAACAATCGAACATCGCATTGCAGAATTGAACCAAGCAGTTAACTAAACACCACAACAAATGCACCAAACGTTAACTGAGCACCACATTGCACAATATAACATACTCCTAATAGAAGATCAGACAGTTAACCAAACCAAGCATGCTTAAGAACTTGGAAATATAGCAATTGTATTTGTTTCTCATGTATTTAGTACAACCAAATTCGATTTATTCCTCACATGGTATACAATAAGAGAATGCAGCCACAACAATTGAACATCGCATTGCAGAATTGAACCAAGCAGTTAACTAAACACCACAACAAATGAACCAAACGTTAACTGAGCACCACATTACATAATATAACATGCTCCTAATAGAAGATCAGATAGTTAACCAAACCAAGCATGCTTAACAACTTGGAAATATAGCAATTGTATTTGTTTCTCATGTATTTAGTACAACCAAATTCGATTTATTCCTCACATGGTATACAATAACAGAATGCAGCCACAACAATTGAACATCACATTGCAGAATTGAACCAAACAGTTAACTAAACACCACAACAAGTGAACCAAGTCACAACAAATGAACCAAGCAGTTAACTAAACACTAATTGAACAATATAACATACTCCTAATAGAAGATCAGACGGTTAACCAAACCAAGCATGCTTAACAACTTGGAAATATTGCACCCTGAAGAATTAAACATCACATTTGCAGAATTGAACCAAGCAGTTAATTGAACACCACATTGCACGACATATAGAACATATACATTATTACAGAAGATTGCATGGTAAAAGTAGATAGCACAATTCACTAGAATTTGTTAAGGAAAGGTAGTAGCTAGCAAACTAAACATGGGTCCTTATAGTGAGCTAATAAGACAAGCTACTCCTCATTGTTGGAGATATCTATGATGATTCGCTCCTTGGACATGGAAGAGGGCGAGACCTCCGCATCGTGGGTGCCCTCATTGTAGTGGTGAGTTGCCTGAGCCGCTCCGGTCACCAACCTGCTGGCTCCGGAGATGAGGTAAGCACGTGCATGCTGAGAAAACACCTCGTAGTCTTCGTCGAAGGCACCGACGGTGGCCTCAAGAAAATGCCACGATCTGTCGTTTAAAGCAGCCAACCGCGTCGCAGCGTCGGCGTGCGAGGCATCAACGGTGGCCTCGACGGCGAGGTGCTCTTCCAAGATTCGGGGGTCGGCACGAATGGCAGCCATCGCGACCTCATCCGCGCATGCGGCCGCGATTTGCTTCTCCGCTGCCAAATGCTCCTTGAGGTCCTGGCTATACTGTGTGCACCATGGCTTAGGCCGGTGCTTATTTGGTGGAGGGGTCGGTGATTTGGATGGAAGGTGTCGCGCTCGCGCCGGCGGTCGGGGCATGTGGTATGTGGAAGGAGGAGGAGGATGGGGGTCGGGTGTGGATTACCTCCCTGGATAGGCGAGGCCGAGCAGCGTGAAGGAGGGTCGCCGGCGAGGAGGCGGCGGCGCTGCAAGCAAGGAGTGAAGGTTTCAACTTGGAAAGGAAGGCGGAAACAGGGGAAATGTGGCTTTTGGTAAGGGGGAGGGGGCGGGGAGGTAGATATTTCCGCGGAAGCCGAAAATTTGGAATCGCTTCAGCCAAAAAACTGGCGGGCAAAGTGTCATCAGACACGGTCCCTTATTCAGACACGGTCCGAAGATATTTCGTGCTGCATCTCACACGGTTGGTTATGAAGGAAATATGCCCTAGAGGCAATAATAAAGTTGTTATTTATATTTCCTTATATCATCATAAATGTTTATTATTCATGCTAGAATTGTATTAACCGGAAGCTTAATACATGTGTGAATACATAGACAAACAGAGTGTCCCTAGTATGCCTCTACTTGACTAGCTCGTTAATCAAAGATGGTTAAGTTTTCTAGCCATATACATGTGTTGTCATTTGATGAACGGGATCACATCATTAGAGAATGATGTGATGGACAAGACCCATCAGTTAGCTTAGCATAATGATCGTTTAGTTTTTGCTATTGCTTTCTTCATGACTTATACATGTTCCTCAGACTATGAGATTATGAAACTCTCGAATACCGGAGGAACACCTTGTGTTCTATCAAACATCACACCGTAATTGGGTGATTATAAAGATGCTCTACAGGTCTCTCCGATGGTGTTTGTTGAGTTGTCATAGATCGAGATTAGGATTTGTCACTCCGTGTATCGGAGAGGTATCTCTGGGCCTTCTTGGTAATGCACATCACTATGAGCCTTGCAAGCAATGTGACTAATGAGTTAGTCACGGGATGATGCATTACAGAACGAGTAAAGAGACCTGCCGGTAACGAGATTGAACTAGGTATGATGATACCGACGATCGAATCTCGGGCAAGTAACATACCGATGACAAAGGGAACAACGTATGTTGTTATGCAATTTGACCGATAAAGATCTCCATAGAATATGTAGGAGCTAATATGAGCATCCATGTTCCGCTATTGGTTATTGACCGGAGATGTGTCTCGGTCATGTCTACATAGTTCTCGAACCCGTAGGGTCCGCACGCTTAACGTTCGGTGACGATTTGTATTATATGAGTTATGTGATTTGGTGACCGAATGTTGTTAGGAGTCCCGGATGAGATCGCGGACATGACGGGGAGTCTCGAAATGGTCGAGAGGTAAATGTTCATATATAGAAAGATAGTATTCAGACACCGGAAGTGTTCTGGGGGTACCGGGTACGTATCGGGTCATCAGAAGGGGTTTCGGGCACCCCCCGACAAAGATATGTGCCTTATTGGGCCAAGGGTGGGACAGACCAGCCCCTAGTGGGGTGGTGCACCCCATATATGCCAAATAGGAGGATAAGGAAGGAGGGGAAGAGAGAAAGGAAAGAGGAGGATTCGGCCTCCCCTTCCCTTCTCTCCCCTCTCTTTCCTTCCCCCTCAAACACTTTTGGAAGGGGGGAGGCCGAATTGGACAAGGCCCCTGTCGGTGTCAAAACCGGCGGATCTCGGGTAGGGGGTCCCGAACTGTGCGTCAAGGTCGGATGGTAACAGGAGACAAGGGACACGATGTTTACCCAGGTTCGGGCCCTCTCGATGGAGGTAAAACCCTACTCCTGCTTGATTAATATTGATGATATGGGTAGTACAAGAGTAGATCTACCACGAGATCAAGGAGGCTAAACCCTAGAAGCTAGCCTATGGTATGATTGTGTATGATGATGATTGTCCTACGGACTAGAACCCTCCGGTTTATATAGACACCGGATAGGGTTAGGGTTACATAGAGTCTGTCGCGACCGGTTTTCCAGACATTAAATTCCAGAAAATGGCCGTCGAGCTCATCAGCCCCAGGATTTCTGTTAGCTGATGAGGCACCAACTTGTTACAGAAATTCCAAGCAAAGGTACAAACTATGCAGTACAAGACCATTGTGGCCTATGAGTACAACAAATGGTTTCTAGTGGTTGAGGGCGGAAGCGGTTTGTGGATCACCACGGCTATGGGACTCCATTTCCCACGGGAACAGCTGACCAGGTTAACTCCTATCTTCACGAGGCTGCTATCACCGTTGCTCAGGTTCCGAGGCGGTCGTCGCAACGCTCCTCCCCAAGCAGTAAATCTGGCCAAGACAATAGCCAGGGACAAGCCAGTGAGTACTTTGAATGTACTCGCAAACATTAAGAACACAGGTATAATATAACCGTTGATGCTCATGCTTTGCAATATCCTTATACTCACTTAGTTAGTCATAAATAAATATCTTGATGCATGTAAACAGGTTATTCATATGCAACCGGAAATTTATGCAATGGCCACATAGAGGTAATAAATACTGGGTGCCAAGCGAGGGTCTGAATGACTCCTCGAGCGGAAAAAAAATGCGGAATAATAAATATTGGTGCCAAACGAGTGTCTGAAAGACTCCTCGAGCGGAAAATGCAGAGTAATAATACTGGTACCAAACGAGTGTCTGAAAGACTCCTCGAGCGGAAAAATGCAGAATAATAATAATACCACAGTCGGGCGTCTGAGCGACACCACATAAAGAGCTTAAAAGAAATGCCACAGTCGGGCGTCTGAGCGACACCACATAAAGGGCTTAAAAGAAATGCCACAGTCGGGCGTCTGAGCGACACCACATAAGGGGCTTTAAAAGAAATGCCACAGTCGGGCGTCTGAGCGACACCACATAAAGGGCTTAAAAGGAATGCCACAGTCGGGCGTCTGAGCGACACCACATAAAGGGCTTTAAAAGAAATGCCACAGTCGGGCGTCTGAGCGACACCACATAAAGGGCTTTAAAAGAAATGCCACCGTCGGGCGTCTGAGCGACACCACATAAAGGGCTTAAAATTAAATAATCATAGTGAAATATCCCGGAGGTAGAACCATCCCAGAGATATTCGATGATAACAATAATATCACGGGTTAGTCAACAATAGTAATAATCATAATCATCACTAGTCTCAAGTAGTAGTTCCCGTTCTGGTTTAACCGTTTCACCTCCGAAGACCGACACTAAGACCGACGCTTGACCCATCCCAGACTGTAGTCCTTAACCATGGACACGGCTATTCGAATAGGTTTAATCTCTGCAGAGGGTGTACTCTTTACCCACGAGTAACGGATTCCTTTAGTCCATCGGGACTAATTCCGTCTACGGCCTTTTAGTTGAAAACACGCCTAACTTGCACACACCGGCTTAACTCATCGGTGTCTGGAATCACCCACGACACTTGTCAAGCAAAACTCTAAGTGGGGAGGCTACAACCTCGCGTAGCATGGGATCAAATTTATATCGCGCGCTCTAAGGGGTGGCCTCCCCTCTCGGTCCCAACCGGAAACACCCATGCCCCCTGACCAGGTGGCATGCCTACCGGCTACAACCGATATCTTGCACCATGGCCTCTCTGTACGGTGTGTGCTGGAAAGGGGTTGACAACTCACTGAACCGTACCCTACCTGCGGCAGGGACGAGTGGTAGTACGAGGCAAGTATGGGGGTTACTGGAACAAGACTCGATCTGCGATCGACTCAGGAGGTTATAAGTTCCTGCATGACATGTATATCAAATATAATACAATTGAAGAAATTACCACTCAATGTACCTTACCATGCCATACCGGACATAACCGTCCCGACGAGGACCGGCAACAAGCTCACGCCTACCCAAGGCCGAGGCTTTCCCGGATTCCTTTCCGGTATGCATGCAAGGCACATGAGGATGATTACCATCACAATCATTTTCATTTCCAATAGCAAGGAAATCGTTGATATGCTTCCATGCAAATGATCATGTCACATGAAATATCAAGTCCTCCGAAATAAGGTGGTGTTATAAACGTGTCAACCAACACATCAAAAATATTATGCCAGGGTTCAAGATGCTTGCCTTTAAGTTGTGTAAGGGTGAGGTGCTCTCCAAAACTTTTGAAAGTTTCTTCCCTCTTTCCAAAATCCTATTTTAAATATATTTGAATTAACACACATCTCAAAACAGTACAAAAAGTGGTTTTGGAAAATTTTCAAATAAATCTTAAAATAAACTAGATCAAATTTGAGGAAGGTAGGAAAAAGAATCAACTCATTTGGAGTTGTATTTTAAAAGTTATAGGCAGTCAAAGTTGTGGTCAAAATCTGTTTTAAAACAAAACAGAAAAGAAAACGTTTCGGGGAAAATACGCTTTCTAAGTAGGAGATACGTACTGGGCATTTTGCGCTTTCACTTATCACAGCGCGGACGGCTCGCGAGTCACTGACAGTGGGCCCGCCTGGCCCACTGGTCAGGTTTGACCGGTCTATCCCTCCCTCCCCTTCCTTTGCCCGAACGGAGGTGGGGTAACGGTGGTCATCGCCGGTGAATGGCGGCTCCCCGCGGGCTCCAGAGGGTCTGGATGGATCCGCGAGACCAAGGCGGTCACTCCGGTGGTTGCTTTGTTGGCGGGGTTGAGTGAATCGCCGGCGGCGAGCTTCGCGGCGGACGGCGACCATCGGGTAAAGTGAAAGTTCTCCCGTAGTGAGCCCCGATCGAAATCGAGTAATTGGAAAGGTTTGCGGGAGTGTGAGGGGGTTCTTGGTGGAGAGAAATGGGTGGGGGAGGCCCTGGTGGAGTTGTGAGAGCTCGAGCCATGGCGGCGGCCGAAGCTGCCGGAGATGGGGAAGATGACCTTCCCGGGTCGATTGGCTGCCCAAAGGGGGTCCTAGGGGGATGGCTTGGAGTCGCCTGCGTGCTTGGGAGGTTCAGGGCGTACTTTTATAGGGCGACGAGGTCGGTTCCGCGGCGGTGGATGAGGACGCCGGCGAACCGCCTCTCTGTAGCGTGCAGGGCGTCGTGGCGGCGATGAACGCTAGCGGACACGCTCACGGATGAGCTCGGGCTGTGCCAGGGGCCAGGTGGCGAGCCGGGGTGGCTTGGGCGGCGCTGCACGGAGCAGAAGCTGTCGGCCGACGCCGGCGTGCCGCCAAAACGCTCTGGCGGTGGCACTGTAGGGCGCCAGGGGTGGCTGGCGTGTAGTGGTGAGGCGGCGAGCGTGTGGCAGCTAGCTGCAGGTAGTCACGAGCCGGAACGGGTGCGGGTGAGACGCGGCGGCTCGGGTGCACGCGGCTGCAATGGGCGCGCTCTGGGCGCGTCCGGAGCACGCACGAGACCTGCTCGACGAAAAGCCAGGGCGTGATAGAGGTCTCGGGTGAGGCTGGGACTTAGCAGGTCTAGGTTTGGGCTTGCAAGGAGATCAGTGGACACGCTGGTTTGGTCAGGGGATCTGGTTCACAGTGCAACCAAAGATTCATGCCAAAACAGATCATGCCCATAAGGTGTTTGACACAATGCCAAGGGCACTTAGGCAATACTTGGAGTGGTCAATTTCTCCAGATCAGTGTCTCCTTGGATGTACAAGAGGGTGGTGAGGTCATTTGGATAAAACAAGGAACTTGCTAGTGCAAATTTTACAAAACTACAATTCTGGACAGGAAATAAATGGCATCATTTCATGAACCAAAATTGCCCCAAAGGGTGCATGCTCCTGGACTTAGGGGTTTGGTAGGGAGGACTATGAGCATGAGAAAATACAAGGTCACTGGAGCAAGAAATAATAGGGTTGCAGTAGAAAACACCAGTCTGGTCCAGAATGAAGATGATGCTGATTCACTCAAAATTTGCAAATAACATCACTGGTTTTTTTGCATAAAGTTGAATCATATGATATTACTAACATCCCATAATTTTGGTAGAGGCTAGAAGAAAATATTTAAATGGGTTGTAGTGCAAAATTGCCCACTGGAGCAGAGAAGAAAAAAAGGGTGTAGAGCTCAAAATATTTCATGAAATAAAGATGTTTTTGCATAAAAGTTATTTAATAACATCACATGACATCTCCAAATTCTTGTGGGGATTTTAAGTGAATCTATCAAATGGTTGTAGTTCAAAAATGGCCATTTAACCTTGAAAAACCATCTTCAAGAAAGTGAAGATCAAGCAAATTAATTGTGCAATTAGTTGTACTGATAAAAGTAAAGTTTTTTCTAGAGAGGTTAAACAAGTCCAATAACATAATTGAAAAGTTCACACTTAGGGGAAAAACTCCATAATGACAAGGTTAAAGATCAAAAGGGAGCTCATAAAATAAAGGTTTTAAGTCCTGGCAAAAATTTTAATTAAAAAAAAAGGCCAAATTTTTTTTTGGGGTGTCACAATACTACCCCCCTTAAGAAAAATCTCGTCCTCGAGATTTGTTTAAAGTTGTATAAGAAAAATTGCATGCAACGAAAATGTGGCTACAGTAAGAGGGCAATAAGTGATGAAAACCACAGTGTGAAATACTGGTACTGCATGGAAAAATCTACGGTCTGAGACAAAAACGTGAGGTTTCTACGCTGGGTATAAATTTAGAATAAAGTCTAAATTTAAATATATGCTGGTCGTACCCAGGAGCACAGTGCTTTCTCTGGCCGACAGGTGGACCCAGGGCCCACAGTCAGCCTCTTCTTCTCCCTCTGGCTCTTCTTCTTCCTCTCTCCTGCGCGCTTTCCCGCGCTTTCTCCACCGGCGACGCCTAGCGCGTAGGGCATCTAGGCCGTACCGCGGTAGTGCGCGGCGTGCTAGCTGCCGGAGCAGCGTGCACTCACCTCGCGGGCCAGCGCGCTGTCGGCGCTGCTCGCGGATTCGACTCCGAACACCGGCGATCGGGCGACGAGCGGCGTTGGTGGATTTCGCCCACCGTGCACCGAGCTCGAGCTATAAAACGGCCGAGGTGTTTCTCTCTTCTCCTCACCTCTGGCCTTGCTTCTCCCCCTACTTCCTCCTCCATTACTGCTTACAGAAGCTCGGGCGAGGCTCTAATGGCGGAGGCAATGCCGGACTGGTACGCGATCTTGATATGCGGAGGGCTGGCGACACTGCTGGGGCTCTTCGTGCTCCTGTGTGCGATGATCCTCGATGATCATCGCGATGCTGCTGCTCGGGTGTTGGCTCTCCACGGCGGTGGTGATCACGAGGAGTAGGTGGGATGCCGGGTGCTAACCGTGGTTAGGAGAGGGGTTAGCCAGCTGCAACACTGTTGCAAAGTTTTGTAAACGGTGTTCGTGTGTGTGTCCGAGTGTTTGCGGTTGTGGGTCAGCTGTTGTCGTTGTGCTTGCATGAAATCCACGTCATGAGAAAGTGCCAAAGTATCGACTCATAAAAAGATGTCTCACTCTAGGATTATTCGCGGAAGAAAACAGTAATGCAACAGAATCACTCATATTAATCGAAATTAACAAAATAACACACTTAAAGCACACACTAAGCTCCACGCACAAGTTACAACACGCAATTAAAGGTTGCAATAAATAACGTAGCAGCGACGTCTATAATGCAAACGGTAACTGGAGGGGGTCCCGAGAAAATGTTTCTGGTACTGAGACACATTCTTCCTCTATCGGAGAAAGCGGATTGACTAGTCGATGCATGTGTCTCTCCTGGTCGGGCCTCAGTGATCTGCCGATGGCGATCTGAGGATTTAAGTCTGCGAGGCTCTGGAGATAACCCATCACGCGTTGGATCAAACTCTCTTGAGCGATGACATACTGGACAAGGTTGGCCAGGACGGGGTATTTCGATTCGCACACCGGGAAACGATGTTACTCCTCCGGGTGCTGCACGGCTCGGGAAGTAATAATACCCACGTTCGCTGGCATAGGGTACCGCGAATCGAAGGCGAGCAAGTGCTTCGCAAGCCGCAGCTTCCACGGCCATCTGTGGGGTTGGCATAGATTTCCCCACGAAGGAGACCTCTGTTGGGTCTTGGGCTGAGTTTACGGGAGGAATGTGCACTGCTGCCCAGTATCTCGAGGTGAAAGAGGTGATCCTCGATTTGAACAGCTCGTACTGGGGTGGCTGGGTAGCGCCCATGGTACTGCAGGTAAAATCCCACAATATCTTGACAAAACTACCCGGGGTTGCATCTGGGGTTCTCAGATGAATGCTGGGGCTCGGCATGGCAAGAAATGGTTGTGAGGGTGATGCACATGGTGAGAGGTGCTTGGCAAGGTCACGCGGTGGCCCTTTTATAGCACTGGAGCTGGATCATTTTTACCGTGGTGAAGGGTAATGAAATTTCCAGCTCTGATCCGGGATTCGAAGTCAATGCCATAGATACACTTATTCCACCGAGGTGACATGTTACTGTGGGGGCTGTCGGGAAGGTTTTTGGTAGCTGCGCCAGGGGTAGCAACCTCACACTGCGTACTGGGTGTTTAGTCAAGGTTATCATTAAAGCAGAGGCATGACAACAAGCAGCATTTAAATACTAGGCCACACGATTACAAAGCGAGGGTACACTGGGACTCGATACAGCTCGGGTTACTTAGTCTACCTTGTTTACATCCATGCGGGCGTGCCTTGTGGATGTTGAGGCTTCTCCACGGGTCTCGCCGTCGGAATTGACTGGAGTGGGTTGAGGGGCTGCAGGCTCGGGGTAGCGATGGTGGCCATCTCGGGGATTGCTGGCCACAACTCCGTTGGAGTGTGTTCCCAAAATGCGACGTAGCACTTCTGGGGTTATCGCAACACCTTGGCCGATGGCTGGGGTAGACCTCAGGGGCTCGATCGGTTGTCCAAACAACACGACTGGGCTGTCGGCATTGGGCTCGTCCTCTTCTCTTGCCGGGGCTCGACGAACCAGCTCTCCACGAGCTGCGATAAGATCAATTGTGACCTGATCGCACAGTTCTTCTAGTGCACTTACATAGCGCACCAGGTGCAACAATGCAGGATCTGTCTCGTGATCTCCGTTGGCAACTTGGGGTGGTCTACCATACCCTTCACGCCTGGGGTAGTAGTGGAACGAGCGACAGTCAACTCTTGGTGACAAGTGCCGGAGATGAACTATAGCTTCTCGAGCAGCTAGTTGGATGGCTTGTGGCTCAAAGGAAGTTGTTCTTCCGGTGAACCTGTAGGGGCGTTCGGGTGCAAGACCCCTACCGTAGATGTGTACAGTGGCCCAGAATTGACGGCTTTCACCGCTTACGGGCCCTTGGTACACAACATATTCTGGGGGTTCTTCTAATGCATAGGCACGACGGGTGAGGTTTGCGAGTATGGTCACAAAACCTCCAAGGTTGGTCGCTGTGGTCTCATGGTGCACAATAGGACCAGGCATTGTGGCTTGGTTTAGGATAGCGGCCGGGCTGTGCTGGGTTGAGACTAGCGTGCCCTTTTTATAGGAAAAAGGGGTCGGAGTCTTCCTTCGCACGCTTGCGAGAAAGGACTATTTAGGGGGGCCGGTCACTGGCGCGTGATCGACGGCTAGGCTGGTAGGTTGGGCACCGACTGCCAAAAGGTGTCGGGTCACTGTGGGGCTATCTTGCAGGAGAAGCTTGGCTGTGGGTTTGGTTATGGCTCGGTGGTTTGGCATGCCTAAGTTTATTGACCTGGCTAGGATAGGATTAGCCAATGGTCAGCCTGGCTCTGATACCAAGTCTGTCGCGACCGGTTTTCCAGACATTAAATTCCAGAAAATGGCCGTCGAGCTCATCAGCCCCAGGATTTCTGTTAGCTGATGAGGCACCAACTTGTTACAGAAATTCCGAGCAAAGGTACAAAATATGCAGTACAAGACCATTGTGGCCTATGAGTACAACAAATGGTTTCTAGTGGTTGAGGGCGGAAGCGGTTTGTGGATCACCACGGCTATAGGACTCCATTTCCCACGGGAACAGATGACCAGGTTAACTCCTATCTTCACGAGGCTGCTATCACCGTTGCTCAGGTTCCGAGGCAGTCGTCGCAACGCTCCTCCCCAAGTAGTAAATCTGGCCAAGACAATAGCCATGGACAAGCCAGTGAGTACTTTGAATGTACTCGCAAACATTAAGAACACAGGTATAATATAACTGTTGATGCTCATGCTTTGCAATATCCTTATACTCACTTAGTTAGTCATAAATAAATATCTTGATGCATGTAAACAGGTTATTCATATGCAACCGGAAATTTATGCAATGGCCACATAGAGGTAATAAATACTGGGTGCCAAGCGAGGGTCTGAATGACTCCTCGAGCGGAAAAAAAATGCGGAATAATAAATACTGGTGCCAAACGAGTGTCTGAAAGACTCCTCGAGCGGAAAATGCAGAGTAATAATACTGGTACCAAACGAGTGTCTGAAAGACTCCTCGAGCGGAAAAATGCAGAATAATAATAATACCACAGTCGGGCGTCTGAGCGACACCACATAAAGGGCTTAAAAGAAATGCCACAGTCGGGCGTCTGAGCGACACCACATAAAGGGCTTAAAAGAAATGCCACAGTCGGGCGTCTGAGCGACACCACATAAGGGGCTTTAAAAGAAATGCCACAGTCGGGCGTTTGAGCGACACCACATAAAGGGCTTAAAAGGAATGCCACAGTCGGGCGTCTGAGCGACACCACATAAAGGGCTTTAAAAGAAATGCCACAGTCGGGCGTCTGAGCGACACCACATAAAGGGCTTTAAAAGAAATGCCACCGTCGGGCGTCTGAGCGACACCACATAAAGGGCTTAAAATTAAATAATCATAGTGAAATATCCCGGAGGTAGAACCATCCCAGAGATATTCGATGATAACAATAATATCACGGGTTAGTCAACAATAGTAATAATCATAATCATCACTAGTCTCAAGTAGTAGTTCCCGTTCTGGTTTAACCGTTTCACCTCCGAAGACCGACACTAAGACCGACGCTTGACCCATCCCAGACTGTAGTCCTTAACCATGGACACGGCTATTCGAATAGGTTTAATCTCTGCAGAGGGTGTACTCTTTACCCACGAGTAATGGATTCCTTTAGTCCATCGGGACTAACTCCGTCTACGGCCTTTTAGTTGAAAACACGCCTAACTTGCACACACCAGCTTAACTCATCGGTGTCTGGAATCACCCACGACACTTGTCAAGCAAAACTCTAAGTGGGGAGGCTACAACCTCGCGTAGCATGGGATCAAATTTATATCGCGCGCTCTAAGGGGTGGCCTCCCCTCTCGGTCCCAACCGGAAACACCCATGCCCCCTGACCAGGTGGCATGCCTACCGGCTACAACCGATATCTTCCACCATGGCCTCTTTGTACGGTGTGTGCTGGAAAGGGGTTGACAACTCACTGAACCGTACCCTACCTGCGGCAGGGACGAGTGGTAGTACGAGGCAAGTATGGGGGTTACTGGAACAAGACTCGATCTACGGTCGACTCAGGAGGTTATAAGTTCCTGCATGACATGTATATCAAATATAATACAATTGAAGAAATTACCACTCAATGTACCTTACCATGCCATATCGGACATAACCGTCCCGACGAGGACCGGCAACAAGCTCACGCCTACCCAAGGCCGAGGCTTTCCCGGATTCCTTTCCGGTATGCATGCAAGGCACATGAGGATGATTACCATCACAATCATTTTCATTTCCAATAGCAAGGAAATCGTTGATATGCTTCCATGCAAATGATCATGTCACATGAAATATCAAGTCCTCCGAAATAAGGTGGTGTTATAAACGTGTCAACCAACACATCAAAAATATTATGCCAGGGTTCAAGATGCTTGCCTTTAAGTTGTGGAAGGGTGAGGTGCTCTCCAAAACTTTTGAAAGTTTCTTCCCTCTTTCCAAAATCCTATTTTAAATATATTTGAATTAACACACATCTCAAAATAGTACAAAAAGTGGTTTTGGCAAATTTTCAAATAAATCTTAAAATAAACTAGATCAAATTTGAGGAAGGTAGGAAAAAGAATCAACTCATTTGGAGTTGTATTTTAAAAGTTATAGGCAGTCAAAGTTGTGGTCAAAATCTGTTTTAAAACAAAACAGAAAAGAAAACGTTTCGGGGAAAATATGCTTTCTAAGTAGGAGATACGTACTGGGCATTTTGCGCTTTCACTTATCACAGCGCGGACGGCTCGCGAGTCACTGACAGTGGGCCCGCCTGGCCCACTGGTCAGGTTTGACCGGTCTATCCCTCCCTCCCCTTCCTTTGCCCGAACGGAGGTGGGGTAACGGTGGTTGTCGCCGGCGAACGGCGGCTCCCCGCGGGTTCCAGAGGGTCTGGATGGATCCGCGAGACCAAGGCGGTCACTCCGGTGGTTGCTTTGTTGGCGGGGTTGAGTGAGTCGCCGGCGGCGAGCTTCGCGGCGGACGACGGCCATCGGGTAAAGTGAAAGTTCACCCGTAGTGAGCCCCGATCGAAATCGAGTAATTGGAAAGGTTTGCGGGAGTGTGAGGGGGTTCTTGGTGGAGAGAAATGGGTGGGGGAGGCCCTGGTGGAGTTGTGAGAGCTCGAGCCATGGCGGCGGCCGAAGCTGCCGGAGATGGGGAAGATGACCTTCCCGGGTCGATTGGCTGCCCAAAGGGGGTCCTAGGGGGATGGCTTGGAGTCGCCTGCGTGCTTGGGAGGTTCGGGGCGTACTTTTATAGGGCGACGAGGTCGGTTCCGCGGCGGTGGATGAGGACGCCGGCGAACCGCCTCTCTGTAGCATGCAGGGCGTCGTGGCGGCGACGAACGCTAGCGGACACGCTCACGGATGAGCTCGGGCTGTGCCAGGGGCCAGGTGGCGAGCCGGGGTGGCTTGGGCGGCGCTGCACGGAGTAGAAGCTGTCGGCCGACGCCGGCATGCCACCAAAACGCTCTGGCGGTGGCGCTGTAGGGCGCCAGGGGTGGCTGGCGTGTAGTGGTGAGGCGGCGAGCGTGTGGCAGCTAGCTGCAGGTAGTCACGAGCCGGAACGGGTGCGGGTGAGACGCGGCGGCTCGGGTGCATGCGGCTGCAATGGGCGCGCTCTGGGCGCGTCCGGAGCACGCACGGGACCTGCTCGACGAAAAGCCAGGGCGTGATAGAGGTCTCGGGTGAGGCTGGGACTTAGCAGGTCTAGGTTTGGGCTTGCAAGGAGATCAGTGGACACGCTGGTTTGGTCAGGGGATCTGGTTCACAGTGCAACCAAAGATTCATGCCAAAACAGATCATGCCCATAAGGTGTTTGACACAATGCCAAGGGCACTTAGGCAATACTTGGAGTGGTCAGTTTCTCCAGATCAGTGTCTCCTTGGATGTACAAGAGGGTGGTGAGGTCATTTGGATAAAACGAGGAACTTGCTAGTGCAAATTTTACAAAACTACAATTCTGGACAGGAAATAAATGGCATCATTTCATGAACCAAAATTGCCCCAAAGGGTGCATGCTCCTGGACTTAGGGATTTGGTAGGGAGGACTATGAGCATGAGAAAACACAAGGTCACTGGAGCAAGAAATAATAGGGTTGCAGTAGAAAACACCAGTCTGGTCCAGAATGAAGATGATGCTGATTCACTCAAAATTTGCAAATAACATCACTGGTTTTTTTGCATAAAGTTGAATCATATGATATTACTAACATCCCATAATTTTGGTAGAGGCTAGAAGAAAATATTTAAATGGGTTGTAGTGCAAAATTGCCCACTGGAGCAGAGAAGAAAAAAAGGGTGTAGAGCTCAAAATATTTCATGAAATAAAGATGTTTTTGCATAAAAGTTATTTAATAACATCACATGACATCTCCAAATTCTTGTGGGAATTTTAAGTGAATCTATCAAATGGTTGTAGTTCAAAAATGGCCATTTAACCTTGAAAAACCATCTTCAAGAAAGTGAAGATCAAGCAAATTAATTGTGCAATTAGTTGTACTGATAAAAGTAAAGTTTTTTCTAGAGAGGTTAAACAAGTCCAATAACATAATTGAAAAGTTCACACTTAGGGGAGAAACTCCATAATGACAAGGTTAAAGATCAAAAGGGAGCTCATAAAATAAAGGTTTTAAGTCCTGGCAAAAAATTTAATTAATAAAACAAGGCCATTTTTTTTGGGGGTGTCACAGAGTCGGTTACAATGGTAGGAGATCTTGAGTATCCGCATCGCCTAGCTTGCCTTCCACGCCAAGAAAAGTCCCATCCGGACACGGGACGAAGTCTTCAATCTTGTATCTTCATAGTCCAGGAGTCCGGCGAAGGTATAGTCCGGCTACCCGAACACCCCCTAATCCAGGACTCCCTCAGCCCCCAAGTAGGATTCCTCCTACTTGGGCACGCCCTTGTTGCTCCCCTCCCCCTCCCACCTATATATACGTGGGGAGGGGCGCCTAGAACACACAACAAACATTGTTAGCCGTGTGCGGCGCCCCCTCCACAGTTTACGCCTTCGTTCATATTCACGTAGTGCTTAGGTGAAGCCCTGCGCGGATTAATTCACCATCACCGTCACCACGTCGTCGTGCTGACGGAACTCTCCCTCGACACTTTGCTAGATCAAGAGTTCGAGGGACGTCATCGATCTGAACGTGTGCAGATCGCGGAGGTGCCGTGCTTTCGGTACTTGATTTGTTGGATCACGATGACGTTCGACTACATCAACCGTGTTACTTAACGCTTCCGCGTTCGGTCTATGAGGGTACATGGACACACTCTCCCGCTCGTTGCTATGCATCACATAGATAGATCTTGCGTGATCGTAGGTATTTTTGTTGAAATACTACGTTTCCCCAATAGTGGCATCCGAGCCAGGTCTATGCGTAGATGTTATATTTACGAGTAGAACACAAAGAGTTGTGGGCGATAATAGTCATACTGCTTACGAGCATGTCATACTTTGATTCAGCGGTATTGTTGGATGAAGCGGTCCAGACCGACATTACATGACCACGTTCATGAGACTGGTTCTACCGCCGTGCTTCGCACACAGATGGCTAGTGGGTGTCTGTTTCTCCAACTTTAGTTGAATCGAGTGTGACTACGCCCGGTCCTTGTTGAAGGTTAAAATAGCACACTTGACGAAAAATCGTTGTGGTTTTGATGCGTAGGTAAAAACGGTTCTTGCTGAGCCCGTAGCAGCCACGTAAAACTTGCAACAACAAAGTAGAGGACGTCTAACTTGTTTTTGCAGGGCATGTTGTGATGTGATATGGTCAAGACGTGATGATATATAATTTGTTGTATGAGATGATCATGTTTTGTAACAGTTGTCAGCAACTGCCAGGAGCCATATGGTTGTTGCTTTATTGTATGAAATGCAATCGCCATGTAATTGCTTTACTTTATCACTAAGCAGTAGCGATAGTCGTAGTAGCAATAGTTGGCGAGACGACAACGATGCTTCGATGGAGATCAAGGTGTCAAGCCGGTGACGATGGTGATCATGACGGTGCTTTGGAGATGGAGATCAAAGGCACAAGATGATGATGGCCATATCATATCACTTATATTGATTGCATGTGATGTTTATCCTTTATGCATCTTATTTTGCTTAGTACGGTGGTAGCATTATAAGATGATCTCTCACTAAATTTCAAGATACAAGTGTTCTCCCTGAGTATGCACCGTTGCGACAGTTCATCGTGCTGAGACACCAAGTGATGATCGGGTGTGATAAGCTCTACGTTCACATACAACGGGTGCAAGCCAGTTTTGCACACGCAGAATACTCGGGTTAAACTTGACGAGCCTAGCATATGCAGATATGGCCTCGGAACACTGAGACCGAAAGGTCGAGCGTGAATCATATATAAGATATGATCAACATAGTGATGTTCACCATTGAAAACTACTCCATCTCACGTGATGATCAGACATGGTTTAGTTGATATGGATCACGTGATCACTTAGATGACTAGAGGGATGTCTATCTAAGTGGGAGTTCTTAAGTAATATGATTAATTGAACTTTGGTTTATCATGAACTTAGTCCTGATAGTATATGCATATCTATGTTGTAGATCAATTGCTCACGTATAGCTTCCCCGTTTTATTTATGATATGTTCCTAGAGAAAAACAAGTTGAAAGATGATAGTAGCAATGATGCGGACTAGGTCCGTGATCTGAGGATTATCCTCATTGCTGCACAAAAGAATTATGTCCTTGATGCACTGATAACCCACAAGTATAGGGGATCAATTGTAGCCTCTTTCGATAAGTAAGAGTGTCGAACCCAACGATGAGGTAAAGGTAGAACAAATATTCCCTCAAGTTCTATCGACCACCGATACAACTCTACGCACGCTTGACGTTCGCTTTACCTAAAACAAGTATGAAACTAGAAGTACTTTGTAGGTGTTTTTGGATAGGTTTGCAAGAAAAATAAGGAGAGCATAAATAAAAAGTAGGGTCTGACTAGATAAAGACACAACTAAGTTAGTTTTAGTAGAGAGCTTTTTGTTACAAGAAAGTTATTTGTCCCTAGGCAATCGATAACTAGACCGGTAATCATTATTGCAATTTTGTTTGAGGGAGAGGCATAAGCTAACATACTTTCTCTACTTGGATCATATGCACTTATGATTGGAACTCTAGCAAGCATCCGCAAATACTAAAGATCATTAAGGTAAAACCCAACCATAGCATTAAAGCATCAAGTCCTTTTTATCCCGTACGCAACAACCCCCTTACTCGGGTTTGTGTTTCAGTTACTCACGCAACCCACTATAAGCGAATCATGAACATATTGCAACACCCTATAGCGGGGATCCCTCACGCATGCGCGACACGGAGAGCACCATAGGACAGCACCAATAATAAAACATGCAACTCAAACCAATATTGATCATCAAATAACCCATAGGACAAAACGGATCTACTCAAACATCATAGGATAGCCATACATCATTGGGAAATAATATATAGCGTTGAGCACCATGTTTAAGTATAGATTACAGCGGGTAAGAGAGAGGTTACACCGCTGCATAGAGGGGGGAATAGTTGGTGATGATGGCGGTGAAGTTGTTGGTGAAGATTGCAGTGATGATGATGGCCACGACAGCGCTCCGGCGCCACCGGAAGAGAAGGGGAGAGGGGGGCCCTTCGTCTTCTTCCTCCTTGACCTCCTCCCTAGATGAGAGAAGGGTTCCCCCTCTGGTCCTTGGCCTCCATGGCGTGGGAGGGGCGAGAGCCCCTCCGAGATTGGATCTGTCTATCTGTTTCTCTCTGTTTCTGCGTTCCGTTCTGCTGCCCTTTCACTGTTTCTTTTATATCTGGAGATTTGTAACTCCGATTGGATTGAAACCTTCGCCCAGATCTTTCTCCAAAAATTAGCTTTCTTGCGGCCAAAGTAGAGCATTAACTGCCTTACGAGGGGCCCACGAGGGTGGGGGCGCGCCTGCTTGGAGTGGGCGTGGGCCCCACCCTCGTGGTCACCTCGGGCACCGTCTCGTGTTGATTTTACTTCCCAAAAATCACAAATATTCCAAAATAATTCTCCGTCCGTTTTTATCCCATTTGGACTCCGTTTGATATGGGGTTTCTGCGAAACATAAAACATGCAACAAACAGGAACTGGCACTGGGCACTGGATCAATATGTTAGTCCCAAAAATAGTATAAAAAGTTGCCAAAAGTATATGAAAGTTGAATAATATTGGCATGGAACAATCAACAATTATAGATACGACGGAGACGTATCATCATCCCCAAGCTTAATTCCTGCTCGTCCTCGAGTAGGTAAATGATAAAAAAGATAATTTTTGATGTGGAATGCTACCTAGCATAATCTTGATCTTATGTCTAATCATGGCATGAATATTAAGACACGAGTGATTCAAAGCAATAGTCTATCATTTGACATAAAAGCAATAATACTTCAAGCCTACTAATAATGCAATCATGTCTTTTCAAAATAACAATGCCAAAGAAAGTTATCCCTACAAAATCATATAGTCTGGCTATGCTCCATCTTCACTACACAAAATATTCACATCATGCACAAACCCGATGACAAGCCAAGCAATTGTTTCATACTTTTGACGTTCTCAAACCTTTTCAACTTTCACGCGATACATGAGCCTGAGCCATGGACATAGCACTATGGGTGGAATAGAATATGATGATGGGGGTTATGTGGAGGAGAAAAAAAGAGGATAAAGTCTCACAACGACGCGGCTAATCAACGGGCTATGGAGATGCCCATCAATTGATGTCAATGTGAGGAGTAGGGATTGCCATGCAACAGATGCACTAAGAGCTATAAGTGTATGAAACCTCAAACTGAAAACTAAGTGGGTGTGCATCCAACTTTCTTGCTCATGAAGACCTAGGGCATTTGAGGAAGCCCATCGTTGGAATATACAAGCCAAGTTCTATAATGAAAATTCCCACTAGTATATGAAAGTGATAACTCGAGAGACTCTCTATATGAAGAACATGGTGCTACTTTGAAGCACAAGTGTGGTAAAAGGATAGTAACATTGCCCCTTCTATCTTTTTCTCTCATTTTTCCCCTCTTTTTTTGGGCCTTCTCTTTTTTTGGCCTTTCTCTTTTTTTTCGTCCGGAGTCTCATCCCGACTTGTGGGGGAATCATAGTCTCCATCATCCTTTCCTCACTGGGGCAATGCTCTAATAATGATGATCATCACACTTTTATTTACTTAAAACTCAATATTACAACTCGATACTAGAACAACGATATGACTCTATATGAATGCCTCCGGCGGTGTACCGGGATGTGCAATGATCTAGCGTAGAAATGAAATCAATGAAAACATCATGCTAGCTATCTTACGATCATGCAAAGCAATATGACAATGAATGCTCGAGTCATGTATATGATGATGATGGAAGTTGCATGCCAATATATCTCGGAATGGCTATGGAAATGCCATGATAGGTAGGTATGGTGGTTGTTTTGAGGAAGATATAATGAGGATTATGTGTGATAGAGCGTATCGTATCACGGGGTTTGGATGCACCGGTGAGGTTTGCACCAACTCTCAAGGTGAGAAAGGGCAATGCACGATATCGAAGAGGCTAGCAATGATGGAAGGGTGAGAGTGCGTATAATCCATGGACTCAACATTAGTCATAAAGAACTCACATACTTATTGAAAAATCTATTAGTCATCGAAACAAAGTACTAGGCGCATGCTCCTAGGGGGATAGATTGGTAGGAAAAGACCATCGCTCGTCCCCGACCGCCACTCATAAGGAAGACAATCAATAAATACCTCATGCTCCAACTTCGTTACATAACGGTTCACCATACGTGCATGCTACGGGAATCACAAACCTCAACACAAGTATTTCTACTAATCCACAACTACCCACTAGCATGACTCTAATATCACCATCTTTATATCGCAAAACTATTGCAAGGAATCAAACATATCATATTCAGTGATCTACCAGTTTTATGTAGGATTTTATGACTAACCATGTGAATGACCAGTTCCTATCGTATCTCTAAATAGATATAAGTGAAGCAGGAGAGTTTAGTTCTTTCTACAAAAGATATGCCCACGCTCTAACAAATATAAGTGAAGCAAAAGAGCATTCTACAAATGGCGGTTTTCTATGTGAAGAGAAACATGCAATCCAAACTTCAAATGATATAAGCGAAGCACATGAAGCATTCTATAAAGCCATACTCAAAAGATATAAGTGAAGTGCAAAGAGCATTCTATAAATCAAACAACAAGGAGTATCTCATACCAGCATGGTGCATAAAATAAAAGTGAAAACTAAATGCAAAAGATGCTCCAAGATTTGCACATATCGCATGAACGAAACGAATCCGAAAACATACCGATATTTGTTGAAGAAAGAGGGGGATGCCTTCCGAGGCATCCCCAAGCTTAGATGCTTGAGTCTCCTTGAATATTTACTTGGGGTGCCTTGGTCATCCCCAAGCTTGAGCTCTCGCCTCTCTTCCTTCTTCTCACATCAAGACCTTCTCGATCATCGAACACTTCATCCACACAAAACTTCGACAGAAAACTCGGTAAGATCCGTTAGTATAATAAAGCAAATCACTACTCTAAGTATTGTTGCAAACCAATTCATATTTTGTTTTTGCATTGTGTCTACTTTAGTATAGCTTTTTCATGGCCTAATCCACTGATATAAATCAATAGTTTCATCAAAACAAGCAAACTATGCATCAAAAACAGAATCTATCTAAAACAGAACAGTCTGTAATAATCTAAACATTCACCATACCTATGGTACTTTAAAAATTCTGCCAAAATTAGGAAAAATAAAAAATTTGTACAGGAAGACAGGGCAAAAAGAATCAGAACCATTTGACGTTCAAGTAAAAAATGTAAAATCGCGCACTATAGCCAAAGTTTCTGTCCTGCACCGTACAAACCAACAAGCATTGTAAACATCCTAAAGGCAAACCTTGGCACATTATTTTTATAATAGAATGGAATTGTACAAGGAGATAATTATTTTTGTTGAAAAGTTTCTGTAATCAAGATTCACAAATTTTCCATGAGCATGAACAAAGTTCAAGGCTAGCTCCCACCTCAACAATGCTTGTCTTTCTCACTTTTGCTTTTCTTTTTGAAAAAGTTTTGGGTTCCCCTCTTTACTTTTGTTTTTTTAAACTATATAAAAGCACTCAACAAAAATAAATGACTCTCTAAAACTTCCGGATTGTCTCCCTGGCAACGCTTTCTTTAAAGCCATTAAGCTAGGCATATAGTGTTCAAATAATGGATCCACCCGGATCCCAAGGTATATCAAAGCCAATTTTAATTAACAATGTTTTGTAATTTAGTAGTGAGCACAAAGCAACACATATCATGCAACAACGAAGTCTTACTCTCTTCCTATGCATCGGCATGTCATAAAAGAACAATTCATGCACACATAGTAAAGGCCAATGCATAGTATAAACAGTTTCTTGCAATTTTATCATGTGGGAAACATAGAGAGGTGGAGATATAGTTCCTCTCTCATAATAATTGCAAGTAGGAGCAGAAAGCACATGCATATTATATCTATCAAAATCATCATGTGTAACGGTAAAAGGCAACTCATCAATATAATCCTTAATAAGTGCAAACTTCTCCGATATAGTGTAGTTGGGAGAATTCAAAAAGATAATAGGACTATCATGCGTGGGTGCAATAGCAACAATTTCATGTTTAACATAAGGAACTATAGCAAGTTCATCTCCATAAGCATAATTCATATTGGCCTCTTGGCCACAAGCATAGAAAGCATCATCAAAAAGGGATATTTCAAAAGAATTAAAGGGATCATAACAGTCATCATAGCAATCATCCTTTGGTAAGCACGAAGGGGAATTAAACAATGTATGAGTTGAAGAGTTACTCCCATTAGAAGGTGGGCATGGGTGATCAATCCGTTCTTCCTCCTTTTGTTCTTCGCTCTCCTCCTCATCTTTTTCATCCACGGAGCTCACAGTTTCATCAACTTCTTCTTCCATAGATTCCTGCAAAATATTAGTCTCTTCTTGGACAGCGGAGACTTTCTCAATAAGTGCATTAATATCAGAATTGTATTCATAATTCTCATAGCAATATTTGAGGATAGCTAAATTTTCAAGTCTATAAACAGCATCATCAAAATCTTCAAACTCTTTAAACATAGATTCAATTTCATAAGCACCCATAAAAGCAACAAATTATTCTATTTGTTCCTCATCATAGTAATCATATATACCATTAGCATAAGAAGCTAAGGTTTTATTTTCATTAAATTTGCATGAAAAGGGAAGGTGTGGAGCCTTCATCCTAGAGCAACAAGTTGTATAATCATAACTCAAGCGTACTTGCTGAGCATACCACTTCAATATATGAATTTGATCCCATAATAGTTTCCCTTTTTGTGTCAAGTGATAATCCCTAAAGTATTCACGTTGATCCAACGTTACTCCCATTACATAATTGAATGGGGCTTTCTCAGGATTATTAAGGTAGTACATAATATCTGTCACATAACGAGCATCGAGGGTTTTAGGAGGTTCCTCATCTCCATGAGTAGCAAGTACACCTATTTTTTTGGTATTTCATGTTCCATATCCATAAATAAAGATAGAGTACAACTAAGAACAACAAATAAAAATTACTTAGTGATAAAGCAAACAAGCACACACGAGAATATTTACCCCACGCTATTGCTCCCCGGCAACGGCGCCAGAAAAAGGTCTTGATAACCCACAAGTATAGGGGATCAATTGTAGCCTCTTTCGATAAGTAAAAGTGTCAAAACCAACGAGGAGCTAAAGGTAGAACAAATATTCCCTCAAGTTCTATCGACCACCGATACAACTCTACGCATGCTTGACGTTCGCTTTACCTAAAACAAGTATAAAACTAGAAGTACTTTGTAGGTGTTTTTGGATAGGTTTGCAAGAAAATAAAGAGAGCGTAAATAAAAAGTAGGGGATGATTAGATAAAGACACAACTAAGTTAGTTTTAGTAAAGAGCTTTTTGTTACGAGAAAGTTATTTGTCCCTAGGCAATCGATAACTAGACCGGTAATCATTATTGCAATTTTATTTGAGGGAGAGGCATAAGATAACATACTTTCTCTACTTGGATCATATGCACTTATGATTGGAACTCTAGCAAGCATCCGCAACTACTAAAGATCATTAAGGTAAAACCCAACCATAGTATTAAAGCATCAAGTCCTCTTTATCCCATACGCAACAACCCCCTTACTCGGGTTTGTGTTTCAGTCACTCACGCAACCCACTATAAGCGAATCATGAACGTATTGCAACACCCTACAACGGGGATCCCTCACACTTGCGCGACATGGAGAGCACCATAAGACAGCACCAATAATAAAACATGCAACTCAAACCAATCTTGATCATCAAATAACCCATAGGACAAAACGAATCTACTCAAACATCATAGGATAGCCATACATCATTGGGAAATAATATATAGCGTTGAGCATCATGTTTAAGTAGAGATTACAGCGGGTAAGAGAGAGGTTACACCGCTGCATAGAGGGGGTAAGAGTTGGTGATGATGGCGGTGAAGTTGTTGGTGAAGATTGCGGTGATGATGATGGCCACGGCAGCGCTCTGGCGCCACCGGAAGAGAAGGGGAGATGGGGCCCCTTCGTCTTCTTCTTCCTTGACCTCCTCCCTAGATGGGATAAGGGTTTCCCCTCTGGTCCTTGGCCTCCATGGCGTGGGAGGGGCGAGAGCCCCTCCGAGATTGGATCTGTCTCTCTATTTCTCTCTGCTTCTGCGTTCCGTTCTGCTGCCCTTTCACCGTCTCTTTTATATCTGGAGATCTGTAACTCCAATTGAATTGAAACCTTTGCCCAGATCTTTTTCCAAAAATTAGCTTTCTTGCGGCCAAAGGAGAGCATCAACCGCCTTACGAGGGGCCCACGAGGGTGGGGGCGCGCCTGCTTGGAGTGGGCGTGGGCCCCACCCTCGTGGCCACCTCGGGCACCGTCTCGCGTTGATTTTACTTCCCAAAAATCACAAATATTCCAAAACAATTCTCCGTCCGTTTTTATCCCGTTTGGACTCCGTTTGATATGGGGTTTCTGCGAAACATAAAACAACAACAAACAGGAACTGGCACTGGGCACTGGATCAATATGTTAGTCCCAAAAATAGTATAAAAAGTTGGCAAAAGTATATGAAAGTTGAATAATATTGGCATGGAACAATCAAAAATTATAGATACGACGGAGACGTATCATGCACCGCTAGGTGACGGACCTATTGCAAGATGCAGACGTTATGAATGTTTGGCAAAGCTCAGTATGATGACTACTTGATAGTTTAGTGCACCTTGCTTTACGGCTTAGAACCGGGACTTAAAAAATGTTTTGAATGCCACGGAGCATATAATATGTTCTAAGAGTTGAAATTGGTATTTCATACTCATGCCCGTGTCGAGAGGTATGATACCTCTGACAGTACTTTGCCTACAAGATGGAGGAGAATAGCTCAACCAGTGAGCATGTGCTCAGATTGTCTGGGTACTGCAATTGCTTGAATCAAGTGGGAGTTAATCTTCCAGATAAGATAGTAATTGACAAAGTTCTCTAGTCACTATCACCAAGTTACTAGAACTTAGTGATGAACTATAATATGCAAGTGATGATGAAAGTAATTCCCAAGCTCTTCGCGATGCTGAAATCGGCGAAGGTAGAAATCAAGAAATAGCATCAAGTGTTGATGGTTAACAAGACCACTAGTTTCAAGAAAAGGGCAAAGGTAAAGAGAGAGGAACTTCAAAAAAGAATAGCAAGCAAGTTGCTTCTCCCATGAAGAAGCCTAAAGCTAGACCCAAGCCTGGAACGGAGTGCTTCTACTGCAAAGGAAATGGTCACTGGAAGTGGAACTGCCCTAGATACTTGGCGGATAAGAAGGATGGCAAAGTGAACAAAAGTATATTTGATATACATGTTATTGATGTGTATTTTACTAGTGTTTATAGCAGCCCTTCAGTATTTGATACTAGTTTAGTTGCTAAGAGTAGTAACTAAAAACAGGAGTTGCAGAATGAACACAGACTAGTTATGGGCGAAGTGACGATGTGTGTTGGAAATGATTCCAAGGTTGATAAGATCACCATCGCACACTCCCTTTACCTTCGAGATTAGTGTTGGACCAAAATAAATGTTATTTGGTGTTTGCGTTGAGCATGAATATGATTGGATCATGTTTATTGCAATACAGTTGTTCATTTAAGTCAAAGAATAATTGTTGTTCTGTTTACATGAATAAAACCTTCTGTTGTCATACACTTAATATAAATGGTTTATTGAATCTTGATCGCAATGATACACATATTCATAATATTGATGCCAAAAGATGCAAAGTTGATAATGATAGTGCAACATATTTGTGGCACTGCCGTTTAGGTCATATTGGTGTAAAGCGTTGATACGTCTACAACGTATCTATAATTTTTGATTGTTCCATGCTATTATATTATCCATCTAGGATGTTTTATATGCATTTATATGCTATTTTATATGATTTTTGGGACTAACCTATTAACCTAGAGCCCAGTGTCAGTTTCTATTTTTTCCTCGTTTTTGAGTTTTACAGAAAAGGAATACAAAACAGAGTCCAATTGACATGCCAATTTTTGATGATTTTTATGGACCAAAAGAAGCCCCCGGAGTAAAATAGTTGGGCCAGAAGAGTCCCGAGCCGTCCACGAGGGTGGAGGGCGCGCCCTACCCCCTGGGTGCGCCCCTGCCTCGTGGATGACTCGAAGACCCCCTGACGTGAGACCTACGCCAAAAGTTCCTATAAATACAGAAACCTCCAGAAAATAACCTAGATCGGGAGTTCCGTCGCCGCAAGCCTCTGTAGCCACCAAAAACCAATCGGGACCCTATTCTGGCACCCTGCCGGAGGGGGGGATCCATCACCGGTGGCCATCTTCATCATCCCGGCGCTCACCATGACGAGGAGGGAGTAGTTCACCCTCGGGGCTGAGGTTATGTACCAGTAGCTATGTGTTTGATCTCTCTCTCTCTCTCTCTCTCTCTCTCTCTCTCTCTCGTGTTCTTGGTATGGCACGATCTTGATGCATCGCGAGCTTTGCTATTATAGTTGGATCTTATGATGTTTCTCCCCCTCTACTCTCTTGTAATGGATTGAGTTTTCCCTTTGAAGTTATCTTATCGGATTGAGTCGTTAAGGGTTTGGGAACACTTGATGTATGTCTTGCATGTGCTTATCTGTGGTGACAATGGGATATTCACGCGATCTACTTGATGTATGTTTTGGTGATCAACTTGCGGGTTCAGTGACCTTGTGAACTTATGCATAGGGGTTGACACATGTTTTCGTCTTGACTCTCTGGTAGAAACTTTGGGGCGCTCTTTGAAGTTCTTTGTGTTGGTTGAATAGATGAATCTGAGATTGTGTGATACATATCGTATAATCATACCCGCGGATAGTTGAGGTGACATTGGAGTATCTAGGTGACATTAGGGTTTTGGTTGATATGTATCTTAAGGTGTTATTCTAGTATGAACTCTAGCATAGATCGAACAGAAAGAATAGCTTAGTGTTATTTTACTACGGACTCTTGAATAGATCGATCAGAAGGAATAACTTTGAGGTGGTTTCGTACCCTACAATAATCTCTTCGTTTGTTCTCCGCTATTAGTGACTTTGGAGTGACTCTTTGTTGCATGTTGAGGGATAGTTATATGATCTAATTATGTTATTATTGTTGAGAGAACTTGCACTAGTGAAAGTATGAACCCTAGGCCTTGTTTCCTAGCATTGCAATACCGTCTTCGCTCACTTTTATCATTAGTTACCTTGCTGTTTTTATATTTTCAAATTACAAAAACCTATATCTACCATCCATATTGCACTTGTATCAGCATCTCTTCGCCGAACTAGTGCACCTATACAATTTACCATTGTATTGGGTGTGTTGGGGACACAAGAGACTCTTTGCTATTTGGTTGCAGGGTTGTTTGAAAGAGACCATCTTCATCCTACGCCTCCCACGGATTGATAAACCTTAGGTCATCCACTTGAGGGAAATTTGCTACTGTCCTACAAACCTCTTAACTTGGAGGCCCAACAACGTCTACAAGAAGAAGGTTATGTAGTAGACATCAAGCAATTTCTGGCGCCGTTGCCTGGGAGGTGGGTGCTTGAAGGTATATCTTTAGATCTTGCAATTGAATCTTTTAGTTTCTTGTTTTATCACTAGTTTAGTTTATAAAAGAAAACTAAAAAATGGAATTGAGGGTGCCTCATATGCTTCATCTTTTTAATATCTTTCGTGAAAATAAGGATTCCGGTAATTGTGCCAAAATGCTAGAAGAAGAATGCATTAAAATGTTTGGCACTAAATCTTTGAATGATGAGCATGATTGCAATGTTGTTAGTATGAACTCTTTGAATATCCATAGTACTAATTATGATTGCACTAGTCATGATGAAAATGTCTTTTATAAGCATGTCACTTTTTGTGGAGTGCATAGAGTTTGCAAGTACACACCAAATAGGGAAGATAGATTTTGCAAGAGGCATAAGTATTTAGAAACTAAATGGTTGCAAGAAAGAATAGAGGTTTGTGCTGAAAATTTAAATTTTCTTAGCCATCCTTGTGAACTTTGCAATGAACATGGTCATTTAAATATCCAATGCAAATTGTTTCATGATCGTATCGTGTCCAAAAATTGTGATGACTTGACTTCCATTGCGCATTATAATGAACTTAGTTTGCTTGTGGGTTATGAATAAATGAAACGTATAACTAAGGATATGCCATAATTTGTCCTTGATAAAGTTCTTGATTTTGATCTGGAGGAAATTTATATGTATTGTGCGGTGAATTGCATTGAAAATCCTTATATTGCCAATTACATAAAGACAAGAAAACAAATAGAAGATGAAGATAATACTAATGAAAGGGAAGAGATTTCCCAATATCCTCCTATTCTTTCTTATGATGAATCAGGTAACGAGGAGGAGCTTTCTATTCAACCAATCTCATTAATAAGGAGCTCCAAAAAGAGGATTAAACCCACACATGATGTGAAGAAGAAAAAGAAAAGATGGAGAAGCAAAGGTAAAAAGGTATCCCTCCCAAATGATGTTGCTCCTATTACTCATTGTGATGATGATAATTGCTATACTATTGGTGCTATCCATACTATTAATGATGAGAGTGATTATGCTTATGATATGAAAAGGCCCAAGCTTGGGGATGCCATGTTTGATGAGAATGACAAGTTTGAGAATTTATTTGCTGCAATTAATGATTGTCCCAAGCTTGGGGATGCTATGTTTTATGAAGATGATATGTTTAACCTCCCAAGTTTTGATATGCAAATTTATTATGATGATAGCATGCCTCCTATTTATGATGGTTATATTGATGAAAGTGGGTTTGGAAGAGTGTCAACTTTAGGAAGTAATGATCCCACTATTTTGGAGGGTGTTGAATCTTATTGTGACAATTATGAAAGTTGATTTGGAGAGGTCATGACTTTATTTAGTAATGATTCCACTATCTTGGAAGAGTTTTCAATTGATTATGATGAGAACAAAGTTGCTACTTATGATGATTATTGTGATGACACTTATGCTATAAAAAGTAGTGATGATTATATTTATAAACTTGTCATGATTATAATTACCCTTTTTCTGAACATTACTCTTTTAATATGGAAACAATTTATAGTATTCGAGTTTCTTATGATACTCCCACTATTCCGAATGAGAAGAATTTTGCTTATGTGGAGAGTAATAAATTTTTTGTGCTTATGGATCATGAAAAGAATGCTTTATGTGATGGTTATATTGTTGAATTCATTCATTATGCTACTTAAAATTATTATGAGGGAGGAACATATGCTTGTAGGAATTGCAATAATATCAAGTTTCCTCTCTATGTGCTTAAAGTTTTGAAGTTATGCTTGTTTTGCCTTCCTATGCTAGTTGATTATTGTTCCCATAAGTTGTTTGCTCACAAAATCCCTATGCATAGGAAGTGGGTTAGACTTAAATGTGCTAGTCATATTCTTCATGATGCTCTCTTTATGTTTCAATTCTTATCTTTTATGTGAGCATCATTGAAATCATCATGCCTAGCTAGGGGCGTTAAACTATAGCGCTTGTTGGGAGGCAACCCAATTTTATTTTTGTCCTTTGCTTTTACTCCTGTTTAGTAATGAATAATTCATGTAGCCTCTGTTTATATGTGGTTTTATGTTTTAATTATTGTTTGTGCCAAGTAGAACCTTTGGGAAGACTTGGGTGAAGTCTATGCGATCTTGTTGTAAAAAACAGAAACTTTTGTGCTCGCGAGATTAGCTACCATTTTATTTACTGGAGAGTGCTTTTAGGTTGATTATTTTTGCATATCATTAATATACAAATTCCTCAGGTCCACCAATTTATTTAAGAACTTTTGGAGTTACAGAAGTATTCGAATGATACAGATTACTATAGACTGTTCTGTTTTTGACAGATTCTGTTTTTCGTGTGTTGTTTGCTTATTTTGATGAATCTATGGCTAGTATCGGGGGGTATGAACCATAGATAAGTTGTAATACAGTAGGTTTAACACCAATATAAATAAATAATGAGTTCATTACAGTACCTTAAAGTGGTGGTTTGTTTTCTTACACTAACGGGGCTCATGAGATTTTCTGTTTAAGTTTTGTGTTGTGAAGCTTTCAAGTTTTTGGGCAAAGACTTGATGGATTTTGGAATAAGGAGTGGCAAGAGCCTAACATTGGGGATGTACAAGGCACCCCAAGGTAAAATTCAAGGACAACCAAAAGCTTAAGCTTGGGGATGCCCCGGAAGGCATCCCCTCTTTCGTCTTCGTTCATCGGTAACTTTACTTGGAGCTATATTTTTATTCACCACATGATATGTGTTTTGCTTGGAGCGTCATTTTATTTTCTTTCGCTTTGATTTCTGTTTGAATAAAATACCAAGATCTGAAATTCTTAAATGTTAGAGAGTCTTCACATAGTTGCACAATTATTTGACTACTCACCGATCTTCACTTATATCTTTCGGAGTAGTTTGTCATTTGCTCTAGTGCTCCACTTATATCTTTTTAGAGCACGACAGTGGTTTTATTTTGAAGAAATTTATGAACTCTCATGCTTCACTTATATTATTTTTATATTCTTAAACAACATGGTAATTTGCTTAGGTTATGAATTTAGTCCTAATATGATAGGCATCCAAGAGGGATATAATAAAAACTTTCATATAAAGTGCATTGAATACTATGTGAAGTTTGATTCCTTATGATTGTTTTGAGATATGAGGATGGTAATATTAGAGTCATGCTAGTGAGTAGTTGTGAATTTGAGAGATACTTGTGTTAAAGTTTGTGATTCCCGTAGCATGCACGTATGGTGAACCGTTATGTGATGAAGTCGAAGCATGATTTATTTTTTGATTGTCTTCCTTATGAGTGGCGGTCGGGGACGAGCGATGGTCTTTTCCTACCAATCTATCCCCCTAGGAGCATGCGCGTAGTACTTCGTTTCGATAACTAATAGATTTTTGCAATAAGTATGTGAGTTCTTTATGACTAATGTTGAGTCCATGGATTATACGCACTCTCACCTTTCCGCTATTGCTAGCCTCTCTAGTACCGCGCAACTTTCGCCGTTACCATAAACCCACCATATACCTTCCTCAAAAAAGCCACCATACCTACCTATTATGGCATTTCCATAGCCATTCCAAGATATATTGCCATGCAACTTTCCACTGTTCCTTTTACTATGACACGCTCCATCATTGTCATATTGCTTTGCATGATCATGTAGTTGACATCGTATTTGTGGCAAAGCCACCATTCATAATTCTTTCATAAATGTCACTCATGAGTCATTGCATATCCCGGTACACCACTGGAGGCATTCATATAGAGTCATATTTTGTTCTAAGTATGGAGTTGTAATTCTTGAGTTGTAAGTAAATAAAAGTGTGATGATCATTATTATTAGAGAATTGTCCTAGTGAGGAAAGGATGATGGAGACAATAATTCCCCCACAAGTCAGGATGAGACTCCGGACGAAAAATAAAAAAAGAGGAGAGAAAAAAAGAGGCCATAAAAAAGAGAAAAGGCCCAAATAAAGAAAAATTAGAGAAAAAGAGAGAAGGGACAATGCTACTATCCTTTTACCACACTTGTGCTTCAAAGTAGCACCATGATCTTCATGATAGAGAGTCTCCTATGTTGTCACTTTCATATACTAGTGGGAATTTTATGTTAGAACTTGGCTTGTATATTCCAATGATGGGCTTCCTCAAAATTGCCCTAGGTCTTTGTGAGCAAGAAAGTTGGATGCATACCCACTTAGTTTATTTTGTTGAGCTTTCATACACTTATAGCTCTAGTGCATCCGTTGCATGGCAATCCCTACTCACTCACATTGATATCTATTGATGGGCGTCTCCATAGCCCGTTGATACGCCTAGTTGATGTGAGACTATCTCCTCCTTTTTGTCTTCTCCACAACTACCACTCTATTCCACCTATAGTGATATGTCCATGGCTCACGCTCATGTATTGCGTGAGAGTGGAAAAAGTTTGAGAATACTAAAGTATGAAACAATTGCTTGGCTTGTCATCGGGGTTGTGCATGATTTGAATATTTTGTGTGATGAAGATGGAGCATATCCATACTATATGATTTTGTAGGGATGAACTTTCTTTGGCCATGTTATTTTGAGAAGACATGATTACTTTTTAGTATGCTTGAAGTATTATTATTTTGATGTCAATATTAAACTTTCGTTTTGAATCTTATGGATCTGAATATTCTTGCCACAATAAAGAGAATTACATGGATAAATATGTTAGGTAGCATTCCACATCAAAAATTCTGTTTTTATCATTTACCTACTCGAGGACGAGCAGGAATTAAGCTTGGGGATGCTTGATACGTCTCTAACGTCTCTATAATTTTTTATTGTTCCATGCTATTATATTATCCATATAGGATCTTTTATATGCCTTTATATGCTATTTTATATGATTTTTGGGACTAACCTATTAACCTAGAGCCCAGTGCTAGTTTCCGTTTTTTCCTTGTTTTTGAGTTTTACAGAAAAGGAATACAAAACGGAGTCCAATTGGCGTGCCAATTTTTGATGATTTTTTATGGACCAAAATAAGCCCCCGGAGTAAAATAGTTGGGCCAGAAGAGTCCCGAGCCGTCCATGAGGGTGGAGGGCGTGCCCTACCCCTCTAAGCGTGCCCCCCTGTCTCGTGGACGACTCGGAGACCCCCCTGACGTGAGACCTATGCCAAAAATTCCTATAAATACAGAAACCTCCAGAAAAATAACCTAGATAGGGAGTTCCGCCGCCGCAAGCCTTTGTAGCCACCAAAAACCAATCGGGACCCTGTTCCGGCACCCTGCCAGAGGGGGGATCCATCATCGGTGGCCATCTTCATCATCTCGGCGCTCTCCATGACGAGGAGGGAGTAGTTCATCCTCGGGGCTGAGGGTATGTACCAGTAGCTATGTGTTTGATCTCTCTCTCTCTCTCTCTCTCTCTCTCTCTCTCTCGTGTTCTTGATATGACACGATCTTGATGCATCGCGAGCTTTGCTATTATAGTTGGATCTTATGATGTTTCTCCCCCTCTAGTCTCTTGTAATGGATTGAGTTTTCCCTTTGAAGTTATCTTATCGGATTGAGTCTTTAAGGGTTTGAGAACACTTGATGTATTTCTTGCATGTGCTTATCTTTGGGGACAATGGGATATTTACATGATCTACTTGATGTATGTTTTGGTGATCAACTTGCGGGTTCAGTGACCTTGTGAACTTATGCATAGGGGTTGGCACATGTTTTCATCTTGACTCTCCGGTAGAAACTTTGGGGCACTCTTTGAAGTTCTTTGTGTTGAGTAGATGAATCTGAGATTGTGTGATGCATATCGTATAATCATACCCGCGGATAGTTGAGGTGACATTGGAGTATCTAGGTGACATTAGGGTTTTGGTTGATATGTGTCTTAAGGTGTTATTCTAGTACGAACTCGATCGAACGGGAAGAATAGCTTCATGTTATTTTACTACAGACTCTTGAATAGATCGATCAGAAAGAATAACTTTGAGGCGGTTTCGTACCCTACAATAATCTCTTCGTTTGTTCTTTGCTATTAGTGACTTTGGAGTGACTCTTTGTTGCATGTTGAGGGATAGCTATATGATCTAATTATGTTATTATTGTTGAGAGAACTTGCACTAGTGAAAGTATGAACCCTAGGCCTTGTTTCCTAGCATTGCAATACCGTTTTCGCTCACTTTTATCATTAGTTACCTTGCTGTTTTTATATTTTTCAAATTACAAAAACCTATATCTACCATCCATATTGCACTTGTATCAACATCTCTTCGCCAAACTAGTGCACCTATACAATTTACTATTGTATTGGGTGTGTTGGGGACACAAGAGACTCTTTGCTATTTGGTTGCAGGGTTGTTTGAGAGAGACCATCTTCATCCTACGCCTCCCACGGATTGATAAACCTTAGGTCATCCACTTGAGGGAAATTTGCTACTGTCCTACGAACCTCTGCACTTGGAGGCCCAACAACGTCTACAAGAAGAAGGTTGTGTAGTAGACATCAAAGCATGAAGAAACTCCATGCTGATGGGCTTTTGGTATCACTTGATGCTTGCGAACCATGCCTCATGGGCAAGATGACTAAGACTTCGTTCTCTGGAACTATGGAGCGAGCAACAGACTTGTTGGAAATAATACATACTGATGTATGCAGTCCGATGAGTGTTGATGCTCGCGGCGGGTATTGTTATTTTCTGACCTTCACAGATGATTTGAGCAGATATGGGTATATCTACTTAATGAAACATAAGTCTGAAAATTTGAAAAGTCAAAGAGTTTCAGAGTGAAGTGGAAAATCATCGTAACAAGAAAATAAAGTTTCTACGATTTGATCGTGGAGGTAAATATTTGAGTTATGAGTTTGGCCTTCATTTTAAACAATGTGGAATAGTTTCACAAATCACGCCACCTGGAACAACATAGCGTAATGGTGTGTCCGAACGTCGTAACCGTACTTTATTAGATATGGTGCAATCTATGATGTGTCTTACCGATTTACCACTATCGTTTTGGGGTTATGCATTAGAGACATCTGCATTCACATTAAATAGGGCACCGTCTAAATCCGTTGAGACGACACTGTATGAACTGTGGTTTAGCAAGAAACCTAAGTTGTCATTTCTTAAAGTTTGGGGCTGCGATGCTTATGTGAAAAAGCTTCAACCTGATAAGCTCGAACCCAAATCAAAGAAAAATGTCTTCATAGGATACCCAAAGGAGACTGTTGGGTACACCTTCTATCACAGATTAGAAGGCAAGATATTCGTTGCTAAGAATAGATCCCTTCTAGAGAAGGAGTTTCTCTCGAAAGAAGTGAGTGGGAGGAAAGTAGAACTTGAAAGGTAATTGTACCTTCTCCCAAATTGGAAAGTAGTTCATCACAGAAATCAGTTCCAGTGATGCCTACACCAATTAGTGAGGAAGCTAATGGTGATAATCAGATCAAGTTACTAACGAACCTCGTAGGTCAACCAGAGTATGGTCCGCACCATAGTTGTCGTGGAATTGTCACGGCAGATGTCCTAGTGGAAGGACTTAGTTGTGGAGCCATCGCGACGAGGTTAGCTTAAAGGGGTTAAAACGGGACAAAGGACGCAGGAGTTTATACTGGTTCGGCCCCTTGCGGTGAAGGTAAAAGCCTAATCCAGTTTGAGGTGGTATTGCTAGGGTTTCGATTACCAGGGAGCAAATACGCTTAGCCTGGCTTTCGATCTGTTGTTTCTTGCCCTAAGCCGCTGCCGGGTCGTCCCCTTATATACGCGGGTTGACGCCCCGCGGTTTACAGAGTCCCGACCGCCTCATACAAACGTGTCCGGCTCAGTAACTTATCTTGCATGCCTTACAATATAAGTCACATATACATGGCGGTTTATACTTACGGGCCTTAAGACGCCTTTGGGCTTTGGGCCCTTTAACAAGCCTACTACATGAACCGCCATCTTCAACATATTCATGGGCTTGGTTTATGAACCGTCATTGGGATAACCCGGCCCCTCCTGGGCGGGTCATATCCAATAGTCATATCCCCAACATTAGGCCCCATTTTGATTTGAACCTGTTCATGTCAATCTTCAACACTTAGAAAAAATCCTTCTTCATCTTCTTGTGAGATATTGTAACCCACCATGACGTCATCTCCTAGAATTACGGAGAACCACCATGATGTCATCTATCATTAATTGCGCACAATGCCCAACCTATCTTTAACAGATCCTTATTTTTAATAACCTCCCGAAAATCGAGGCGCTTGCGTCATCACATATCCATTTTCTTGTCTCCTCGATTCCCGCGCATGCCACTTATCCTTCCAGCCTTATAAATAGGGCCACGGGTCCTCTTTTCACTCTCCCCCTTTGCCTTCTCGCCTTCGTCTTCTTCCTCGCAACGCTCCAGCGCGCCCGAGCTCCGCCACCGTCGACCTTCGTCCACTGCTTCAACTCCGGCCGTTGCATCACCCTGAACGAACCAGAACATCGCGGCGCCTCTCCACTGTTCATCAGCATCGGTAAGCATTCACTTTCCCTCTTAATAGATTTGCCTTAGGGTTTCCATGTTCATCGACGTTCAACATCGTTCCTCCTTATCTTTCCTAGATTGCATCGTTTTGACCTAAAAACGACACAAATCTTGTGCGGTAGCAGTTTTAACACTTTTTTGATATCTGAATATATCCTCATTGCAACAGATCTCATATGGGCATCCCCACTTTTCTGCTGCCGCCACCTTAGGTTTAGATTTTATTTCATTTTTCTGAACCGCTGCAGATCCAATCTTATAGCTCCAATCTGTGAAACCTGTTTTTCCCAACACTTAGTAAAATTCACTCTTGTCAGATCTTAAATACCAGTTCTTGTCATGGCGGCTTACATCATCGGCTTATAATTACCCATATATCATTAGGCCCCATTTAAGCAGCCATTCTGAATATATACTGTAGCATTTTTACTTCCGACTTAATGAATCAATTTGAACCGGCAATTTTTCTTCTTTCCTTTAGGCTTCTCTCTTCACAATGCCGCCAAAGACAGTCACTTCATGTAACTGGGTTCCCTCCATTGTCACTGAGAACACACTCAGAGACTTTGTCAAAATTGGGTACTTGCCAGCAAAGAATGTCATGCATTACCGCGCCCCTGATCCAGGGGAAGAAAGACCTCAGCCAAAGGATGACGAAGTCATTGTTTTTACTGATCACATGAATCGGGGCTTCTCACCGTCCGGTTCTAAATTTTTCCGAGACGTTCTGCACTTCTTTCAAATCCATCCTCAAGACATCGGACCCAATTCCGTGTCAAACATCTGCAACTTTCAAGTCTTCTGCGAAGTTTACCTTCAAGAGGAGCCCAGTGTCGAATTCTTCAGGGAATATTTTTATTTAAACTGCCAAAAAGAGTTTACGAACGGACCCAGCTTGGAACTTGGCGGAATCTCAATTCAACAAAGAAGAGATGCCATCTTCCCCTATGCTTGCCTGTCGAGTCACCCCAAGGATTGGAACCAGACATGGTTTTACTACAAGGATACCTCTCCGGCTGATGAAAATCCATTGTCGGGTTACCGTGTCCAACGTATTGACCCAAAGCATAATCTTCCTGAAAAGCTTACCGCTGCTGAACGTAAAAAGCTTGCCCCCACTATTGCGAAGGTCAAGGCTCTGCTGGGAAATGGGTTAACTGGTATTGACTTGGTTCGGTGCTGGGTTTCTTGGCAAATCATACCCTTGAGCCGCCGACCCAGCTTAATGTGTACCTACACAGGCGGTACAAAAGATCCATTGCGCCATAGCTCCGTGCGTTTAACTAAAGAAGCAATCAATGAAATGACAAAGACCCTTCTGAATGAAGATGCGGAAGACTGCAGCAAAGTGGGTTTAAACCCTTTCTGCAAACTTAACCCGCCACCGGATGTGAGTCTCCAAATTACTTACTTTTACCTCATCATTCATATATTTTTATTAACTCAACTTTGGTGACTTCCATAGGCTGACTTTGATTTTTGGAAAAAGCAATATGACCATGAAGCTGCCAAAAAGGCCAGGGCTACCAAGAAAGCCGGCAAGAAAACCGCCAAGAAGACAAAGAAGAAACCAAGTGCTTCTGGTATGTTTGAACTGAATGACAGCTCTGAGTCGGAGGTAGCCCTTGACTCCCTTGGCTCCTTTTTCAATTATCTTATTGACACTGATTATTATCAGGATGACACGGGGGCCAGCCAAGCAGTTGAAGAAGAGGTAACTATTATTTCCTCCGGCTCAGCACCTTTGCCAAGACAGAAAGTTCGACGAGTAACCCGGAAAGTAAGGTTTTCACACCCCCCTAGCTCATTTGGATCCTCAATTTCTTTTGAAGCAACAACAGCACAAGAACCGGCGACAGACTCGGACCAGCGGAGGTGAAGAATTATCCTCTGTCTTACCGAACACTCCAGCTCCGCGGAAACTTCAAAACGAGGTCCTTCCGAACTTAAATTATTTTTACCCACTGCCGGGCCTCACCCGTCAGCCACTTAATTCTTTCGATTCAAACTACCAGGAGACTTATCGCTTTTCCTCCAGTGACTCATCGCAAACTCAGTTGCCGGCTTTCAAGACTGCCCCCGGGTAATAACAATTTCTTTTTATTCTCTACCTCCTTATCCTCTTACACTTGTACTGACTTGTCATAACCCATGCAGTGGACAAGCCAAGCCTAGTAAAAAGGCGAAGGTGACCAAGCCAGTTGAAGATCCTAAGGTCCATGAACCGTAGCAGTAAGTCCCAGCATCAGACGTTTCTGAAAAACAACCAGAAGAGCCTGTTCATGATGTCCCACCAGAAATTCCTGACCTCTCCGGCGACCAAACAAAACTCAATCCTTTGAGTACTGAATCATCAAACCCCACTTAAGCCATCGGAGATTCGTACCGATGATGTTATGATTACTGGCACCGGCTTTAGAGAACCGGGAAATCCAACTGTCTTGGCTAGACATTCCGCTAAACAAGAGTTCATTGAAAAGCGGAAAGTGAGATTTGATGTCGCCCACTATTCTCAATTGAGCAGTAGTGAAGTACTCTCTGGCTACCTCAACCAAGTACACTCCAGCCGTGATCTTGAAATCGATATGATGAAGCAGATGCATAAAAAATATGAGGTATGAATTCCCGCTTAAATAAGTTATGTCCACCTTGCCAGCCCCCAAGTCTGCTGGGTATGATAAAATTGAATATGCTGTAGACTTAGAATAACCATGAACATCTTTAGTAGAATCCTTCCAAGACCGGCTTTCGTACTTATAGTTGAACCGGATTTTAAACAATTAACTTTGCATCCATAGTCCCCAAGGGCCGGTTTAGTCTGCATGAATGAGCCGGTCGTGTTCACCATTATTTATAAAGAGAGCTTACCTGTATAGCCCCCATAACCCGGCTGTGATTGTTTACGGCACAACCGGGTTATCATAAAGTAGTAAGGAGACACAAGCGGTATGCATTAGCCCCCAAGTGCCAAGTACTCTTGCTTTCAAAGTGCTTTGGACTTAATGTCATGAGCCGAGTATGCAGATTATTTCGGCAGGCATTAGCCCCCAAGTACCAAGTGTTGTTGCTTGCAAAAGGCTTGGGACTTATATTCCTGTAACTCGGATATGAATGTATTTGCAACTCTGTTCTTGTACAGGATGCCACTGCTGATCTTCAATCACAATTGGCTGATGCAAAGACCCGGCTGGAGAATCAAGAATCTGATACCCGGAAAGTTGAGTCAAAATTCCAATTTAGCATGGCTGAAACGGAAAAGTTGAAAACTAGTTTTGAGGCGGAGAGAAACGCTTGGGCTGAAGAAAAGACTGCTTTGACGCAGCAAGCTGGAAAAGTGGAGGCGGCTCTTCAAGAGGTGACCATGGAGCTCACCGGTTTAAAACACCGTGTATCCCAGATGGTTTCTGCTATCTTTGGTGATTCGCCTTGCTAACATCAAATTGAATCTCTTCCTTGATGGTATAAACCGCCTCTAACCAATCTATGACTTACTCAGGTCCCAGGAGCATCAATCTTAACCAAGATATGCTTGTGAAGCTCAAGGCTGTTTACACACTTGTTGAACAGCTATACACTGGAGCTCAACATGCACTGGCCAAAATTTCTCCGACTAATCAAGCACCTACTCTCTTGATAGATGTCTTGAAAAAACTTTCTGTGCTGCCTGCTAGGATTGACGAGATGAAGTGATCATCTGCAGGAGCCGGCGCCGTGACAGCTTTGAGCCGGGCCAAAGCATGGGTACCAGAACTAGACCCGGCTGATGTAGCTACTGGATACCCAAGCTTGAAAGAAGATGGCACTTCGTTTGATCAAAAGGACTTGGCTGCTTGCGTGAAAGAAGTACGTGCAATGGCGACTCTGATTGCAAATGACATGGACCTTTCAAAATACCATCCGGCTTATAACAGGGAGAATCAGAAGATGCCCATGTCGGCTTATAAAGTGATGGATCTAATCCCTCCAATCTATAAGCATACTTTCGCCCCTGAAGTTGACCCATCCGAACTTATAGATGATGAAGCTAAATTTCAAGCCTTGTATGGCATCGATTGGTCATCACCAAACTTTCAGACGGCGGAGGAGGACGAAGAACTGGAAAAGGATGATCCAGAGGCCTCAAGTCAGCAAGGCCAAGAAGAGTGAACCGCTGGGCGGTTTATATATTTGATCCTTTGAAAACACTTGATTCTGTTTGGCTCACGGAGTCATGTAATAGGGTAGTGAAACTTTAATCTGCCGTGCCATCGTGCACGTTTCTGTTTTGCACAATACTGCTGATCCGCCAGTTTAAGAAAATATCACTTTATGCTCATAATAGCATTGATTTATGCAGATCGGATTGATCATTACCCTGCACAAACAGACCACAAGTGCCCTGGCGGTTTACTGCCGTGAGGGTCATGATACCCAATTGAAACCACTGGGGACGGATAGTCAATGTTGACACAATTGTGAAATAAAGAATCATACCTGTGGTGTGTGCTTCGACTGCCGGCTTATCAGCTCCATGCAGTTAGAGTTTTTAGAGCTATAACTCGAAACACAAGATTATTACCCTCTGGCGACTTAGAGTCTGCCATCCTAGCGGGTTGCAAAGACCTAAAGATGCTTTAAATATGAGCATAAACAGGGCAGCTTGGCTTGATTTGTAAAAACCATATGGCAAGAAAAAAGAGATTATATGAAGAAAAAATAAGAAATCAAAAAAATCGAGGCTTTTGCAGGCCGCCAAGCCAAAGTTTCTTCTTCAATGAAACTAGCATGATGGCCACTAGAAGGTACGCGCTTTCCGTGATCCGGCTCTCACATGACCCAATTGACATTTGAACCCAGATAAGTTTAGGTCTTATTTAAAGATAGACTTACACTACAGAAAAGACACTTCCGTGATGATACGTGTTTTTCACAGTAGGTCACGTTTTCTGTCATGCATGTACATCCATGACGACTTTATGACAGAATCAAGATAGTCATACCTGTGCTATCGTAGAAGTGTTCCATGATATTACCAAAATTATCATCACGGAAGTGTCCACTTCCATGACGATAAATCGCGCGTCATAGAAGTGCTTTTGTCAAGGGTGACCGACACGTGGAATCGACCGTAACGGCTCGCTGTTAAGCTATCAGGTCCAGTTTTGGATCCGATAACCCGTTAACAGCCCGAACCAATGGGGATTTTCCACGTGTAAAATTCTCATTGGCCGACGAAACCACGTGTCAGCTCCTCGTTGGGACAGATATCATCCACTCATTGGGCAGGAGGCGCCTATGATACGTCGACACGTGGCACGGCCCAATAGAGGCCCATTCTAGTGAAAAGACCGGTCGAGCTAAAGGCCCACCATGTTTTTTCAGACACTAGTGGGCTGGCTCGTTAACAGCCTGCCATGTTTTGGGTCAAATTGAGGCCCATATCAGATTAGGCCCGTTCACTGCCTGCCGATTTTTGGGCCAAATTACGGCCCATATCCGATCAGGCCCATTAACAGGCCACTGTACCTTTGGGCCCATTCTAAGACAGGTTTGTATTTCAGCCTGTTAAATGCCTGTTTACCAGTTTGGCCCAATAATAGTTTCGGCCTATTAGCGGCCCGTGGAGTATCTGGGATGTTGTTGGCCCGGTTTAACTTTAGGACATTTAACGGCCCACGTAGAAACTGGGCTATTTCTTGTCCGAAGTAACTTTAGGCCTCTTAATGGCCCGTAGTCTTCATGGATAAATTTTAGCCCAACTGGCCTATCGGCCTGTTAATGGCCCGTGTAACAGTTGGGCCTAATTACAGCCCGCGTTGAATCCGGCCTGCTTACAGCCCATCTGATAATGGCCCGTGACACTTTTGGGCCTATGGCCCGCGTGGATACCGGCCTGCTTAAAGCCCATAATTTTATCGGGCCAAACAGGGCCGAGATATATTTTGTCCTGTTAACTGCTCGTCTTATTTGGGCCCAATATGGGCCTTAGGCAGTTTCGGCCTATATTGGCCCGTGATTTTTTTGGTTCAACGCTAGCCCAATCTAGGTTTTAGCCTGTTAAAAGCCCATGGTATTCTCTGGCCCAGCTGGCCAGAACTTTACTCGGCCTGTTAAAGGTGGGAAACTACTATAGGTTTAGACCTGCTAATGGCCCAAGATGATTATAGGCCCACGTTTTGGCCCATATAAGTAACGGGCCGACCTGAAAACCGATAACACTGAGATCCACTGAACCTTCCAGCCTAAATTACAGCATACCAACCAAAGAATAAACCTAGACTATACAATAAAGAAATTATGGCATATTACATCCACTGGGAATCAAAGTTCGCTACCGGTGATAATGAAGCGCAACATGACCGTGGATTACATATACTGGGCATCAAAGATCGCCAGTAGTGCATATAAACGCGCCGACAAAAGAATATACAAAACTGAGAGCACTTCAGAAGGCACTAGGCCTGGCAAGGTCATGCCCCGCAAGCAGCCGAACAAGCTGATGAGACCTTGGTTGTGTCAATGATAGATGCTTCATCCCTAGATGTATGGCACCATAGTGCGCTCGGCAGTCCCCTGCCATCTTCATTATATCTTTGACTTCAAGTCGGAGCTGAGCTGAAGCAAGCCTTTCCACTTTAAGTTGAGACTGAAGAAGTCGAAATGATCGAGGCAGCGACTACACAGAGGTTGTTTCACACCTGCTGGTGAGTAGCTTCAACTCACTGTCTTCATCAAGACAAGACCTTGGGGTCATCTCGCTGTCCTCAAGATGGTTTGGCTCACTATCTTCCCTAAAGTTCTGCCTGGCATAAGAGATACGACTCTGAAAGAGAAAGAAGGAGACACGTAATAGGTTTCACAATTATATAAGCAAATAAATGGATATGTTCTGCATAAGGAACATGTTTTTACAACTACCTATTTTTACAACTACAATTTAAAACTGGTAGTTGTTGCAAACATCCAATCAGATGTAAACAGCAAAGTAAAAAGCAGCGAAGGAAATGATGCCTATCCAAATCTATACTAGAACAAAGTTTGAAGGCTTGAGAAGGATGAACTTACATTACATGTTAACATGGGCTGGACAAAGCCCTTCTCCATGTTGATGGAAGGATAATTCAATAAATTCCCCAAAGAAAATTCTTTATAAGCGTTGCCATTATTCTACATTTTGCAAAGAGTAAATATAGATCAAATAATATTGGAAGAAATAGAGGATAATGAAGCTTAGGTGCAGACTGATGATACATAATCAAATAGCAATTAATTAAGTACAACGTTACAAGGCAAAAGGTACTGACAAGAGGAATGCAGACATCAACGTGTGCAATGGCATTGGCTTTATTCAACATTTTGGTAAGAGTAAATGTAGATATGATAATTTGGAGAAAGTGGAGGGCAGGGCAGATAAGATGCAGCGTAATGCTAGACAACCAACTATCTCGCGATGCATGTACAGTAATACCACAACCGTCCATTATTAGTTGTCCCTCAAATGGATGTATCTAGCACAATTAAGTTCTAAATACATCCAATTGATCAACAATTAATTCGATACAGAGGGAGTACATGACAACGGGTACTTACATGAGCAATCCAAAACTTCATAACCATTGTGTTAATTCTACATTTATCTAAGAGTAAATATAGATCTTATAATTTCAAGCAAAGGGAGGATAAAGAAGCGAACATTTACAGTGATGCTACATAATCAAATAGCAATGAGTGTAAGTATGCTGACAAAGGGCAAGAGGTACTGACAAGAGCAATGCAAAGCCCAATATTGTCGTGAGATCCTATGATCCTTTGAGCAAGGAGATTCATCTGAAATTAGTTCTCATACAAGAGAGAATGTAAGGCACATGCAGAAATTTAGGAGTTCAAATTTTGAATTGATATCATAGATAGTACCTGACGCTGGGCTCTTAGCAGTTCTAATAGGGGTTTGGCCACTAGAGTAGGGGTAAAGTGTGGTACAGTTGGGCCTGTTTTTCTGTGGCTACTGATCTATCTGATTTAACAGGTATCACTACCTTTTCCAAATACCTAGTTTGTACTCCTGGAGGATCTGCACTCACCCTCTTCCTTTTGGACATCTATTATGAAAGAACAACATTTGACTAGAAAAGCATAGTATGACGATGTTGGGGAACGCAGTAATTTCAAAAAAGTTCCTACGCGCACGCAAGATCTATCATGGCGATGCATAGCAACGAGAGGGGAGAGTGTAGTCCACGTACCCTCGTAGACCGTAAGCGGAAGCGTTATGACAACGCGGTTGATGTAGTCGTACGTCTTCACGATCCGACCGATCCTAGTACCAAAAGTACGACACCTCCGCGATCTGCACACGTTCGGCTCGGTGACGTCCCACGAACTCTCGATCCAGTTGAGTGTCAAGGGAGAGCTTCGTCAGCACGACGGCGTGATGATGGTGATGATGAAGCCATCGACGCAGGGCTTCGCCTAAGCACTGCAACGATATGACCGAGGTGGATTATGGTGGAGGGGGGCACCTCACATGGCTAAGAGATCAATGATCAACTTGTGTGTCTATGGGGTGCCCCCTCCCCCGTATATAAAGGAGTGGAGGAGGGGGAGGGCCGGCCCTCTATGGTGCGCCCTCGAGGAGTCCTACTCCCACCGGGAGTAGGATTCCCCCCTTCCCTAGTTGGACTAGGAGAGAAGGAAGGGGGAGAGAGGGAGGAAGGAAAGGGGGCGCTGCCCCCCTTCTAGTCCAATTCGGACCAGAGGGGAAGGGGGCGCGCAGCCTACCCTGGCTGCCCCTCTCTCTCTCCACTAAAGCCCATTAGGGCCCATATACCCCCGGCGGGTTCCGGTTACCCCCCGGTACTCCAGTATATGCCCGAACTCACTCGGAACCATTCCGATGAACAAACATAGTCATCCAATATATTGATCTTTATGTCTCAACCATTTCGAGACTCCTCATCATGTCCGTGATCACAGCCGGGACTCCGAACAACCTTCGGTACATCAAAACACATAAACTCATAATACCGACCGTCATCGAACATTAAGCGTGCGGACCCTACGGGTTCGAGAACTATGTAGACATGACCGAGACACATCTCCGGTCAATAACCAATAGCGGAACATGGATGCTCATATTGGCTCCTACATATTCTATGGAGATCTTTATCGGTCAAATCGCATAACAACATACGTTGTTCCCTTTGTCATTGGTATGTTACTTGCCCGAGATTCGATCGTCGGTATCATCATACCTAGTTCAATCTCGTTACCGGTAGGTCTCTTTACTTGTTCTGTAATGCATCATCCCGTGACTAACTCATTAGTCACATTGCTTGCAAGGCTCATAGTGATGTGCATTACCAAGAAGGCCCAGAGATACCTCTCCGATACACGGAGTGACAAATCCTAATCTCGATCTATGACAACTCAACAAACACCATCGGAGAGACCTATAGAGCATCTTTATAATCACCCAATTACGGTGTGATGTTTGATAGAACACAAGGTGTTCCTCCGGTATTCGAGAGTTTCATAATCTCATAGTCTGAGGAACATGTATAAGTCATGAAGAAAGCAATAGCAAAAACTAAACGATCATTATGCTAAGCTAACTGATGGGTCTTGTCCATCACATCATTCTCTAATGATGTGATCCCGTTCATCAAATGACAACACATGTATATGGCTAGAAAACTTAACCATCTTTGATTAACGAGCTAGTCAAGTAGAGGCATACTAGGGACACTCTGTTTGTCTATGTATTCACACATGTATTAAGCTTCCGGTTAATACAATTCTAGCATGAATAATAAACATTTATGATGATATAAGGAAATATAAATAACAACTTTATTATTGCCTCTAGGGCATATTTCCTTCATAACCAACCGTGTGAGATGCAGCACGAAATATCTTCGGACCGTGTCTGAATAAGGGACCGTGTCTGATGACACTTTGCCCGCCAGTTTTTTGGCTGAAGCGATTCCAAATTTTTGGCTTCCGCGGAAATATCTACCTCCCCGCCCCCTCCCCCTTACCAAAAGCCACATTTCCCCTGTTTCCGCCTTCCTTTCCAAGTTGAAACCTTCACTCCTTGCTTGCAGCGCCGCCGCCTCCTCGCCGGCGACCCTCCTTCACGCTGCTCGGCCTCGCCTATCCAGGGAGGTAATCCACACCCGACCCCCATCCTCCTCCTCCTTCCACATCCCACATGCCCCGACCGCCGGCGCGAGCGCGACACCTTCCATCCAAATCACCGACCCCTCCACCAAATAAGCGCCAGCCTAAGCCATGGTGCACACAGTATAGCCAGGACCTCAAGGAGCATTTGGCAGCGGAGAAGCAAATCGCGGCCGCACGCGCGGATGAGGTCGCGATGGCTGCCATTCGTGCCGACCCCCGAATCTTGGAGGAGCACCTCGCCGTCGAGGCCACCGTTGACGCCTCGCACACCGGTGACCATTTCGAGACTCCCCGTCATGTCCGCGATCTCATCCGGGACTCCTAACAACATTCGGTCACCAAATCACATAACTCATATAATACAAATCGTCACCGAACGTTAAGCGTGCGGACCCTACGGGTTCGAGAACTATGTAGACATGACCGAGACTCATCTCCGGTCAATAACCAATAGCGGAACCTGGTTGCTCATATTGGTTCCTACATATTCTACGAAGATCATTATCGGTCAAACCGCATAACAACATACGTTGTTCCCTTTGTCATCGGTATGTTACTTGCCCGAGATTCGATCGTCGGTATCTCAATACCTAGTTCAATCTCGTTCATGGAAAGTCTCTTTACTCGTTCCGTAATGCAACATCCCGCAACTAACTCATTAGTCACAATGCTTGCAAGGCTTATAGTGATGTGCATTACCGAGAGGGCCCAGAGATACCTCTCCGATACTCGGAGTGACAAATCTTAATCTTGATTTATGCCAACTCAACAAACACCATCGGAGACACCTATAGAGCATCTTTATAATCACCCAGTTACGTTGTGACGTTTGATAGCACACTAAGTGTTCCTCCGGTATTCGGGAGTTGCATAATCTCATAGTCATAGGAACATGTATAAGTTATGAAGAAAGCAATAGCAACAAACTAAATGATCATCGTGCTAAGCTAACGGATGGGTCAAGTAAATCACATCATTCTCTAATGATGTGATCACGTTTATCAAATGACAACTCTTTGTCCATGGCTAGGAAACTTAACCATCTTTGATTAACGAGCTAGTCAAGTAGAGGCATACTAGTGACACTCTGTTTGTCTATGTATTCACACATGTACTAAGTTTCCGGTTAATACAATTCTTGCATGAATAATAAACATTTATCATGATATAAGGAAATATAAATAACAACTTTATTATTGCCGGGCATATTTCCTTCAGTCTCCCATTTGCACTAGAGTCAATAATCTAGATTACATTGTAATGATTCTAACACCCATGGAGTCTTGGTGCCGATCATGTTTTGCTAGTGAGAGAGGCTTAGTTAATGGGTTTGCAACATTCAGATCCATATGTATCTTGCAAATCTCTATGTCTTCCTCCTTGACTTGATCGCGGATGGAATTGAAGCGTCTCTTGATGTGCTTGGTTCTCTTGTGAAATCTTGATTCCTTTGCCAAGGCAATTGCACCAGTATTGTCACAAAAGATTTTCATTGGACCCGATGCACTAGGTATGACACCTAGATCGGATATGAACTCCTTCATCCATAAACCTTCATTTGCTGCTTCCGAAGCAGCTATGTACTCCGCTTCACACGTAGATCCCGCCACGACGCTCTGCTTGGAACTGCACCAACTGACAGCTCCACCATTCAATAAAAATATGTATCCGGTTTGTGACTTAGAGTCATCCGGATCAGTGTCAAAGCTTGCATCGACGTAACCGTTTACGACGAGCTCTTTGTCACCTCCATAAACGAGAAACATATCCTTAGTCCTTTTCAGGTATTTCAGGATATTCTTGACTGCTATCCAGTGATCCACTCCTAGATTACTTTGGTACCTCCCTGCTAAACTAATAGCAAGGCACACATCAGGTCTGGTACACAGCATTGCATACATGATAGAACCTATGGCTGAAGCATAGGTTCTACTCAACTTCACACCTTGTAACACAGGAAAGAACCCTTTCTTTGCTTGATCCATTTTGAACTTCTTCAAAACTTTGTCAAGGTATGTGCTTTGTGAAAGTCCAATTAAGCATCTTGATCTATCTCTATAGATCTTGATGCCCAATATATAAGTAGCTTCACCAAGGTCTTTCATTGAAAAATTCTTATTCAAGTATCCTTTTATGCTATTCAGAAATTCAGTATCATTTCCGATCAACAATATGTCATCCACATATAATATCAGAAATGCCACAGAGCTCCTACTCACTTTCTTGTAAATACAGGCTTCTCCAAAAGTCTGTATAAATCCATATGTTGTGATCAAACTATCAAAGCGTATATTCCAACTCCGAGAGGCTTGCACCAGCCCATAAATGGATCGCTGGAGCTTGCACACTTTGTTAACACCTTTTGGATCGACAAAACCTTCTGGTTGCATTATATACAACTCTCCTTTAAGATATCCATTAAGGAATGCAATTTTGACATCCATTTGCCAAATTTCATAGTTATAAAATGCAGCAATTGCTAACATGATTCGGACAGACTTAAGCATCGCTACGGGTGAGAAGGTCTCATCGTAGTCAACTCCTTGAACTTGTCGAAAACCTTTCACAACAAATCGAGCTTTGTAGACAGTAACATTAACGTCAGCGTCAGTCTTCTTCTTAAAGATTTATTTATTCTCTATGGCTTGCCGATCATCGGGCAAGTCAACCAAAGTCCACACTTTGTTCTCACACATGGATCCCATCTCAGGTTTCATGGCCTCAAGCCATTTTGCGGAATCTGGGCTCATCATCGCTTCCTCATAGTTCGTAGGTTCGTCATAGTCAAGTAACATGACTTCCAGAACAGGATTACCGTACCACTCTGGTGCGGATCTTACTCTGGTTGATCTAGGTTTGTTAGTAACTTGATCAGAAGTTTCATGATCATCATCATTAGCTTCCTCACTTACTGGTGTAGGAATCACTGGAACTGATTTCTGTGATGAACTACTTTCCAATAAGGGAGTAGGTACAATTACCTCGTCAAGTTCTACTTTCCTCCCACTCACTTCTTTCGAGTGAAACTCCTTCTCTAGAAAGGATCCATTCTTAGCAACAAATATCTTGCCTTCGGATCTGTGATAGAAGGTGTACCCAACAGTCTCCTTTGGGTATCCTATGAAGACACATTTCTCCGATTTGGGTTCGAGCTTATCAGGTTGAAGCTTTTTCACATAAGCATCGCAGCCCCAAACTTTAAGAAACAACAACTTGGGTTTCTTGCCAAACCACAGTTCATAAGGTGTCGTCTCAATGGATTTAGATGGTGCACTATTTAACGTGAATGCAGCCGTCTCTAAAGCATAACGCCAAAACGATAGCGGTAAATCAGTGAGAGGCATCATAGATTGCACCAAATCCAATAAAGTACAATTACGATGTTTGGACACACCATTACGCTGTGGTGTTCCGGGTGGCGTGAGTTGCGAAACTATTTCGCATTATTTCAAATGAAGACCAAACTCGTAACTCAAATATTCTCCTCCATGATCAGATCGTAGAAACTTTATTTTCTTGTTACGATGATTTTCCACTTCACTTTGAAATTCTTTGAACTTTTCAAATGTTTCAGACTTATGTTTCATTAAGTATATATACCCATATCTGCTCAAATCATCTATGAAGGTAAGAAAATAACGATACCCGCCGCGAGCATCAACACTCATCGGACCGCATACATCAGTATGTATTATTTCCAATAAGTCTGTTGCTCGCTCCATTGCACTACAAAAAAAATACACTTCCGTGATGATACGTGTTTGTCACAGTAGGTCACGTTTTCTGTCATGCATGTACATCCATGAAAAATTTATGACAGAATCAAGATAGTCATACCTATGCTGTCGTAGAACTGTTCCATGACATTACCAAAATTATCATCACGGAAGTGTCCACTTCCATGACGATAAATTGCGCATCACAGAAGTGCTTTCGTCAAGGGTGACCGACACGTGGCATCCACCGTAACGGAACACCGTTAAGCTATCGGGTCCGGTTTTGGATCTGATAACCCGTTAACAGCCCGGACCAATGGGGATTTTCCACGTGTAAAATCATCATTGGCCGAAGGAAACACGTGTTGCCTCACCGTTGGGACAGATGTCATCCACTCATTGGACAGGAGGCGCCTATGATAGGTCGACACGTGGCACGGCCCAACAGCTGCCCATTCCGGTGAAAAAGGCCGGCCCAGTAAAAAATAGCAGGCCGACCCATATAAGGCCTACTTGTGTCAGGTCCATTTAAGCCCACGACCCATACGAGACGTGCCAATTCGGCCCGTCAACGACCCGTTAAAGATTTGACACCATTGCAGCCCATCGCCAGTTCGAGCCCGTTAACAGCCCGCTATATATTTGGGCTCAATATCGGCCCGATGAGATTTCGGCCTGTTAACGACCCATTCAGTGGATGGGCCAATTTTCACGATGTACAACTTTCGGCCTTTTGGTGACCCATTTAAATATTGGGCTAATTTCCGGCCTGGTGTGTCTTTCAGCCTGTTGACGGCCCATAAATCAGTTGGGCCATTTGTAGTCAGACCTGAGTTTCGGCCTTTATGCGACCCATTTAAGTGTTGGGCCAATTTCCGGCCCGGTGTGTCTTTCAGCCTGGTGATGGCCCATATATCTATTGGGCCATTTGTAGTCGGACCTAAGTTTTAGCCTTTTAGCGACCCATTTAAGTGTTGGGCCAATTCTTGGCCCTATGTGCCTTTCAGCCTGTTAACGGACCATAAATGAGTTGGGCCTTTTGTAGTCGGACCTGAGTTTTGGCCTTTTAACGACCCATGCCCTTCACGGTCCAATATCAGCCCGGTTTCTCTTTAGGCTTGCTAAAGGCCCACAACACAATTGGGCCATTTACAATACGACCTGACTTTCGGCCTCTGAGTGGCCCGTGCTCTTCATGGTCCAGTACAAGCCCGCTGTCTCTTTCGGCCTGCTAAAGGTCCACAGTATAGTTGGGCCATATGTAGCCCGAACTTAGTAACGGCCTGTTAACGGCCCGTGAAATCAATTGGGCCCACCTGTTGCCCGCTTCGATGTCAGCCTGTTAACGACCTGAGAGTTAAGAGGGCCAAACATTAACTTTCGGCCTGGTAACAACCCATTAACTTAATAGGCCCACTAAAGTTGGTACATGTCTTTAGGCCAAATTAGATAATTTGAGCCTATTACGACAAGCAATTATGCATAGGACCAAAACCGATCAAGCAAAGGTATGGCATACAGGGAAAATCGTTTCACATCCAGCATATATTACAGGAAATTACATCCACTGGGCAATCAAAGATTGATGCCAGTGCAAATAAATGAACAGAACCTAACGATCTACAATGTCACAATCTGCAACCTCAGCATGGATGACGCCCATAAGCATGTGGGCAAGTTCTTGCTGCTTTGCTACACTATCTCTGAAAACATTGATCAGTTGTTGTGTCGCACGACTCTGCACCTCTGATTCCTCCACCATTTCCATCATTCCTTCAGCCATTAATTGGTTCACAAGCATACATTTTTTCCGTTGCATTTGAGACAGAGGATACTGAACAGATTCAGATGACGATTTTGGCAGGCTTGTATTATTGATAGTGGAGAGTGTCTCGACCACTTCATCATAACATAAATTAGGAGGGGAACCAAACAGATTAATCATGAGTTATTGGCATATTACCTGGCCTAGATTTATTGGAAAGAAACAATGGGGTTGCCTTGCTGTTTTCAGAGTTTGTCTTCTTATCTTCAGCAGCCTGCACCAAATTAAGACACTAGCATTGCTATCATTGGCCAAGTCAGATAATAGGAAAGCAACATTGGCACAACGAACGTTTGGGCAACTAGCCAACACCAAATTAACACAATATGGCATAGCTATCATCAGCCAGGTAAGGTAATACGAAAGCAACATTTACACAATAAATGAATGGGCAACCAGAGCAGCACTACAATTTAGTAATGTGCATGATATGAGATAGTACACTCATGCAGCTCAGTATGCAAAACTACCAGGCAGTTTTCTTTACAAAAATCAACATTGGCGCCTTCATTTTGCTACAACTAATTTTAGATCAGATAATGGTTGGATTCACGCCGATTAACAAAATACACGCTGATGTAAAAATATAGTGATATACAACAGGTACTTACATCAGCATTGGAGCACAGAGAATTCCCGCAAGATATTTTCCTCGAATACAATCCCAATGAAGGAAATCTTCTATCATTTAACCTTATTTTCTAAAAGAGAGATGGGTAAGAAACATGTAGAAAATATGATCAGAATGCTATAAAATTTCATGATGCGAGGATACGCACACGCTTCTTAGAATGGAGTTGACATTCTTTTGCTGGACTGGAGCAGACTAGTTCTTTGGCCACTGGAATCTGCTTATTATCAGTGGGAGTTGGGTTTCTCTGTGCTGGAGCAGTATCCATGAAAAATGAAGTTGGTTTATTATCTCCTGGCATTTGGATCTTTTGCAAAGACCTGGTTTGTAACACTTCAGATTCTAACATAGCCATCTTCCCCTTGCACGCCTTATATAGAAGAATGGTGTTTCAATTATAAAACATGCTACAACAGAGATGGAATAGGTACTGAAGAATGGAAAGGCATGACATATTGACATGTATTCCCTCCATCCGGAAATAAATGACGGGTCTAGGCGTATTTCAGTTCTAGATACATCCAGTTTTATCCATTTCTGCGACATGTAATCCGGACAGAGGGAGTATGATGTAAGAGCTAGGGATACGACAGGACAACACAGTAAAAAAACATTGAAAACCCACTGCAGAACCAAAGTAATCAAACCCACTGATATGAGATAGTACATTCATGTTGCTTAGGATGCAAAACTACCAGGCAATTTTCCTTACAAAAATCAACATTGTGGCCTTTAATCATACATTTTGCTACAACTAAATTTAGATCAGATAGAGGTTGGATTCACGCCGATTAACAAAATACATGCTGATGTAAAAATATAATGATATACAACAGGTACTTACATCTGCATTGGAGTACAGAGAATTCCTGCAAGAATCTTTCCTCACAGACGATACCAGTGCAGAAATTCTTCTATCTGTTAAGCTTATTTTCTAAAAGAGAGATGGGTAAGAAACATGTAGAAAATATGACCAGCATGCTATAAAATTTCATGATGCAAGGATACACACACGCTTCTTAGAATGGAGTTGACATGCTTTTGCTGGACTGGAGCGGACTAGTTCTTTGGCCACTGGAATTTGCTTATTATCAGTAGGAGTTGTGTTTCTCTGTGCTGGAGCAGTATCTATAAAAACTGGAGTTGGTTTATTATCTCCTGGCGTTTGGATCTTTTGCAAAGACCTGGTTTGTAACCCTTCAGATTCTAACATAGTCGTCTTCCCCTTGCATGCCTTATATAGAAGAATGGTGCTTCAGTTATAAAACATGCTACAATAGAGAGATGGAATAGGTACTGAAGAATAGAAAGGCATGACATATTGACATGTATTCCCTCCATCCGAAAAAATGGATGGGTCTAGGCGTATTTCAGTTCTAGATACATTCTTTTTTATCCATTTCGGCAACATGTAATCCGGACGGAGGGAGTATGGTGTAAGAGCTAGGGATACGACATGACAACACAGTAAAAAAAACACTAGTTGAATGTAAAACTGTATGCTAGCGGAATACGTACAGGAAAAACTAAGGCAACGTACACGTGTATGATTGGGAAACTAAGATGGCATTGCAACAGAGCACTAGAACATCACTTCAATGTAAAAAAACTTGGTATGGTAGACAGATGAAGTACATACTGATGAATAACAATGCATAAGATATTTAGAAGCATGATGTCCAAATTAAGCAGATGACATTGCGATAGAGTAGAATGACAGTACTTGAATTTGAAAACATGTTATCATGAATGGAATAGGTACTGAAAAACAGGAAGGCATGACATATTTACATGCATGATCAGCATGCTAAGCACATGGCATTGCAACAGAGTAGATACATTCTAGGACATTATATGCATGTTGTACCCATATCACGGGCCAAGCTAGAGCAAGGACCTTGTGGGGTGAAGAGGATTCAACATCCTTCTACAAGTCTTCTGAAGAACCTCCTTTACACGTTCCATCATATTGGGTATCATTGACATCAAGTTTATTGGCCTTTACATTGCTCCGTGAGGTTCTTGTTGATATATCAGTGTGTGCAATTATATCTGACATGCATGGAAGACAACTAGTAGTTAGATTTATGTAATGAGTGCCTATAGGAGACGACATAAATAGTAGGACTGGGGTTAACTAGCAGCAACAGGTCTCAAAAACTAAAGGGAGAACATAGATGAAAGCTACAAAATATGTATCGTTTGTACTCGAGATTAACTAGATGGCACACATAAGTATTAAAGAACAACATAGGTAATGCTAGAAGTGGTATAATACTATAATCACCAGCCGTGGGATAGCATTGGCTGATGGATGATAACTATGGAACAACGTTACCTAAAGAACAAGTATCTTAGCTGAACTACGGAACAACGTTAACTCCTGAACAAGACCAGTAAGAGATCAGCATGAATATACAGTGAAATGTGATAATCAATTTTCCGTGCTTAGATGAATAACAAAGCCATAAATCTTGCACACAAGTAAGATGAGGGTACAACCTATCTGGCCGCCATCCATAGGAGAGAGCATCATGTGCTGACTTGTCGATGGCCCTGCAGTTGTTGTGGTTGTCCATGTCGGGCACGCGCATTCGATGCAGGGAACTGTTGAGTGGGGACTATAGCTCCCTTCTGGTGTATGCTTCCCTTGTTGAAGCAGTTGCGGTGAGTCGGAAGACGGTGTGGCTGAAGATGCAGATAACGCATAATGTTAAGAACGACACATCTCTTTAATCTGAAGAAATACACTAAGAGATCAACAGCAAGGTACGAGAGTGGTCACATGTCTGTTGACTGAGACTAAATTGGGGTCACACGATTTTATTTTATTTTGGTACTATTCGATCTACGCCGGATGGCTTGATGGCCGTCCTGTGCCTCCCGGTTGACACTGTTAGGAATCTTCCCCGAAGAGCCAGCGACCAACGGCAGCGCAGCTTGCCTCCGCCATCCGTGGCCCCGGCCAAAACCCCGCTCCCCGCCCCACCGCACTGCCGTGGTTGCGCCGCCCCCGGGCCAATCCACAAAGACTCCCCGTCATCCAGATCCGGTGGCGGCAATACCTTGAACCCACGCAACTCTAAGATAGCCATCTAAGCGCTGCTTCTGCGGCGAACTTGCGGCCTCGCACCCTTACGTTAGACACCAGCCAACCGGCAGCCTAGGAGCTCCTCCGCCTCGAGGGGTGCTGCATCCCATTGGGAATCGATTGGCCCAGAATAAAAATTCAGACGACTGACGCCTAAATAAAGTGATTTGAGATGAGGGTGCGACCTATCTGGCGGCATGGTGAACTAGGCAAGTCCAACTATCGAGTCGGTGAGGCCGGCGCGGTTGCGGTGGCCACCGGCGGCAGGGAAACAACGATGTCGCGACGGTGGGCGGCTACGGGGAAGCAGCGCTGGGACTCTGGATGGATCCGAAGTTGGAGCCGCTCCGACGCCGTGAACAATGACGGGGGTGAATCTGCTCCGGTACTGTAGGATCGGAAGTATGTCTAGAGGGGGGTGATTAGACTACTTGACCAAATAAAAATCTATCCTTTTCCCAATTTTAGTTCTTGGCAGATTTTAGCTATCTTAGCACAAGTCAAGCAATCTCCACACAATTCAAGCAAGCATGCAGAAGAGTATATGAGCAGCGGAAAGTAAAGCATGCAACTTGCAAGAATGTAAAGGGAAGGGTTTGGAGGATTCAAACGCAATTGGAGACACGGGTGTTTTTGGCGTGGTTCCGATATGTGGTGCTATCGTACATCCACGTTGATGGATACTTCAACCCACGAAGGGTAATGGTTGCGCGAGTCCACGGAGGGCTCCACCCACGAAGGGTCCACGAAGAAGCAACCTTGTCTATTCCATCATGGCCGTCGCCCACGAAGGACTTGCCTCACTAGCGGTAGATCTTCACGAAGTAGGCGATCTCCTTGCCCTTACAAACTCTTTGGCTCAACTCCACAATCTTGTTGGAGGCTCCCAAGTGACACCTAGCCAATCTAGGAGACACCACTCTCCAAGAAGTAACAAATGGTGTGTTGATGATGAACTCCTTGCTCTTGTGCTTCAAATGATAGTCTCCCCAACACTCAACTCTCTCTCACAGGATTTGGATTTGGTGGAAAGAAGATTTGAGTGGAAAGCAACTTGGGGAAGGCTAGAGATCAAGATTCATATGGTTGGAATGGAATATCTTGAGCTCAACACAAGTGTAGGTGGTTCTCTCTCAGAAAATGTGTATTGGAAGTGAAGATCTGTTCTGATGGCTCTCTCCATGAATGAAGAGTGGGTGGAGGGGTATATATATCCTCCACACAAAATCTAACCGTTACACACAATCTGCCAAACTCGGTGGGACCGAATCGTTAAACTCGGTCGGACTGATTTAGCAAACCTAGTGACCGTTAGGATTTTCGGTGGGACTGAGATGCAACTCGGTAGGACCGATATGGTTAGGGTTTGGGCATAACGTAATCTCGGTGTGACCGATTACACAAACTCGGTGGGACCGATTTTGGTAATAAGTTAACCAGAGAGTTGGTTAGGTAAACTCGGTGGGACCGATTCGCTCTTTTCGGTGAGGCCGAAATGTTATGAAAGGGAAACAGAGAGTTTACATTACAATCTCGGTGGGACTGATCGCTCACTTCGGTTAGACCGAAACGTTATGAAGGGAAACAGAGAAATTGCAATTCCATCTCGGTGAGACCGAGATCCCTATCGGTGAAACCGAATTGCTAGGGTTTTGTGGCAGTGGCTATGACATGTGAAACTTGGTGGCGCCGGATAGAAAGAATCGGTGGGGCCGAGTTTGACTTTTGGTTTAGGTCATATGTGGATGTGAAGAGGTAGTTGAGGGTTTTGGAGCATATCACTAAGCACATGAAGCAAGAGGCTCATTAAGCAACACCTCATCCCTCCTTGATAGTATTGGCTTTTCCTATAGACTCAATGTGATCTTGGATCACTAAAATATAAAATGTAGAGTCTTGATCTTGAAGCTTGAGCCAATCTTTTGTCCTTATAATTTTGAGGGGTCCACTTTCCTCATCCATGCCATGCCATCCATTGAGCTTTCCTGAAATATTAGTCTTGGAATAATGTTAGCTCAATGAGCTATATGTTATTAGGAATTACCAAAACCACCCAGGGATAGTTGCACTTTCAGGTATGGTTCATGCGGCCGTCGTCGAGGCAGCTCCAGCAGCACGGAGTAAGAGGCACACGACCCAGTGCACGACGACAAATGGACCGCGCCTCCAGCATTAGGGAGGAGGGCAGCTGTGAAATTGGTGCGGTGGGGGCGCCATGGAGGAGGGGCTAAGGTTTCGCGGCTCAGGAGAAGGGAGCTTCTGGGGAGAAGGTGATTTGGCATCCACGAGGTATGAATGGGGGGGGGGGATTGGGAGGGGAGTGGAACCATGTTTTATGGACGCATTTGTCTGAAATGTGAGGGGAGTTATAGTTCTACCCCTGCCTTTAGGCTTCTCGGCTTGGGTCTGTGTACCGAGGGTCGGGGATAGTAGAGTAACTTTGCTTCTCCCCAAATAGTGGGCGGGAGCGATTTCGGGTGAGGAGGGCGTGTTTTGAAATATAGTGGGCGCGAGCGGTTTCGGGCGAGGAGAGCGTGTTTTGAAATAGTGGGCGTGAGCTATTCTGGGTGAGGAGAGCGTGTTTTGCCGACCATGGTTTATGAATTATTCGGCACATGTCATTTCGGCCGAGGAGAAGGCGCGCTTGGATGAAGTTACGAACCTACCCTCGATGCACAACGGGCCAATTAATGCGTCTCCCACATAGGACGGTAATTTCGTGTCTCCCATTTATTTGCTCGGGCGAATTCCACCGAGCAGAGGATGTTTAATGGTTCATTCAAAATTTGGGAGAACGAGCATCCACGTCTACCTTACCAAGTCGATTCGAATCAAATTTAGAAACATTAGCTTGCCACTTCTTTTTTAGATGGAGAGATGATGCTCGGGAGTAATGTGTTTTTACATGCTCGTTGCTAGCGATTTACTATATGACAAATAGTTGACCCACTCAGAAACGGGAATCAAACCCAAAATGAAATATCTCGATTCAATGAAATAGCTCGTTCACCAGGTCAAAATAGTGAACTAAATCCAAAATTGAACACCTCAATCGAATAGCACGTTGTACAGTATTATAGTACTCCATGAACATGTTGAAAGTCAAATTAATGAACTTGTTTGATATATGCATATATCCGTTCATGTGTGGATTGCAGACAACATGTTCTCCAATTTAAATATTTGAATGCAAGTTTATATCGAAACATGGTTTATATCAGTCTTTGATGCATAAAACGTGACCTCCCCCTCTCCCGGACTCCTGCTCTCTCTCTCTCTCTCGCCGACAATCTTCAATTCTGTGGCACGCATCCAACACACAAACCTTGTTGGTCCTCTCTCTTTCTCTCCATCTCTCTCTCTCTTTGTGTGTGTGCGTGGGGGGGTCTTTCTAGTTCGCATGCATATATACTCCATCTATAGGTCTGTCTCGCACACTATGTATGATTCTATAGTCCAAGCTAGATATCTTGGGTGCACTCATTGTACGCACACAAATTCGTTGGCTCGTTGCCCGTAACTCTCTCACGCACCACTCTGTCGTCTCAGAGCTCTTCCCCCTGTCTCTCAAACTCTCCATCTACCTGGATCACACATACACATGCATATCTCACTCGCACTCGATAGGCCCATCTAAAAATCTATCTCTCTCCCTCGTTCTCTCTCCATCTCGCACGCACACACACACAATCTCATGCCTAGCTAGCCAAGTGTGATGGTCTCTCACTCAATTGTAGGCACACGCAGTCCCCCCTATATGTATATGACTAGCTAATCTTAGTCTCCATCACAAACATGTGCATGGTCTATCTCGATTTCTCTCGGGGCATCTTTCTATCGCGCACACACTTCCCTCGATCTCCCACCCATATAGTCCCCTCATGATCTCGAGGGGGTCTCTCTATCACAAACACACCCTCTCGCCCTCCCCATGCGTCCATGTTCTCCATGTGTCCCTCTCGACCTTTGTTCCTTGTTGGCCAGACCTCTATTGGACATGTGCTATAGGGGTGTCTCTCTCCGTTGCAAACAATCACACACTAGCTATCTTTGTGTATCTCCTTGCCTCACTTTTCTATCTAGGAGATGCATGCGTGATATGTTTGCCTAAGAAACGAAAAAACACACTCTCTCTAATTTATCGTTTGTTGTCACTTTCTCTTTCACACACATACTCTTTTTGTACACTTACTCATTCTCCTTCACACGCACTTGATCCATCTCGACTTAGGAACTCTCCTCGGTCCATAGCATATTCATTTATTGAAAAGTCAAACATCACAAAGTTTGACCATGTATGTGGAGAAAAACAATTACATCTGGAACGACAAACATATACCATTAGATTCACCATGAGATGTAGTTTCGTATGATGTATATTTGGTATTGAAGATATAAATAACACTTGTGTAAACCTGATCAAAGTTTCCAAAGTTTGACTTCTAAAAAAATTACATGCATTGCATTATCGTGCGGATGGAATATCTCTTTCCCCCTCTCAGCTATCTGACGCACCACTCAGCCTTATCGGGGCTCCTCAATCTCTCTCAAACTTTATATCTCCATGTTTCACACATACACATGTCTCGCTCGCGCTATACATATAGACCCATCCAACACTCTTCGCCCTTGTTCTCTCTCTATGTGACACGCACCCCCTAATAAGTACCATAATCCCTCACTCCATCATAGGCGCAAGCACTCCCCCCCTAAGTATGATTATCTCTCACTAGCCATCAGGAACACACGTATTGTCTCCTTCCATCCATACGTCTATCTCTATATCTCTCGGGGTATCTTCTATCGCGCACACACCTTGTGACTCGATCTCCCACCCATGTAGTCCCATCACGATCTCCAGGGGATCTCTCTATGACAAACATACACTCTCTACTCCCCATGTCTGCATTTTCTCCATACGTCTCTCTCGACCTCTCTCCCTTATTTGTCAGACCCCTTTTGGCCACGTGCTAGGGGTCTTGCTCTCTCGGTTGCAAACAACCACACACTATCTCCTCACCTTGCTTCCGTTGTCAAAGATGCATGTGTAATATATTTGCATAAGACACACACGTTTTTTCTCAACTTTTATCGAGTGTTGTCCATGTCTCTTTCACACACACACACACGCGCGCGCGCGGACACACACACACACACACACACACACACACTTTTTTCACTCACTCTTTCTATTTCTCTCTCTCTCTCTCTCTCTAGTTAGAGACTCTCTCACGTCCATAAGCATATGGATGTTTTGAAAAGTCAAACCTCAGAAAATTTTGACCAGGTATATGTGGAGAAAAACATTTACATCTGGAAAGATCATTAGATTCATCACAACATGTAGTTACTTCATACTATCATTTATCTTTGGTATTGTAGATATAAGTAATTTCTTTATAAACTTGGTCAAAGTTTCAAAAGTTTGACTTAAAAAAATGTTGGAACTACATTATCGAACGGAGGGAGTAACTCTTTCTCTCTCTCTCTGCTATCTCTCACGGGCCTCCCCTCTCACACGAACACTCTATACCGATGGATTATACACTCACCGTGTCAGCGTATAGCTCCGTATATTGTTTAGTTGACCGGTCAACGAGTCCACATGCTGCCTTGTCAGCTCGTGTTCTGTATCTTCGTGTTCTGGCCCATGTGGCAGTGGGTGAAAATAAGTAAACTAGAGACCCATCTGACACGCGGTGAAGTAAACAAAGTTGAAACCACTCGGGGTAGCACCCCGCACGCTAGTAAATCGAGGGCGCATTAAGGACACACTTCTTCCGCGTGGAGGATGCACTCGCGCACAATTCACCACTTCGCGGCGGCATGCACAGAAGGACGCACTCGCACACACCCAGCACACAACACACACCAGCACACGTGTACACTGGCGTCGCCGCCGGTTGAGATGGACGGTGAGGCAGCCAACAAGCGGAGGCGGCTCGAGCCAAAACCGCATTCGGCGAGCCTGTACTTCATCAGCAGCCTCCCCGATGACATGCTGCTCGTCATCATCGGCCTCCTCCCCACCAAATCTGCCGTGCGGACCGCCCTGCTCTCCCGGCGGTGGCGCCTCCTCTGGTGCCGCATCCCCCTCAACCTCACCGTCGACAGCTGCCTCTACGATGGGGATTGCAAACACATGGCCGCAGTCTCCAAGATCCTTTCATTGCACCCTGGGCCAGCCAGACGCCTTGGCATCCGCATGTTCAGTACCAACTGCAAGGTCCAATCGAAGTTTGACGAGTGGTTCTTATCCCCTGCCCTAGATCAGCTCGAGGAGCTCCACTTTGAAGCTGGACGATGTCGCTCTCTGCCACCGTCCGCGCTCCGCCTTGCGCCAACACTGCGCCGCGCTGGCTTCAGCTCCTGCTATCTTCCCCAGATTAATGCCGCGCCCGCCCTTCTTCTCCCTCAACTCAAGCAGCTCGACCTCTTCAACGTTGTCATCTCGAAGAAGGCTATGGAGCACCTGCTCCGCAGCTGTACTGCGCTCGAGTACCTTTGTCTTGAGCAGATCCACGGGTTCATTAGCCTCCACATCGCCTCGATGAATCTCCGATGGATTTATGTGTCTTGCTGGCCCTGCAACAAGATATCAATAGGGAAGAGATCGCTCCAGCTGTTCCACGTTATGGTCATTGAGAATGCGCCTTTCCTTGAGAGATTGCTTGTATCAGATCTAGAAGGTCCAACAAAAATCAGGGTCATTGACGCGCCGAAATTGACAGCATTGGTGCACTCGTCTGCCAAATTCTCCGAACTCTTTATTGGATCCGTAATCGTTCAGGTACAACACTCATCTTTTTCTCCGTCTTCTTGAAATTCACATTTTTAAATTTCTTCTTGATGTATTTACGACCGTCTTCTACAAAATGATTCCCACAAGCTTGACCCAGTCTATGCGCACAGTGAAGATCTTGGCAATAAAATCTATTAGCCCCAATCTGGATCAAGTTGTTGGATTCCTTACATGCTTTCCGTGCATGGAGAAGCTACTCATCGAGGTGAAACTTCTTTCCTATTAGTAAATGGTAATCACAACGTAGCTCAAATTTTTCGTAATTTTCCCAAATTACGATGACAAGTGTAGTGTTCAAAACTGCATCTACGCACTGCATCGAAAGAAATGTTTTTAGTATTTTTTCTCACGTGATCACCTGCATCGTTTTGTTGTTGTACTACTATAGTAGCCTAGGCTAGTCATAGTGGAAAGTAACTTAGACTACTCCAGTAACTCTATGGTTACCCTAAGAGCAAGTACTACCTCCGTCCTGGTTTACTCTTCCTATTTTGTAGTATCAAAATTTGACCATAGATTTAACTGACAAAATGTTAATGCATGTCACTAAGAACTATATCGTTGGATTCGAATTTGAACATAATTTCAAATTGTGTAATTCTTAGTGACATGCATTGGCATTTTCTTACGTAAATCTATGGTCAAAATTTTATACTAAATAAGAGGTAGTACAAAAGTGGGCTATAACGGCCCTCCACTATGTAGGCCAAAACACGTGCCAAATTCACTTGTGATGCATTTGGCATAGATGCCCCTCCATTGCTCATCTGGTGCCCCAATCTGGATCACCTACTTTGCTCCGGTGCCAAATTAACTCACACAATGAAAAAACACTTGCGTGGGAGAGAGAGAGGACTGAGGCAATAAAAAAACACTTGTTTGGGAGAGTGATAGGCTGGTGTAGTTGGTTTGGTTGATTTGTTTATACATGTGGGTCTGTGTGTACAGCGGTGCCAACTCTCTCACATCGCGAGAGCGGTGCCAAAATCTTTTGATTTGACATCGATGCGTATTATGTGCCATACTTTTGCGAAATATGGCATCGGCCACATAGTGGAAGGCAACAAATGCCCAAGCTCTTCACGTACTCCTAGGTAAATTAGAGGAAGAGAGAGAGAGAGAGAGAGAGAGAGAGAGAGAGAGAGAGAGAGAATATCACTAGCCAGCCAACCCTATCGTATGAGCGAATGATATTGGTACCTCTTGATGACACGACAATCTTATACAGCCAGCTGCTCTAATATGTTCTCTTCTTTTGCAGATAAAAAAGACCCGAAAGTGAAAAATGTGCTGCACTATAACAATCTCATCGAATGCCTTGATCTCCATCTTATAGAAATTGATTTGATCGACTACCGAGGCAGCACATCTGAGATTAAATTGGCCAGGTTCTTTGTTCTGGAGGCAAGTGTGCTCATGGTAATGAGGTTTGGCATTCTCTGGCGCAACAATGAATGGCGTGCTGATCACCGCAAGCGTCTAAGCCTAAATGACAAAGTCTTCGTAGAAGCTGAATTTGTTTTTGAAATATCAAGTGGCCAGAGACTCGAAAACTTATTTGCCCATTAGTGACTTGTCAGGGCGGTGGATTTTAGTTTGTATGATAATGCTGCATCCACCTAAAGTAACGAAAGTTCTTACGTAAACTTCCTAGTAATTCCCTCTTCGTAGGTGCAGCATTACTCCTAACATTTGTAATATCAGTTTGAAACTTGTAATATTGCCGTCTCCTATTCCCGCGTTTTCAAAATCCCGCGAATCAAACAGGTCCTGAGTTGGTGATGATGTTGTGCCCGCCATCTTTCACCAATAGCCGTCGGATCTAGATCTGACGCATACAAACCAAACTTCTCCAGTTTTGCAAAAAGATGCCTGCACTTGTTCCCTATTTACAAACAACTCCTTGTCTCTCACAATCAGCCTTATCTCCTCCCCACCACATCTAGAAGGCCATGGAAAAATCTGGCGCGATGGCCGCTGCCGGCGCCGTCCACCCCCCAATCTTGGTGTTCCGTGCAATGCACAGGCATCTACGCATGAGAAATTATGTCGAACACGGCTAGTTGTAAGCAGGCTAGGTCTACAGCCATGATGATAGTGACTGCAGACGGTGAGGCTGATTATGGTATGCGGAACACGGCGCCTATACTCAGGTGTCATCTCCGGCATAGGGTCTTGTCACTTCACTGTGAGGAGCATCATGTAATAATTTGACCAACGGGTAGTACAATGCTACTACATTGGTAGTACTACTAGTAGTAGTACTAGCACCACCGTCTGGATTTAGTATTACTACCACGTCCATCTGGATTTAGTATTGGACTAGCAATATCTAGTAATGCATGTCACAAAAAATGTACTACTCCCTCTGTAAATAAATACATGGTGTATTGTTTTGTTCCTATCGGCGATATAACTTAATGTCTTTTTGCTACTTAATAGGATTACATGCAATGAACTTAACCTCTAGTAATGCATGTCTCAAGTCATTGAAAGCATGCACGGGCACGGAGGGGGACGCAACTTCATTGACTTACTGCACCTGCCTTTGGGTGTATGACACGTGGGCCCAACGGGTGGCTGGCCAACTTGTCATACAGCCAAAGGTAGGTGCAGTACAGGGGCAAGGAGTAGATGGTCAACACACACGTGAATTCAACGCAGTATGCACTTCTCATATAAAGGCTCCCGCCAATCCAATCTACGGAATCCTATGCACCAACGCACCCAAGGGCAAGAGTGATCACTCCAATCACAAGATCAGTTGACTAGAAAAAACTTTACTTTTATCAGTACAACTAATTGCACAATTAATTTGCTTGATCTTCACTTTCTTGAAGATGGTTTTTCAAGGTTAAATGGCCATTTTTGAACTACAACCATTTGATAGATTCACTTAAAATTCCCACAAGAATTTGGAGATGTCATGTGATGTTATTAAATAACTTTTATGCAAAAACATCTTTATTTCATGAAATATTTTGAGCTCTACACCCTTTTTTTTCTTCTCTGCTCCAGTGGGCAATTTTGCACTACAACCCATTTAAATATTTTCTTCTAGCCTCTACCAAAATTATGGGATGTTAGTAATATCATATGATTCAACTTTATGCAAAAATCCAGTGATGTTGTTTGCAAATTTTGAGTGAATCAGCATCATCTTCATTCTGGACCAGACTGGCATTTTCTACTGCAACCCTATTATTTCTTGCTCCACTGACCTTGTGTTTTCTCATGCTCATAGCCCTCCCTACCAAACCCCTAAGTCCAGGAGCATGCACCCTTTGGGGCAATTTTGGTTCATGAAACGATGCCATTTATTTCCGGTCCAGAATTGTAGTTTTGTAAAATTTGCACTAGCAAGTTCCTCTTTTTATCCAAATGACCTCACCACCCTCTTGTACATCCAAGGAGACACTGATCTGGAGAGATTGACCACTCCAAGTATTGCCTAAGTGCCCTTGGCATTGTGTCAAACACCTTATGGGCATGATCTGTTTTGGCATGAATCTTTGGTTGCACTGTGAACCAGATCCCCTGACCAAACCAGCGTGTCCACTGATCTCCTTGCAAGCCCAAACCTAGACCTGCTAAGTCCCAGCCTCACCCGAGACCTCTATCACGCCCTGGCTTTTCGTCGAGCAGGTCCCGTGCATGCTCCGGACGCGCCCAGAGCGCGCCTATTGCAGCCGCGTGCACCCGAGCCGCCGCGTCTCACCCGCACCCGTTCCGGCTCGTGACTACCTGCAGCTAGCTGCCACACGCTCGCCGCCTCACCACTACACGCCAGCCACCCCTGGCGCCATAGAGCGCCACCGCTAGAGCGTTTTGGCGGCACGCCGGCGTCGGCCGACAGCTTCTGCTCCGTGCAGCGCCGCCCAAGCCACCCCGGCTCGCCACCTGGCCCCTGGCACAGCCCGAGCTCATCCGTGAGCGTGTCCGCTAGCGTTCGTCGCCGCCACGTCGCCCTGCACACTACAGAGAGGCGGTTCGCCGACGTCCTCATCCACCGCCGCAGAACCGACCTCGTCGCCCTATAAAAGTACGCCCCGATCCTCCCAAGCACGCAGGCGACTCCAAGCCATCCCCCTAGGACCCCCTTTGGGCAGCCTATCGACCCCGGAAGGTCATCTTCCCCATCTCCGGCAGCTTCGGCCGCCGCCATGGCTCGAGCTCTCACAACTCCACCAGGGCCTCCCCCACCCATTTCTCTCCACCAGGAACCCCCTCACACTCCCGCAAACCTTTCCCATTACTCGATTTCGATCGGGGCTCACTACGGGAGAACTTTCACTTTACCCGATGGCCGCCGTCCGCCGCGAAGCTCGCCGCCGGCGACTCACTCAACCCCCGCCAACAAAGCAACCACCGGAGTGACCGCCTTGGTCTCGCGGATCCATCCAGACCCTCTGGAACCCGCGGGGAGCCGCCGTTCGCCGACAACGACCACCGTTACCCCGCCTCCGTTCGGGCAAAGGAAGGGGAGGGAGGGATAGACCGGTCAAACCTGACCAGTGGGCCAGGCGGGCCCACTGTCAGTGACTCGCGAGCCGTCCGCGCTGTAATAAGTGAAAGCGCAAAATGCCCAGTACGTATCTCCTACTTAGAAAGCGTATTTTCCCCGAAACGTTTTATTTTCTGTTTTTTTTAAAACAGATTTTGACCACAACTTTGACTGCCTATAACTTTTAAAATACAACTCCAAATGAGTTGATTCTTTTTCCTACCTTCCTCAAATTTGATCTAGTTTATTTTAAGATTTATTTGAAAATTTTCCAAAAACCACTTTTTGTACTGTTTTGAGATGTGTGTTAATTCAAATATATTTTAAATAGGATTTTGGAAAGAGGGAAGAAACTTTCAAAAGTTTTGGGGAGCACCTCACCCTTCCACAACTTAAAGGCAAGCATCTTGAACCCTGGCATAATATTTTTGATGTGTTGGTTGACACGTTTATAACACCACCTTATTTCGGAGGACTTGATATTTCATGTGACATGATCATTTGCATGGAAGCATATCAACGATTTCCTTGCTATTGGAAATGAAAATGATTGTGATGGTAATCATCCTCATGTGCCTTGCATGCATACCGGAAAGGAATCCAGGAAAGCCTCGGCCTTGGGTAGGCGTGAGCTTGTTGCCGGTCCTCGTCGGGACGGTTATGCCCGGTATGGCATGGTAAGGTACATTGAGTGGTAATTTCTTCAATTGTATTATATTTGATATACATGTCATGCAGGAACTTATAACCTCCTGAGTAGACCGCAGATCGAGTCTTGTTCCAGTAACCCCCATACTTGCCTCGTACTACCACTCGTCCCTGCCGCAGGTAGGGTACGGTTCAGTAAGTTGTCAACCCCTTTCCAGCACACACCGTACAGAGAGGCCATGGTGGAAGATATCGGTTGTAGCCGGTAGGCATGCCACCTGGTCAGGGGGCATGGGTGTTTCCGGTTGGGACCGAGAGGGGAGGCCACCCCTTAGAGCACGCGATATAAATTTGATCCCATGCTACGCGAGGTTGTAGCCTCCCCACTTAGAGTTTTGCTTGACAAGTGTCGTGGGTGATTCCAGACACCGACGAGTTAAGCTGGTGTGTGCCAGTTAGGCGTGTTTTGAACTAAAAGGCCGTAGACGGAATTAGTCCCGATGGACTAAAGGAATCCGTTACTCGTGGGTAAAGAGTACACCCTCTGCAGAGATTAAACCTATTCGAATAGCCGTGTCCATGGTTAAGGGCTACAGTCTGGGATGGGTCAAGCGTCGGTCTTAGTGTCGGTCTTCGGAGGTGAAACGGTTAAACCAGAACGGGAACTACTACTTGAGACTAGTGATGATTATGATTATTACTATTGTTGACTAACCCGTGATATTATTGTTTCATCGAATATCTCTGGGATGGTTCTACCTCCGGGATATTTCACTATGATTATTTAATTTTTAGCCCTTTATGTGGTGTCGCTCAGACGCCCGACTGTGGAATTTCTTTTATGCCCTTTATGTGGTGTCGCTCAGACGCCCGACTGTGGCATTTCTTTTAAGCCCTTTATGTGGTGTCGCTCAGACGCCCGACTGTGGCATTTCTTTTAAGCCCTTTATGTGGTGTCGCTCAGACGCCCGACTGTGGTATTATTATTATTCTGCATTTTTCCGCTCGAGGAGTCTTTCAAACACTCGTTTGGTACCAGTATTATTACTCTGCATTTTCCGCTCGAGGAGTCTTTCAGACACTCGTTTGGCACCAGTATTTATTATTCTGCATTTTTTCCGCTCGAGGAGTCATTCAGACCCTCGCTTGGCACCCAGTATTTATTACCTCTATGTGGCCATTGCATAAATTTCCGGTTGCATATGAATAATCTGTTTACATGCATCAAGATATTTATTTATGACTAACTAAGTGAGTATAAGGATATTGCAAAGCATGAGCATCAACGGTTATATTATACCTGTGTTCTTAATGTTTGCGAGTACATTCAAAGTACTCACTGGCTTGTCCCTGGCTATTGTCTTGGCCAGATTTATTGCTTGGGGAGGAGCGTTGCGACGACCGCCTCGGAACCTGAGCAACGGTGATAGCAGCCTCGTGAAGATAGGAGTTAGCCTGGTCAGCTGTTCCCGTGGGAAATGGAGTCCCATAGCCGTGGTGATCCACAAACCGCTTCCGCCCTCAACCACTAGAAACCATTTGTTGTACTCATAGGCCACAATGGTCTTGTACTGCATATTTTGTACCTTTGCTTGGAATTTCTGTAACAAGTTGGTGCCTCATCAGCTAACAGAAATCCTGGGGCTGATGAGCTCGACGGCCATTTTCTGGAATTTAATGTCTGGAAAACCGGTCGCGACAGACTTGGTATCAGAGCCAGGCTGACCATTGGCTAATCCTATCCTAGCCAGGTCAATAAACTTAGGCATGCCAAACTACTGAGCCATAACCAAACCCACAGCCAAGCTTCTCCTGCAAGATAGCCCCACAGTGACCCGACACCTTTTGGCAGTCGGTGCCCAACCTACCAGCCTAGCCGTCGATCACGCGCCAGTGACCGGCCCCCCTAAATAGTCCTTTCTCGCAAGCGTGCGAAGGAAGACTCCGACCCCTTTTTCCTATAAAAAGGGCACGCTAGTCTCAACCCAGCACAGCATGGCCGCTATCCTAAACCAAGCCACAATGCCTGGTCCTATTGTGCACCATGAGACCACAGCGACCAACCTTGGAGGTTTTGTGACCATACTCGCAAACCTCACCCGTCGTGCCTATGCATTAGAAGAACCCCCAGAATATGTTGTGTACCAAGGGCCCGTAAGCGGTGAAAGCCGTCAATTCTGGGCCACTGTACACATCTACGGTAGGGGTCTCGTACCCGAACGCCCCTACAGGTTCACCGGAAGAACAACTTCCTTTGAGCCACAAGCCATCCAACTAGCTGCTCGAGAAGCTATAGTTCATCTCCGGCACTTGTCACCAAGAGTTGACTGTCGCTCGTTCCACTACTACCCCAGGCGTGAAGGGTATGGTAGACCACCCCAGGTTGCCAACGGAGATCACGAGACAGATCCTGCATTGTTGCACCTGGTGCGCTATGTAAGTGCACTAGAAGAACTGTGCGATCAGGTCACAATTGATCTTATCGCAGCTCGTGGAGAGCTGGTTCGTCGAGCCCCGGCAAGAGAAGAGGACGAGCCCAATGCCGACAACCCAGTCGTGCTGTTTGGACAACCGATCGAGCCCCTGAGGTCTACCCCAGCCATCGGCCAAGGTGTTGCGATAACCCCAGAAGTGCTACGTCGCATTTTGGGAACACACTCCAACGGAGTTGTGGCCAGCAATCCCCGAGATGGCCACCATCGCTACCCCGAGCCTGCAGCCCCTCAACCCACTCCAGTCAATTCCGACGGCGAGACCCGTGGAGAAGCCTCGACATCCACAAGGCACGCCCGCATGGATGTAAACGAGGTAGACTAAGTAACCCGAGCTGTATCGAGTCCCAGTGTACCCTCGCTTTGTAATCGTGTGGCCTGGTATTTAAACGCTGCTTGTTGTCATGCCTCTGCTTTAATGATAACCTTGACTAAACACCCAGTACGCAGTGTGAGATTGCTACCCCTGGCGCAGCTACCAAAAACCTTCCCGACAGCCCCCACAGTAACATGTCACCTCGGTGGAATAAGTGTATCTATGGCATTGACTTCGAATCCCGGATCAGAGCTGGAAATTTCATTACCCTTCACCACGGTAAAAATGATCCAGCTCCAGTGCTATAAAAGGGCCACCGCGTGACCTTGCCAAGCACCTCTCACCATGTGCATCACCCTCACAACCATTTCTTGCCATGCCGAGCCCCAGCATTCATCTGAGAACCCCAGATGCAACCCCGGGTAGTTTTGTCAAGATATTGTGGGATTTTACCTGCAGTACCATGGGCGCTACCCAGCCACCCCAGTACGAGCTGTTCAAATCGAGGATCACCTCTTTCACCTCGAGATACTGGGCAGCAGTGCACATTCCTCCCGTAAACTCAGCCCAAGACCCAACAGAGGTCTCCTTCGTGGGGAAATCTATGCCAACCCCACAGATGGCCGTGGAAGCTGCGGCTTGCGAAGCACTTGCTCGCCTTTGATTCGCGATACCCTATGCCAGCGAACGTGGGTATTATTACTTCCCGAGCCGTGCAGCACCCGGAGGAGTAACATCGTTTCCCGGTGTGCGAATCGAAAGAGACCCCGTCCTGGCCAACCTTGTCCAGTATGTCATCGCTCAAGAGAGTTTGATCCAACGCGTGATGGGTTATCTCCAGAGCCTCGCAGACTTAAATCCTCAGATCGCCATCGGCAGATCACTGAGGCCCGACCAGGAGAGACACATGCATCGACTAGTCAATCCGCTTTCTCCGATAGAGGAAGAATGTGTCTCAGTACCAGAAACATTTTCTCGGGACCCCATCCAGTTACCGTTTGCATTATAGACGTCGCTGCTACGTTATTTATTGCAACCTTTATTTGCGTGTTGTAACTTGTGCGTGGAGCTTAGTGTGTGCTTTAAGTGTGTTATTTTGTTAATTTGGATTAATATGAGTGATTCTGTTGCATTACTGTTTTCTTCCGCGAATAATCCTGGAGTGAGACATCTTTTTCTGAGTCGATACTTCGACACTTTCTCATGACGTGGATTTCACGCAAGCACAACGACAACAGCTGACCCACAACCGCAAACACTCGGACACACACACGTACACCGTTTACAAAACTTTGCGACAGTGTTGCAGCTGGCTAACCCCTCTCCTAACCACGGTTAGCACCCGACATCCCACCTACTCCTCGTGATCACCACCGCCGTGGAGAGCCAACACCCGAGCAGCAGCATCGCGACGATCATCGAGGGTCATCGCACACAGGAGCACGGAGAGCCCCAGCAGTGTCGCCAGCCCTCCGCATATCAAGATCGCGTACCAGTCCGGCATCGCCTCCGCCATTAGAGCCTCGCCCGAGCTTCTATAAGCAGTAATGGAGGAGGAAGTAGGGGGAGAAGCAAGGCCAGAGGTGAGGAGAAGAGAGAAACACCTTGGCCGTTTTATAGCTCGAGCTCGGTGCACGGTGGGCGAAGTCCACCAACGCCGCTCGTCGCCCGATTGCTGGTGTTCGGAGTCAAATCCGCGAGCAGTGCCGACAGCGTGCTGGCCCACGAGGGGAGTGCACGCTGCTCCGGCAGCTAGCACGCCGCGCACTACCGCGGTACGGCCTAGATGCCCTACGCGCTAGGCGTCGCCGGTGGAGAAAGCACGGGAAAGCGCGCAGGAGAGAGGAAGAAGAAGAGCCAGAGGGAGAAGAAGAGGCTGACTGTGGGCCCCGGGTCCACCTGTCGGCCAGAGAGAGCACTGTGCTCTCGGGTACGACCAGCATATATTTAAATTTAGACTTTACTCTAAATTTATACCCAGCGTAGAAATCTCACGTTTTTGTCTCAGACCGTAGATTTTTCCATGCAGCACCAGTATTTCACACTGTGGTTTTCATCACTTATTGCCCTCTTACTGTAGCCACATTTTCGTTGCATGCAATTTTTCTTATACAACTTTTAACAAATCACGAGGACGAGATTTTTCTTAAGGGGGGTAGTATTGTGACACCCCAAAAATTTTTTTGGCCTTGTTTTATTAATTAAAATTTTTGCAGGACTTAAAACCTTTATTTTATGAGCTCCCTTTTGATCTTTAACCTTGTCATTATGGAGTTTTTCCCCTAAGTGTGAACTTTTCAATTATGTTATTGGACTTGTTTAACCTCTCTAGAAAAACTTTACTTTTATCAGTACAACTAATTGCACAATTAATTTGCTTGATCTTCACTTTCTTGAAGATGGTTTTTCAAGGTTAAATGGCCATTTTTGAACTACAACCATTTGATAGATTCACTTAAAATTCCCACAAGAATTTGGAGATGTCATGTGATGTTATTAAATAACTTTTATGCAAAAACATCTTTATTTCATGAAATATTTTGAGCTCTACACCCTTTTTCTTCTTATTTGCTCCAGTGGGCAATTTTGCACTACAACCCATTTAAATATTTTCTTCTAGCCTCTACCAAAATTATGGGATGTTAGTAATATCATATGATTCAACTTTATGCAAAAATCCAGTGATGTTGTTTGCAAATTTTGAGTGAATCAGCATCATCTTCATTCTGGACCAGACTGGTGTTTTCTACTGCAACCCTATTATTTCTTGCTCCAGTGACCTTGTGTTTTCTCATGCTCATAGCCCTCCCTACCAAACCCCTAAGTCCAGGAGCATGCACCCTTTGGGGCAATTTTGGTTCATGAAATGATGCCATTTATTTCCTGTCCAGAATTGTAGTTTTGTAAAATTTGCACTAGCAAGTTCCTCTTTTTATCCAAATGACCTCACCACCCTCTTGTACATCCAAGGAGACACTGATCTGGAGAGATTGATCACTCCAAGTATTGCCTAAGTGCCCTTGGCATTGTGTCAAACACCTTATGGGCATGATCTGTTTTGGCATGAATCTTTGGTTGCACTGTGAACCAGATCCCCTGACCAAACCAGTGTGTCCACTGATCTCCTTGCAAGCCCAAACCTAGACCTGCTAAGTCCCAGCCTCACCCGAGACCTCTATCACGCCCTGGCTTTTCGTCGAGCAGGTCCTGTGCGTGCTCCGGACGCGCCCAGAGCGCGCCTATTGCAGCCGCGTGCACCCGAGCCGCCGCGTCTCACCCGCACCCGTTCTGGCTCGTGACTACCTGCAGCTAGCTGCCACACGCTCGCCGCCTCACCACTACACGCCAGCCACCCCTGGCGCCCTACAACGCCACCGCCAGAGCGTTTTGGCGGCACGCCAGCGTCGGCCGACAGCTTCTACTCCGTGCAGCACCGCCCAAGCCACCCCGGCTCGCCACCTGGCCCCTGGCACAACCCGAGCTCATCTGTGAGCGTGTCCGCTAGCGTTCGTCGCCGCCACGTCGCCCTGCACGCTACAGAGAGGCGGTTCGCCGGCGTCCTCATCCACCGCCGCGGAACCGACCTCGTCGCCCTATAAAAGTATGCCCCGATCCTCCCAAGCACGCAGGCGACTCCAAGCCATCCCCCTAGGACCCCCTTTGGGCAGCCTATCGACCCGGGAAGGTCATCTTCCCCATCTCCGGTAGCTTCAGCCGCCTCCATGGCTCGAGCTCTCACAACTCCACCAGGGCCTCCCCCACCCATTTCTCTCCACCAGGAACCCCCTCACACTCCCGCAAACCTTTCCCATTACTCGATTTCGATCGGGGCTCACTACGGGAGAACTTTCACTTTACCCGATGGCCGCCGTCCGCCGCGAAGCTCGCCGCCGGCGACTCACTCAACCCCCGCCAACAAAGCAACCACCGGAGTGACCGCCTTGGTCTCGCGGATCCATCCAGACCCTCTGGAACCCGCGGGGAGCCGCCGTTCGCCGGCAACGACCACCGTTACCCCGCCTCCGTTCGGGCAAAGAAAGGGGAGGGAGGGATAGACCGGTCAAACCTGACCAGTGGGCCAGGCGGGCCCACTGTCAGTGACTCGCGAGCCGTCCGCGCTGTAATAAGTGAAAGCGCAAAATGCCCAGTACGTATCTCCTACTTAGAAAGCGTATTTTCCCCGAAACGTTTTCTTTTCTGTTTTTTTAAAACAGATTTTGACCACAACTTTGACTGCCTATAACTTTTAAAATACAACTCCAAATGAGTTGATTCTTTTTCCTACCTTCCTCAAATTTGATCTAGTTTATTTTAAGATTTATTTGAAAATTGTCCAAAAACCACTTTTTGTACTGTTTTGAGATGTGTGTTAATTCAAATATATTTTAAATAGGATTTTGGAAAGAGGGAAGAAACTTTCAAAAGTTTTGGAGAGCACCTCACCCTTCCACAACTTAAAGACAAGCATCTTGAACCCTGGCATAATATTTTTGATGTGTTGGTTGACACGTTTATAACACCACCTTATTTCGGAGGACTTGATATTTCATGTGACATGATCATTTGCAAGGAAGCATATCAACGATTTCCTTGCTATTGGAAATGAAAATGATTGTGATGGTAATCATCCTCATGTGCCTTGCATGCATACCGGAAAGGAATCCGGGAAAGCCTCGGCCTTGGGTAGGCGTGAGCTTGTTGCCGGTCCTCGTCGGGACGGTTATGTCCGGTATGGCATGGTAAGGTACATTGAGTGGTAATTTCTTCAATTGTATTATATTTGATATACATGTCATGCAGGAACTTATAACCTCCTGAGTCGACCGCAGATCGAGTCTTGTTCCAGTAACCCCCATACTTGCCTCGTACTACCACTCGTCCCTGCCGCAGGTAGGGTACGGTTCAGTAAGTTGTCAACCCCTTTCCAGCACACACCGTACAGAGAGGCGATGGTGGAAGATATCGGTTGTAGCCGGTAGGCATGCCACCTGGTCAGGGGGCATGGGTGTTTCCGGTTGGGACCGAGAGGGGAGGCCACCCCTTAGAGCGCGCGATATAAATTTGATCCCATGCTACGCGAGGTTGTAGCCTCCCCACTTAGAGTTTTGCTTGACAAGTGTCGTGGGTGATTCCAGACACCGACGAGTTAAGCTGGTGTGTGCCAGTTAGGCGTGTTTTCAACTAAAAGGCCGTAGACGGAATTAGTCCCGATGGACTAAAGGAATCCGTTACTCGTGGGTAAAGAGTACACCCTCTGCAGAGATTAAACCTATTCGAATAGCCGTGTCCATGGTTAAGGGCTACAGTCTGGGATGGGTCAAGCGTCGGTCTTAGTGTCGGTCTTCGGAGGTGAAACGGTTAAACCAGAACGGGAACTACTACTTGAGACTAGTGATGATTATGATTATTACTATTGTTGACTAACCCGTGATATTATTGTTTCATCGAATATCTCTGGGATGGTTCTACCTCCGGGATATTTCACTATGATTATTTAATTTTTATCCCTTTATGTGGTGTCGCTCAGACGCCCGACTGTGGCATTTCTTTTATGCCCTTTATGTGGTGTCGCTCAGACGCCCGACTGTGGCATTTCTTTTAAGCCCTTTATGTGGTGTCGCTCAGACGCCCGACTGTGGCATTTCTTTTAAGCCCTTTATGTGGTGTCGCTCAGACGCCCGACTGTGGTATTATTATTATTCTGCATTTTTCCGCTCGAGGAGTCTTTCAGACACTCGTTTGGTACCAGTATTATTACTCTGCATTTTCCGCTCGAGGAGTCTTTCAGACACTCGTTTGGCACCAGTATTTATTATTCCGCATTTTTTCCGCTCGAGGAGTCATTCAGACCCTCGCTTGGCACCCAGTATTTATTACCTCTATGTGGCCATTGCATAAATTTCCGGTTGCATATGAATAATCTGTTTACATGCATCAAGATATTTATTTATGACTAACTAAGTGAGTATAAGGATATTGCAAAGCATGAGCATCAACGGTTATATTATACCTGTGTTCTTAATGTTTGCGAGTACATTCAAAGTACTCACTGGCTTGTCCCTGGCTATTGTCTTGGCCAGATTTATTGCTTGGGGAGGAGCGTTGCGACGACCGCCTCGGAACCTGAGCAACGGTGATAGCAGCCTCGTGAAGATAGGAGTTAGCCTGGTCAGCTGTTCCCGTGGGAAATGGAGTCCCATAGCCGTGGTGATCCACAAACCGCTTCCGCCCTCAACCACTAGAAACCATTTGTTGTACTCATAGGCCACAATGGTCTTGTACTGCATATTTTGTACCTTTGCTTGGAATTTCTGTAACAAGTTGGTGCCTCATCAGCTAACGGAAATCCTGGGGCTGATGAGCTCGACGGCCATTTTCTGGAATTTAATGTCTGGAAAACCGGTCGCGACAGTGCACTAGGGCGTGAGGATGTCGTTGATGGATCCGTATGTATCTTTATCTTTCCGTAAAATCCGTGTAGTAGTATATGGTACTACTAGTAATTATCTTACCTTTCGCATCAACTTCATAATTTTCCTACGTACTCCATGCATGAACCGCGCCAGAACCAAACTTCTCATTACTCTAGGTAAAATCGTTATTTCTATCTATCGGTCGCGCCATGGAGCAGAACCAAATTTTACAAGGTACAAGTTCAAAAGGAAAAGCCTGCAGTGTTCCCGTCGCACCCCCACACGGTTGGTCCGACACGCCACTCAAGGGGGAATGCGTGTTGTGTTTCATTTTCACTTACAAGTGGGACCGCAGTTGAGCAAACCGACTATCGACAAACCCCCACCCCGCCCACCGCGCGATGGCTGAGAAAACAGGAGGGAGAAGAGATGGCTGTAGCACGGACTCCAAGAAAATTGGTGTCGGATGGGCCTCATGTGGGTGGCGTGTGCCGTACTGCTAGACATGAATGCTAGTTATGGCCCATGCCACCCCACTATATCGAGGTGCTGGTTACGTAGAACAAATTTCCTGGAGTCCGTGCTCAGCCCTCCTCTATCTATCTTCTCAGCCAGCCAGCAGACGCATGGAGCCCATCGTCTGTTTGCTCATATGCGGTCCCACATGTCAGTGAAAACGCAAGAGGACCCACTGAACCTGCATATCTTTCACCTCGACGTGCTGGTGATGAAAAACAAATCCAATAAAGATCTTCGGTGGCCGCTTTTGGAGTTACTCAAGAGTAGTAAGATTCTATTTATAGTTTAACCCAAGATGCACATCACGTGGCCTCAATTACCACTCTATTTTCTTGCATGACACGGCTGTCGGTGTCAAAACGGGCGGATCTCGGGTAGGGGGTCCTGAACTGTGCGTCTAGGATTGATGGTAACAGGAGATGGGGGACACAATGTTTACCCAGGTTTGGGCCCTCTCTATGGAGGTAATACCCTACTTCCTACTTGATTGATCTTGATAAATATGAGTGTTAGAAGAGTTGATCTACCACGAGATCGTAACGGCTAAACCCCAGAAGTCTAGCCTATGAGTATATGCTAATGAATCCGTCCTCATTCGGACTATGCTCTCCGGTTTATATAGGCACCGGAGAGATCCAGGGTTACATGGGGTCAGTTACATAGGAGGAAATCTTCATAATCGATCGCCTAGCTTGCCTTCCACGCCAAGTAGAGTCCAATCCGGACACGGGTATAGTATTCGGCCTTCATGTCTTCACAGCCCATCAGTCCGGCTTGATGGATAACAGGCCGGGCGCCCGAGGACCCCTTAGTCCAGGACTCCCTCAGTAGCCCCTGAACCTTGCTTCAATGATGAGGAGTCCGGCGCGCATATTGTCTTCGACATTGCAAGGCGGGTTCCCCTTCTTCCAAACTCCAAGATAGTCTTCGGACGCGATGATTGTATCCGGACCTGTAACACATTCCACACACAACCACAAAGAGAATATAATATTTGCACGAGTCTAATCTCCTGACAGTTTTTTATAACATGACGCCACGTCTGTCCGGTTATAATCTCAAACCATTTTTCATCTGCCACCCCACGTTTCGAGACGCGGTTGCTATTTGGCACGTCCTGTCGAAACAGAGATCATGTCCGCTTATTGCGGGATCCTCATCAATGCGGGCGTGGGTAACCCAACCGCGCCATTTGCACAGCCATTAGGAACAGGCAAGTTTAAGGCGAGTGGGAAGGCGCTTGACATTCGCGGCCTCTATAAAGGGGGTAAGGATTCCCTTCTTTCACCCACGCCCTTTCTCTTCCTCAGCCCTTCCGTCCTTGAGCTCGAGCGCCCAAGCTTTAGCCTTTCCCTCGTTCGAGAAAGTACTTCGAAGATGTCCGGATCCGGAGCTGGAGGTAAGTGGATGACCTCTTCTGTCAAGAAGAAGGATATCAAGGAGCTCTGGGAGGACAGATATCTGGCCAAAGAGATCGCTCATCGACTCCCGGCCAAGGGACAGATTGTCCCCACTCCCGAGCCCCACGAGAGGGTTGTGTTTCTTACACATTTCGTCCGCGGGCTTGGGTCCCCTCTTCACCCATTCGTCCACGGGTTGATGTTTTACTATGGGCTGGATTTTCATGACCTAGCCCCCAACTTCATCCTCAACATTTTAGCGTTTATCGTCGTTTGTGAGGCTTTTCGCCGCATCCCTCCTCACTTTGGCCTGTGGCTGAAGACCTTCAATGTGAGGCCGAAAGTAGTGCACGGTCAACAAGCAGAGTGTAGAGGCGCTATGGTGGGCAAGATGCCCAACGTCACCTGGCCCGAAGGTTCGTTTGCGAAGACAGTGAAGGGGTGGCAATCGGAGTGGTTCTACATCACTGAGCCACACGATGCTGACTGGTTGGCAGCCCCCGAATTCTGATCCGGAATCTCGATGCGGCTCACCTCCTGGCTGTCCGGCTCCGCTGCCCGAGGACCAAGAATTTCCATTATTGGAGAAGATGTTGTTCCCTGCACCTTATGAGGTGCTGGAGAAGACGGCTAAGAAGGCGGCCCAAGGGGCCAAGAAGGGCCTTCGCCGGAGAAGCACTCCGGACGAGATGTCCGGAAGCGAGACTTCCTCTTTGTCCGCTGACGATGGCGATGAAGAGGAAGAAGAAAACGACTCCCCACCTGAAGCGGGGAGGAAGAAGAGAGCGGCCCCCACAAGCCCGGAGGCGAAAGCGCCTAAGAGGGTTAAAGGCTCCCTTGCGGATAACTCCACGTGGGATGTTGACAGCAGTCCGGAACGACCTCGACGGACCAAGCCTCGGGCCGCTTCGTAAGTACCAGAATTCGCAAACGTTTGGCTTTTTCGGTTTGTAATATTGACATATTGCAATCTTTGTCCTTGCAGTCCGGCGCGCGACGGCTCTCTGGGATCCTCGACAGAGGATTCGCTGGACACGGAGGAGATGGCTAGCATGTCTCCGCCACCTGCTCATTCCATATCACCCAAGGGTGATGACGAGCCGGTGTCCAAAAAGACTTTCCCAGGCCGGGGGAAGGTTCCAGAGATCATCGGGATGACGCCCCAGGGTGACTCCTCGGACGCCGGACACATGGGGGAAAAAGCCCCCATGGGGGCTGGTGATGGGGCCCGAGTTCCCTTCGGCCCTCAGCCGTATACCATTCCGGAAATCTATACGGCTCCAGGGTCCAGCAAACATCGTTACCCACCAGGAGGGGGTGTGCCTGTTCCACCAGTGACCTCTGTCCAACCAGAGGCACCGGATAATCTGCTGGAGGTGCTACGAGGCGCCTCTATCATGGATGAAAATCGTGTCCTTATGGACACGGTAATAGAGAAGGTTCAGTTCGTTAAAAGTGGACTGACCGAAGCCTGCACTAGCCTTCTAACGGGCTTTGAGGTAAGTAATGTGATTATAGGAAAAATATCACAGTATAGACAGTAGCCCTTGATACTCTATTTGGTGTTTGGGAAGAAAAGCCAAACAGAGGATTAAAAAATCGCAGGAGTCTAACATGAGTTGTCTATGTGAATAAGCAGGTATCGCTGCAGGCTGCCACTGCTCATGCTGCGGAGGTCTTCGGACTAAAGCAGAAATTGGAGCGGGCCAAGGAGGAGCTCGGCCACGTGAAGAAGCAGTTGGAGGATAGCCAAGGTATGCAGTAACCTGTGGGTATATTTCGAACAGAAATGAATAGTCCGACTGGGCTAAAGTGTCATAAACTTTATTAGGGGCCACGGCCGAGGTGGCAACCCTGAAGAAGGTGCTAGCCGAGGCTGAGGACAACGCGGCCAAAGAGCGCGTCTTGTGCGAGAAGCACGAGGCCCGGGTTGGCGAGGCGCAGCAACAGCTCCAGGGCGCGATAGAGAGATTTGAGGCCCTGGAGCGTGATTGTAAGGCGCAAGAGTCTGAATTGGTGAAGGCTCGTGAGAGCGCTCAGGATGCGCGAGCCGAAGCCCAGAGCGCCCTCCAGGAAATCAAGATGGCCAAGAAGATTGTGGCGGGTAAGTTCTTCACCATGCAGAGCAAGCGTGTAGAAGCAACGTCCATTGTACTTATCCTGAACTTTGGTTTTCCAGGGGCATTTATAGGTCTGCCGCACAGTGTGTCAGATGCGGCCGAGCATTATAGAGCCGAGGAAGGGATGTCTACGGAGAAGCTGTTCTGGTCCCAATATCTGGGATCCAAACGTCCGGTGCCCTTCAGCGACCAGCTAAAGCAGTTGGTCGAGCTGCACAGGTTGGCAGATTTAGCCATGAAGGACTTTATAGTCCGGCTATGGCCTGCCGATCCTGTACCCAGCAGCTACTTCGGACTTGTGCAGCGGCTTGTGAGTGCCTGTTCGCGGCTCGAAGCCGTGAAGCGGTCGGTCTGTATTGAAGGTGCATGTATGGCCTTTGCCTGCGTCAAGACGCATTGGGCGAAGTTGGATGCCAAGAAGCTGATGACCGAGGGACCGCCTGAGGGCAAGGAGCATCGCCGACCCGAGCATTATTTTGATGGTGTCCTGGAGGGGTTCCGTCTTGCGGCGGAGCAATGTTTGAAGGATATTATATTCCCATAAGAACATTAGTATTATCTTGCCCTGTGATATGGAACAAAGATGTTATGTAGTGTAATGTTTATGATTTAAATTTTACCTCCTGTGCGGCCGTTTATTAAATCTGAGGGATGATCAGTTGTCGGCTTCTGCCCCCACGTAGATAGTACGGGGGTGTTCGGGATAAATCTAAACACTCTTTACTCCACATTCTGGTCCTTAAAGGAGGTGTTTAGCGCAACGAACAAGGCAATCAGAATATGCGGCCTTTATCGCCCTCATTAGCCATAGGAGTTTGACAATTGATAAAGTTGGCGAAGCCCCTGGTATTCGGAAGGCCGAATTAGGGGTGCAATACATGCCTAATCGGAGGAACCGATTCTTCGCGAGAAGCGGAAAAAAATCTCTAATGATTTGGAACCTCTCGAACAGCTGACCGGCTCTCGCCGCACCATGATAGTCAGTTTTCGGCTTTCCCTACTGAGGTGCTCGTCCGGAAGAACCGGGACACAACCGCAGTAGTTCTCCCTTTACTACCCTAGCCGATATAGCGGAACGTAAGGTAGTAAGCACAGGAGCCGGGCAACCCAACTATTGACCAAAGACATGATTCGGAGCCGATGCATATAATGTTGAACTATACTGTAAAAGTGTTCGGACTTTTATTGCCGTGATACGGGGTGTAATTAAGCCCCTGGCATATTAGTACGTACCATGGTGGACGTGTGCAATGAGTAATAGATACTGAGGTGAGGAAACGTAAAAAATGAAGTAATGGGCTGACGCCACCATTTATTCACCGTTGTGATGTAATCAGTACGTCAAGGGGTACTTTGTACAAGTAATGCGATAAGCAAGTAAGGCTATTGAAAATGCCGTAACCAAGGGCGAGCTGCATGCGGGTATGTAAAACAAGTATGGTAATCGTTTATTAGAAACCACCTGGGGGTTCCCTTGTACACCACAGCTCCTTGCCTCCTTGGTGTGTTCTGCAAGCAGGTCGTCCGTATAGCCCTTGAAAAGAGAAGAAGACCTGTACAAAGAAAAAGCAGAAGCGTGCGAATCCCATGGTCTATCAAGCCGTACTGTGGATTGCTGGCGAGTTGTGCCTCCATCAGTACCCGTGAGTGCGTAGCTTATATGCGCGCGGTACTAATACCATTGCCTCGTCTGGGCTGGGACGGAGGCCGAATTTGCTAGTTTGGCTCGTGACGAGCCGAGCTGTCCTGCTGTAGTGTAGTCCGGACCCTCTTAATGATGTCCAGGGGCTCGGCAACCGGATTATGGTGTTGCTTGAGAAGGCCACTCTGTACTTCTACTGGTAGGGCGGCGGTGCGCTCCTCTATACGGAGGGAGCGTTCCGTGTTTCCATTTACTGTAATGACGCCACGTGGACCGGGCATCTTGAGCTCGAGATAAGCATAATGCGGCACCGCCTTGAATCTAGCGAATGCGGTTCGTCCGAGCAGCGCGTGATAGCCGTTGCGAAATGGGACGATATCGAAGATTAGTTCTTCGCTTCGGAAGTTATCCGGGGAACCGAATACTACCTCTAGCGTTATTGAGCCCGTATAACAGGCCTCTACGCCTGGTATGACTCCTTTAAAGATAGTTTTCGTGGGCTTGACTCGTGAGGGGTCAATGCTCATTTTACGCACTGTATCCTGATAGAGCAGGTTGAGGCTGCTACCGCCGTCCATTAGGACTCGAGTTAGGTGGAATCCATCGATGATTGGGCCGAGGACCAGTGCGGCTGTACCGCCATGCCGGATGCTAATTGGATGGTCTCGGCAGTCGAATGTGATCGGGAATGATGACCATAGATTAAATTTCGGAGCGACGGGCTCTACCGCATAGACGTCCCTGAGTGCGCGCTTGCGCTCCCTTTTGGGAATATGTGTAGCGTATATCATGTTCACCGTTTTGACTTGGGGGGGGGGGGAAATTTCTTTTGCCCCCCGGTGTTCGGCTGCCGGGGCTCTTCGTCATCGTCCTCGCTCTGTGATTCCCCTTCTTTTTTTCTGCTATTTGCCTTGCTGGCTTGTTTAAAGACCCGACAGTCTCTGTTAGTATGGTTGGCCGGTTTGTCTGTGGTGCCGTGTATTTGGCAAGTATGATCGAGTATGCGGTCTAAGCTGGATGGTTTTCCGCTGTTCCTTTTATAGGGCTTCTTTCGCTGGCCGTACTTTGAGCCACTGAATCCGGCATGAACTGTTGTGTCATCGGTGTTACCGCCATTGCTTTGGCGTTTGTTTCTGTTGCGCCGGAGCTTGCCGGTGCTGTTTTTGGCCTTGAAGGGGCTTGTTTCGTTGGCCGTGCTTTTACTGCGAGCCAGCCAACTATCTTCTCCCGCGCAAAAGCGGGTCATAAGTGCCGTGAGGGCTGCCATGGACCTCGGTTTTTCTTGGCCGAGGTGGCGGGCGAGCCATTCGTCCCGGATGCTATGCTTAAAGGCCGCTAGGGCTTCGGCATCCGGACAGTCAACGATCTGGTTCTTTTTGGTTAGGAATCTAGTCCAGAATTTTCTGGCTGATTCTCCGGGTTGTTGAACTATGTGGCTTAAGTCATCGGCGTCTGGTGGCCGGACATAAGTTCCTTGGAAGTTATCAAGCAAAGCCTCTTCCAAGTCCTCCCAACTGCCGATGGAGTTTTCAGGCAGGCTATTAAGCCAGTGCCGAGCTGGCCCTTTGAGCTTTAGCAGGAGGTATTTATGGCGTGGAGATCATCTCCTCGAGCCATATGGATATGGAGAATAAAGTGCTCGATCCATACTGCGGGATCAGTTGTGCTGTCGTATGATTCGATATTGACGGGCTTGAATCCCTCGGGGAATTCGTGATCCAATACCTCATCTGTGAAGCAGTGAGGGTGTGCGGCACCTCTGTACTGGGCCGCATCGCGGCGTAGCTCTGATGGAGTCCATCTGCAGCATTCAGCCCAGGCGTGGTTAGACTTATCACGTCCGAATAGGTAGCCGTCTTCATGCCCCGAGGCACGTCCTCGCGATCCATAGATCAATCTTGTGTGTCCTGCTCTACTGTCAAGGGTCTGCCGAAGGTCGTACGTGTGACCCTGAACTCTTTCGTCTTTATTTTTGCGGGGTGGTGGGGCAGGCTGCTATTCGGCCTGAGTTTCCACTTTATCCTGATCGCGGGGTGGCCGGTCGGCCGCCCTGTCTCGACCACGCAGTGGTCGTTCCGCATTACGCGAGGGAGATATGTGTTCCGGTGCCTCCTCATCGAATTGAGGTAGCAGTCTGCGTTTCGGGTAGCTCTTGGCTGGGCGCTCGAGGCAATATTCTTCGGCTGTCAGGACGTCGGTCCATCTGTCGACGAGCAGGTCTTGTTCGGCTTGAACCTGCTGCTGTTTCTTTTTCAAGCTCCTTGCAGTGGCTATGAGCTGAAGCTTAAAGCGCTCCTGCTCCAGAGGGTCCTCCGGCACGATGAAGTCTTTGTTGCTGAGGCTTGTCTCCTCTTTGGAGGGTGGATGGTAACTATCGTCCTTCGAGTTATCTTCTGTGGCCTGTTCATCAGGGTTGTCTTGCGTGTTGTCATGTTCCTCCTGTTCGGATGCAGCGCCGACAGGGTCTTCATTGTTTTCGGCGTCACCCGGAGTACTATTTTCTCCGGTGCCAGTGTTGCCATCCTTTGAGCGATGAGGCTTAGAACGGCGTTTGGGGCGCCGGCGCTTGGACTGCATCTCAGAGGGTTTGTTCTTATCCGGCTCTTCTTTGTCGTCGCCAGATCCTTTGGGTGTATCAACCATGTACACGTTGTACGAAGAGGTGGCCGTCCAACGTCTAGAAAATGGCGGGTCTTGGCCTTGCTCCTTGTTGGCATCGTCGTCCATGTCGTCGATGTATTTGGAGCCATAGTCAAGCACGTCGGTTAAGTCGTCGATGGTGGCTATGAAGTGGGTGGCGGGTGGGAAGCAAAATTCCTCGTCGTCCGCCTCTAGCTCGAACCGAACATAGTTCGGCTGTGAGTCATCCTCCAAGGACAAGTTCTTCAAAGAATTTAGTACATCACCCAAAGGCGAATGCTGGAAGATGTCTGCGGCGCTAAATTCGAAAATCGACAACTGATCCAGCTCGGTGTCCGCAGGCACACTTGATCCGGAATGTATAGCCGGAGACGAGTCTGGAGTTCCATTGACGCAAGCATTGCAGGATGTCGAGTCCGTGCGCGGCTCCAACGCCGCGGACTTTATGGCCTCAGAGGGCATGATTTGCTTCGGTTCTGAGGGCGTTGCAGCAACATGATCCATCTCTTAGGTGTGCTCCGATGACAGATTTAAGTCATGTTCATCGGAGAGAAGGGGAGCGATCGTCGCGGTCTCAAATCCATCGAAGATCAAGTCTCCACGGATATCCGCAACGTAGTTAAAGCTTCCAAATCTAACCTGACGGCCAGGGGTGTAGCTGTCGATCTGCTCCAGATGGCCAAGCGAGTTGGCCCGCAGTACGAAGCCACCGAACGCAAAGATTTGTCCGAGGAGAAAGGATTCTCCCTGAACGACGCCATTACCGACGACTGAAGGGGCCATCGAGCCTTATGTCGACGGAACAGTGGAACTCTCAATGAAAGCACCAATGTCGGTGTCAAAAATGGCGGATCTTGGGTAGGGGGTCTCGAACCATGCTTCTAGGATCGATGGTAACAGGAGACGGGGGACACAATGTTTACCCAGGTTCGGGCCCTCTCTATGGAGGTAATACCCTACTTCCTGCTTGATTGATCTTGATAAATATGAGTGCTACAAGAGTTGATCTACCACGAGATCGTAATGGCTAAACCCTAGAAGTCTAGCCTATGAGTATATGGTAATGAATCCGTCCTCATCCGGACTATGCTCTCCGGTTTATATAGGCACCGGAGAGATCTAGGGTTACATGGGGTCGGTTACATAGGAGGAAATCTTCATAATCGATCGCCTAGCTTGCCTTCCATGCCAAGTAGAGTCCAATCCGGACACTGGTATAGTCTTTGGCCTTCTTGTCTTCACAGCCCATCAGTCCGGCCTGATGGATAACAGGCCGGGCGCCCAAGGACCCCTTAGTCCAGGACTCCCTCAACGACCTGGATGCTGGATGTCCCACGTGTCGGCAAAAGGAGGAAGAACTCAACTAAATCTTCAGCTGTGCTCTCGGATTAGACTAGTTGTGCTAACTTAAAATTTTATTGTGTAGAATGGATGCAAGTTTTGGTATTGGGAAGAAGAGTACAACGATATATTGATAGAGCGCAATTTAGTAGATGTTGTAGCACTTTTAGCTAGCATAGAGACTAGAGATGAGACTAGTGCACTTGTTGATAGAATAGAGGCTAGACACGTCTACTTCTTTACACTCGAAGAAGAAAGAAGCACGTAGGATCGAGCCTCCGCAGATCAACAATGAATGCATCGAGAAGGCACTAATCACACTTACAGGAGCAGTTATGGAAGTTGGATATTGTCGGTGTCAAAACCGGCGGATCTTGGGTAGGGGTTCCCGATCTGTGCGTCAAGGTCGGATGGTAACAGGAGACAAGGGACACTTTATTTTACCCAGGTTCGGGCCCTCTCAATGGAGGTAAAACCCTACTCCTGCTAGATTAATATTGATGATATGGGTAGTACAAGAGTAGATCTACCACGAGATCAAGGAGGCTAAACCCTGGAAGCTAGCCTATAGGTATGATGATGGTTATGATGTGTTCGTCCTACGGACTACAACCCTCCGGTTTATATAGGCACCGGATAGGGTTAGGGTTACACAGAGTCGGTTACATTGGTAGGAGATCTTGAATATCCGCACGCCTAGCTTGCCTTCCACGCCAAGGAAAGAACCTTCCGGACATGGGACGAAGTCTTCAATCTTGCATCTTCATAGTCCTGGAGTCCGGCTGGAGATATAGTTCGGCTATCCGAACACCCCCTAATCCAGGACTCCCTTAGTAGCCCCCGAACCAGGCTTCAATGACGTCGAGTCCAGCGCGCAAATTTGTCTTCGGCATTGCAAGGCGGGTTCCCCCTCCGAATCTTGTGTACCTGTATGAATAATGTCCGTAGCGCTCCTCGGTCTCGGTGCCCAATAATTGCCGTCTTCCACGTGTTGAACGAATGCGAAAAGCCCGGGGGTGTTTTTATATTCACACCCTTGGTCATATAAACGAGCCGCCTATTTAACGGGATGGGGATCTAGATCCAAACCACATCTTCTTCTCCCCGCGAGTTATCATCAGAGCGTCTCCAGCAAAGGTCCATTCCAACATGGCCAGCCGTCGTAGCTCCTCCCCTCGCCCCTCCAGCCCCGAATCCGGAGACTGGGAGAGTTGCACCATCCCACACAGCGAGCTAGTGTCACTGCAGGCTAAAGGATTCCTTCCCCAAGCATATATGGTCCCGGTCTGAGCCGGACTCGCCACCTACAACGGCGGCAAGCAAGCGGAGAGCACCCCCAATCCTTCTAAAGGAGAGCGGGTGTGCCTCGTCCCTTATTTATTAAGGGGTCTGGGATTTCCAATTCATCCATTCCTCCGCGGGCTTCTGGAGTTCTACGGCCTCCAGCTGCACAACCTCACACCTGGCTCCGTGCTACATATTGCAGGCTTTGTTGCCCTTTGCGAGCTACTTTTAGGCGTCGAGGCTCATTTTGCGCTGTGGAAGAGGTTGTTCTGCTTGGTGCCCCGTTCTCAGAAGGGGTCTATATACCAAGTGGGCGGAGCCGAAATATGGCGCATCGCCGGGACCGGATACCTATCCGGAACCCCAAAGAAGGTGTCCGAGGGCTGGCCTTCAGAATGGTTCTACATCGACGACGTCCCGCTGCCGGACCCTGTCCGGGTCGGCCTCCCTGAGTTCAGCATGGCTCCCTTAAAGAAACGCTTAAGTTGGCGTCCGCGAAGCTCTCAGAGAGAAAGCAACAGAGACGTTCTTTACCTGATGGGACGGATAAGACTATTAGCTCATTCCGGACTAACCATGATTGGAGTCATGGCTGCATGTATTATGCAGGGGGTGCAGCCGCTTCAATATAGGAGTCACCCTATGTGGGATTTCAACGGGGAGGATGACGCCACCCGCTACGGCCGCAAGGGGCCAGACACAGCTGTCGCTCTAGTAAAGATTCTAACATCTTTGTACAAGGGAGAAAAGGAGGACTTCCTCCGTGTCAACCCGCGGGCCGGATTCACTATGTATGAACCTCCAAGTTGGGTAAGTGAACAATTGCACTTGCCCGCTTATTTAATGCTCCCATGACTAGATACGTAATCTGGTGATTTCAATGCAGGAGCTTCGACAGGAGGTAAAGGATATCAACAGCTGCCCTCCACAGCCTGAGGACCCAGAACGGTCCCTCAATCCGGACTCCGAAGAGGATCCAGACATATCGGTGGAGCTCCTCGACGGGGTGTTCCACCAGTTAAGCAAAGATAATACCTTGGTGGCCATTATGGCTGATTATCCCGGGTTAATCCCGGCCTCCCAGGTGATAGAAACCGGAGTGTTTATTCCCGCAAGAGAGATTCCGTCCTGACATATTCCGGCGTTTCTGACAACAACCGTATTTTACAGGGGAGATTTCCGAGGAGGGAGGCCGAACCTGCGGCGGCTAGCCAACGAGGAGCCGCCGGGCCCCGTGGGGTAAAAAGGGATGAAGTCCGGACTGAGAGTTCGGCACAAAGGTATAACGCGCCCTCTGTCTTCCTGGCGTTATTCTGTCAGGGCATGTTAACATCCGTACTGTTTCCAGGACGAAGAGGCCTCGCCGGACTATATCCGGAGGGGCCGCCAACCGCGCCTCTACCAGCCAGGCTCCAACGTCTGGTCCGGAGGCGGGGACGAACACCAGGCTTGCGCCGGACGCTCCTTCAACAGAGGATGCGGACCGGCTATCTGCCACAACTTCAGAAGTGGAGAGCGCCATGAACCATAGGCGTCGCCGGACAGTTCTACGCGACGCTTGTTTCTCCCGAGAGGCCTTAAATGCCTTCAATTCGGGAGATGCGTACCTTCGTGCTGCTCAAGATGGTTTAGCCAGAGCCACGGAGCAGTATGTGAAAGACATACGGGTAAGAAAATTTAAATATATATATACCAGTAGCCCCCGAGACTTGAAACAGTTAAACTAACTGATTTAAGGATCATATAATATGTAGGTTCTTACTGAGAAGAACACCGTGCTGTCCCAGGAGCTGGAAAAGTGCAAGGCCCAACTAGAGGCCGCACTAGCCGCAACAGGGGAGCCCAAAGGGACCCCCTCAGGTACGATATACGTTGAGAGGTTGGTATTGTGCGGCTTATGTGCGAATCTGACAATTAATGTTGCAGATGGTGCCGGACTAGATCCGGAGAGGCAACAACTCTTACGCCAGTTAAAGGCTGGCGAGAGTACGTTGACAAGGGTGAGGCGAGAGAAGAATGATCTTCAGGATGCCAACACCAAGCTGGATGTTGAACTGAAAGACGTTCGTGGCCAGCTATCTGACTCCACGAAGGAGAATCAGCGTCTTCGACGCGACATATTTAGTAAGTGCTTGAGCGAACCCTTTGAAAAAAAGGAGTTCGACGAGGAAGACGAATAATAGAATTATGTCTGTAGGTACGCTCACAGGTCGTCCTGCAGAGCAGATGCCCGGTTCTATGGGTGACCTTCTCCCCAAACTCCTGCAACTGCACGAACGAATTCGGCAGGCAATGCAAGGGGTTGCCCGGGCCTTATGGCCTGCCCACTCCATGCCCGAGGGCCTTGGACAGCTTGCGGAGAAGCTGACGGGAGCTCGGCGGCGCATCCGGTTGTGGAAGATATCAGCCTGCCGACAAGGCGCGAGGGAGGCATGGGCCATGGTGAAGACCCGCTTTACAAAGTCTGACCCCAATCACATGGCCGAGGTCGGACCAGTGGGGCCTGACGGGAAGGAGATCCCTGTGAGCTTGGTGTATGGCCAGGTAGAGCTGGCCGCAAAGTATTCCCAGCAGGACTGTAAATTAGACAGCCTGTTAGATGGTATAGAGGAGGAATACGATCAGTCAAGATGACTATGTAATTTATAATTGACATGTGTAATGCCTTCTAGCCGGATTGTAGATCGTTTGTCGTTGCCGACCTTTTCGCTTCGACCTCGGGACCTGACGGTCCGAAGTGTGTCCGAATACCATAACGGCTATATGAAAGCCGGGGTATGCATGGAGACCAGGCGTAGGGGTCATTAGTGCTTTATCAGACAAGTGCCCAACTAGTTATGTTATATTACATGGTTAGTAAGAAACATCTTCCAGAGAGAATAGTTCCGTTAAGGGTTCCTTTCGCTGGGGTGGCGTGCCCTAAAGTGCACGTCCGGACTGCAAATGCAGAAGATCATCTGGGGGCATGTATAAAATAAAAAGGTTCATCTTTAGTTCACCGACCGAATATTCCCTTAAGAACGCTAGCTTTCGGCTTCACCCACTCTGAGGTACACATCCAGCTTATCCGGCAGTAACAATCGCAGAGGTGCTCCCTTTACCGCCTAGCCGAACAATCGGGAATGTAGGGGTAAGCACAGGAGCCAGGCAACCCAGCTTGGCCAAAACTTAAGTCATATCGATGCATATAATGGCGAAGAAAAGGTGCATGCGGAAGTCTTACGCATGCGTTGGGTGTGAAACCCATATAGACAAGCTTCTGTTAAAGAAGCCCCCAGGTTTAAGAAGCGCGGATAGCGCGTCACATAATGAGCCTTTTAAGGGCTAGAAAAGAAAAGAGTAGTAGACAAAGTAAAAAGAAAGTATAAATGTAAATAATGGACAGAGGAAGGAGACAAACACAAAGTCCGGCGCTAGGCATAGAATCTTCGGAGACGTGTGGCGTTCCATGGGTTCGGCTCGAGTCGGTTGTCCGAAGCATCTCGCAGGCGGTACGCTCCACCAGTTAGGACTTGGTCGATTATGAATGGACCTTCCCATTTGGGCTTGAGTTTGTTCTTTTGCTTATCCGGCAGGCGCAGAACTAGTTCACCAACGTTGTAATTTTTGGCCCGTACTTCTCTGCTTTGATATCTTCGCGCTTGCTGTTGATAGAATGCGGAACGGGCCTTAGCCACGTCACGCTCTTCCTCTAAGGCGTCCAGGTTGTCCTGCCGATCAAGCTCGGCTTCTCTTTCTTCGTACATGCGCACTCGAGGTGAGTCATGAATTATGTCGCAGGGCAGAATCGCCTCAGCGCCGTACACCATAAAGAATGGCGTGAATCCGGTGGTACGATTTGGCGTGGTTCGCAGCCCCCAGAGTACGGAGTCGAGCTTCTCTACCCAGTGCATATCAGATTCCTTGAGGGACCGCACTAGTCTGGGTTTGATGCCGCTCATGATGAGACCATTTGCACGTTCGACCTGACCGTTAGTTTGTGGGTGATAGACAGAAGCGTAGTCGAGCTTAATGCCCATGTTTTTGCACCACAGCTTTACTTCATCAGAAGTGAAGTTTGTGCCGTTATCGGTGATAATGCTGTGGGGGACACCATAACGGTGTACGACCCCGGATACAAAGTCTATCACAGGTCCGGATTCAGCCGTCTTGACAGGCTTGGCTTCTATCCATTTGGTGAATTTATCCACCATGACCAATAAGTATTTTTTCTTGTGGGTTCCGCCTTTAAGGGGTCCCACCATATTGAGCCCCCAGACCGCGAAAGGCCAAGTGATGGGGATAGTTCGGAGGGCGTTGGGTGGCATATGGCTTTGGTTGGCAAGGAGCTGGCAACCGACGCACCGTTTGACTAGGTCCTGAGCGTCTGCTCTAGCCGTCGGCCAATAGAAGCCCGTACGGAAAGCCTTGCTTACAAGGGACCGAGCCGCGGCGTGATGGCCACCGAGTCCGGCATGAATTTCAGCCAACAGACTCCGCCCTTCCTCTTCGGAGATACACCTTTGAAGGACTCCTGTAGTGCTTTTCTTATATAGCTCTCCCTCGTGGACTTTATAGGCTTTAGATTGCCGCACTATGCAGCGTGCCTCGTTTTGGTCCTCGGGGAGTTTCTGCCTAGTAAGGTAGGCTAGGAATGGTTCCGTCCACGGGGCGATGACCGCCATTATTGCGTGGGCTGAGGATGTGATTTCGGTGGCGGGGCCGCCGATTATGTCTGATTGTTCGGCATTGGGTTGTGCGGTTATGCCCGGGCTATTATCTGAGGGTTCCCCCTCCCATGTTACGGATGGTTTGAATAATCTTTCTAAGAAGATGTTGGGGGGGGGGACTGCATCTCGTTTTGCTCCAATGCGTGCCAGGACGTCCGCTGCCTGATTATTTTCTCGGGCTATGTGCTGGAACTCCAGTCCCTCGAACCGAGCTGACATTTTTAGTACGGCATTGCGATAAGCTGCCATTTTTGGGTCTTTGGCATCGAAGTCTCCATTTATTTGGGATATCGCGAGGTTTGAGTCCCCGCGTACTTCCAGGCGTTGAATGCCCATGGATACCGCCATCCGGAGGCCATGTAGAAGGGCCTCGTATTCGGCTGCATTGTTGGAGTCCGTGTACATAATTTGGAGTACATATTGGACTGTATCTCCTGTAGGGGACGTCAAAACGACGCCAGCCCCCAGTCCGGCCAGCATCTTGGAGCCGTCGAAATGCATGATCCAGTTTGAGTACGTGTCGTACTCTTTAGGGAGTTCGGCCTCTGTCCATTCGGCGACGAAGTCGGCTAGGACTTGCGATTTAATTGCTCGCCGTGGCTTGTAGGTTATATCGAACGGGAGGAGCTCTATGGCCCATTTTGCTATCCGGCCTGTTGCATCGCGGTTGTTGATAATATCGTTGAGTGGTACTTCCGAGGCTATTGTAATAGAACACTCTTGAAAGTAGTGTCGTAGCTTCCGGATGCCATGAATACCTCGTATGCGATTTTTTGATAATGCGGGTATCGTGATTTGCATGGTGTGAGGACAGTGGACACGTAGTAAACCGGCCTTTGAAGGGGTAATTTATGTCCGTCCGTTACCCGTTCGACGACGAGTACTGCGCTAACAACTTGATGGGTTGCGGCAATGTACAATAGCATGGGTTCGCCGGTATTCGGCGTGGCCAGGACGGGGTTTGTTGCCAAGATGGCCTTTATTTCCTCGAGTCCGGCCGTGGCAGCGTCCGTCCACTCGAAGTGTTCGGTGCGCCTAAGGAGGCGGTAAAGGGGTAGTGCCTTTTCTCCCAAGCGGGAGATGAAGCGGCTTAAAGCCGCCACGCATCCGGTGAGTTTCTGAATTTGCTTGAGATCTTTTGGGACATCCAATTGTGACAGAGCTCGGATTTTAGCTGGATTTGCTTCAATTCCTCTGCCAGATACAATGAAGCCCAGGAGCTTTCCGGCTGGGACGCCGAAAACACATTTTTCTGGATTGAGCTTGATGTCGTATTTTCGCAGGTTGTCGAATGTAAGTCTCAGGTCGTCTACTAGAGATTCGACGTGTCTTGATTTAACGACCACATCATCTACGTACACCTCCACTGTTTTGCCGATCTGGTTTGCCAAACATGTTTGAATCATGCGCTGATATGTCGCGCCGGCGTTTTTGAGCCCAAAGGGCATTGTGTTGAAGCAGAATGGGCCGTATGGCGTGATGAATGCTGTTGCAGCTTGGTCGTATTCTGCCATCTTAATTTGATGGTAACCGGAGTATGCGTTGAGGAAACACAGGGAATCGTGTCCTGTGGTGGCATCGATGATTTGATCAATTCGAGGGAGGGGAAAGGGATCCTTTGGGTAGGCCTTATTAAGGTCTTTGAAGTCGACACACAGGCGCCAGGATTTGTCCTTCTTTGGTACCATTACCAGGTTTGCTAGCCAGTCCGGGTCTTTGATATCTCTAATGAATCTGGCCTCCAATAATTTGGCTAGCTCCTCTCCCATGGCATGTCTCTTTGGTTCGGAGAAACGCCGAAGGGTTTGTTTGACAGGTTTGAATCCTTTCTGGATATTTAAGCTGTGCTCGGCCAGCCTGCGTGGGATTCCTGGCATATCTGAGGGGTGCCAAGCGAAAATATCCCAGTTCTCTCGTAGGAACTCGCGCAGTGCGGCGTTTACATTAGGGCTCAATTGTGCCCCGATGGAGGCTGTTTTATTTGGGTCTGTTGGGTGGACCTGGAATTTGACTATTTCGTCCGCTGGTTTGAAGGATATGGATTTGGATCTCTTATCGAGTATCACATCATCCCTGCTAACCGTGGATCGCAGCGCCGTCAGCTCTTCGGCCGCTAAGGCTTCAGATAGTGCCTCGAGGGCCAATGCGGCTGTCTTATTTTCGGCACGGAGTGCTATGTTCGGATCACTAGCGAGAGTGATAATTCCGTTTGGCCCAGGCATCTTAAGCTTCATGTACCCGTAATGGGGTATGGCTTGGAAAACTGTGAATGCCTCTCGTCCTAATATAGCGTGATATCCGCTTCTGAACGGGGCCACCTGGAACGTGATTTGTTCGGACCTGTAATTATCCGGCGTGCCGAATACCACATCTAGTGTGATCTTTCCGGTGCAGCGCGCTTCCTGACTGGGGATTATTCCTCTAAAGGTTGTGCTGCTTCGCTCAATGCGGTTCCAGTCTATTTCCATCTTTTGGAGGGTTTCCTCGTAGATGAGGTTCAATCCGCTGCCTCCGTCCATAAGTACCTTTGCGAGGCGACAGCCGTCCACTATGGGACTGAGAACCAATGCGGCTGGCGCTCTGGCTGTTCGAAATTTAGGTTCGTCGCTCGCGTTGAAGGTGATGGCAGTATTGTTCCATGGATTTATGGTCGCTACTTGGTAGACTTCGGCGAGGCTGCGAAGTGTTCTTTTTCGCATGTTATTTGATGCGAAAGTCTCGGAGATTGTGAGAACGGTACTGAAATTCTCGGGCTGGTTTCCTTCGACCTCTGGATTTAGGAGGTCCTCGCCAATTTTGGCCACCTGCCGGAGTATCCAACATGCCCTGAGGCTGTGAGTTGGGGTGGCATCCTCTGTACTATGAATCTTGCAGGGTCCATCGAGCCACCTTTCTAGCACGGTTCCGTGCCCCCTAGAGGGTTTTGATTTTTTATTTAATCCGGGCGCTTTGCTGTAGTGCGCCCTTTTGATTCGGACGGGATTGCTATTCAAGGCCGGATTATCTCAAAAGTTAATTTCGGTTTTCCGAGCACTTTCCATCGCACAGTATTTTTGTACTATGGACGCCAAGTCAGCAAAGCGCGTAATATTACGACGACTTATGGCGTTGAGTATCCCCTTGTCCGTGCAGTTACTGCAGAAGATTGAAATCGCGTCTCCCTCGTGGCAGTCCTTTATCCTGTTCATAAGCAGGAGGAATCTGGCCCGGTAATGATGTACTGTTTCTTCGGGCATCTGCTTGATTTGGGAGAGATCGCTTGAGATCGGACGGGCGGAATTCATTAGATCTGATACTTCGCCCGATTTGCTGTTCGGAGGCCGAATGATCTCCGGATTCCGAGATCCGGAGTCCTGTATGTTTTCCGGTTTGCCTAGTTCCAAGCCCAGGTCTTGGGTTATATCCTCCCCTCCATGGATATCCGGCATGGAGGGTTCCAGAATTCGGACGTAACTGGTCCTTAAGATTGATGAAGGGTCACCGCATTGTGTTTCCACCACAGCAACATGATGGGTGGCTTGGGGAGAGTTGATTTCCCTTAGATCGGGTTTAGGCCCAACCTGGTCGTAGTTTGTAGCGACCCCCAAGGCGGCGATGTGATCCAGGAGCTCGTTTATGGAGGAGAGCTCCACCGGATCTAGCTGCTCGGCCAATTCCGAGCTGACGCGGAGATTGTTTTCGATGACCCGAGAGGTCACCGTCGGCGTAATGGCCGAACGGGCGGTCACGAGAAAACCACCCAGCCGGAGGGGTTGGCCGATAGCCAAAGCTCCCTTGGTGACGGCGCCGTCTTTAAAGACGGGAAAAGGCATCCTTCCTGATCACGACGGCACAGAGGAACTCTAATGAAAGCACCAATGTCGGTGTCAAAACCGGCGGATCTCGGGTAGGGGGTCCTGATCTGTGCGTCAAGGTCGGATGGTAACAGGAGACAAGGGACACTTTATTTTACCCAGGTTCGGGCCCTCTCGATGGAGGTAAAACCCTACTCCTGCTAGATTAATATTGATGATATGGGTAGTACAAGAGTAGATCTACCACGAGATCAAGGAGGCTAAACCCTAGAAGCTAGCCTATAGGTATGATGATGGTTATGATGTGTTCGTCCTACGGACTACAACCCTCCGGTTTATATAGGCACCGGATAGGGTTAGGGTTACACAGAGTCGGTTACATTGGTAGGAGATCTTGAATATCCGCACGCCTAGCTTGCCTTCCACGCCAAGGAAAGAACCTTCCGGACACGGGACGAAGTCTTCAATCTTGCATCTTCATAGTCCTGGAGTCCGGCTGGAGATATAGTTCGGCTATCCGAACACCCCTAATCCAGGACTCCCTCAGATATCTTCTAAAATGTATTCTTGTGGTTCTTATTTTTCTAGTCAAAATTTTGGTGATGTATTTCCATGTACCAAAAAATCAATGATGAAAAAAAGATATGTGTTTGCAAAGAAAAATGTACGCGGCCGGGATGCGTCCGCGCGTTCGGCGCACGGCCACCGCATCCGAGAAATGGCCCAGACACGACCCCATTGTCCTACCCAAACGGACAGAATCCGGGCAAAACAGAGGTCCGTTTGGGATCATACATTGGAGTTGGCCTTACAAGTGGGACCGCAATTGAGGAAACCGACTATCGGCAAACCCCACCTCGCATGACGTGCGATGGCTGAGTTAGAGAAACGACGAGGTTGAAGAGATCGCTGTAGCACGGACTCCAACAAATATGGTGTCAGATGGAAGTCGTGCTGGTGGCGTGTGCCGTACTCCTGGACGTGAATGCTTGTTCTGGCCCATGCCACCATACTACTCCTACTACTTATAATAGTAGTATCGAGGATTCGAGGTGCTGGTTACATACAGCGAACACATTAACATATGGCCCACCCCAAACTGTGGCCAAATTTCCTGGAGTCTGTGCTAGGTTAAAAAGTGTTCTTTGTGAGGATGGGTGGTTGGTCTCAAGTTTAAAACTTGTTGTATTACGTACTAGACGTAGAGATAGTGCAACATGTGAAGCTAGTACAAATAGTGTACTATTGTTGATTGGCCTCATCCGATAACCCGTTGCAATGCACGTACAATTATGTATCTGAAAAATATTTTTTTGCCTTGTCGCAACACCCACTCAGAGAAGCGACTCGAAAGCCATTCATAAATTTAGTAAGCTTATTACAGGCATGTCATTTTATTACATACAACAGGTCATCAACCCACAACGACAACGAGGATACATTATAAATACTAAAGTTTTCATCACACAACAAATAACAAGCAATGAAATGAACTTCAACTCAACCAATCCTCGGCGTCGGAAACACTTGCTTTGAACCACAAGTGATTCTCTGGGAATGGCCAGCTACTTTCAATCTCGAGACCAACGCATGACTGATCATCCAGGCTGAAGCGACCTACTATACCACGACCAGGGTAGGGAACCACCGCAATGTCCGACGTATAGATACAGTTGCTTCTCATAAATGGTAGTAACGTTGTGTCAACAACAGTTGGATCGCCTTTCACCATCATTGGATAGTTTTGTCCAAGGAAGAGCGAGTTTGCTCCAAGACTATCAATACTATACCAGGGAGAAGGTGTTGGCGCTAGCACAGTAGTATCCATCCCGAATACCATGCAACGGGTGTTGGAATATGTCCGGAGAGTGCGACCATGGGAGACAACACCTGCTTCCTTAGTAGTAACATCAGTAGTGGGCTGTATACAGACAAGAAGGGGTGATCCATCGGAAGTTGCCAGGCACCACTGAGTATATGGGCCCTCCTCGTCCTCATGCTTGTGATCATCACCATCGTCATCTCCCCCTTGGTTATAAAAAATTTCAAGTATAGGTGGTGGAATGTTCACAGGACCTTGGAAACACAAGAAGAAGGTTAATTAGTAGAGAAGGGAAACTTGCTAACTCGCATGCATGTGGATGAAACAATTATAATTACGGTGGAAGACAAACGTACCGAAACTACGAGGATCCCACGCAAAAACAGTGCCACGAGTGGTGGCAGCAAACACAAGACCCTCGTATTCAATTGCATCACAGTACACATCCGTGTATAGAAACTGATTTTTGAGCAATATCCATCCAGTCGAACCACGAAGGACGGCAACAAACTTGTCGAAGATAGCAACAACTTGATAGTTCTTGTAATTCCAAGAGCGTTTGGGAACTCGAGAAATTGCTATCTTCCGTAGACGACAATCACCGTGATCATATTTGAATGTACGTAGATCATCTGTGTGCTCAACCTCAGGGCACTCGGAGATTTTTGGAAGTGGAATCTGCTAACGAGTGTACACATTCACAAGTTCCCACTCGCAATTGTACCCAATATAAACAACCCAATCTCCATTTGCGCCTGCCCAAGCCTTGCCCTCAAGCGATGGCATCTTAACATCATACGTATCATTATCAAGCGGCATCAACTTGCACAAGGCGAGGCTTCCCTCGTCCCTGCGCCAGTCAGCAGGGTCACGACAAAGAAGATAGGGGAGATCAAACCGCTCCTGGACCCTTGGGTTCCTTGTAATGATGCTATTAGTTGACTCGAGGATGTTCTTGAACGAACCTACCATGCTAGCCGAGGTGATGACGTCGCACCGATCAATGAGTTCCCCCACCACGTCATTTTTTAGATTGGGGCAAGAATAACGGGGTCGTTTCCGACTTGTTCCCTCCATGGAGAAGACAATCGAACAATGGCAGAAGGAAGGGTGAAGGCAAATGGAGGAGGGAGGAAGAGCGTGCGACAACAGTTCCAAATCGAGAGGGAAAGGCGAAGAGTCGGTGGACGGTTGCCAGTTTGCCACGGTACACGAAGAGGCGCCCCAGCCTACACGTCCTTTCGGATATTGTACAAAAGGACTCGCCGTCGTCTCACTGACATGTTGGAACGGGACCACATGTCAGCGAAACATGGTGTGTAATTTCTCGTGCAAAATGCGATCTGGTCGCGTTGGCTCGAGGTGCTGCATTAGTTATCGACCTTTATTTTTTTAACATACAATCTGAGTGGATAGCTCCTGTGGCCATCACACATGAGTGGATATATAGGTGGGCTAGGTGGGCAGGCGGCAACAATCTAAGTGCTAAAAGAGTTGATCTCGAAAAAAGAGTTGATCCAATGCTTGGTTTTGTTTGGATTCCACCTATGACCATTGGATAGAGTGAATCAATGGCTTACATTCAAAGTTATTCTCATAGTACTATAGAATGGTATAGGAACGTGGAGAGACTTGGTTGATTTTATATCGCTGAATAATATAAAATATTATGAGTGCAGATGCTCCACCCCAAGGTTTGTAGCTCCTTCTCGGTCATCGGGAATCTATGTTCTTGCACTCTTTCGTTTAAGACATGAGCTTTGTTCATCCTGTTGCCGGCACGCGAGACATCTATATGCCTCCATTTTACAAAATCATACTATATGCCTCCATGACACGCGGGACATCTAGCATCAAGGTGGCATGTCATGTAAGAAAATGGAGATATGCAGTGCGTAAGTGAGTCGTGCACTTCGATGGCACCAAGTACTACGCAATATTTTTTCTCCTCGATGGCACGTGAATAGTGCACATATTCAATGACAGAGCACGGGATGGTAGCCATGGACATGGTCGGCCCTTTTTGAAGAGAGTACTAATAAATACGTAACTTTGATGTGCCCGTCAACTCACAGAACGACGAGAAGCTTGCTTACTACGCCTTCTCCCTCGCCAACGCGTGCGTGGTGGCTCGCAGCATGAGGAGAAACTTTTGCTTACAAGCGGTGGACGTGCAACAGTTCATTTGGTGTCAGATTGCTAGAAGTAGTACCATCATTATTGTTCGACTTCCGGAAGAGGAGAAGAGCCAAGCGCAAGGTTACCTACTAACCTAGTACAGTACTACTATAGCCAAAGCCGGTCCACCTTTTTAGAGCATGGTTAATTAATATAGGCGGCTCTTGCAGCAACACATCATTTAGAGCAAGTACTCTCTTCGTAGGATCAAAGGAAGTGAAACAAAAGTTGGAGTGGATGCTAGATTGCCAATTAAAACATGATTACATAGGAAAAAAATCCTATAGCATTCTATCCTATGAATCAAATGACCAATGTAGGAAAATTATGAGGGGGTCTCTCCAACAGTGTTCCTCGGCTCACACGCATCACGGTGGTCAAACTTGGAGTCATTCATCTGGTACACGTGGCATCTCAGATCTGGTACTCCAATATTAGGTTGGCTCTATGTGATGTGGCAACTTCATATACTAACCGGATGCTGGCTATACTACTACGGTACTCACACTCCAAGAAGTGACTCGAAAACCATTCATAAATTGAGTCTATGACACGCATTTGCAAATGTACCATTCATTACATACAACAAGTCATCAACACACAACGACAACGATGATACATGTTGGATTATAGATTATTTCCAACAAAACATTCTAGTAAATACTGAAGTTTTCATCACACAACAAATAACAAGCAATGAAATGAACTTCAACTCAACCAATCCTTGGCGTTGGAAACGCTTGCTTCGAACCATAGGTGCTCTGGGAAGGGCCAACTATTGTCAATATCAACAGCAACGCAGGACTAATCATCCAGGCTGAAGCGGCATATATCAGGAGTAGGGTAGGGAACCACCGCAATGTCCGAGGTATAGATACAATTGCTTCTCATAAATGGCAGTAACATTGTGTCAACAGCAGCTGGATCGCCTTTAACCATCATTGGATAGTTTGGTCCAAGAAGAGCGAGTTTGCTCCAAAACTATCAATACTGTACCAGGGAGAAGGTGTTGGCGCTAGCACACCAGTATCCATTCCGAATACCCTGCAACGAGTGTTGGAATAGGTCCTGAGAGGGCGACCATGGGAGACAACACGTGCTCCCTTAGTAGTAACAATCTCAGTGCACTGTATACAGACAAGAAGAGGTGATCCATCGGAATTAGTTGCCAGCCGCCACTGAGTATATAAGTCCTACTCGTCCTCATGATCGTGATCATCACCATCGTCATCTCCCCCTTGGTTATAAATTTTTTCAAGTATAGGTGGTGGAATGTTCACAGGACCTTGGAAACACAAGAATAAGGTTAATTAGTAAAGGGAAACTTGCTAACCCGCATGCATGTGGATGAAACAATTGTAATTACGGTGGAAGACAAACATGCTGAAATAACGAGGATCCCATGCAAAAACAATGCCACGAGTGGTGGAAGCAAACACAAGATCCTCGTATTTAATTGCATCATAGTACTCATCATCCGTGTACAAAAATTGATTTTTGAGCAATATCCATGGACGAACCGTGGAATCAGTAAGGACGGCAACAAGCTTGTCGAATATAGAAACAACTTCATAGTTCCCGTAATTCCAAGAGCGGTTGGGAACTCGACAAATTGTTATCTTCCGTAGACGATAGCCACCATGATCATATTTGAACGTACGTAGATCATCTGTGTGCTCAACCTCAGGGCACTTTGAGATTTTTGGAAGTGGAATCCACTGACGAGTGTACACATTCACAAGTTCCCACTCGCAATTGTACCCAATATAAACAACCCAATCTCCATTTGCACCAGCCCAGGCCTTACCCTTAAGCGATGGCATCTTGACATCACACATATCATTATCAAGCGGCATCAACTTGCACAAGGTGAGGCCTCCGTCATCCGCGCCCATGCGAACAGGCTTATAGCGAAGAAGATAAGGGAGATCAAACCGCTCCTGGACCCTTGGGTTCCTTGTAATGATGTTATTAGTTGAGTCGAGAATGTTCTTGAACGAACCTGCCATGCTAGCCGAGGTGATGACGCCGCATCGATCAATGAGTTCTCCCACCACGCTATCTTTCAGATCGGGGCAAGAATAACGGGGTCATTTCCGGCTTGTTCCCTCCATGGATAAGATGATTGAACAATGGCAGAAGGAAGGGTGAAGGCAAATGGAGGAGGGAGGAAGAGCGTGCGACATCAGTTCCAAATCGATAGGGAAAGGCGAAGAGTCGGTGGATGGTTGCCAGTTTGCCACGGTACACGAAGAGGCACCCCGGCCTACACGTCCTTTCGGAAATTGTACAAAAGGACTCGCCTCGTCTCACTGACATGTTGGAACAGGACCACATGTCAACGAAACATGGTGTGTAATTTCTCGTGCAAAATGCGATCTGGCCGCATTGGCCCGAAGTGCCGTATTATTTCTCGACTTTATTTTTTTAATGGCGTGCCGTTCAGTTTTGAAGCACGACTAACTGGTACTGTTTGCAGAGAAAATATAAACTACTCTACCACTACTCCACCTCTAGTACTAGTAGTATAAAAAAGATATATAGGCGGGAGCTTTAGAGCTTTCTTGCTAAGGGCTGCCCACTTTCTTCTCACACTATCACCCTCTCTCCAGATATAAAAAACACGACCTCTCTCTCCCTCCTCACCGGTGGTCACAGATCCACCGGGGAAGAAAAGGACGTGCAACATTGACGCACTCGTCGTCGGCGAGCGAGGTCAGGCACTGACGACAAGGCCGTCCTCTCAGACCTAGCACCCGCGCGGGATGGCCTCCGTCCCCAAGCTCGCTGCCATAGTGTGTGCGGAGGACGACGACCACGAGCGAAGCCACTTCCCGCTGACCCTCAGGTCTGCTACCTCTTTTCGAACCATACCCTTGTTCTATTGCCCCATCTGCCATGTCGCTGCATGTGGATCTTTTTCCACTCCACCATCTTCCCAGTTTGCTATCCTCTGTTCTGCTGGTCACGCAGACGAAAACCTTAATTTGCACTATTAAAGGAAACCTAATTCATGCAGACTAATCCATGTCTGGGTTGAATAAGGAAAGGAAGGGAGACTGTACTGTCCAAGAGAGTAGGCATCGAACCCACATCTAGGTTGAAAAGGGGAAAATCAGTAGCTAAGGAACGAGTCTCGTGTCTCTTGCTTGAAGAAGGGTAGAAAGGCATGACAACGCAATAGAGAATGACCAGGTCGATCGGCTTGTTGTCCTCACATAGGAAAAAGGTGGCTAAACATAACAAAAATGGGACGTAATCCACATATGCTGCCTGGATATTTGTTGCTCTGGGCGACCATACCTCCCTCACCACTCTATGCATCCGTGGAGGTACATCGTACTGGTGCGCCCACTGTCCGAATGGGACTCCCATGCTCTTATTGTCACTTTTTTGTTGTTAGTATAACGCCAGCAGTCAAGTCAAGCAATGCTACTGCTAAAGTGATGCCACATTTAACTAATGCCGCACTCAGTCTAATGCCACCGATAAATTTAAGAAATGCCATTTAATGTCACTGGATTATTTCAGGGTTAGCTGTTGATTGTGGATGTATTAAAGATTTTCCAGCTAAGGCATTCTAATGCTGTTGCACAGCCAGTATACCAATGATGAAACTTGTTACTACCTTCAGATTTTTGCACTGATAATGCTTATAGATTACATACCTCACTTTCATGAGATAAGTTAATTTTTTTGTACAGTGTCACCAAAATGCCAAGGTGCTGATTTCATTTTATTTTGGTTAAACTGCACAAAAAATTATGAAGACAATAGGAAAGGTCAAGAGTGGGCACCTCCTCCTCTGGCTGTTCTCTTGATTCGTTCGATCAAGTTTTTATGTTTGATCGATTATCAAGATTGGGATAGCAATTTTTAAGGTCCGCCCGAGTTCAAAATGATATTTACCTTGGAGGTACATGGTTTGCAATTTTTTATACTATCATTAGTTAATAATGCTAGTTACCTTCAGACTTTTGTATTTGGTTTAATGCTCATGCACAACTAGTATACCAATGCTGAAACGTGTTACCTTTACATTTTGTATTGTTATTTCTTATAGAAATCTTCCTGTGTCAGAGTTTATTGAAATCTGTTCAGTAAAACCATTGTACTGTACCCTGTAATAAAATAACTACTCTACTATTGCACTAGCCACTGGATTAGTGTATATTTGTAGTATTCGAAATTTTGAATGGTGTCGCATTAGCGTATGGACATAAATAAAGTGTGGCAAGCTTTCCCAGATATGTGCTCAAGAAAACTACTACCTGTTTTTCTAAATACTAGAGGTTTGGGTACTTTAAACTGAACCGCGAAAATGTCTTATATTAAGGAACAGAGGGTGTAGAGTTCACTCAAATTATCCCGGTAAAGCTAGTCACACCTTTGTTAAAATTAATGTTCATTATGTTATCGAAGGAGGTCTGTAAGTTTGTCTCTAATGCCTGTCGACTACATACCTGACATCATGATGTAATGTTAAGTCATGTCCTTTTGTACAGTGTCACTGAATTGTCAAGGCGATGATGGCATTTTATTTTAGTTGAACTACACAAAATATTCTTAAAAGAAGAGGAAAGGTCAGGAATCGATCATTATTTCAGAAAGAACTATATATGCCTTTCTGACACCAGTCGTTATTGCCTTATTTATTCCTTCAAACAGGTGGTTAGAAACAGTATTGTTACCTTTTCCCATTAAGAAATTGGAGTGCTTATATTTGTGAGTCTATGCTTCAACTAGTGCCACTTTTATAGTAATCACACTTTCAATATCTATGCAAACAGGGATGCTCGATTTTAGTGGAACTGCACAAAAAGTCCAACTGGTTCAACATTAGCAGCATGTTTTCTTCCAAACCTTTATATACAATTGGTGGCACTATGAGCTATTCATTAAGAAGGTACATGGTTTGCTACTATCTTGCTACTCTTTTTGTACTATCATTAGATAGTAATACTAGTGGTTTGCATGTGAATTTATTGGCAGGGTGGACCTACATTGGAGGTGCAGGACATGATTCAATGATTGGATGCTCAATTTCAGTTGTATCGATTTCACCTCTTCCATCACTACGAACATGGATATCCTTGGTCTGATGAAGAATAGGTGCTATATTTCTGCTCTGAACAAGAAAATCAATTCAGTATGAAATTGTCCAGGGCAAAACATGACTGTATCAAATTGTCCAATGCAAAACATGATAGATGCTAAGCGGAAGAGACATGTTTAAACCAAAAATACAAGGTGGGGTATATGTTTACTAGCTGCTTGATATTTGTGCAGACAGAGATGTCTGCCCGTTGCTATTTGGCAAACACACAAAGTGACCACAATTTTGGTTGAACTGCACAAGAGAATAGTATAGTCAGTGCATGCAGTGCCATTTGAAAATAGACACAGAAAGATTGTATAGTCACTTCATGGACTGCAGAAAAGTAGTCCTGTACTATTTATTGGCCAACACTAGGTGCTTCATTGCTTTGGTCTGATTATACAATGGGCATCATTTTGCTTAAGTTAAATTTTGCCGAAAATAGTCTCGCCGTGTGATTGAGAGAAGACCAAATCATATTGCAGTGGATGTTCCTCCATCATGTGTGGTTCATTCTCATGGTTCCAGCTGTTGGTGAAACCACTTACATTTGCAAGAGGAATTGTAGACGTCACAAACAAATTTTCTTTCAGTCTGTACTGAATGTTGGCCAAGAGAAGCATCCATGTTAGTAGGAAGAACATATGTTTTTTTTCTAGATCTTTGCTTTTGGAGCTACATATTTGTATATGATCTGTGAATCATTGAGATGCATTAACATGTAGATCTTATGTATGGGAATCGTACTAGTTGGTTTTAGTTGTGGCTGATCTTTGCTTTTGGAGCTACATATTTGTATATGATTTGTGAATCATTAAGATGCATTAACAGTTCCTTATATCTGTTCGCTCAGTGTTTACAAGTTACTGATCAATCACTAGCTAGCCTACTAATGCGCTCCTGGCATTTTTAGTTGCGACGCAAGATCCAAAGTGGTAGTTTTTTGAATAAAAATGCCTACCTCTGAAGAAACTGACAAGCTGCTCTGAAGAAAATGCCATGCGAATCTAAAGAAACTGCCAGCAAAAACGTTCGCAAATGCCTTATCTCCCAGCTAAAGTTCATCAACTAATGCCCTCGGCTGCGACTCATTGCATGCTGCTCCGCGTACTGGCTGCGAGCGATTTTGAGTGCCTGCATGCAGCCGGCCGTAATTAAGGCACTAACTGATGAGAAAAAAGATGCGCTTTAATTGTTGCAAGCCTTTTAAATCCGTGGAATCATTATTGACAAGGAGGGAGATGATTCGAGTGCACTCGTTTGACCGTCATGCCGGCGTGCGACTCAGCATGTACGGGACAGGACGACATAGTCAGAATTTCAGTTTCTCTAGTTTTCCACGGCAAGCTGGCGCGCTAAGCCATGTCTGCTTAATTATGCATTGAATTCCGATGACCATCGTGCTACCTTCCGCCTATAAGTACTGTTTCCCGACCTTCTATGGTGGCACCATGACCCAACTCACCCTATCCTCATAAGCCCCCACTGGCCCGACGTTGCTCGCCACTTATCCTCGCTCTCGCCACGTCCGCCATGCCCCCGTCCGTCCGTGATAGGCGAGGCTGGAGGCGGTCACCGCCGGAAATAGTGTTTGGTTTTTCACCGGAAGGGAGACGGAGGGAGGAGGCATTCTATCGGTCTTTAGATGGCAATGTGGAGATCGAGGACTTGTTGGAGCGCGACCGCCTTGCGGAGGAGCAGGAGTTGTTGGAGTGCGACCGCTTGGCGGAGGAGCAGCATATCGCCGATTTGCGCCGCCAGCGAGACATGGAGCAGCAGCGCACCGACGCTCTGAGTCGCGCGCAGAGCGCCCACAAATGGGCCGACTACGTGGAGGCCGGCGCCCGGCAAATAGCCCTGGAGGCTTTCGGGCACACACGGGTTCATGACATCGATTTTTACTACCAGCTCGTCAAGTGGGTTTCCCGCTTAGAAGCCGAAGCTTCGGTGGACCATGCCGGCATGGAAAGGGCCAATGCGCACGAGCAACGCGCACTATCGCACCTCTGGCAAGTCCGAGGCGAGGCGGAGGATGATACGTCTCCAACGTATCTATAATTTTTGATTGTTCCATGCTATTATATTATCTGTTTTGGATGATTATGGGGCTTTATTATGCACTTTTATATAATTTTTGGGACTAACCTATTGACCTAGAGCCCAGTGCCAGTTTCTGTTTTTTCCCCTTGTTTCAGTGTTTCGCAGAGAAGGAATATCAAACAGAGTCCAAACAGAATGAAACCTGCGGGAACGTGATTTTTTGGAACGGAAGCAATCCAGGGGACTTGGAGTGCACGTTAGGGAATAAACGAGGAAGGCACGAGGCAGGGAGGCGCGCCCACCCCCCTCGGCGCGCCCTCCACCCTCGTGGGCCCCTTGTAGCTCCCCTGACGTACTTCTTTCACCTATATATACCAATATACCCTAAAACCTTCGGGGAATAGAATAGATCGGGAGTTCTGCTGCCGCAAGCCTTTGTAGCCACCAAAAACCAATCGGGACCCTGTTCCGGCACCCTGCCGGAGGGGGAACCCTCACCGGTGGCCATCTTCATCATCCCGGCAATCTCCATGACGAGGAGGGAGTAGTTCACCCTCGGGGATGAGGGTATGTACCAGTAGCTATGTGTTTGATCTCTCTCTCTCTCTCTCTCATGTTCTTGAGGTGATACGATCTTGATGTATCGCAAGCTTTGCTATTATAGTTGGATCTTATGATGTTTCTCCCCCTCTACTCTCTTGTAATGGATTGAGTTTTCCCTTTGAAGTTATCTTATCGGATTGAGTCTTTAAGGATTTGAGAACACTTGATGTATGTCTTGCTGTGCTTATGTGTGGTGACAATGGGGTATTCACGTGATTCACTTGATGTATGTTTTGGTGATCAACTTGCGGGTTCTGCCCATGAACCTATGCATAGGGTTGGCACACGTTTTCGTCTTGAGTCTCCGGTAGAAATTTTGGGGCACTCTTTGAAGTACTTTGTGTTGGTTGAATAGATGAATATGAGATTGTGTGATGCATATCATATAATCATGCCCACGGATACTTGAGGTTACATTGGAGTATCTAGGTGACATTAGGGTTTTGGTTGATATGTGTCTTAAGGTTCTATTCTAGTACGAACTCTTGAATAGATCGATCCGAAATAATAACTTTGAGGTGGTTTCGTACCCTACAATAATCTCTTCGTTTGTTCTCCGCTATTAGTGACTTTGGAGTGACTCTTTGTTGCATGTTGAGGGATATTTATATGATCCAATTATGTTATTATTGTTGAGAGAACTTGCACTAGTGAAAGTATGAACCCTAGGCCTTGTTTCCTAGCATTGCAATATCGTTTACGCTCACTTTTTCATCAGTTACCTTGCTGTTTTTATATTTTCAGATTACAAAAACCTATATCTACCATCCATATTGCACTTGTATCGCCATCTCTTCGCCGAATTAGTGCACCTATACAATTTACCATTGTATTGGGTGTGTTGGGGACACAAGAGACTCTTTGTTATTTGGTTGAGGGTTGTTTGAGAGAGACCATCTTCATCCTACGCCTCCCACGGATTGATAAACCTTAGGTCATCCACTTGAGGGAAATTTGCTACTGTCCTACAAACCTATGCACTTGGAGGCCCAACAACGTCTACCAGAAGAATGTTGCGTAGTAGACATCAAGCAGTTTCTGGCGCCGTTGCCGAGGAGGCTAGGTAAGCGGCACTCACACCCCGTCAACTAAGCTCTTTTCTGGTGCCGTTGCCGGGGAGGTGAGTGCTTGAAGGTATATCTTTATATCTTGCAATCGAATCTTTTAGTTTCTTGTTTTTTCACTAGTTTAGTTTATAAAAGAAAACTACTACAAAAAAATGGAATTGAGTTTGTCTCATACGCTTCATCTTTTTAATATCTTTCGTGAGAATGGTGGAATTGAAAATTGTGCCAAAGTGTTAGAAGAAGAATGCATTAAAATGTTTCGCACTAAATCTTTGAATGATGAGCATGATTGCAATGTTGTTAGTATGAACTCCTTGAATATCCATAGTAAAAATGATGATCACACTAGTCATGATGAAAATATCTCTTATAAGCATGTCAATTTTTGTGGAGAGCATTGGGTTTGCAAGTACACACCAAATAGGGAAGATAGATATTGCAAGAGGCATAAGCATTTAGAAACTAAATGGTTGCAATAAAGGCTAGATTGTCGGATTTTGGGTTCCGGCAGGCCCTTGAGGTTCGAACACTGGGGTGCGCGCAGAAATCTCTCCCCTACCGATCTACGTCCGATATCCTCGTGTGATCTAAGCTAGGAACGACGAACAACACAAAGGACACAAGATTTATACTGGTTCGGGCCACCGTTGTGGTGTAATACCCTACTCCAGTGTGTGGTGTGGTGGATTGCCACAGGGGCTGATGATGAACAGTACAAGGGAAGAACAGCCTCGCGAGAGGTGTTCTTGGGCTGGTGCAGAGTGTTCTACTTGGTCTGGGTCTCTCCAGATTCGATCTAGCTGCCTCTACTCTATGGTGGCTAGCTCTATTTATAGAGGCCCTGGGCCTCTCCCCAAATAATGAGCGGGAAGGGCGCCAACAATTGGCCATTTTGAAGGGGAACATCTAGTACAAGTTATCCTGACCAAAGGTGGTCTTCGGCTGCCAAAAGCACTGGTGATGACGCCGTCTTGGGCTCCACGGTGACCTCCGTCCTGCCGCTCTACTGCTCTTGGTCTCATTGCACCGGAATGGTAACCTTTGCCTGATGCCTTGGCCTGTGCTTGCCCCCTTTGCACCGAAGGGGAAACAAGGACACTACGCAGGCCGGCACCCGCCTGGTCTTGATCGTCATGGCTTGTGTCACGGGCTCCTCGCGACGTACCCCTGCCTTGATCTCTCCGCCTCCTCGTGAGCCTGCCTGATGAAGCTGCTTCTGAGGAAGCTTCCTGTCGTCCGCCCCGCGAGGCTTGGCGCCTCACGAGGGTCTTGAGCTTGAGCTGATGAAGATGGGCCGCGCTGGGCCCCCACTTGAGCCACGCCGCAGGCCGCAGGCAGGCAAGTCTGGGGACCCCCGTTGCCAGAACGCCGACAGTAGCCCCTGGGCCCAAGGCGCGCCCGGGCTTGGCCTAGAAGAGAAGCGAAGGGGCAAGCGTGAAGCGCCGCGGGTCCCAAAAGCCTGCGGCCTCGGGTGCCACATGGCGATTGATTGGACGTGGGCGTCTGCGCTTCCCACAACACCTCGGCAACTGTCCGTCTGACAAAAGAGGTGCCCGGGCCAGACTTACTTGCTTTGTTCTCGTTCGTCTTGCTCCAGATCCCCATTCTCACTCTCCTCCTTCTTGCTCCCGAAATCATCCAGATCTGCCTCAATCCTTCTCATCCGGCACGCGATGGCGCCCCGCAAGTCCCCGACCAAGGCCTGGTACTCGCCGGCTCTGGATTCCCCGAACCTGTCGGAGAAGAACCTTGCCCTCACGCGCCTAATGATGGTGGCGCAGGGCAACAAGGGGGCGACTGTGCTCAAGGCCGGCTCCGACCAGCCTGAGGGCAAAGGGAGCACCTTCTATCCATTCTCCGTGAGCGCCATCATCGCCGGTCTGGTGCCTCCCTTCTCTGAGTCCTTCTTTGTTGTTCTTCGCCAATACAACTTGCAAGCTCTGCATCTCCACCCCAACTCTGTTCTTCTCCTGGTGATTTTTGCTTACTATTGTGAGGCTCACGTTGGGGTAAAGCCCTCAGTGGCCTTGTTGCGCCACTTTTTCTCCCTCCGGGTTTCTGGCGCCCATGTCTCCTCGTGCGCGAGCTTTATCGCGTACTCCAACTCCAATGCTATCTCTAAGCCTAGGAAGAGGATCGAAGGCTTCCGGAGCAAGTGGGTCATGGTGGACGTCGGGCGCATCCACCCCCGACTGGTGTTTCCTACAGGGCAGCCCAAGGCTGTTGACGCGTGGTCCCGTGCGGAGCTCGTCGACTCTCGTGCGAAGCCGGTGCTGAAGAGGATGAACGCGGACCTGAGGCCAAGCAACTTAGGGGCGGCGAAGTTGACCGGGGCCACGCTCCTGAGGGAGTTCTTGGAGCACCGGGTGGCTCCACTCCAGGAGCACTCGCTCCCATTGTGGAGGCTTGGGGAAGCGGACACCGCCTTGCGCCTAAGCTCTGAGGCCCTGACCGACGAGAATCTGGTTGCGACCCTCCATTCCTTGGCCGGGGGAGACGTGGCGAGCCCGGTGGGCGCCCCCGCCCCCCTGTTCCTTCACGACGACTGGGAGCAGGTGGTGAACACCATGCCCACCTTCAATGGTGAGGGGCTGGTGCCCACGGAGGCTCCCGAGGATCTGGCGGCGCTGGCGATGGTGAACGTGTCCTCCGGCAGCTCTAGTGGGGGCAAGGGGGAAGAAGAGGCGGAGGAGGAGGAGTCTGACTCTGAGGCGACTGGCGAGGAGTCGGGGGAGTCCTTCCCTTGGCGCAGGTCCCGGGCCCTCCGCTCCATGCCGGACGACAACGAGGCTGTCGCCAGGCGAGGAGGGGAGGACTGTCCCTTGGTCACAAGGAAGGGCAGGTCGGGGTTGGTTCCCCCAGGGTCTGCTCTGGTCCCTGGGCGGTCTGAGGCCAGCTCCAGTCCTCCTGACGTGCCCTCTTCTTCCGGGCCTCCCGAGGCCGACCCCACCTACAGGCTTTCGGGCTTCAAGTTTGGCCGGAGGCTGCTTGAGTCCGCGAGCGACGACCAGTAAGTGCCCGATTCGTGCTTTGCTTGGTTTCTGCCGCCGAGGCTTGACGTCTGCATTCTTTTGCCAGGCCGGCGCCTGCGGCGAAGAGGTTGAGGGGGGCTTCTGCGGCCCTGCTTGGGGCGGATCCATCTGCCGGGGTGGCGCCTTCATCCACTGGGAAAGAAGACGGCAAGGCTCGCGCCTCCCCTGGTCGATCGTCTTCGCGAGGCCGACTGGGACGCCTCGGCGAGGAGTCAGCCCCCGTGGCCCCGCTGACCTTCGAGTCTACTACGCTCGATGCTGCAGCCGGGGCAGCCAAAGCCCAGGGGGTTTCTTCCTGCCAAGCCGTGATCATGCTGACGTCCTCTTCGCCGGCTCCACCGGTTCCCGCTTCTTCTGTTCCCTCTGCCACCGTCCTGGACTAGGTCGCCAACGAACTGAGCCAGCTGCGGGAGGATCTTCTGAGCGCGGACCCTCGCCTAGTGGCCAGGTGCCTGGAGCTAGCTTCTGGCCGGGCCCGCTCTGCCGCTTCCGTCTGAGCAGCGCTGAGCAGGCCGTGTCGGCCTCCGATGGGGAGAAGCAGGCCGCCAACCAAGCCAAGGCCGCTAGCGACGCTGCCCTGGGCGACCCTGCGGCTGCCCAGGCTCGCTGCAAGGCGCTGGAGGTCGAGCTGCAAGGCCTGTGCGAGGAGCTCGCCAAGGAGGTCCACGGCCGCCAGGAGAAGGAGAAGGAGATGAAGGCTCGGGAAGCTGCCGTCAAGGACCGGGACGCCAAGCTTGATGACCGCCACGGCCGATTGGAGACGCTGGAGCGGTCGCTGAAGGCAGAGAGGACCACGCTAGATGCCAAGGCGAAGGTGCTGGCGGAGGATCGGGTGGCTTCGCGAAGATGGAGAAGAAGGCTCGCACCGCGCTGAAGACGCTTTACGAGAGCGGTTGGAGGAGCCGTTGGCTGGTGCGGAGGACGGCCCCACCAAGCTGCTCCAGTTCCTGGTCCGTGCACTTGAAGATGTCGTAGACGGCCTTGGCCCCACGGCTGAGGCCGAGGCGCGCGCCCTGTCTTCCGCAGCGCTGACGCATGTCCTCAGCCACGTCTACCTGCGCGACCCCAACGTCGACTTCGACAGCCTGCTCGAGCCCGTGAGCGGCGACCTTGCCGCCGCTGCCGCTGAGGCCGTGAAAGGCCGAGCCGAGGCTTTGCTGGGGAGGTTCCGTGCCTTCAGCATCTTGCCCGGGCGCGGTGCCGCCAGCTCCGCGGCCTCAGGAACCGGAGTTGCCCAGCGAGACTCCACCACGGGCGGCGGCGCCACTAGAGAGTGATCCCTTTGCGGCTTCTGTCCTGTTTTTATTCGTGCAACATGCACCATGCCTCGCAGAGGCGTTTAAACTTGTGTTTGGCATCGTGAAACAATCTATGGCTTGTAATATTTGCTTTGAATTTCCTAGAATTTGCATTTTCCTCTCCTACTTGCTTGTGCTCTATGTCGGCAGGGCCCGGTCCCGTGCATACCTCAGCTGCCGTTAGCCCCGACCAGAAACCAGGACGGGACTAAGGAGTGAGGGGCTACGTGGCAAGTTAGGCTCATGAGTCGCGATGCTTAGGAGTCCCCCTTGACGCGCGAGCAACAAGTAGGGAAGGGGGGAGTAAGGAGTGGATTGGTCATTCTGCGTCGGCAGGGCCCGGCCCCGCGCATACCTCACCCAGCGTTAGCCCCGACCGAAAACTAGGACGGGACTAAGGAGTGAGGGGCTACCGGGGAAGTTAGGCTCCTGAGTAGCGATGCTCAGGAGTCCCCCTTGACGTTCAAACAAGTTTTCATACCTTGGCTCCGCTCGGGGAGGGGCGCGTGACGACCAGGTCCGAGGGACCTGGCTGGGTGGCGTGCGCTCGGGCAATGCCCGGGCGTAGCCCCCGTGTCCAGCCCCCTCGCGCGACGCTCCCGAGGGGAGGCGTTGCAACGGTGCCGGACACTGAGCTCTGGGCTCCCTGAGGTTGGTACGGCCGTGGGCCACCCTTAGTTGTTTATCGCCAGCGCGGAGCGTGGCGCTTCCATATGTGTATGGGCATAGCCGCTCCTCGGCAGTGTCATCAGCCAGCGTGGAGCATGGTGCTTCCACTGGTACGTGGGAGGGGGCTCCCCTCCAGGAGGAGCCCCCGGGGCGTGTACAGCCCCGCCCTGACACGTGGCCCGCATGGTAGGGCTAGGAGAGGTGTATCTGAGCACCCGTGAGCCAGTGCGGGACTCACGAGGCCCTACCCCGAGGTGGGTTGCGCCTGGCTCTGGGCCTTTCTCAATGGTGTGTTCCTGCAGGGTGGTTAGAATGCAAATTCTCTACGTCCTCAGGTCTCGGCCCTCGAGCGAGCTCAGCTGCCGCTGGTATGACAGGTCGCGATGCCGTGGGTCAAGGCCAGGGGGGAGGGCTGGAGAGCCAGTAGGAGCCCATGAGTCGCGATGCTCAGGTACCCCCCTTTTAACGTGCAAGCGCTTTGCATGAGAGTGGGGGAGTCCGCGATAAGCAGCAGATGATGATCATGGGAACAAGATTAATTATGGAAGAGCAAATTCATTCAGGTAGATGCAGGAAAAGCAAACACCGCTGGGTCAGGCCCGAGCAGCTTGCGGATGATGCAGCCCGAGGGGCGCCCCCAACAAGGTAGGTAAAGAGCATAAGCAAAACGGATACATGCCGCGGGGATGGACCCATGCGGTCTGGGAATGATGCGGCCCTGTGGGCGCTCCCAGCTAAAAATAGAACTTGAAAGATGTCACCTGGTGCCGTTAAAGATGAAGCGATGCTGAAGAAGCGGGCGATGCGCAATGAAGACGTCGGCCCTCACGAGCCCCCAGGCCCAGGAGCCTGGGGAGGCTCCGCGACACGGGTAAGTCTTCAGGGGCCAACTCCATCTCTGCCAGGACCGCGCAATGCCTGACCTCCTGAGCCTCCAGAATGCTCCTCAGCAGGCGCTGGTGAGTGGCGACTGCCTTCGGCAGGCCGAAAGGCATGCGAACGTAGCTGTGAGGTGGTCCCTCGCAGCGCCCCATGCGCGAAGGCCAGAGGAGCTCCTAAGACGTGGCTCGGTTGAGCCCTGGCACGTCGATGCAGACGTGCAGCCCACCATCCTTGCCTGGATGTGGGGCCACCGCGGGCAAGCGGCGGCTGCCGCGCATGACTCTCGACTCCTGTAGCTCCTAGGTGTTTCTTGCGATGAACTCCTGAGGGTTTGGTCTTCCTTGCCTTGTGCCTTCCTGAGGGAAACGTGCCTGGAAGTTGAATACTAAGAGAAGTTTTATGCTTGATGATTGTTTTGAGATATGGAGGTAGTGATATTAAAGTTGTGCTAGTTGAGTAGTTGTGAATTTGAGAAATACTCGTGTTGAAGTTTGCAAGTCCCGTAGCAGGCACGTATGGTAAACGTTATGTAAAAAATTTAAAACATGAGGTGTTCTTTGATTGTCCTCCTTATGAGTGGCGGTCGGGGACGAGCGATGGTCTTTTCCTACCAATCTACCCCCTAGGAGCATGCACGTAGTGCTTGGTTTTTGATGACTTGTAGATTTTTGCAATAAGTATGTGAGTTCTTTATGACTAATGTTGAGTCCATGGATTATACGCACTCTCGCCTTTCCACCATTGCTAGCCTCTTCGGTACCGTGCATTGCCCTCTCTCACATTGAGAGTTGGTGCAAACTTCGCCGGTGCATCCAAACCCCGTGACATGATACGCTCTTTCACACATAAACCTCCTTATATCTTCCTCAAAACAGCCACCATACCTACCTATTATGGCATTTCCATAGCCATTCCAAGATATATTGCCATGCAACTTTCCACCATTCAGTTTATCATGACACGTTCATCATTGTCATATTGCTTTGCATGATCATGTAGTTGACATAGTATTTGTGGCAAAGCCACCATTCATAATTCTTTCATACATGTCATTCTTGGTTCATTGCATATCCCGGTACACCGCCGGAGGCATTCATATAGAGTCATACTTTGTTCTAGTATCGAGTTGTAAATAAATAGAAGTGTGATGATCATCATTTTCTAGAGCATTGTCCCAAGTGAGGAATAAAAAAAAGAGAAAGGCCATAAAAAAAGAGAAGGCCCAAAAAATGAGAGAAAAAGAGAGAAGGGACAATGTTACTATCCTTTTACCACACTTGTGCTTCAAAGTAGCACCATGATCTTCATAATAGAGAGTCTCTTGTTTTGTCACTTTCATACTAGTGGGAATTTTTCATTATAGAACTTGGCTTGTATATTCCAACAATGGGCCTCCTCAAGTGCCCTAGGTCTTCGTGAGCAAGCAAGTTGGATGCACACCCACTTAGTTTCTTTTGTTGATCTTTCATATATTTATAGCTCTAGTGCATCCGTTGCATGGCAATCCCTACTCCTCGAATTAACATCAATCGATGGGCATCTCCATAGCTCATTGATTAGCCTTGTTGATGTGAGACCTTCTCCTTTTTTGTCTTCTCCACATAACCCCCATCAACATATTGTATTCCACCCATAGTGCTATGTCCATGGCTCACGCTCATGTATTGCGTGAAGGTTGAAAAAGTTTGAGATTACTAAAGTATGAAACAATTGCTTGGCTTGTCATCGGGGTTGTGCATGATGAGAGCATTCTTGTGTGACGAAAATGGAGCATGACTAAACTATATGATTTTGTAGGGATGAACTTTCTTTGGCCATGTTATTTTGAGAGGACATAATTGCTTAGTTAGTATGCTTGAAGTATTATAACTTTTGTGTCAATTTGAACTTTTATCTTGAATCTTTCGGATCTGAATATTCATACCACAATTAAGAAGAATTACATTGAAATTATGCCAAGTAGCATTCCACATCAAAAGTTTTTTTTTATCATTTACCTACTCGAGGACGAGAGGGAATTAAGCTTGGGGATGTTGATACGTCTCCAACGTATCTATAATTTTTTATTGTTCCATGCTATTATATTATCTGTTTTGGATGATTATGGGCTTTATTATGCACTTTTATATTATTTTCGGGACTAATCTATTGACCCAGAGCCCAGTGCCAGTTTCAGTTTTTTCCCTTGTTTCAGTGTTTCGCAGAATAGGAATATCAAACGGAGTCCAAACATAATGAAACCTGCGGGAACATGATTTTTGGAACGGAAGCAATTCAGGGGACTTGGAGTGCACGTTAGGGAATAAACGAGGAAGGCACGAGGCAGGGGGCATGCCTACCCCCTGGGCGCGCCCTCCACCCTCGTGGGCCCCTCGTGGCTCCCCTGACGTACTTCTTTCACCTATATATACCAATATACTCTAAAACCTTCGGGGAACAGAATAGATCGGGAGTTCCGCCGCCGCAAGGCTCTGTAGCCACCAAAAACCAATCGGGACCCTTTTCCGGCACCCTGCCGGAGGGGGGAACCCTCACCGATGGCCATCTTCATCATCCCGGCGATATCCATGACGAGGAGGGAGTAGTTCACCCTCGGGGCTGAGGGTATGTACCAGTAGCTATGTGTTTGATCTCTCTCACTCTCTCTCTCGTGTTCTTGAGGTGATACGATCTTGATGTATCGTGAGCTTTGCTATTATAGTTGGATCTTATGATGTTTCTCCCCCTCTACTCTCTTGTAATGGATTGAGTTTTCCCTTTGAAGTTATCTTATCGGATTGAGTCTTTAAGGATTTGAGAACACTTGATGTATGTCTTGCCGTGCTTATCTGTGGTGACAATGGGATATTCACATGATTCACTTGATGTATGTTTTGGTGATCAACTTGCGGGTTCCGCCCATGAACCTATGCATAGGGGTTGGCACACGTTTTCATCTTGAGCCTCCTGTAGAAACTTTGGGACACTCTTTGAAGTACTTTGTGTTGGTTGAATAGATGAATATGAGATTGTGTGATGCATATCGTATAATCATGCCCACGGATACTTGAGGTGACATTGGAGTATCTAGGTGACATTAGGGTTTTGGTTGATATGTGTCTTAAGGTGTTATTCTAGTATGAACTGTTGAATAGATCGATCCGAAAGAATAACTTTGAGGTAGTTTCGCACCCTACAATAATCTCTTCATTTGTTCTCCGCTATTAGTGACTGTCGGTGTCAAAACCGGCGGATCTCGGGTAGGGGGTCCCGAACTGTGCGTCAAGGTCGGATGGTAACAGGAGACAAGGGACACTTTATTTTACCCAGGTTCGGGCCCTCTCGGTGGAGGTAAAACCCTACTCCTGCTAGATTAATATTGATGATATGGGTAGTACAAGAGTGGATCTACCACGAGATCAAGGAGGCTAAACCCTAGAAGCTAGCCTATGGTATGATTGTGTATGATGATGGTTGTCCTACGGACTACAACCCTCCGGTTTATATAGACACCGGATAGGGTTAGGGTTACACAGAGTCGGTTACAATGGTACGAGATCTCGAATATCCGCACGCCTAGCTTGCCTTCCATGCCAAGAAAAGATCCTTCCGGACACGGGACGAAGTCTTCAATCTTGTATCTTCATAGTCCTGGAGTCCGGCTGAAGGTATAGTCCGGCTATCCGAACACCCCCTAATCCAGGACTCCCTCAGTAGCCCTTGAACCAGGCTTCAATGACGACGAGTCCGACGCGTAGATTGTCTTCGACATTGCAAGGCGGGTTCCTCCTCCAAGTTCTTCAAGAAGAATATAAACACCAAAAAAATAGTGTCCGGCTCTGCAAAATAAGTTTCCACATATTGCCATATAGAGAATAATATTAACACAAATCAAATCTGCTGACGTATTCCGTAGTGCGTCATAACACCGCGACCAAGCCTTCTATATAAATTACTTTCATTGTTCCACCTCAGCTCGTTTAGCGAGGCGGTTTCCTTGGCACGTCTTGTCAAAGCAGAGATCGTGTGCCCCCTCTAACGGGATTCTCATAAATACGGTCGTGGGTAACCCAATCGTGCCTGTTAGCACATCTTGCCTTAATTAAAGGCTAGTACAAGACGGTTACGGGGAGGGCGCTTGATATTCTGCCTCTTATAAAGAGACCAAGGCCCTGTTCCCCGCTTCTATTCTCAAAACGAGCTCGCCCGTCGCCTCGAGTTCCAACACCCTAGGCTTCCAGATTCCGAGCGCACCGGATCTTTGATAATGTCTGGCTCCGACCTCCAAGGCCGATGGATGCCCTCCTCTGTTACGGAGGAGGACATGTCAAGATTGAGGGAAGCTAGATTCCTGACCAGGGAGATTTCGCACAGGTTGCCTGTTCAAGGACAGGTGATCCCTAGCCCTCAGCCCGGCGAGAGTGTGGTATTCATATCCCACTTCCTTCGGGGATTAGGCTTCCCCATGGATCCCTTTGTAAGGGGGCTGATGTTTTATTATGGGCTGGAATTCCACGACTTAGCTCCGGAGTCCATCCTCCATATCTCCTCGTTCATAGTTGTGTGCGAAGTGTTCCTCCGTGTTACCCCTCACTTTGGATTGTGGCTCAAGACCTTCAAAGTAGAACCGAAGATAATCGAAGGGCGCCACGCAGAGTGCGGAGGCGCTGCTATAAAAAGAAATGCCGACGCTCCAAGGCCCGAGGGCGCTTTTCAAGAGGAGCTTGGCTTATGGCAACAGGAGTGGTTCTACATCACCGCTCCTCGGGGCACCGCATGGGTGGCGCCTCCGGCCTTTCGCTCGGGTCCCCCACCACGGTTAGCATCGTGGATTAACACAGGGTTAGGTCGGGGCTTGCCCAAAGACGTTCCTATGTTGCAGGGCCGCATTAAGGATCTCTTGAAGGGAGACCTCAACCTGGTCAAGGTGACACAAGTCATGCTGATTCGCCGAACACTGCCCGGCCAACGTCGCCCCCTTCGCTGGTGGGAATTCAATCCGGAGGGACCACGAGCTCTCCAGAATTTTATGGGTGTGTCGCCTGTGGAGATGTATAAACTGTTCTTCGGATCACAAGAAGTGAGTCCGGATTTGACCGAGGATGCTGGTTTAAGCCGCAATCGCCCGGATACTCAAGTAGGTGACCTTGCGACCGGACCTTCTATCCGCATAATTAACTTGCTTTTTAACAGCACTTTTCCTTTTAAGCAGGAGTGGATAGCGAAGGCGAAGCTGATCCGGTGTCCGGCTCCCCTTCCCGAAACCAGGCTGGATGCCATGCTAGTCAGGATGCTAGAGGTAGTGCCTTTGGAGGGAAATATGGGAGCAGACAAGGAGACCGTGGCCTCTCCGAAAGAGACCATTCCAAAGGGGGGAATCGATAATTCTCCTCCTAAGGGAAAGAAAAGGGCCGCCTCTGACCGCCCGGAAACCATAGCTTCGAAGCGGGGGAAAGAATCCTTGTCAGAGGGCCCGATGCCAGGGAGCCCCTCGGCCGAACTAAACAATCAAAGGGAACAGCTCTCCAGCGAGCCGTAAGTAGAAGAGGAGTTATTATTTTAAGAGAAATCCTTGATTTATATCTGAGAAGTTTTAACCGAAACTTTACTTTGTAGTTCGGACCTTAGCCCTTCTCAGCATAACTCGTCTTCGGGGGATCTTCTTCCGGAGATGATGGAGAGCGGAACGCCTCCTCCTTCTGTATCGCCTAGCAAGGCGGGTGACGCTGAAGTGTCGTCGCGGGGGATTTCTCCGGATCCGCTAGGGGTGGATGGTGCAGTCCCCCAAAGTTCTCCGTGTCCGGCCTTTGAGGAAGGCCATGGGACGAGTCCGGCACCGTCTGGTGTTCGGTCGGAGGAGCTAAAGATTCTGCTGGGGCGAGCCTCTGTCTCAGAGGAGCATCGTGCGTTAATGAGCACGGTGATTGAAAAGATTTCATCCGCAGAAAGCGGACTGCACGAGGCCGTCAAGAGTTTAGTGGCAGGCCTTGAGGTACGTTTTAAATAACGTATATTTGTATTAATTGCGCATAAATAAAGTGCGCCCTGTGTAGATAGTAGCCCCTGAGACTCTGTGCGTCGTAAAGATGTACGGCGCGCAGAGGATCTTAATCCCAGGTCCTTTAGGTGGCACCTTTATACGTAGGTGGCTGATTGTCCGGAGTCGAGCCAGACTCGTGAATATGCCGAACTAAAGCGACAACTGGATGAGGCAGAAGCCGACATCGTGCTTGTTAACAAGCGGCTTGATGGTGCTCAAGGTATTGAAATCATTAGGCGATTGTGAGTAAGAGGAGCTTTATGTCAATATCTTACCGTGTGTGTGCTTGACGCAGATGGTGCGGCCGCCGTGGAAGGTTTTAGGGCCGAACTCGCCTGAGCGAAGGAACAAGCCAGAAAAAGCGATGCGGCTGCCGTGAAAGCCCTTGAAGAGCTGAAAGCCGATCAGGCTGCCCATTGCCGAAGCAAGGAGGAGGTGGCTGATATGGCCGTAATGTTAAAAAGTGCTACTGACCGTTGCAAGCTTCTTGAAGAAGAAGATCGGGCGAGGCAAACGAGCTTAGAGAAAGCTGTTACCGACGCCAAGGACGCCCGCTCTATAATGAGAGCGGCAAAGGAGGAGCTACGTCAAGCCGGACTAATTGCAGATGGAAAGCCCTTCTTGCTGCGGAGAAAATTTTGCGACCCGAGGTTTGCCCCGTTGGACCGAGCGTGGAGTGTAGAGGACACCTATCTGGATTTGGCGGCTAGTGCTGCTGATGCGACCAAACACTTTCAAGATAAGAAGGGTCATGAAGTGGAGAAGCTCTTCTGGTCGCAATTCATCAATCCAGAGCGTCCACTTGCAGTGGACGATCGCCTGGCCCAATGGGCCGAACTGAATAGGTTGTCCGGACTCGCCATGAAGTACATCATGGATTATCTGTGTCCTGGGAGATCGAAGCCGAAGAGTTATTTCAGCTTGGTGCAGCAATTTCTCGACGTGGTGCCACGTATCGGTGCTATGAAGAGGTCAGCGTGCATGGAGGGAGCTCGGTTGGCTCTTGCCCGTGTCAAGACATACTGGGCAGATATGGAGCCCACCGTTGTTGCGTCTCGGGATTCGGATAAAAGCCGAATACCTTCCGAGCAATATTTTGAGGAAGTCCTCGAAGGCGCTCGCATAATAGAGACGCAGTGCTCGAAGGATGCTATGTTATGATAGCATATGTAATCATGAAACAGTATTTTGATAAATTGTAGGGGCATATTTTTAGACTTGTGCCTTCAAGTATTGGGGACACCTCCTGTGCGGCCGTTTAAATATATAAATTCTGAAAGATTGCAGTCGTTGGCTTCAGCCCCCACGCACATAGTGCGGGGGTGCGCGCAGAAGACGCATTTTCACACTTAACCCAACGTCTTGGTCCTATAAAGGAGGTGATAGCGCAGCGGGCTAGGCAACTGGACTATAATGCTTTAACACTTTCACTTAGCCATAGGAGCTTGACAGTGGGACTCTTTAGGTAGCCCTTTAGTGGCGACTGCGCTTTGCCCGAGTTCGGAGCGCGTACGTGCCTGACCGGGAAACGACCCTTCGTCAAAGCGGAGTGTCGGTGTACTAAAGTAGGGGTACCTTAGTACCCCGGACTTGTGCACGGGCAATCGTAGCACCCCGCGGCAAGGCTTGCCAGGCGATCGCCAAAACTCTCCGTGGTCCCTTTTTGGGCCATCCAAGAACAAAGTATTTGAGCCAAGGCCCCGGCAGGAGGAGCCTGCCGGGAAGGCCACCCGAAGAGAGCAAGGCCCCGGCAAGAGGAGCTTGCCGGGACGACCGCTCGAAGCACAAGGCCCCGGCAAGAGGAGCTTGTCGGGAAGGCCGACCGAGGCAAGACAAGATACTTGCTGCGGCGCGCCCCGCGTCCCGGCAAGGACCGGTGAGCGACAAGCTCCCAGGCGCGACAAGGCACCGAAGCGGCAAGGCGCTTGCCGCGGCAAGTCACCACCCCGCGCCTACGCTCCAGCTCATCCACCCACGCGTCGCTCTGGGGCCATTCCAGGCGTACATGGCGAGAGGCTGCGCAGCCAGGGGCATGCGGTGGCGAAGCAACGCTGACAGAGTAGCCATCGTGGCAAACGGTGGCGCTCCTGACGGCCCCTTTCCTGCACTGTTTGGGCGACCCAAACGGGCATTTAATGCCCTTGTCCCCTGCCGTCAGAGTTAGGTATGATAGCACTATGCAAACAGCTGTACCCAACATAGCGTTTTCCAGTTTTACCCCCGCCCACGTTGCCACCTGTGGGTAACCCCTTGCACATATAAAAGGAGGCCCCATGCACAACGGAGGAGGGGAAAGAGGCCATTCGCGCTCGGTCTCGCCAGCAGCTCGCGTGTACTGTAGCTCCACACGCTCCCGAGCAAGAACCCAATACAAAACCATAAAGCAGCAGTAGGGTTTTACGCATCCGTGCGGCCCGAAGCTGGGTAAACCCCTTGTGTGCATCGCCTCGATCCGCTCTTCGCGCGACCTCCGCCCCCTGCCGAACCAAGAAAGGGGCTCGGTCCCCATAGGTGTTCGAGGAGGCTGATTTCCCCCGACATCTTTGGCGCGCCAGGTAGGGGGCGTCGAAGTTGTGCGAACCTGATCCGGCGTCTGCACAGGCTAGATCCCCATCATCTTCATCGACATGCCACTGAAGAAGAAGGTTCCAGAGGTGGATGGTCCGTCCGCGTCGAACCCACCGCCCCTGGAGCAAACGGGTGGTGGGGACGGCACCGGCGGCGGAACGGGCGCCACTAAGCCAGCTCATGGTGCCACGGCGTCCGAACATGCACCGCGCCCCTCTCAGGAGGCACGGGACCAGCAGCGTCTTGTCACTCATGCTACCATACGCTCGCTGGACCCAGATCGAGCCGGCGGATCTCAGGGCGCTCAAGGACAGCACTCGCACCAACGCGCTGGCGCGAGCGTGGCGCGACTGCCTGGTCCGGGTGTTGCTCCTTCTAACGTAGTTATAAGTTCGAGCACATCCCGCTCCACGCGCCGTTCGCCACCGCTGCCCACCACTCCAGTAGAAGCTCTGGCGCGAGCTCAACTGCTCCTAGACTACCCTCCAACATCGTACAAGCTCGACGATTGGAGGGCCACGATACAGAGCCTCATCGGTTTCGCTAACGGCGACACCCCGCGACAGCACAGTGCGTCGCAGCCGTGGCAGGTCGGCCAGGCGAGAACCGATGGCGCCAAGACCGGTGGGGGCGCGACCACCGTGCACTCCCCGCCCCGAAGGCCAAGATCGCCGACTCGCCGGAACCATCACGACAACGACTCCACCGCGTCGTCGAATCCGCGAACTCGTCGCGATCAATGCCAAGTTCTTCACGAGCGAGAACAAGAGGACGCTCGTACTCGCATCGAGCGTCGGAGAGAAGCGCGGCGTCAGTCAGACCAGCGCGCTGGGCCCTCTGTCGACATGCATGCGCCCGGGGGACCAGGCGACCTGCCGTACGCGGTAGGCTGCCCTGCGTTCACCCGTGAGCTGCGGCAAGTCCAGTGGCCCAGCACGAAGAATTTCAAGCCAGACATACCAGAGAAGTACGACGGCAAGTCACATCCGTCGGAGTTCCTCAGCATCTACACCATTGCGATGCAGGCTGCTGGGGGGCGGGACGACAAGATCCTTGCCAACTACTTCCCGTTGGTACTCAAATCCAACGTCAGATCCTGGCTCATGCACTTGCCAGATAACTCCATAACCTCCTGGACAGACTTGTGCCATCAGTTTGTTGGCGCCTTTACAGGCGGCCACAAACCCCATGGCCAAGCGAGCGACCTTCATCTGCTCGTCCAGAAGGAAGGGGAATCCTTGCACAAGTTCATCCAGAGATTCAGCCGCGTACACTACAACATCCCAGACGTCCACCCTGCCGCAGTTATCAGCACGTTCCATCAGAACGTGCGTAACCGCAGGATGCGGGAGGAGATGGCGATGTGCAAGATCAAAGACGTCAGCGAGCTATATGCGTTGGCCGACAAGTGTGCACGTGCCGAGGAAGGGAGGAAACTCCCTGGAGAGAACACTGGAGCAGGAGAATCTGACAGTGAAGATACCGCCCCGTCAAGGAAGAACCGGCGGCGGAGCAACAGGAAGAAGAAGAGCCAAGAAGTACTGGTTGTTGGGCAGTCCGGCGATGAAGGCGCCGCCAAGAAGGCCCAGGCTGGTAACTCCGGCAAGGAGGCTGCCGGATGCGCCAACTGCCAGGCTGTGGCGGTCGCCGACAAGCGGGACGGCACCAACAAACAGTACTGCAAGATCCACCGCACCAAGGGCCATGACCTCCAGAGCTGCAAGCAGGTCGAGCGGCTCGTCGAGCTGCAAAAGGCCGAGTACGAGCGGCGCGACAAGGAGAGAGCCCGGGGAGGTGGCGGAGGATCAGGTACGAAGCGCCCCGGCTAGGGAGGACGCCGCGACAAGGACAAGCAGCGGCAAACGGACAGACCTCCCCGTGGCCGCGACAAGAACGAAGATGACGACGAAGATGAAGACATGGATGACGTCGAGACCAGTGAGCAGGAGTTTCAGAAAGCCACAGAGGTCTTGTGCGTAGACGGCGGTGCTTCCCTGCATACTTCTCACCGCCAGCTCAAGCAGTGGGCGTGGGAAGTCAATGCAGTGGAACCACCCGTCGAGTCGCGCAAGCCTCTGAAATGGTCCAGCACGCCTATCATCTTCGATATTGAGGACCACCCTGACCGCACAACTGCGATCGGGTGTTTGCCGATGTTGGTCTCACCAACGGTCCGCAACCTCAAGGTCACTAAGATGCTAGTCGACGGCGGGGCCGGCTTGAACCTGATCTCCTCCTCTGTGCTCCGGAAACTCCAAGTCCCCGACAGCGAGCTCGAAGAGACCGGCACGTTCCAAGGAATCAACCCGGGAAGGAGCAAGCCGAAGGGGAAGATAACGTTGCCAGTAACATTTGGCAGTGAGCTGAACTTCAGGACAGAGAGGATCACTTTTGACGTTGCCGATTTTCCGTTGCCCTACAACGGAATTCTCGGCCGTCCAGCGCTCGCCAAATTCATGGCGGCCTCTCACTACGCATACAACATGCTCAAGATGCCAGGCCCGATAAGCGTCATCTCTGTCCTTGGCGACAAGAAGGACGCCCTTATCTGTGCCGACAAGATCTACCGGGAAGCAGCAGCCGCAGCGGATCACAAGCCACTTGCCGCTGAAGCTCCCGGAGGGAAGAAGAAGACCAAGCCCGGAAAGTGCTCTGGCGCCCACTCCGGCAAGCGCACCTCTACGGAGTGCTGCGCTAACGTCGAGGACGCGCCATCGAGCTCCGCCGGCAAGAAGAAGACCAAGCCCGGCGAGTGCTCTGGTGCCCACTCTGGCAAGCGCACCTCTTCGGAGTGCTGCGCTGCCGTCGAGGGCGCGCCATCGAGCTCCTCTGGCAAGAGTAAGAAGACAATGACAGCTCCGCCAATGACCAAGAAGGTGTCCGCCAAGGAGGATGGCACTGGTGGTACCTTCACCATCAGTGCCACTCTCGACTCCAAATAGGAAAGCACGCTCGTTGCTTTCCTGCGGGCGAATGTCGATGTGTTTGCCTGGCAACCATTTGACATCCCCGGCGTTCCCAGGAAAGTGATTGAGCACCACCTCACCGGCTGTCCTCATGCACGGCCCGTCAAGCAGAGAGTCAGGAAGCAAGCAGTGGAGCGCCAAGAGTTCATCGCAGAAGAGATCAAGAAGTTGGAAGCGGCAGGCCTCGTCAGAGGTGTGCTCCATCCGACGTGGTTGGCCAATCCTGTTGTCGTGCACAAAGCAAATGGGAAATGGAGGCTTTGCATCGACTTTACTGATGTTAACAAAGCTTGTCCCAAAGATCCTTTTCCCTTGCCGCGCATTGACCAGATTGTTGACTTCACGGCCGGATGTGACCTGCTTTCATTTCTTGATGCATACTCAGGATACCATCAGATCTTCATGGCTGAAGAAGACAAGGAGAAGACTGCATTCATCACTCCATGTGGCACGTACTGTTTCGTACGGATGCCTTTCGGTTTGAAGAATGCTGGTTCAACATTTGCAAGGGTTGTCCATACCGCTTTTGAGCCACAGATCCACAGAAATGTGGAAGCCTACATGGACGACATAGTGGTCAAAAGCAGGGACAGGGCAACCCTGATTCAAGATTTAGAAGAGACCTTCACGAACTTGCGCAGGATCAGCCTCAAGCTCAACCCCGAGAAGTGCGTGTTCGGAGTCCCTTCCGGCAAGCTTCTCGGGTTCTTCGTGTCTCAGTGAGGAATCGAAGCCAATCCAGACAAAATCAAGGCCATCGAGCAGATCAAAGCACCAACACGCGTCAAGGACGTACGAAGGCTCGCCGGCTGCGTCGCGGCTCTCAGCAGGTTCATTTCCAAGTCTACGGAACGCGCCCTGCCGTTTTTCAAAGCTTTGAAAAAGGCGGGTCCAGTAAAATGGACTCCGGAAGCGGAGGCTGCGCTGCAGGACTTGAAGAAATACCTGCCCTCCGCTCCAATACTTGTCGCGCCTAAACCACAAGAGAAGTTGCTGCTATACCTGGCGGCAACCAATCAAGTGGTTAGTGCTACGTTTGTAGCGGAGAGGGAGGCAGATGATGAGCCAGCAACCGCGGCAAGCACGTCCAACGACAAGTAGGGGGCTTCCCCGACAAGCTCTGGCCCCGACAAGGATGAACCCGCGCAGGAGCAAGTGGAGGTGCAGAAGAAGAAAATGGTGCAGCGCCCAGTTTACTTTGTCAGCTCCCTTTTGCAGGGAGCTAGATCAAGGTACTCTGGTGTGCAGAAATTGCTTTTCGGCCTTCTCATGGCCTCGAGAAAGCTGCTCCATTACTTCCAAGCACATGAAATTACGGTTGTCACCCGCTTTCCGCTGAAGAGGATACTGCAGAATCCAGAAGCAACAGGCAGGATTGTCAAGTGGGCACTAGAACTTTCGAGCTTCGGTCTCAAGTTCGAGAGCACCTCGACTATCCAAAGCAGAGCATTGGCGGAGTTCATAGCAGAGTGGACACCGACACCAGACGTAGATATCCCAGAGACGAGCATCCCCGCCAAAGAAGCAAGCAAAGAGTGGCTGATGTATTTTGATGGTGCCTTTTCGCTGCAAGGCGCCGGTGCTGGCGCGTTGCTTATCGCGCCCACCGGAGAACACCTCAAGTACGTAGTCCAGATGCACTTCCCCAAGGAACAAGCAACCAACAATACTGCAGAGTATGAAGGTTTGCTTGCCGGTCTCAGGATCGCGGCAGAACTTGGGATCAAGAAGCTCATTGTCAGGGGTGACTTGCAGCTTGTCGTCCGCCAAGTGAACAAGGATTACCAGAGTCCGTTGATGGAAGCGTACATTGATGAAGTGAGGAAGCTAGAAGAGCACTTTGACGGCCTGCAAATGGAACACATTCCAAGAGCTGAGAACGACATCGCTGATGGCCTGTCAAAGTGCGCAACATTTAAGTTACCTGTGGAACCAGGAACCTTTGTGCTCAAGCTGACTCAGCCATCCGTAACACCACCAACCGGACAGAGCAAGAAGATGAAGTTGGTCTCCGGCGACTATCTTCCGGCAGAGCTCCCCGGAGCCGCCGCCAAGAAGATCCCCAAGATCGACGCCAAGAGCGCTGAGGAGCCGTCTGCTCCGGAAAACCCCAGGGTTTGTTCCGTAGAAGCAGGCACTCCCGACCAGTTTTGCTCCAGCAAGCTTGCCGGGGAACGTCAAGCTCCGACTGAGCCCAGATCCTCGCCGTAGAAGCGGATGTTCCCGCAGCAGCAGATGTGCCTTCAGTCCTTGTTGTCGAGCCACAGGCTCCAGCATGGGCGCAGCAGACTGTCCATTTCCTCCAAAGCGGAGAACTTCCCGAAGAGCAAGAAGAAGCGGAAAGAGTAGCCCGGCGCTCGAGTATGTACCAGTTCATCGACAACACACTGTACACAAGAGGGCGCAACGGTGTGAAATTGAAGTGTATTTCCCGGGAAGACGGACGAAAGCTGTTGGCAGAGATACATGGAGGCATATGTGGTCACCACATTGGCGCCAGAGCACTTGCCGGCAAAGCGTTCCGGCAAGGTTTCTTCTGGCCGACAGCCCTCCAGGATGCAACTGCACAAGTAACCAAGTGTGAAGCGTGCCAGTTCCATTCCAAGCAGATACACCAGCCAGCTCAAGCTCTCCAGACGATCCCTTTATCCTGGCCATTTTCGGTCTGGGGGCTCGACATCCTCGGTCCCTTCCCCCGAGCTGTCGGGGGCTTTGAGTACTTGTACGTCGCAATCGACAAGTTCACAAAGTGGCCGGAAGTGGAACCAGTGAGGAAGGTGACAGCACAGTCAGCAGTCAAGTTCTTCAGGTCGATTGTTTGCCGCTTCGGGATCCCCAACAGGATCATCACCGATAAGGTATACAATTCACGAGCCGCGCCTTCATGCAATACGTCCAAGATCTCGGCGCCAAGGTCTGCTTCGCTTCTGTTGCTCATCCTAGGAGCAACAGTCAAGCTGAAAGGGCCAATGCCGAAGTACTGCACGGGCTCAAGACCAGAACTTTCGGCAGGCTGCACAAGTGCGGAAGAAACTGGATCGAGGAGCTGCCGGTGGCTCTTTGGTCGATCAGAACGACGCCAAATCGAGCCACTGGCCAGACACCATTTGCTCTAGTCTATGGAGCAGAAGCAGTTACCCCCACGGAACTCGTATACGGGTCACCTCGAGTGCTCGTTTATGACGAGCTTGAGCAAGAGCGACTGCGTGAAGATGATGCGCTGCTCCTTGAGGAAGATCATCTTCAGGCTGCTGTGCGAGCCTCTCGCTACCAGCAAGCTTTGCGTCGCTACCATAGCCGCAAGGTTAAAGCCAGAAGCTTCGAGGAACGCGACCTTGTTCTTCGGCGCGCTCCGTCCGCCAAGAATCATAACAAGTTGACGCCAAAGTGGGAAGGCCCTTACCGAGTGAGACGAGTCACGAGGCCCGGCGCTGTCCGCCTCGAGACCGAAGATGGCACTCCGGTGAGCAAGTCCTGGAATATTGAGCATCTTCGTAAGTTTTACCCGTAAGGCGCGGTTGTCGGGCCCCGCCCGGCAACCAACCTTTTGTACAAGTCTTGCCGTTGTTGCATGTAATCCTTTGTACAAAGCCAGGCGCAGACCCTGAGCAGCAGTAAATGAAGCGCTGGCGCCCTAAGTTTTAGCATGCATGCTGAGTCGAGTCTCGTCCTTGGTTAGGGTTGATAGTGCCTAACAGTTGCTAACCCCTAGCTTAGAGGTCGAGTCTGTGTCCTTTTTCTTGTTCCTTCGTTTCCTTTGGTTCGCAGGGTTTTGCATATCCTGGCCAGACCGCTTAAGGACGAAGAAGAGAAGAAGGGCGGACCAGCATCTGGTCCCCGGCGAGCCAGCATTGCCGGGGGCTGCAAGCACAAAGATTCGCCCGCGGCAAGCCAAAGTTGCCGGGGGCTGCAATCCCAGATAAGTCTTTCATCCCTTGTCATGCATTCTCTTATGGACTGAGGAATGCGAAAACCTTGTTCCTTCCTAAAAAGCTGCCGTGCTCCCTTAACTCTGAGCCCCAGAGCGCGTTCCTGGGGCCAGTTTTGGTAGCAGCCGCGGCGGCAAAGGAACGGAATGAGGAGCCCGAACCCGCCTCATCCCTACCTCCGCCAAAGGCGTGAGGAAGGTCGAGTGGCGCGGGAAGACGGCAGGGCCTGTTGCCGGGCAAAGAAGTGTCCATCTGAACGACATAAAGGATTCACTCCTTGGCGTGGGTTTTACCCACGGGACAAATGGCCCGGCAAACATCCCCTTTTCATTAAAAACATTCTGTTCAGGTACAGTTCAGAGAGAATGACAAACATGAAAGATGGGATTACAAGTTTTAAACACAGCTAAGGCCCGAGGGCTTACAGATTGAAAAAAGATAAGATTCCCGTAATCCCTTTCTTGTCTCTCTCCTCAGGAGGTAGGACAAGGAGGCGAAAAGGGCAAAAGGGGCGCCTAGGCGAGCTACGGGTGGCAGAAGACACCAACAGAACGCCCCGGGGGCCGTCCGGAGGCTCCGGAGGCTGGATGGTGACGGCGGCGCCGGAGGTCGAGCTCGAAGATGAGGCAGCGGGATGTCAAAACGCTGTCGAGGGCATCTAGCCCTCGTACTCCGAGTTGACGGCCTTGCCGCCCGCCCTCTTCCTCTTCCGCAGCCTCCCTACGCCAGCCGCCAAGGAGACGACCCCGGGAAGCTCAAGGAGCCGGCGACCGGATGATGGGGTCGCCGGTGCCACGCGGAGCCGTGACCGGCGCCTAGTCGGACCCGTCATCCCGACGACCGCTACCCTCGTCGTCGCTGTCGCTCCCCTCCTCGTCACTCTCGCTCAAGGAGGAGCCTTCGCTGTCGGAGGAGCTATCCACGCAGCACCGGGCCCGGGTCCCGAGGTCCCCGAAGACCTTGACGGAGAGGAGATCGCCCTCCATCAACTTAAAATGGAGGGTGAAACCCTCCATCAAGCTGTGGATACGGGCGAACGTCTTCCACCCTCGGCCAAGATACACCACGCCGGGGGCTGGGGACTCGACGTGGACCCACGTGCCGCTGATCCCGCAGCCCTTCATGCGCAGCCTTAGCATCTCGGGTTGCTCCATCTCCATCACGCTAGCGAAGGGAGCCGGGAGGCGAAGGCGGCGGTGAGGCGCCCGGCGCAGCCTGACGAAGAACTCGCAGTGGTCGTCCCCGATGTGGACTGCCGTGAGAAGAGGGGCCGCTGACAGAGGCGAGGACGGCGCGTCGCCCCGTCCGCCTCGTCCACGGCCTCATCCACGACCTCGCCCCCTCCCCCTTCCCCTTACGGTTGGCTCCGCCACCGCGGATGCAAGGGGAGGAGGGGCGCCTTGCCTAGCGGCGACCCTCACCGCCACCGATGAAGGACCAGGATTCCCTTTCTCCATGGCGAATGGAGAGAGGGGATCAGAAGCTGAAGAGAAGCGAAGATGGAGGAGTGTGGGTTTTCGTCGCCCCCCTCTTGCTCTTTATAAAGGAGCAGGGTGGGGGCTCGACCGCCCCGCTCAGCCAATCAAGACGCAGGAAGAGCAGGCGACTGGGACCGGCCTGCTGCCTCGGCCCGGTTTCCTGCCTCCACCGTCCGCGACCCCAGGCGCATGGAAGCCGCGTGGCTGGCGTGCAGGACCAAGGAAACGGATGAGACGACCTCCCCTCGCCCCGTGATCGTGGGGGGCGGGCGCCTCAGAAACCGTGCCTCGGCCCCGTCCCGCAAACGAGCCGCGCCTCCACGCCTTCCTCCACTTATGGGGATAGCGCGAACCGTCCCCCTTTATTACGACATGACGCATGCCTGTGGGGCTCAGCCCCGTGCACGCCGCCCACGTCACGCACGCCCTTCCCCACGATGCCGCATTCGACGCGTGCCGTTCGGGGAGGGGGTGGTGGACGCAGAAGCAGATGCAGCGTAACCCAGGCCACGCGTGCCCGTGCACTGTTTTGGGCCTGGCCCAATAGCGCTCGGCACCGTGTATGGCCCAGGCCCGGAGGCTCCTGTCGGTGTACTAAAGTAGGGGTACCTTAGTACCCCGGACTTGTGCACGGGCAGTCGTAGCACCCCGCGGCAAGGCTTGCCAGGCGATCGCCAAAACTCTCCTTGGTCCCTTTTTGGGCCATCCAAGAACAAAGTATTTGAGCCAAGGCCCCGGCAGGAGGAGCCTGCCGGGAAGGCCACCCGAAGAGAGCAAGGCCCCGGCAAGAGGAGCTTGCCGGGACAACTGCTCGAAGCACAAGGCCCCGGCAAGAGGAGCTTGCCGGGAAGGCCGACCGAGGCACGACAAGATACTTGCTGCGGCGCGCCCCGCGTCCCGGCAAGGACCGGTGAGCGACAAGCTCCCGGGCGCGACAAGGCACCGACCGCGGCAAGGCGCTTCCCGCGGCAAGTCACCACCCCGCGCCTGCGCTCCAGCTCATCCACCCACGCGTCGCTCTGGGGCCATTCCAGGCATATGTGGCGAGAGGCTGCGCAGCCAGGGGCATGCGGTGGCGAAGCAACGCTGACAGAGTAGCCATCGTGGCAAACGGTGGCGCTCCTAACGGCCCCTTTCCTGCACTATTTGGGCGACCCAGACGGGCATTTAATGCCCTTGTCCCCTGCCGTCAGAGTTAGGTATGATAGCACTGTGCAAACAGCTGTACCCAACACAACGTTTTCCAGTTTTACCCCCGCCTACGTTGCCACCTGTGGGTAACCCCTTGCACATATAAAAGGAGGCCCCATGCGCAACGGAGGAGGGGAAAGAGGCCATTCGCGCTCGGTCTCGCCAGCAGCTCGCGTGTACTGTAGCTCCACACGCTCCCGAGCAAGAACCCAATACAAAACCACAAAGCAGCAGTAGGGTTTTATGCATCCGTGCGGCCCGAAGCTGGGTAAACCCCTTGTGTGCATCGCCTCGATTCGCTCTTCGCGCGACCTCCGCCCCCCGCTGAACCAAGAAAGGGGCTCGGTCCCCATAGGTGTTCGAGGAGGCTGATTTCCCCCGACACGGAGGAATTCGATAAATTCCTATGAGTCATCGAGTGGCGACCAGTCTCGCGCTACATCATGACAGTCGGTTTTCGGCTTTCTCTACTGAGGTGCTCACCCGGCCGAACCGGGGCACAATCGCAGTAGTTCTCCTGGTGCTACCTTAGCCGATAGAGCGGAACGTAAGGTAGCCGAACTCAGGAGCCGGGCAACCCAACATATGACCAAAATCATTATTCGGAGCTGATGCATATAGTGCCAAAACTCGCGACGCCGAACACTCCCTAAGGTGTTCGGTCTTTGTGAGTGCATGTGAAACAACACCCTTAAACAAAAGAAAAAAAAACCTTAGTGTCTAGGTACGAGCAAGAATTCTGGCGTGGCCACATGCCAAAACGCCAGCCTCCTCCTTGGTTATATCGGAAAAGAAAAAACCAGGGGATGTATAGCAGCAAGAGACAGTAAAAAAGGTTTACGCAGGGTCTTAATCTAAAAAGAATCCTTTAGGACGGGTACCTACTGCATGTCTACGCCTGTGTCTCCACTGTGTCGTGTCCTGGATGGGCGCCGCACGACGTTCATCTGTAAAAGAGAAGAACTAATTTGAAAAATGGGTCGTGCGGAACAAAATATAAAGTAAAGAATATATAAGGTTGAGTTTTATTGTCTCTGTGTAAAGCCCCTAGTATGGGGGTATATGGCGTACTAAGCCTGCGTTAATGATGGACTTGTGCCGAACTCGTTGAGTCCGGGTCTGTGGCCTTTGATGACTTATAAAAAAGTCCTTTGGCTGGCGGGGCCACTTTATTGTGCGGCTGTTTAAGCGGCCGCGCAATCTTCCGTTTGGAGGAGGCGTATTTTAGTGCGCTCCTTTTAAAGAGATGATGCCTCGAGGACCGGGCATCTTAAGCGTGAGGGATGCGTAATGCGGTATTGCGTTAAAGCGAGCGAAAGCTCCGCGTCCCATTAGTGCTTGATAGCGACTTGAAAACGGGACTACATGGAAGGTCAGCTTTTCACGACGAAAGTTATTGGGAGAGCCAAATATGACTACAAGCCGGAGAAAACCCATACAATGGGTGTCCGGGCCTGGTGCTACCCCTTGAAAGGAGGTTTTGCTGTGGCGTATTCTTGCTGGGTTTATGCCCATGCGGTGGTTTGTATCCTGATATATCAGGTTTAGTCCACTGCCGCCATCCATAAGGACATTGGTAAACTGGAATCCATCGATTATTGGATCCAGTATCAGGGCAGTCCGGCCTGCGTTTTTGATATTGCTAGAATAATCTAGCTGATAAAAAATGATTGGCTTTAGTGACCAGTGGCGGGACTCCTGAGGGGAAAGCTTGATTGTGCGTACCTTTATGGGTGCCGCACATTTTGTTACGTGAAGTAAGTTCATTGTTTTGACTTCTTGCGGGAAGTTCTTTTGTTTCCTGGTATTCTGCCTTTGGGGTTCGTCCTCTTCTTCACTTGGTGTATCGAGCCCCTTGTGTGCGGCGTTAAGCTGTCCGGATTGTTTAAAAACCCAACAATCTCTGTGGGTGTGATTGGCAGGCCTCCCAGGAGTACTGTGTATCTGACATATTCTGTCCAGGATTCTTTTCAAGCTGGACGGATCATCCCTATTATCCTGAAGGGGTGGTTTTGTCTGATTTTGCCGTGAGCTTTTGAATCCGGCATTGACTGCCGTGCTCTTCGGACTTTTTCCTTTGATTCTGCGACGGTCCTTATTTCGCCGCAGTTTTCCGTTTGCATCCCTGATTTCTGATGTACTTGGGTTGCTGGGGCTGCGTCGTGCCAACTAGCTGTCCTCTCCTGCGCAAAAGCGGGTCATGAGGCTTGTGAGTGCGTCCATTGTTCTTGGCTTTTCCTGGCCGAGGTTTCTGGCGAGCCATTCGTCTCGGACATTATGCCTGAAAGCTGCTAGGGCTTCGGCGTCCGGACAATCCATTATCTGATTCTTTTTAGTGAGGAATCTGTTCCAGAACTGTCGAGCTGATTCTCCGGGCTGCTGAGTTATATGACTGAGATCGTCTGCGTCCGGGGAGCGGACATAGGTCCCTTGAAAGTTTGCTCGGAAAGCATCCTCGAGCTCTTCCCAACTTCCAATTGTGTTTTCGGGAAGGCTTTTAAGCCAGTGCCGGGCTGGCCCTTTAAGCTTTAAGAGGTAAATATTTTATGGCGTGGAGATCATCTCCTCTAGCCATGTGTATGTGGAGGATGTAATCCTCGATCCAGACTCCAGGGTCTGTTGTTCCATCGTACGCCTCTATGTTAACGGGTTTGAATCCCTTTGGAAATTCATATTCCAAAACCTCATCGGTGAAACATAAGGGGTGTGCGGCGCCCCTGTATTTGGGTGTGCCGGATTCTGATGATGGATTTTTTGCATTGCTTGTGAGAGCTTGCTTCCTTGGCCCGTAAATGGACCTGGCTGGGCCATGATGCGAGTCTTTAATTGGGTCGCATGTCGCCTTGAGTGCGACGCCGCTTGCCGTTTTATGGTGGCCGTGGGGTCGTCTATCCAACCGTGTGCCTTTTTTATTTTTTAAGTGTGGGGGCTCTAGGGCCTCCTGGTCGAATTCGGGCAGTAGTTTTCTCTTCGGATAACTTTTAGTGCGGCAGTTGCCGCTGTATTTATCTGCGGTCTTGATTACCTTGTTCCATCTTGTTCTGGGTGCATCTTCTGCCGTCTTTAGCTTCCGCTTCTGCTTTTTCAGGCTGCGTGCTGTGGCAACGAGCCTTTCGTGGAGATTCTTCTGCTCCGTGGTTTTATCCGGCGTGAGATCGTCTGGAGTTCTGTTATGGCCGGGGGAGGGCTGTCTGTCCTCTCCATCCATGTTGCCCTGTTCGGACAGCGTATCACCATCTCTTCGCCGAACTAGTGCACCTATACAACTTACCATTGTATTGGGTGTGTTGGGGACACAAGAGACTCTTTGTTATTTGGTTACAGGGTTGTTTGAGAGAGACCATCTTCATCCTATGCTTCCCACGGATTGATAAACCTTAGTTCATCCACTTGAGGGAAATTTGCTACTGTCCTACAAACCTCTGCACTTGGAGGCCCAACAACATCTACGAGAAGAAGGTTGCGTAGTAGACATCAGAGGACACCGGTGCCGGCGTTTAGCATGTACCGCGGATGGCGGCCGACATAGTCTAGTTAGCTAAGAGTAAGTTAGTACTTGTACGCTACTAGAGTATTAGTGGGAGTAGATAGTTAACTTGGCTATGATGGTTGTCAACGTGGAAGTTCAGTACTCTATATGTGGATCAGACCTGCTACTTTGCTCTGAATGTTGAACTTTCCGTTTGAACGTATGTAATGGGCTGTTATTTTTTTAAATGGGTTGTATTTGTCCTCCACGGGTTTAGAGGCTGACTTGTGGGCCTACCAAGTTGACGTGTACACAATTAGGAGATGATTGTACGTGGAGTGGATGACAGCAGGGACCCGCCAAGGTCATGGCAGTACGCAAGCAAGTGCCTCCTTATTTCAAGCCAATAAAAAAATGGCTCCTCTTAATGGATTTCTGACATCTAGGTCCCATGCCATTGTCAACGTAATCAATAAACGAGAGAATTACACAACGAGCGACTGACACCAGGGACCCAACAGCTCGCCCAGTTATTTTTGTTTTGGGTTAATTTGATAAATGCCACTCCAAATCTGGTGTTTCTGAGAAATGCCACTGCAATTTCCAAACTTTGAATAATGCCATTTCCAGTGGCATTTTTCGAAGTCTGGAGTGGCGTTTTTCACAGTTTGCAAGTTCCAGTGGCATTTTCGAAAGTTTGCAAAAATTGCAGTGGCATTTTTATGAATCGCCATAATTGGAGTAGCATTTACCTAATTTGTTTTTGAGACGGAAGCAGGGTGTCAACTGGGCTGTGCGGGGCACTCTGGCCTGTCTAGACATCGTTCTCTTTTATGTTTACCACAGACCAGCCCAGTAGTTTTTTCTTTTCTTTCTAAAAATGGCTAGCCCAGTTTTTTTGTGATTTGCCAAGTAAGTCGCTTTGTGAGGCCTGTTGGGCTGCAAATCTTTCAAGACGAGGAGAGCTTCATTTGGATGGACGAGAAAATGGCCTATCAGTAATGAGAAATGGGTTGTACATTTTTAAAACACATCAAACCAGCAATTAGTTTCAAATTTCTTTTTTCATATCGAGATTTTAAATTGCATTAATTTTTATGCGTGGACAATTTGTTGGATTTTATATTGATATACATTTATTGTTAAAATCTGTTTGAATGTGACTCGAAATTTTGGAATTAAAAACAGTTCAGACCGCACTGAAATATGCAAAATTTCGTATAATTATTTAACCGTGGCCACAATATGGGCTATAATGTTCACAAAAAGAATATGGGCTCCAAAAAACCCTTAAGAATTAGCAAATGGGATGTAAATTATTAGAAATAATGGCAGATGGGCTGTATGCTGTTTTCCACAGATTTGAGGCTTTCCTAAAAAAAAGGTTGACGCACAAGCAGAGACTATTGGATGTCCATCCAACGGCCGTCGTGCTTCTTCAATCTCTGCTCTTCCTGCTCCAGCCGCTCAAACAAGCACCGACAGGACTGCCTGCTCCCTCCTCCGCACGGCCGGCTGTGCTGCTGCGCAGGCCTCACCGCCCCATCGTACTCCCATCGCTGGCCTAGCCATCCCTCTACTCACCCACACCTGCTGTTATTCTCCGGCGACGACAGAAGAACCAGTAAACCCTCGTACAATCATACTCCCCTTCGCGTGGAAAACAACAGCCGAGTCTTCCCTGCCTCCGTGTCGTTCCCTTCCTAGGTCTCGCCGTCGTCCACCACCCTGGTCCTCTCGGCGCGGCCTGGTCTACGTGGTCAACGACTGACATGCATCTGAAGTGGTCTGTACGTGGAGAGGCTGACAGCTGGGTCCACGGCCGCATGCAAGGAAATGCCTCCTTATTACGTGCAAAATAATGATTCCTCCACCTGACATCTGGGACCCACCGAAAGGGCCTCTGTATTTCGTGAAAAAAACTTTACCGCCGCTGACAGCTTGGACCCACCAGGTATATCTTCGCACGCAAGGAAGTGTGTCCTTATTACGCACAAAAAAAATGAATACTCCCCCTGCTAGCTGGGACCCAGTATAGTGGTAGGCTGACTTGTGGGCCTACTAAGTTGACGGGGACGGAAGGCTTTGTTAACTTAGTCAATATGCACGATTCTAGCTCCAGTGACCGTACGATGTCCATCCAACGGCCGTAGTGCTTCTTCAACCTCTGGTCTTCTTGCTCCAGCCGCCCAAACCAGCGCCGATCGTGCCTCATGCTCCTGCCTCCCGTGGCCGGCTGCGATGCGGCGGAGGCCTCAATGCCCCTACTACTCCCACCGCTGGCCAGGCCATCCCTCTACTCACCCACACCCCCCGTTATTCTGCGGCGACGACAGCCTCACGCCGCAGCGAATCAGTTAACCCTCATACTCCTCTACGCGTGGGCATCCACTACCGCGTCTTCCTCGGCTCCGCGTTGTCCCCTTCCTAGGCCTCGCCGTCATCCACCGCCCTGGTGCTCTCGGCGCGGTGTGGTCAACGTGGTTAAGGAGCGACTTCCATCGGAAGAGTACTATATGTGGAGAGGCTGACAACTGGGTCCACGGCAGCCGCAAGGAAGTGCCTCCTTATTACACGGAAAATAATTATTCCTCCACCTGACAGCAGGGACCCACCGGACGGGCCACCGTATTTGGCAAAAAAGACGTTTCCCCCTGACTGCTGGGACCCATCGGACGGGCCACCGTATTTCACGAAAAAAAACGTTCCCCCCGCTGTCAGCTCGGACCCACCGGAAGTGCCGCCTTATTACGCACAAAAAAATGAATACCCCCTGCTAGTTGGGACCCACCTTGGTGGGTGGCTGACTTGTGGGCCTACTAAGTTGACGTGGATGGAGTGCTTTGTCAACTTAGTCAATATGAATGATTCTAGCTCCAGTGACTGTACGATGCCCATCCAACGGCCGTAGTGCTTCTTCAACCTCTGGTCTTCTTGCTCCAGCCGCCCAAAGCAGCGCCGGTCGTGCCGCATGCTCTTGCCTCCTGTGGCCGGCTGTGCTTCAGCGGAGGCCTCACCGCCCCCTACTATTCCCACCACTGGCCAGGCCCTGCGGCGACGGCAGCCTCACACCATAGCCGAACCAGTGAACCCTCGTACTCCTTGTCGGTGTACAAAAAGAGGGGTGCGTTTTTGTACCTCTCTACCTGTGCACGGGCAGTCGGAGCCGCGCCTACGGTCACGTTAAGCAGAACAGGGGAGGTGAGCCAAGGTAAGACCGAAGCCCAAGACAATCAGAGCAAACGCCAAGACCAAGACCACAAACAGCAGAGGGACGAAGCAGGTTCCCCCGGCAAGACCCTTGCCTCTCCAGCCCCGGCAGGACCCTTGCCGGGGCAGCTCGCCCCACACCAATAGAGCGAGCCACCCTTGAGCCCATGGTCCCCAACGCCATCATCCACGTGGGGCCAGGGCTCGGGAAGGCGCATCTGTGGTGGCATGCAGATCTTTGTGAAGACATATTCAAGATCAGATGAGGATTAGAAGACGACGATCCTTGGCAAGATCCTCGCCGAGGAAGGCCACCTGATCCCCGGCAAGGCCCTTGCCGGGGATGACAGCGCACCACGACAAGACCCTTGCCGCCCCCCGGCAAGGCCCTCGCCAAGAACGCCAGCAGGGCCACCGCCAGGCCCACGTCAACCAAGCTTCCACCGCCGTTCACATGCAGCTACCAGCCCAACCAGCTGGGCGGGCACCTGCGTGGCAACATGCAGCTCCCAGGCCAACTCATCAAGCGCCTCTGCAGATGTTCGTGAAGGCTCCACCACCGTGCCACCTCAGCTGCCTGCCTGCCTACATGACGCCACACGCATCATTGGCCAAGGCACGTGTCGAAGCGAGGAGGAGCGGCGACGGACGGGACGGGCCTCGCCCCCGTCCCCGATAAAGTAAGACGACACGTAAGCTGCGCATTAAATGCGTCTTGTTCTGTAATACAAGCGATAAGCTCAGGGCACTGTACGCCTTTCCACCTCCTGTGTGCCACTGTGGCAGCCCCTTCTGACTATAAAAGGAGGCCCATGGCATACTAGAGAAGGATTCGGCTCTTTCGAACCACGCACTCACTACAGCTAGTTCGAGAGCTCAAGAACTCTCTGAAATACACCCACCAAAGCAGGACTAGGGTTTTACGCATCCTTGCGGCTCGAACCTGGGTAAACGATTCTTGTGCTGTCTACTAGCCCTGCTCTTCTCGCAACCCCGCGTCCGGCAACCGTAGTAGGGATTCTTGTGATCCCATAGGTGTCGTTCCACACCGACATCTTTGGCGCGCCAGGTAGGGGGCGCAATTGTGAGAATCTGGTCTAGTAGTTAGCCTAGCAGATCTTCGTCGCCATGGCTTCTGAGAAGAAGAAGGCCGGAGGAACGACGCCGGCTCGGCAACAGAAAATTTAAGTCATTCAGAGCTTTGAGTTATTTCCTCCTATAAATAAGGTTATCATCCTCGGAGATCTCGCCTATGTATGAGAAACCAGCATGCAAAGGGCCCCTCCCACGATTGGCAACACCCTTGTTCTGTTTCGAGTCCGCTCAACAGCTCAAAGCGGCCGCGTCGAGAGTGGCGGGGTAGCCTTCCGCACTTGGTAACGCTCCCGACTCTGACTCGAGTCAAGCTCGACAGTTCGGGCGGCCGCGCTAAGGGCGGCAAGTTGGTTCGCTCGGCAGCAAGCACCCCCGGCAGGCCAATGGGGATCCGTCCCCAAGACGCTGCCTTGGGTTTACGTGCCGGCGAGCCTACCCAGTAACGTAGGGTGGACATACAAAGGAAAATCGAACAGGAAAATAACATGCATGATACTGAAAGGGCTGCAGAGTTATATTACATCAAGTTGTTGCTGCAGTTCTAACTAGAGATAGCGATTGTCTTGGTTGTGAACCTGCAGCAGCGATAAAGAACGGGATGCCTAATCCCGACGCTGGCCCTCCACCCTTAGAATTCCGCCGACACGCTGATGATGGGCTTGATGCGCTCCCTGAGCGGTGCGAGGTCAGTACCCTCTGGCAAGCCTCCAGCGCGGCGTCGAAGTCGAGGTCGGGGTACCAGTGCGCCACCTTGGTGAGAACCTTGGTCATGGCACCCTGGCAAAGCCTTCGGGACTCCTCGGCTAGTGAGGCCGCCCGGTTGGCATGGAGCCGCTCCAGAGCGCCGACGACCTTCTCAAAGAACATGGTTAGGCTGCAATTGGCGCTCACGCTCCGCTCCGGGACATACCTCACATCCGGCATCCCCATGATGGCCAGCTGCGTGGGGGCTTGGTTGGCAACGGTGGCGAGGCGATCGAGCCAACGGTTCTCGCCCGCCACGTGATCCGTGAAGTTGAGGCCCTCGTTCGCTCCACAACTGCTTCTCGGCCTCCAGCTCCTTGGCCTGGATCCCCTCTCGGGTTTTGGCCTCCGACAGCATCTTCTCGAGATCCTCCAGCTTTAGCAGGAGGTCTTTGATGGAGTTGTTGGCCTCGGAGAGCTCCCCAGCCTTGCTGACGACCGCTCCCTGCGCCTCTGTCAGGGCACTGTTAAGTGTGTCCCTCTCCTGGGACAGCTTCAGGGCCTGCTCCTTTAGCCTGTCGCGCTCCGCCTCCAGCTCCTCCACCTTGCCGGCATGAACCTGGGCCTGGGCATTGAGTGCCTCTTCGTGCCTCTGCTCCAGCTCACTGGTCCGCTGCAAGACAAGCTTCTCCACCTCTGCATCCTTGCCGCAAAGCATGGCGGCAAGCTTCTCCTCGCAGGCAGCGAGGTCCTCCTCCTGGGAGTTCAGCGCGGCCTCGCGCTGGGTCCGAGCGGCTTCGGCGGCCGCGGCCAAGTTCTTCACCGTCTACTGAGATTTCTCGACGTTGGCGAGCTTCACGGTGAGCTCCACGTCGCTCTTGGCCTGCTCACCCTGGGCAGCCTTGAGCTCCTTGTGGGCCTCGCGAAACCAGTCCTGCGCCTCGGCAACGCGCTTCCGGAGGTCCACCTCCGCCTTCTCCACCACTGCCGTCCTGGACTTAGCACGGTGGAGCGCCTGGAGCTTGCGGAAGCTGACGCCCATGGCGTGGAGGATCCGCTCTTCCTGCAAATCGTCGCTGCCAACGATCAGCTCGTCAACGACTTGAAGCCCGGCAGCGGCAAGCACCTTGTCATAGAACACCTATCCCTTAGCGGGTGTCCTGGTGCTCGACGCGCCTGGAAGGTGGACGAACAAGTCATCGCTCACCCTCAGGTACTTGCCAGAGCCGGAAGCAGCAGAAGAGGAAGGCTGGTCATCAGCCACCTCCTCCTCCTCCTCGGCAGCGGCCCCGCTGGCCTCTTTGGCAGGCCCCTTGCCGGTCTCCTCAGTGGCAACCTTGCCGGCCTCCCCGGTAGGCCCCTCGGCGGCGTCCTCGGCAGCACCCTTAGCGGCCTCCTCGGCGGCGATCTTCTCGGCGTCCGCCTCGGCGGCCTTGGCGACGCCTTTGATGACGGCGTCCACGTCCTCTGGGTTCACCGAGGAGGAATCTGGACGCCGAAGAAGGGAGTGAGGCAAGGCCAAGACCAAGAGACAGAAAGAGAAATGAGAGGGACGAGCGGCGAACGGCTTACCAGTGCCGGTACCAGGCTGGGAAACAGAAGTCCCCTCCCCGCCAACATTTTGCGTCTAGGCAAAGCCGTCGGCGCCCAAGTTCTCCTCCTCCACCTCCATGTGCGTGGGCTCGATACCTGGCGCCCTTGCCGGGGACGCCCCTCGGGGCGGCGTGGTCGATGGGGGAGGCGTGTTGGGAGTAGCCCTCTGTGGCTCCTCCTGCTGCTGCTCTCCTCCTGCATACCTGGCAAGGTCAGCACCAAAGTGTCGTGCCCCTGACACATGTCAACGGGGGAAGAGTGATGAACTTACGCTGGGGGCTATGTCGGGGGCTGCTGTCTGGGCTGCTCAACACCACCAGAGGCGCCCCCGAAGTACCAACTGGGGGATGGCCACCCGTCGAGACCTTGGTCCTCTTCACTCTCTAGGCCAGTGTCTCCTCGTCCCTGCAAAGATGAAGACAAGTCAAGACGAATGACACAGATTGAGGAGGCAGAGATAACGAAAAGGAACCAGATACTTACTCGTCGTCCGCCTCCTCCTCTGCTGTCTTCCTCTTCCTCCTTGGGCTAAGGGATCCATAATCAAAAGTAACCTCCGTATCAACATTCGCCGGAGGAGGAGAAGGAGGTGGTGTCTGGACATGCGCGGACAAAGAAGGGGCGGCTGTCTTCTTCTTCACCGCGGCCTTTCCCGGCTTCTTTGCCGCAACGGCCCTCGTGTGGTGCCCGGGCCCGTCCAAGGTCAGCTGTGGCCGCGCAGCCCTGCAGGGCTGGACCGGCTCGCTGGAACTGGCCCGCCACAGGACTCGCCCCCTCCCTGTAAGCGGCGTCGGGTCTGCGGTCTCGGCCTCCTCCTCCGATGACTCGCCGGTCACATCTTCAACCAGAGGAGCCTCGATGTCGGCTCTGCTGGCTCCCCCGGCGGCCGCCGCCCACCGGGCGAGCTCCTCCTCCTCTGCGGCCGTCGCGGCCTTGTCCTCCACACCGTCGGCGCTGCTGGCCTCCCTGGCAAGTTGTGCCTCCCTCGCCCTGGTGGCGATGTAGTCCAGCTCCGCCTGGGTGGTGTCCTGGACAAGCAGCCACTCGGCGTCGGTGTTGACGTACCCCTCGTGCAGGGTGTCAAAGAACTAATGCACCTCGGCATACTCTGGCTCCTTCCAGGTCGGGTCGGGTCCATGCGCGTTGTAGTCCGGCATCATAGCAATGATATCGGACCAGCGCGAGTTGTTGCACAACGGGACCACCCCCGTCGGCAGCTTGAACAGAGGACCTTGAGGATCTTGCCGGCCTTCGCGGTGGCCCTCACGACCTTGCCGGTCCGCTCGACCTCGCCGTCGCGGACCACATCAAGCTGGTAGAGCCGCTGGCAGAAATGGGCGTGCCCCATCATTGTGAAGTTGTGGTCGAGGCCGGGACGAAGCCGCATGATGTCGTCGGGGTTCGTGAAGAGCCAAGCTGGCCTCCCCTTGTTATGCGGTGGAGCAATCCGACGACGGATGAAGTCCGCCCTGATCATCTCAAGGGTGAGGCCGGCCTCGGTGAGCCGGAGGATCCTAGTGGTGGCGACCGTGAGCTTCTCGTCGTCAGCATCGACGTCGCTCCAATCGCTTCTAGGGTCCGGCGGTGCCTGGCGAACTTCACAGGACGCCGGCAGGTCCTCCTCCTCGATCCAGCACCACCAGCCCCGCCATTCTTCCCACCTCTCCTTCATGGCGCCCTCCGGGTACGCTCCCTTGGATCTTGAGACCCAGGCGATGCAACCGGAGATGGCGCCCCCTGGTTGGATCCGAGGGGAGAAGTAATGGCGGAAAAGCGCCGTGTTGGGGTGCACCCCGGTGAAGACCTCGCAGAGATGCGCGAAAAGAGCCATGCACGCCACCGCGTTCGGAGTAAAATCCAGGAGGCAGAAGCCAAAGGTATGCATGACGTCACTGAAGAAATCGGAGAAGGGAGGACAGAGCCCGCAGGAAAAATAATCGACAAAGAAGGGGTACCGATTTGGGGCAGCCTCGGCGCAGTCGGCGGGGATGACGCGCGTGGCTGGATGCCCTGAATTCTCCCCCTGTCTTCACTCCCCACAGGGGCCTGAAGGAGTCCCGAAGCTCGAACACGTCAACCGTCGAGGGGAAGAAGGCGGACTGCGTCTGCTGCACCAGCAGAGCACTCTCCGGCAGCTCCGCGGCTTTGGCATCCTTGGCCACTCCCTTGCTCTTGGTGGATTTTGGCGCCATGGCGACTGGGGGAGGAGGGCAGGACAGAGGGCAGCGGAAGCGCAACGATGGCGAGCGGGGACAAAGCTTGGAGAAGAAGAGGAAGGCAGACGGAGGTTTCTGAGATTGGGGTTGCACGAAGGGTAAAAGGAACAGTGCGCCCGTGGTTATCCCTTTTTATGGGGAAGCCGCGGAACGCGCAGCGCATTTACTGTGATGTGACACATGCATGTGAAAACCGCCCCATGCATGCCACCCACGTCACGCACACCCCTCCACGCCGCGCCACGCGCGCGGGTTGTGGGAAGCGCAGCGCGCGAATTTTTTTACCGTGGTAAAAACCACCCCACCTGCCCATGCACCGTTTTGGGCCTGACCCAACAATGTGTCGCGCTTATGTGCGGCCCAGGCCCAGGGGCTCCTGTCGGTGTACAAAAAAGGGGTGCGTTTTTGTACCCCTCTACCTGTGCATGGGCAGTCGGAGCCGCGCCTACGACCACGTTAAGCAGAACAGGGGAGGTGAGCCAAGGTAAGACCGAAGCCCAAGACAATCAGAGCAAACGCCAAGACCAAGACCACAAACAGCAGAGGGACGAAGCAGGTTCCCCCGGCAAGACCCTTGCCGGGGATAACCTCAGCAGCCCCGGCAAGACCCTTGCCGGGGCTGCTCGCCCCACACCAACAGAGCAAGCCACCCTTGAGCCCACGGTCCCCAACGCCATCATCCACGTGGGGACAGGGCTCGGGAAGGCGCCTCTATGGTGGCATGCAGATCTTTGTGAAGACATATTCAAGATCAAATGAGGATTAGAAGACGACGATCCTCGGCAAGATCCTTGCCGAGGAAGGCCACCTGACCCCCGGCAAGGCCCTTGCCGGGGACGACAGCGCGCCACGGTAAGACCCTTGCCGCCCCCCCGGCAAGGGCCTCGCCAAGAACGCCAGCAGGGCCATCGCCAGGCCCACGTCAACCAAGCTTCCACCTCCGTTCACATGCAGCTGCCAGCCCAACCAGCTGGGCGGGCACCTGCATGGCAACATGCAGCTCACAGGCCAACTCATCAAGCGCGTGCGTGGCGGCATGCAGATATTCGTGAAGGCTACACCACCGCGCCACCTCAGCTGCCTACCTGCCTACATGGCACCGCACGCATCACTGGCCGAGGCGCGTGTCGAAGCGAGGAGGAGCGGCGACGGACGGGACGGGCCTCGCCCCCGTCCCCGATAAAGCAAGAGGACACCTAAGCTGCGCATTAAATGCATCTTGTCCTGTAATACGAGCGATAAGCTCAGGGCACTGTACGCCTTTCCACCTTCTGTGTGCCACTGTGGCAGCCCCTTCTGACTATAAAAGGAGGCCCATGGCATACTGGAGAAGAATTCGGCTCTTTCGAACCGCACACTCACTACAGCTAGTTCGAGAGCTCAAGAACTCTCTGAAATACACCCACCAAAGCAGGACTAGGGTTTTATGCATCCTTGCGGCCCGAACCTGGGTAAACGATTCTTGTGCTGTCTACTAGCCCTTCTCTTCTCGTAACCCCGTGCCCCGGCAACCATAGTAGGGATTCTTGTGATCCCATAGGTGTCGTTCCACACCGACACTCCTCTCCGCGCGGGCTTCCGCTGTCGCGTCTTCCCCGGCTCTGTGTTGTCCCCTTCCTAGGCCTCGCCGTCGTCCACCGCCCTGGTGCTCTCGGCACGGCGTGGTCAACATGGTCAAGGAATGAGTTCCATCGGAAGAGTTACTGTACGTGGAGAGGCTGACAGCTGGGTCCACGACCGCAGCAAGGAAGTGCCTCCTTCGCAAAATAATTATTCCTCCACCTGACAGCGGGGACCCACCGGACGGGCCACCGTATTTCGTGAAAAAATGTTTCCCCCTGACTGCTGGGACCCACCAGCTACATCTTCACACGCAAGGAAGTGCGTCCGGGCAAAAAAAACAATTCGCCCCCCTGACTGCTGGGACCCACCAGCTACATCTTCGCACGCAAGGAAGTGCCTGACAGTCGGGACCCTCCTGGTCGAAGCGTACATAGCGTTGTCATTCTGGTCACGAACGTGTACGTACATACTGGTCGATGTAGAGGCACACATGTGGTAGTAGAGGTGCGCACGTAGCATGTACATGTACGTACAACGGCCAGGGTGCAAGAAAGTAAATACGACCACATACGTACATACGGGCGGGGTCTCGAACACCTACTCGCATGTACGTACGGCTAGGGCTCGTGTGCATGGCTGGGTCGGAACGGAGAAACAATGTCATCCTCGTGTTCATGGGGAGCCAACCGGCTGGGTCGGAACGGAATGCATCGTCGTGTTCATCGGGAGGGCTTGGACGGAACAGCCGATGGAAATGAGGCCTGGCGTACCACAGAAAAGAGGAAACGGCCTTGTGTTTGACCGGCCACGTTCGAAACGGGATCATGTTCATCGGGAGGGGTCTGGCATACCGCAAAACGGAGGAAACGAACCTCCTATGGTCGAAACGAGGGTCCTGTTGATCGGGAGGGGTGTGGCGTACCGCAAAACGGAGGAAACAGACTTGTGTTGGAGCGCTATGGTCGAAATGGGGGTCCTGTTCATCAGGAGGGGTGTGGCGTACCGCAAAACGGGACTCCACGGGATACTATTCATCTCCACCGTTGACCCCCTCCAGCCTCCATGGGCTACTGTTCATCCACCGTCGACCTCCTCCAGCCTCCACCTGCGACTGTTCATCCACGGGCTCCTGTTCATCCAGCCTCCACCGCACGCTACTCCACCGGCTACTGTTCATCCAGCCCTCCACCGTCTAGTGTTCATCCAGCACTCCACGGGGTGTTCCTGTTCATCAGCCCTCCACGGGGTCCTGTTCATCCAGCCCCAACCGGCTCGATCGATCGGGGTCTTGTTCATCCAGAGGCAAGACCACGGGGTCTTGTTCATCCACTCCCACCGAGAACTATTCATCCAACCCCCCCAGCAACACTCACTGTTCATCCACAGTGAGCATCGATCGGCTTCAGTTAGCAGCAGTAGCGAAGGAATCGCTCGATCGGGTTCAGTTAACAGCCATCGATCGATCACTCGGGTTCAGTAACGCGTAGCCTGCAGTGCAATCGCTCGGGTTCAGTTAGAGCCCAACGCCTTACTCGGGTTCAGTTAGAGCCGAACGCCTCGCACCCACGCGTGTGCGTGTACGAGAGAAACACGCATCGCTCGGCCCCGACCACCCACCGTAACCGGGAACACCCCGATATTTTCCGCGCCCTCGCTTCTACCATGGTTTTTTCCGTCATGGGCGGCCCAAAAAATGTCATGCAGCTGCGTCTCGGGCCCGCCCAGGACGAAAATCCCATTTTCTGTCATGATTTTTTGTCATAGAAGTAGGACCCCACCACATCTATGATGATACCGGGTTTTGTCACAATTATCGTCATAGAAGTGTCATAAGTATGACAGAAAAAAATTCGTTCGGCCCAAAATGTCACGGATGTGTCTTTTTTTGTAGTGTTGTTCCAGAGAACGGAGTCTTAGTCATGTCGCCCATGAGGCATGGTTCGCAAGCATCAAGTGATTCATAATCAAGTGATTCCAAATGCCCATCAGAATGGAGTTTCTTCATGCGCTTTACCAATATGACCTAAACGGCAGTGCCACAAATAAGTTGCACTATCATTATTAAACTTATATCTTTTGGCTTCAATACTATGAATATGTGTATCACTATATCAAGATTTAGTAAAAATAGACCACTCATCAAGGGTGCATGACCATAAAGATATTATTCATATAAATAGAACAACCATTATTCTCTAATTTAAATGAATAACCGTCTCGCATCAAACAAGGTCTAGATATAATGTTCATGCTTAACGCTGGTACCAAATAACAATTATTCAGGTCTAAAACTAATCCCGAAGGTAGATGTAGAGGTAGCGTGCCGACGGCGATCACATCGACTTTGGAACCATTTTCCACGCGCATCGTCACCTCGTCCTTAGCCAGTCTTCGCTTAATCCATAGCCCATGTTTTGAGTTGCAAATATTAACAACATAACGAGTATCAAATACCCAGGCGCTACTACGAGCATTAGTAAGGTACACATCAATAACATGTATATCACATATACCTTTCACTTTGCCATCCTTCTTCTCCGCCAAATACTTGGGGCAGTTCTGCTTCTAGTGACCAGTCCCTTTGAAGTAGAAGCACTCAGTCTCAGGCTTAGGTCCAGACTTGGGCTTCTTCACTTGAGCAGGAACTTGCTTGCCATTCTTCTTGAAGTTCCCCTTCTTCCCTTTACCCTTTTTCTTGAAACTGGTGGTCTTGTTGACCATCAACACTTGATGCTCCTTCTTGATTTCTACCTCCACAACTTTCAGCATTGCGAAGAGCTCGGGATTCGTCTTATCCATCCCTTTCCTATTATAGTTCATCACGAAGCTCTTCTAGCTTGGTGGAAGTGATTGCAAAACTCTATCAATGACACTATCAACTGCAAGATTAACTCCCAGCCGAGTCAAGTTATTGTGGTACCCAGACATTCTGAGTATGTGCTCACCGACAGAACTATTCTCCTCCATTTTGCAGCTGTAGAACTTATTGGAGACTTCATATCTCTCAGTCCAGGCATTTGCTTGAAATATTAACTTAAACTCCTGGAACATCTCATATGCTCCATGACGGTCAAAACGTTGTTGAAGTCCCGGTTCTAAGCCATAAAGCATGGCACACTGAACTATCGAGTAGTCATCAGCTTTGCTCTGCCAGGTGTTCACAACATCTGGCGTTGCTCCTGCAGCGGGTTTGGCACCTAGCGGTGCTTCCAGGACGTAATTCTTTTGTGTAGCAATGAGGATAATCCTCAAGTTACGGACCCAGTCCGTGTAGTTGCTACCATCATCTTTCAACTTAGCTTTCTCTAAGAACGCATTAAAATTCAACGGAACAACAACACGGGCCATCTATCTACAACAACATAGACATGCAAAATACTATCAGGTACTAAGTTCATGATAATTTAAAGTTCAATTAATCATATTACTTAAGAACTCCCACTTAGATAGACATCCCTCTAATCATCTAAGTGATCACGTGATCCATATCAACTAAACCATGTCCGATCATCACGTGAGATGGAGTAGTTTTGAATGGTGAACATCACTATGTTGATCATATCTACTATATGATTCACGCTCGACCTTTCGGTCTCAGTGTTCCAAGGCCATATCTACATATGCTAGGCTCGTCAAGTTTAACCCGAGTATTCTGCATGTGCAAAACTGGCTTGCACCCGTTGTATGTGAACGTAAAGTTTATCACACCCGATCATCACGTTGTGTCTCGGCACGACGAACTATAACAACGGTGCATACTCAGGGAGAACACTTATACCTTGAAATTTAGTGAGAGATCACCTTATAATGCTACCATCAAACTAAGAAAAATAAGATGCATAAAGGATAAACATCACATGTAATCAATATAAGTGATATGATATGGCCACAATCATCTTGTGCCTTTGATCTCCATCTCCAAAGCACCGTCATGATCACCATCGTCACCGGCGCGACACCTTGATCTCCATCGTAGCATCATTGTCGTCTCGCCAACTATTTCTTCTACGACTATCGCTAACGCTTAGTGATAAAGTAAAGTGATTACATGGCGATAACATTTCATACAATAAAGCGACAACCATATGGCTCCTGCCAGTTGCCGATAACTGTGTTACAAAACATGATCATCTCATACAATAAAATTTAGCATCATGTCTTGACCATATCACATCACAACATGCGCTGCAAAAAACAAGTTAGACGTCCTCTACTTTGTTGTTGCAGGTTTTACGTGGCTGCTACGGGCTGAGCAAGAACCGTTCTTACCTACGCATCAAAACCACAACGATTTTTCGTCAAGTGTGCTGTTTTAACCTTCAACAAGGACCGGGCGTACTCACACTCGATTCAACTAAAGTTGGAGAAACTGACACCCGCCAGCCACCTGTGTGCGAAGCACGTCGGTAGAACCAGTCTCGCATAAGCGTACGCGTAATGTCGGTCCGGGCCGCTTCATCCAACAATACTGCCGAATCAAAGTATGACATGCTCGTAAGCAGTATGACTATTATCGACCACAACTCTTTGTGTTCTACTCGTGCATATAACATCTACGCATAGACCTGGCTCAGATGCCACTGTTGGGGAACACAGTAATTTCAAAAAAACTCCTACGCACACGCAAGATCTATCATGGTGATGCATAGCAACGAGAGGGGAGAGTGTAGTCCATGTACCCTCGTAGACCGTAAGCGGAAGTGTTATGATGACACGGTTGATGTAGTCGTACGTCTTCATGATCTGACCGATCCTAGTACCCGTGATGTCCCACGAACTCTCGATCCAGCTGAGTGTCGAGGGAGAGCTTCATCAGCACGACGGTGTGATGATGGTGATGATGAAGCTACTGGCGCAGGGCTTCGCCTAAGCACTGCAATGATATGACGAGGTGGATTATGGTGGAGGGGGGCACCGCGCACTGGTAAGAGATCAATGATCAACTTGTGTGTCTATGGGGTGCCCCCATCCCCCGTATATAAAGGAGTGGAGGAGGGAGAGGGCCGACCCTCTATGGCCGAGAAGTCCTACTCCCACCAGGAGTAGGATTCCCCCCTTCCCTAGTTGGACTAGGAGAGAAGGAAGGGGGGAGAGAGGGAGGAAGGAAAGGTGGGCGCCGCCCCCCTTCCTTGTCCAATTCGGACCAGAGGGGAAGGGGGCGTGCGGCCTACCCTGGCTGCCCCTCTATCTCTCCACTAAAGCCCATTAGGGCCCATATACTCCCCAGGGGGTTCCGGTAACCCCCCGGTACTCCGGTATATGCCCGAACTCACTCGGAACCATTCCGATGTCCAAACATAGTCATCCAATATATTCGTATTTATGTATCGACCATTTCGAGACTCCTCGTCATGTCTGTGATCATATCCGGGACTCCGAAGAACCTCCGGTACATCAAAACACATAAATTCATAATACCGATTGTCACTGAACGTTAAGCGTGCGGACCCTACGGGTTCGAGAACTATGTAGACATGACCGAGACTCATCTCCGGTCAATAACCAATAGCGGAACCTAGATGCTCATATTGGTTCCTACATATTCTACAAAGATCTTTATCGGTCAAACCGCATAACAACATACGTTGTTCCTTTTGTCATCTGTATGTTACTTGCCCGAGATTCGATCGTCGGTATCTCAATACCTAGTTCAATCTCGTTACCGTCAAGTCTCTTTACTCATTCCGTAATGCATCATCCCGCAACTAACTCATTAGTCACAATGCTTGCAAGGCTTATAGTGATGTGCATTACCGAGAGGGCCTAGAGATACCTCTCCGATACTCGGAGTGACAAATCCTAATCTTGATATATGCCAACTCAACAAACACCATCGGAGACACCTGTAGAGCATCTTTATTATCACCCAGTTACGTCGTGACGTTTGATAGCACACTAAGCGTTCCTCCGGTATTCGGGAGTTGCATAATGTCATAGTCATAGGAACATGTATAAGTTATGAAGAAAGCAATAGCAACAAACTAAACGATCATCGTGTTAAGCTAACGGATGGGTCAAGTCAATCACATCATTCTCAAATGATGTGATCCCGTTTATCAGATGACAACTCTTTGTCCATGGCTAGGAAACTTAACCATCTTTGATTAATGAGCTAGTCAAGTAGAGGCATACTAGTGACACTCTGTTTGTCTATATATTCACACATGTACTAAGTTTCCCGTTAATACAATTCTATCATGAATAATAAACATTTATCATGATATAAGGAAATATAAAAAAACTTTATTATTGCCTCTAGGGCATATTTCCTTCAGACGACACATGGAATAGGTATAGAAAATGGATAGGTATGGCAAATACTCATATATGATGCTTAAACTAAGCAGATGGTGTAACAAAGTAGAAGTAATGCAAGAGGTTAGATGCAAAATATGTGCGACCAATACAACCTTGCCAAGTTAGAGAAAGCACCTTGATGGGTGAATAAGATAGGCCATCGTCCACCATGCCAAGTTTGTTAGCCAGTGGATTGTTTTGCAATATTCCTCTCGTGCGGCCATTCTCATATTCATTTTGATAATGTTCAATACCTGACATGCATGAAAACATAAAAACAAGTGAGATTATCTTTGTAATGTAGAAGTGATTCTAATCCAATACTTCCTCCCTGTAAACCCCTTTGTGCTATCTCTGCAATTCTTCTAAGAGGTGCCATGCATGCTGTAATTTGGTGTGTGCATTAATATAATGTGGCCTACTACTGAAAATATGAGAGCTCCAGAAGTGATGATACTTCGCAGATGACAGCTTCAACATATAGTAAAGAAGAACAAGTCGACCTGACCTGACAGATTCAAAATATACTAAGGGAGAATAACTCAACCTGACCAGTTGACCGCAAGAGAAGAGGATCATCTTAAAGAAGAGCAGAAGAGCAAGCAGATTGAAGATATTACAAGTCTTTCTATACAATGTCGGTTGGCCACCCATGATGAACCAGAGCGCACAGAGAAATACTATTCCTTCCGGTCTCTCCATTTGTGGCTCACATGCATTTTGAAACTAAAGTAGGAACATTTAGCTGACCAATTAAACATCTCTCAGTTTTACTAATATCAGCATAATATTATATTTGAATTTGTACAACTAAGCTTGTTTAGCTCGATGGGTGGAGCAGTGCTATTACGACACGAACCACGTAGGCTGATCGTGGTCATCATAAAATGGGGAAACCGTAAGCATCATGAGTATAGTGTTGACAGTGGCAGTGGGATGGCAGATCTGAAGCTGCAAACTGCACAAAGGGTAGTTAGCAACCGATGTTTGCTTTGAAATAACAACTAAGATTTAGTATTGACAAGAAAGTACATTCAACAAGTGACAAAGAAATGTAATTCTACTGTCTCTATATGTCGCGACATGCATTTGGAAACTCAAGTGGGACCTTTAGCTAACCAATTAAATGTGTCTATTAACTAATATTAGTATCATATCACAATCATATTTGAACAACTAAGCTTTGGAATTTTGTGTGTTGTGTTGTTTAGCTTGAAGGGTGGAGTAATGCTAGTACGACAGAAAGCACCTACGCAGATCATAGTAGAGTAGATAAAAGGGGAAAACCCTAAGCATCAAGAGTAAAATCAGGAAAGTGGAACTGGCTGGACCAGTGGGTGGCGCACATGCTTTTCGAAACGAATATAAGAACATTAGGTGACCAATTAAACATTCTCTGTTTTAGCAATATGAGCATCATATCAGATTCGTGTTTCAACATGTAAGCTTTGGAATTATGAGTGGCATGTTGTTTCGCTTGATGGGTTGAGGTCTTGAGGAGCAGTGCTAGCACGACACGAAGCAGTGAATCACCTACGATGATGGTAGTGAATATAAAGGGGGAGGGGAAACCATAAGCTTTACGAGTATAGTTACCGTGACATGGCGGATCTGAAGGTGCAAACCGGACAAAGCTACTTAGCAACCAATGTTTGCTCTCAACTAGCCACTACGATTTGGTACGGACAAGAAAAGTACAGTAAACAATTTACGATCTATTTTCCGAGTGAGATTAATAACTTAAGCACATATGGAGGAGTACCACCTCTCTTGCTACGCCGTGTAGGCCCCTGCTGATATGTTGATGGTGCTACGGGTGCGATGGTTGTCAGTGGCGGGGAAGAAGACTTTAGACGGCAGATGGCCGGGTCGAGGGATAAATCATGTTGCCGTGGACGAGGCGGTCGTAGGAGTGGCAATAGCAAGGTGGACGACGGCATTGTTGAAGCGAGATGACGTGATGAAAGGATCCTGGTCCGGTGCCATGGATGAGAGACGTCCATCTCTTGAAGTGGACGACGGGGTAGGGGTAGCGGCTCAGCAAGGTGGAGGATGGGGTGGCGGACGGAGGAGGCTGGCCGTAGTGGGGAGGTTGTCGTGGCGCCGATGGTGTATGAATGGGGAAATGGAGGGGGAGGGGGGATATCAAACTTTGGGACACGCTTGTCTGAAATGTGGGAAAGTTACGAACTTATACCCCATTTTAAATTCTGGACATCACGTCGGTTGGGGATAGGACGGTAATCTCGCATCTCCCAAATATTTGCCGGTAATGATTTCGGGCTAGGAGAGGGTGTTTTGCCGCCCACGGTTGACGCCCACGGTGTATGAATGGGGCTGACAGGTAGGGCGGTTGTGTCATGTCTGAGGGAAGTTACACATCTGCCCCTATTTAAAATATTAGCCTACATCGATTTCAGACGAGGAGAGTTTGTTTTGCCGCCCACCATGGATGAATGGGGAAATGGAGGGAGAGACACATGTCTTTAGAATGAGCTTGAATCAAATGTGTTTTGCCGCCCACGTTTGGCGCCCACCATGTTTGAATGGGCTCAGAGGCCGTCGTGTCACGTTTGACTGAAGTTACTAGTCTACCCCTATCGACAGCAGTGTAAATCCGGTTGATAAGGATGTCAAGTGTCAGGGGGTAGACAGTAATTTCCATATCACAAACAGTTGCTTTGGGCAGCCAACAAATGATAGTGGGTGTTTAGCCGCTTCGTTCAAAACTTGGGAGAATTAGCATTCACATTTGCCCTGGGCCCTAGCAACTAAATCCAAATCCAATTTTTATTCGATTACGAATATCCACAGATAATTCTACGTTTTGTTATTTATTTCTTCAAAGCCACAACTGTCGGGGATTCTGACTCGTCGAGCACCTATGGGGACGGAGCCCCTTCTCGGTTCGGCGGGGGGCGGAGGCCGCGTGAAGAGCGGATCGAGGCGAGGCACGCGGTGTTTTTTTACCCAGCTTCGGAGCTCTCCGGAGAGATAATACTCCTACTGCTGCTTTGTGGATTGTATTGAGTTCTCGCTCGGGAGCGCCGAGTGCTACAGTACACTCGAGCAGCTAACGAGACCGAGCGCCTCTCTGAGGATCGATCCCCCCTACGTTGTGCATGGGCCTCCTTTTATATGTCCAAGGGGTCTCCAACAGGTGGCAACGTAGGTAAGGGTAAAAGTGTAAATATGCTGCGGTAGGTACAGCTACCTACACAGTGTATCATACCTAACCCTGACGGCAGGGGACAAAGGCATTAAATGCCCGTCTATGTCGCCCAGACGGTGCAGAAAAGGGACCGTCAGGGGCGCTATCGCTCGCCACGATGGCGATCCTGTCAGCGTTGCATGCCATAGTGTACCCCTGGCTGCATAGCCTCCCGCCACGTATGCTGGGAAGGGTCCCGGAGCGACACGTAGGTGGGTGAGCTGGAGCGCGGGTACAGAGTGGCTGCCTGCCGCGGCAAGTGCCTTGCCGCGGCCGTTGCCTTGTCGCGCTCGGGAACTTGTCGCTCGCCGGGTCCTGCCGGGACGCGTGGCGTGCCGCGGCAGGTTCTTTGAGATGCTCTTGTTGGGCTTCTCGGCAAGCTCCTCTTGCCGGGGTCTTGTACCTTGAATGGCCTTCCCGGCAAGCTCCTCTTGCTGGGGACTTGTCTTCTTGACTTAAATATTTTGTTCTCGAATGGCTCTAAAGGAACCATAGAGAGCCTTGGTGATCACCTGGCGGGCCTTGCCGCGGGGTGCTGCGACTGCCCGTGCACAAGTTCAGGATACTAGAGTACCCCTACTTTAGTACACCGACAGGAGCCCCCGGGCCTGGGTCACACACGGTGTCTAGCGCTGTTGGGCCAGGCCCAAAACAGGGCACGGGCACACACGGCCCGGGTCGCGTTGTCCCTTGCTCCGCATCCACCACGCCCTCCCGAACGGCACGCGTCGATTGCGGCGTCGTGGGAGAGGTCGTGGGTGGTTCCTTTACTCGGAAAGGCGGAACGTCTGCCCCCTGGCGGTTCGTATCTTCCTCATAAACGGAGGGAGGCGTGGAGGCGTGGTCTTCGAGGCGTCCACCCCCCACGATCACGGGGTGGGGAGAGGTCGCCTCATCCGTCGCCTCAACTCTGCTCTCCCGCCACGCGGCTTCCATGCGCTTGGAGTGGCGAACGGTGGAGGCGGGAAACCGGGTCGCCACGGGTCGAGGCAGCGGGTCGGGCCCAGTTCCCTGCGCCTTCTGCATCTCGATTGGCTGAGCGGGGCGGCCGAGCCCCCACCCCTCTCCTTTATAAGGAGCAGGACGGGGGGACGGAAGCTCGCATTCTCTCATCTCCTTCTTTCTTCACCTTCTGCTCCTCTTTCTTCCATCCGCCATGGAGAAAGGGAACCCTGGTCCCTCGACGGTAGCGACGAGGGTTGCCGCTAGGCAACGCGTTCCTCCTCCCTCCGCACCTGTGGCGGCAGAGCAAGTCGCAAGGGGAAGAGGGAGGGGACGAGGTCGAGGGCGAGGCCGAGGCGGTCGGGGAAGAGGCGGGCGAGGTAGCTCGCCGGCCTCGCCTCCGCCAACAGATCCTCTCCCCGTGGCGGACCACATCGGGGATGATCCTTGCGAGTTCTTCGTCAGGCTGCGTCGGCCGCCTCGTCGCCGCCTTCGTCTCTCGACTCCATTTGCGATCCCGACTCCATTTGCGAGTGTGATGGAGTTGGATCCGCCCGAGACACTGAGGTTGCACATGAGGGGCTGCGGAATCAGTGGTACGCGAGTCCGTGTCGACTTCCCGGCCCCTGATGTGATGTATCTTGGTCGAGGGTGGAAGACGTTCACCCGCATCCACAGCTTGACGGCGGGCCTCACCCTCCATTTTAAGCTGATGGAGGGCGGTCTCCTCTCCGTCAAGGTCTTCGGGTGCTTCGGGACTCGGGCACGGTGCTGCGTGGAGAGCTCCTCCGATAGTGAAGGCTCCTCCTTGAGCGGGAGTGACGAGGAAGACAGCGACAGCGGCGAGGAGGGCAACGGGCGGCGGGATGACGGGTCCAACTAGGTGTCGGGCGCCGCTCTGCGGGGCACCGGCGACCCCATCATCCGCGTCGCTGGCTCCTGGAGCTTCTCGGGGAGGCTGCGGAAGAGGAAGAGGGCAGGCGGCAAGGCCATCAACTTGGAGTACAAGGGCACGACGCCCTCGACAGCGTGCTGACGTCCTCCCGCCTCGTCTTCAAGCTTTGCTTCTGGCGCCGCCATCACCATGCTGTCGCGACGTCCTGTTGGTGTCTTCTGGCACCCGTAGTTCATCTAGGCGCCCCTTTTGCCCTTTTCGCCTCCTTGACCTGTCTCCTGAAGATAGGGACAAGAGAGGGATTACGGGCACCTTATCTCTTTTTAGTTTGTAAGCCCTTGGGCCTTAGTTGCGTTTAAAACTTGTAATCCCATTATTCATGTTCTTCATCCTCTTATGAACTGTACCTGAGTGGAATGCTTTTTAATGAAAAGGGGATGCTTGCCGGGTCACTTGTCTCGCGGGTGGAACCCACATCAAGGAGCGAATCCTTTATATCTTTTAAGATAGACACTTTCTTTCCCGGCAGCAGGCCCTGCCTTCTTCCCACGTCGCTCGCCCTTTCTCACGCTCTTGGCGGAGGCAGGGAGGAGGCGGGATCAGGCTCCATGCTTCGTCCTTTAGCTGCCGCGACTACGACCTTACCTGGCCCTGGGGACGGGCCCTAGGGCCTAGAGTTAAGGGAGCATGGTAACTTTTAGGAAGAAACGAGGTTTCACATACCTCAATCCATAAGAGAATGCATGATAAGGGATAAAAAAACTTATCCGAGATAGCAGCCCCCGGCACTCTGGTTCGCCGTGGGCTAATCCTTGCACTTGCAGCCCCCGGCATTACTGGCTTGCCGGGATTTCGCAGCCCTCGGCAACACTGGCTTGCCGGGGTTCAGATGTTGGCCCGTCCTCCTCCTCCTTTTCGTCCTCAAGTGGTCCGGCAAGGATATGGTGAGTCCTGTGAACCAGGGAAACAAAATAACAGCAAAGGGACGCACGCTCGACCTCTAAGTTAGGGGTTAGCCACTACTAAGCACTATCAACCCTAACCAAGAACGAGACTTGACTCAGCATGCATGCTAAAACTCAGGGCACCAGCGCTTTATCTTCGCTCAGGGTCTGCGCCTGGCTTTGTACAAAGGATTACATGCAACAGCGGCAAGACTTGTACAAAATGGTGGTTGCCGAACAGGGTCCGACAACCGCGCCTTATGGGTAAAACTTACGAAGATGCTCGATGTTCCAGGAGTTGCTCACCGGAAAGCCATCCTCGGTCTCAAGGCGGACAGCGCCAGGCCTAGTGACTCGTTTCACCCGGTAAGGGCCTTCCCACTTCGGCGTCAACTTGTTGGAATTCTTGGCGGAATGAACGCGCCGAAGAACAAGGTCGCCTTCCTCGAGACTTCTGGCTTTAACTTTGCGGCTATGGTAGCAGCGCAAAGCTTGCTGGTATCTAGCAGCTCGTACAACAGCCTGAAGACGGTCCTCCTCAAGGAGCAACGCGTCATCTTGCCGCAACTGCTCTTGCTCAAGCTCATCATAAGCGAGCACTCGAGGTGATCCATATACGAGTTCCGTGGGGATAACTGCCTCTGCTCCATAGACTAGAGCGAAAGGTGTCTGGCCAGTGGCTCGATTTGGCGTCGTCCTGATCGACCAAAGAACCACCGGCAGCTCCTCGATCCAGTTTCTTCCGCACTTGTGCAGCCTGTCGAAAGTCCGGGTCTTGAGTCCATGCAGCACTTCAGCATTTGCCCTCTCTGCTTGATCGTTGCTCCTGGGGTGAGCAACAGAAGCGAAGCAGACCTTGGAGCCAAGGTCGTGGACGTACTGCATGAAGTTGCGACTCGTGAATTGTGTACCATTGTCGGTAATGATCCTGTTAGGGATTCCGAAGTGGCAAACAATCGACCTGAAGAACTTGACTGCTGACTGTGCTGTCACCTTCCTCATTGGTTCCACTTCTGGCCACTTTGTGAACTTGTCGATTGCGACGTACAAGTACTCAAAGCCCCCGACTGCTCGGGGGAAAGGGCCGAGGATGTCGAGCCCCCAGACCGAAAATGGCCAGGATAAAGGGATTGCCTGGAGAGCTTGAGCTAGTTGGTGTATCTGCTTGGAATGGAACTGGCACGCTTCACACTTGGTTACTTGTGCAGTTGCATCCTGGAGGGCTGTTGGCCAAAAGAAACCTTGCCGGAACGCTTTGCCGACAAGTGCTCTGGCGCCAATGTGATGACCACATATGCCTCCATGCACCTCTGCCAACAGCTTCTGTCCATCTTCCCGGGGAATACACTTCAATTTCACTCCGTTGAGCCTTCTTCTGTACAGTGCGTTGTCAACGAACTGGTACATACTAGACTGCCGGGCTACTCTTTCCGCTTCTTCTAGCTCTTCGGGAAGTTCTCCTGACTGGAGGAAACGGACGATCTGTTGTGCCCATGCTGGAGCCTGCGGCTCGACAACAAGGACTAAAGTCATATCTGCTGCTGCGGGAACATCCGCTTCTACGGCGAGAACCCGCGGTTTAGCCGGAGCTTGATGATCCCCGGCAAGTTTGCCGGAGCGAAACTTGTTGGGAGCGTCTGCTTCAACGAAACAAACCCTGGGGCTTGTCGGAGCAGACTGCTCCTCAGCACTCTTGGTGTTGATCTTGGGGACCCTCTTGGCGGCGGCTTTGGGAAGCTCAACCGGAAGATAGTCACCAGAAATCAACTTTCTCTTCCTGCTCTGTCCAGTTGGTGGCGTCACGGATGGCTGAGTCAGCTTGAGCACAAAGATCCCTGGTTCCACAGGTAACATAAATGCCGCGCACTTTGACAGGCCATCAGCGATGTCGTTCTGAGCTCTAGGAACATGTTCCATCTGTAGGCCGACAAAGCGCTCTTCCAGCTTCCTCACTTCATCAACGTAAGCTTCCATCAACGGACTCTGATAATCCTTGTTTACTTGGCGGACGACAAGCTGCGAGTCACCCCTGACAATGAGTTGCTTGATCCCAAGGCCTGCCGCGATCCTGAGACCGGCGAGCAATCCTTCATACTCTGCAATATTGTTTGTTGCTTGCTCCTTGGGAAAGTGCATCTGGACCACGTACTTGAGGTGCTCTCCGGTGGGTGCGACAAGCAGCACGCCAGCACCAGCACCTTGTAGCGAGAATGCGCCATCAAAGTACATCAGCCACTCTTTGTTTGCTTCCTTGACGGGATGCTCATCTCTGGGGTTTCTTCGTCAGGTGTTGGCGTCCATTCTGCTATGAATTCTGCCAATGCTCTGCTTTGAATAGTTGAAGTGCTCTCAAACTTGAGGCCAAAGCTCGACAGTTCCAATGCCCACTCAACAATCCTGCCTGTTGCTTCTGGATTCTGCAGTATCCTCTTCAGCGGAAAGCGAGTGACAACTGTGATCTCATGTGCCTGGAAGTAATGGCGCAGATTTCTCGAGGCCATAAGAAGGCCAAAAAGCAACTTCTGCACACCAGAGTACCTCGACCTAGCCCCCTGCAGAAGGGAACTTACAAAGTAGACTGGGCGCTGCACCATTTTCTTCTGTATCCCTTCGCACATCTGCGCAGATCTATCTTCGTCGGGACCAGAGCTCGTCGGGGAAGCCCCTTGCTTGTCGCTGGATGCGCTTGCCGCGGTTGCTGGCTCATCATCTGCCTCTCTCTCCGCTACTAACGCAGCACTAACCACTTGATTGGTTGCCGCCAGATATAGCAGCAACTTCTCTTGTGGTTTAGGTGCGACAAGTATTGGAGTGGAGGACATGTATCTCTTCAAGTCCTGCAGCGCAGCCTCCGCTTCCGGAGTCCATTTCATTGGACCTGCCTTTTTCAAGATTTTGAAAAATGGCAGGGCGCGCTCAGCAGACTTAGAGATAAACCTGCTGAGAGCCGCCACGCAGCCGGCAAGTTTTCGTACATCCTTGACGCGCTTTGGTGCTTCGATCTGCTCAATGGCCTTGATCTTGTCGGGATTGGCTTCAATCCCCTGCTGGGACACAAAGAACCCGAGAAGCTTGCCGGAAGGGACTCCAAACACGCACTTCTCGGGGTTGAGCTTGAGGCTGATCTTACGTAGATTTGCAAAAGTTTCTTCTAGATCTTGAATCAGAGTTGACTTGTCTCTGCTTTTGACCACTATATCATCCATGTAGGCTTCCACATTCCTGTGTATTTGCGGCTCAAAAGCAGTATGGACGACCCTTGCAAATGTTGAACCAACATTCTTCAAACCGAAAGGCATCCATACAAAACAGTACGTGCCACATGGAGTGATGAACGCGGTTTTCTCCTCATCCTCTTCTGCCATGAAGATCTAATGGTATCCTGAGTATGCGTCAAGAAACGAAAGCAAGTCGCATCCGACTGTGGAGTCAACAATCTGGTCAATGCGCGGCAAGGGAAATGGGTCTTTGGGACAAGCTTTGTTGACATCGGTGAAGTCGATGCAAAGTCTCCATTTCCCGTTCGCCTTGCGCACGACTACAGGATTAGCCAACCACGTAGGATGGAGCACTCCTCTGATGAGGCCTGCTGCTTCCAACTTCTTGATCTCTTCGGCGATGAACTCTTGGTGCTCCACCGCTTGTTTCCTGACTCTCTGCTTGACGGGTCGCGCGTGAGGACAGACGGCGAGGTGGTGCTCGATTACTTTCCTGGGAACGCCGGGGATGTCAGACGGTTGCCATGCAAACACGTCGACATTCGCCCGCAGGAAAGCAACGAGCGCGCTTTCCTATTTAGGGTCGAGAGTGGCACTGATGGTGAAGGTACTACCAGTGCCGTCCTCCTTGGCAGACACCTTCTTGGTTGCTGGTGGAGCTGCCATTGTCTTCTTACACTTGCCGGTGGAGCTCGATGGTGCGTCCTCGACGGTAGCGCAGCACTCCGAAGATGTGCGCTTGCCGGAGTGGGCATCAGAGCTCTTGCCGGACTTGGTCTTCTTCTTCCCCCCCGGGAGCTTCAACGGCAAGTGTCTCGCGATCCGCGGCGGCTGCTGCTTCCCGTTAGATCTTGTCGGCACAGATGAGAGCGTCTTTCTTGTCGCCATGTACAGAGATGACATTTATCGGGCCCGGCATCTTCAGCATGTTGTACGCGTAGTGAGAGGCCGTCATGAACTTGGCGAGCGCTGGACGGCCGAGAATTCCATTGTAAGGCAATGGAAAATCGGCAACGTCGAAAGTGATCCTCTCAGTCCTGAAGTTCAACTCACTGCCAAATGTCACCGGCAGCGTGATCTTCCCCTTCGGCTTGCTCCTTCCCGGGTTGATTCCTTGAAACGTGTCGGTCTCTTCGAGCTCGCTGTCAGGGACTTGGAGTCTCCGAAGTACAGCGGAGGAGATCAGGTTCAAGCCGACCCCGCCGTCAACTAGCATCTTAGTGACCTTGAGGTTGGGGATAGTTGGTGAGACCAACATCGGCAAACACCCGACAGCAGTTGTGCGATCGGGGTGGTCCTCAATATCAAAGATGATAGGCGTGCTGGACCATTTCAGAAGCTTGCGTGACTCGACGGGTGGTTCTGCTGCATTAACTTCCCGTACCCACTGCTTGAGTTGGCGGTGTGAAGTATGCAGAGAAGCACCGCCGTCAACGCACAAAACTTTTGTGGCTCTCTGGAACTCCTGCTCGCTGGTCTCGGCATCATCCATGTCTTCGTCATCGTCGTCATCTTCATCCTTGTCGCGGCCGCGGGGAGGTCTGTCGCCTTGCCGCTGCTTGGTGTTTTCGCGGCGTCCCCCCCGGCCAGTGCGCTTCGTACCAGATCCTCCAGCACCTCCTTGGGCCTTCTCCTTGTCGCGTCTCTCGTACTCGGCCTTTTGCAGCTCAACGAGCTGTTCGACCTTCTTGCAGCTCTGGAGGTCATGGCCTTTGGTGCGGTGAATCTTGCAGTACTGCTTGTTGGTGCCATCCTGCTTGTCGGCGGCCGCCACAGCCTGGCAGTTGGCGCATGCGGCAACCTCCTTGCCGGAGCCATCAGTCTTGGCTATCTTGGCGCCACCTTCATTGCCGGATTGCTCGACAACTAGCACATCTTTGCCTTTCCTCTTCCTGTTGTTCCGCCGTCTATTTTTGCTTGATGGGGCGGCGTCGTCGCTGTTAGATCCTGCGGTTCCTACGTTCTCTCCGGGGAGTTTCCTTCCTTCCTCAGCACGTGCACATCTGTCGGCCAGGGCATACAGCTCGCTGACGTCTCTGATCTTGCACATCGCCATCTCCTCCCGCATCCTGCGGTTGCGCATGTTCTGATGGAATGCACTGATGACCGCGGCAGGGTGGACGTCCGGGATGTTGCGTTGCACTTGGCTGAATCTCTGGATGTACTTACGTAGAGGCTCCCCTTCCTTCTAGGCAAGCAGGTGAAGATCACTCTCCTGGCCATGGGGTTTGTGGCCGCCTGTAAAGGCGCCGACAAACTAATGGCATAGGTCCGCCCAGGAAGATATGGAGTTTTCCGGCAAGTGCATGAGCCAGGACCTGACGTTGGGCTTGAGCACCAGAGGGAAGTAATTGGCGAGGATCTTGTCGTCCCGCCAGAGATGTCGGGGATTCTGACTCCTCGAGCACCTATGGGGACAGAGCCCCTTCTCGGTTCGGTGGGGGGCGGAGGCCACGCGAAGAGCGGATCGAGGCGAGGCACGCGGGGTTTTTTTACCCAGCTTCAGAGCTCTCCGGAGAGATAATACTCCTACTGCTGCTTTGTGGATTGTATTGAGTTCTCGCTCGGGAGCGCCGAGTGCTACGGTACACTCGAGCAGCTAACGAGACCGAGCGCTTCTCTGAGGATCGATCCCCCCCTACGTTGTGCATGTGCCTCCTTTTATATGTCCAAGGGGCCTCCAACAGGTGGCAACGTAGGTAAGGGTAAAAGTGTAAATATGCTGCGGTAGGTACAACTACCTACACAGTGTATCATACCTAACCCTGGCGGCAGGGGACAAAGGCATTAAATGCCCGTCTACATCGCCCAGACGATGCAGAAAAGGGACCGTTAGGGGCGCTATCGCTCGCCACGATGGTGATCCTGTCAGCGCTGCATGCCATAGTGTACCCCTGGCTGCACAGCCTCCCGCCACGTACGCTGGGAAGGGTCCCGGAGCGACACGTAGGTGGGTGAGCTGGAGCGCGGGTACAGAGTGGCTACCTGCCGCGGCAAGTGCCTTGCCGCGGCCGTTGCCTTGTCGCGCCCAGAAACTTGTCGCTCGTCGGGTCCTGCCGGGACGCGTGGCGTGCCACGGCAGGTTCTTTGAGATGCTCTTGTTGGGCTTCCCGGCAAGCTCCTCTTGTCGGGGTCTTGTACCTTGAATGGCCTTCCCGGCAAGCTCCTCTTGCCGGGGACTTGTCTTCTTGACTTAAATATTTTGTTCTCGAATGGCTCCAGGGGAACCATAGAGAGCCTTGGTGATCACCTGGCGAGCCTTGCCGCGGGGTGCTGCGACTGCCCGTGCACAAGTTCGGGATACTAGAGTACCCCTACTTTAGTACACCGACAACAACAAAGATTTATTCCACCTTTATATATGATTATGATTTAGAAATGCCATGATCTTCGAATTCAGTAGGTTGGATACACTTTGAGTCAAACAGTTATTTCATCCAATACAATATGCTCTCACGAAAAACAGTTCACCTTATGTCAATCATACAAGTACTGAGGATTACCTCGCCTAGAAAAAACGGATCACTACAACTCATGGACAACATAGGGGGTCTTACAACATAATCCATTCAGAGACATGACACAACATGCAAGTACAATAATTTAATGTCAATTTCAACTGGTATCTAAAGATGAACTGGGATTACCCTAGGCTTCAAGATAGCAGAAGCAACAGGACTTCCTCCATCTTCAAATGCAACATTCTGCCTGTAGTAGAGCCTCAAGAACTATAATATCTGTGCTCAGACTGCTCTCCGGCGGTGTTGCCTCTGAACTGCTACCATCTGGTAACATGGATGGTGTAGGATCAGAAGTATGTCTAGAGGGGGGGGGGGTGATTAGACTACTTGGCTAGATAAAAACTTAACCTTTTCCCAATTTTAGTTCTTGGCAGATTTTAGCAACTTTTAGGACAAGTCAAGGAATCATCACGCATCCTTCATTTTGAACTTGTCAAGTTGACTTTGAAGCACATCCAATTTGGATTCCTTGACGGAGTCGGTACCTTCGTGCATATCAATCAAAGTATCCCAAATTTCCTTTGCATTCTCAAGACGGCTGATTTTGTTGAATTCTTCGGGGAACAATCCGTTGAAGAGAATATCACAAGCTTGAGCGTTGTATTGTAGCATCTTCAACTCATCCGCGGTAGCTTCACGGTTTGGTTCTTTCCCATCAAAGAAGTCACGTTGCAAACCAACACACACAATAGCCCAAACGGCGGGGTTATGTCCAAGAATATGCATTTTCATTTTATGCTTCCAACTAGCAAAATTAGTACCATCAAAGTAAGGGCCTCTACGGTGATAATTTCCCTCGCTAGACGCCATACTCTCCTAGGTTGTGAAACCAAGGCTATGACCACCAAAAGCTATGGAAATCAAAGCAAATGGAGACCAAAGCTCTGATACCACTTGTAGGATCGGAAGTATGTCTAGAGAAGGGGGTGATTAGACTACTTGACCAAATAAAAACTTAACCTTTTCCCAATTTTAGTTCTTGGCAGATTTTAGCAACTTTTAGGACAAGTCAAGCAATCATCACGCAATTCAAGCAAGCATGCAAAGAGTATATGAGCAGCGAAAAGTAAAGCATGCAACTTGCAAGAATGTAAAGGGAAAGGTTTGGAGAATTCAAACGCTATTGGAGACACGGATGTTTTTCCCGTGGTTTGGATAGGTGGTGCTATCCTACATCCACGTTGATGGAGACTTCAACCCACGAAGGGTAACGGTTGCGCGAGTCCACGGAGGGCTCCACCCACGAAGGGTCCACGAAGAAGCAACCTTGTCTATCCCACCATGGCCATCGCCCACGAAGGACTTGCCTCACTAGCGGTAGATCTTCACGAAGTAGGCGATCTCCTTGCCCTTACAAACTCCTTGGTTCAACTCCACAATCTTGTCGGAGGCTCCCAAGTGACACCTAGCCAATCTAGGAGACACCACTCTCCAAGAAGTAACAAATGGTGTGTTGATGATGAACTCCTTGCTCTTGTGCTTCAAATGATAGTCTCCCCAACACTCAACTCTCTCTCACAGGATTTGGATTTGGTGGAAAGAAGATTTGAGTGGAAAGCAACTTGGGGAAGGCTAGAGATCAAGATTCATATGGTAGGAATGGAATATCTTGGCCTCAACACAAGGGTAGGTGGTTCTCTCTCAGAACATATGAGTTGGAAGTGTAGATGTGTTCTGATGGCTCTCTCCACGAATGAAGAGGAGGTGGAGGGGTATATATAGCCTCCACACAAAATCCAACCGTTACACACGATTTACCAATCTCGGTGGGACCGAATCAACAAACTCGGTCGGACTGAAATAGTAAACCTAGTGACCGTTAGAGATTTTCGGTGGGACTGACATGCAACTCGGTAGGACCGATATGGTTAGGGTTAGGGCATAACGTAATCTCGGTGAGACCAGTTACACAAACTCGGTGAGACCGATTTTGGTAATAGGCTAACCAGAGAGTTGGTCAGGTAAACTCGGTGGGACCGATTTGCTCTTTCGGTGAGACCGAAAAGTTACAAAAGGGAAACAGAGAGTTTGCATTGCAATCTCGGTGGGACTGATCCGCTCTTTCGGTGAGACCGAAAAGTTACGAAAAGGAAACAGAGAAATTGCAATCCCATCTCGGTAAGACCTGGATCCCTATCGGTAGAACCGATTTGCTAGGGTTTGGCAGTGGCTTATGACATGTGAAACTCGGTGGCACCGGATAGAAAGAATCGGTAGGACCGAGTTTGGCTTTGGGTTTAGGTCAATTGTGGATATGGGAAAGTAGCTGAGGATTTTGGAGCATATCATTAAGCACATGAAGCAAAAGGCTCATTAAGCAACACCTCATCCCTCCTTAATAGTATTGGCTTTTCCTATGGACTTAATGTGATCTTGGATCACTAAAATGTAAAATGAAGAGTCTTGAGCTTTTGAGCTTGAGCCAATCCTTTGTCCTTAGCATTTTGAGGGTTCCACTTTCACCATCCATGCCATGCCAATCATTGAGCTTTCCTAAAATAATTATCTTGGAATAGCATTAGCTCAATGAGCTATATGTTGTTATGAATTACCAAAACCACCTAGGGATAGTTGCACTTTCAGTCTCCCCCTTTTTGGTAATTGATGACAACATATAGATCAAAGCTTCGACAAATGATAATAAGAATGAATTATATCGTCGCTTTGAGAAGTATGTGATAAGTAAGAGCTCCCCCTAAATTTGTGCATATTTAAAATTTGCTTTGGACTGCAAATGCACAAAGAGTTAGAATTATGGGTTACTCTTCCATGTCACATACATCTTGGTGGAGCGCTCAAAATGATAATAATGAAATATATGCACTCATCACCAAGGAAAAGTGAATGATCACATAAGATAGATAAGATAATATCAAGCATGCATAAGTGTAGCTTATGATCAAACACATGATCATCAATGTCTCACAAGCATATCGAAGTGTCTCGACCAAAAGCAAACAATGTTTGAAAAACCACCAAATAAAGCAAGAGAGAAAACAACACACTCTCTCGCGAAGCCTATGATCTATACATTTTTCTCCCCCTTTGGCAACAAGTTACCAAAAAGTTCCTAGAAAATGCATAGTGCTAAATCGACACTCAGGCTTGATCTTCTGGTGGTGGTGGAGTCTGGATCACTCCAAGGACGAAGGCTTCTGTAGACGTGGTTGGAGTTGGAGCTGAAGTGGATGCTGGAGCTGGTTGGGCTGGTGCTGTGGCTGGAGCTGAGGCGGTGGCTCTTGTGTCAGGAACTGGCACTGCACTGGACCTCTGAGCTCGTGGCACTCTGGCAAATGCATCAGTGGTAGTCTTCCCTTTCCTCTACTGCATGTCATCTTGAAGTTGCTCCACTGCAGACTGAATCTTTGTCACTTTGACATCCAAGTCATAGAACTTTTGTTCTACGATTCTCTCTAAGCTCTCCTGATTCTAATTGAGGGTGGCCAGTCCTTTCTCTATCCTCAGGGTGGATGCAATCAAGTAACTGAGATGCTCTTTCTTGGTTTTCAAGAAATATTCAGATGCCTCCTCTTGAGTTGGCATCTTTGCAGCTTACTCCTTCCTTGCCTTCTCCTTCTGTGCTTGTGCATGGGCTGAAGATGGTTCATCCTTGTTCATCACAACTTCATTATCTTCAAAATCTGGATGAATACGCAAATGTTCCTTGTCCAAGAGGTATATGCCTGTGCCCATCTTGGAGTTGATCAGCTCCTGGATCTGAGGGGCATATCCACAGCTCCTCTTCTAGTCTGCTGCAGTCCTCTTGATTGTTTCTACCATGAGGCTCATGACTTTGAATTTTTGTGGCACATCAAATATATGAAGCAAGTTGATTGCATGGCCTCTGATCATCTTGTGATCACCTGACTTGGGCAACAAGGTGTGCCTCAGTATCCAATTGATGGTTGGCAATCCTGACAGAAGATAACGTACTAATCCAAACTTGAAAGTGTCAAGTGCCTTGTTTGGGATCTCTTTGTACATATTTGACATAGAGTTGTGGTCCATCTTCTTCTTGGCATAAATGTCTAGGTCATCCTCATGCTCCTCTGGGGCATTTATGAGTTGTGCCCACTCAACAACTGTTGATTGGTACCTCGTACCTTCAGACATCCATAAAATTCTGCCATCTGGATAAAAATGTGCTGTGGAGTAGAACTGCATGATCAGCTCTTCATTCCACTTTGTGAGCTTCTGCCCAACAAAGTCAACTACTCCACATGCCTTGAAGCTGTCTTGCACTCCAGGATAGTGCTCTTCATTGTCCTTGATGTATTCCCAGTCGACCCATCTCATATCACACACAATGGGCTTCTTGTCCAATAAGACTGTCTCATAGAAGTCCTGTTGTTCCTTAGTGTGGAACCTGTAGTCAACATCAGTCCTCCTCCTGGTAGCATATGGATCCTCTGCTCTCCACTTTCTCAGTCCTGATTCTCTTCTGATCTTCATATCCTTAGCCACAGGATGAGCATCATTGTGGTCTGGGATCTTGGGCTTCAACTTTCTGAGAACTTGGCCTTCCCCTTCTTCTGCAGTGTTAGGCACCGGGGCCTTGTTCTTCTCAGCTGCTGGGATGCTCCTTGTATTACTCTTTGGAGCTGTCTTGGCCTTTGATGCTTCCTTGGGTGCTTCCTTGGGCTTAGATGTAGTAGCCCCTGAATTGATAGCATCACCCATTAGCTTGGGTGCCTTAGGTGCTGGTGCAACAACCTCTTCTTCTTCTTCTTCCTCATCATAAGAATGCTGTTCAAATTCAGCCATTGGATCAACTTTCTTGCACCATCTACCTCTTTTCCTTTCCTTCTTCCCTTTAGCAGCAACTGACTCTTTGGGTGCAGGCTTCTCAGGAATCTTTGTTGAGGCTCTGGCCTTTGGCATGGGCTGCCTGCCTGCTGGCCTTTTGACCTTTAAGCCTGGCTTGGTGCTCTGTCTTGAGCCATGCTCTTTCCTGAGCACAACTTTCTTGGAAGTGTCTTCCTCTTCTGCCACATAGTCCTCATCCTCTGATTCTGAGGTTCTCTTCTTCCTTTGTCTTGTGGCATCTTTTGGCAGGTTGCTAGGGGTGCTCCTGCTGCCTTCATCTGAAGAACTGGAGGGACTAGTGCCCTCACTCATCTGCACTGGCTGTTCTGACATGTTCTGGCTATCACTCTGGTCTGACATGATGAACAAGCTGACTGCTGACCCTGTGAATAGTTTATAAATGAGGTAGAGTGGATGAGCATCACAAAATGCAGAGATTTTTGCAAAAGAATGATTCAAAAACTTGGTTTTAGTTTCCCACAGAAATCATTTCGGATCTACCGATTTTTAAACTCGGTGATACAGAAGCAGTTTTTGGAACCTAAACTGGTGAACTCGGTCAAACCGAGTCACAGTTCGGTGGCACCGAGACTGCTAGGGTTTCACAAAGTTCCAAAATCGGTCACACCGATTAGCAGTACTCGGTCAGACTGAGTCTCACTTGTGCTATGGCATAAGCCAAATCGGTGGGACCGAGTTTTTCAACTCGGTGGGTTCGAGATGGTTTCGGCGGAAACCTAACCCTAAAATTTAAGAATCAAACCTATTCTACGAATTCATTTACTGGATAGGAGTTTATCAAACGTGGCTAGAATCAATATGATCACAATGTGCTAGGAATCGGATTGGGGAATAGCACAAAGATCGAGTCCATACCCTAGTTCGGCGGAGACTCGCTACGGCGGCAACGGCGGGGTTGAATCCCGTTGACGGCGATGGAGACCAGCGACTGGAGGCGGCTGGCGGCGAGGAGACGATCCGGAGACCACGTAGGCAGAGCGAGCTATCGCGCGGGCGAAAGGGTTCGGAGAAATTTCCAAATTTTTGCCCGTGTCTATATATAGCCCGACCCTGTCGGTGTGACCGAGTGGAACAACTCGGTGGCACCGAGATGCAAAACTATATACAGTTATTGCAACTCAGTGTGACCGAATGGTTCAAATCGGTTGCACCGAGGTTGAAAACATAGATCAACTTAATGATCTCGTTAAGACCGAAAGTGGGGTATCGGTCAGACCGAGAATCACAATGAGGTTTTGGAAGTTTAAGTTTATGACGAATCGGGGACTTCGAGTGCTCCTCACACAGAGTGGTTCGAATCTGACTTAATCAATTTTGTGATGTAGCATGAATAGAGTTTGAGACGAGAAAAGCATAGATAGCTAGAGAAGGTTCTTAGGCATTCTTGTCCATCCACTTGGCCAAAGAAAAATAAAGCCAAACAATCAAAACAACAAGTGGATGTCCTCGAATGAATAAAATATGCAACCAACATCCTCACACAATAAAATGGCAATTGAAATATGTGACAAAGCATGCACAACCAATTCTAGCATCTATCAAGCAATTGGCGATGACTAGGTCATCTATATATGAGTATATTGACTTAGGAGTCAAATGATAACACTTGATGATAGGTCATACTCATCGTTCAAGCTCAAGTGGGGTTACCACTTTTACATAAAGCATTGTTGTGTTCACATCGTTAGAGTTGCTTTAACTCAAGTCTTAGAGTAAAGCTCCCCCTAGATGTGATATCCCCCCTAAGAGGGATGAACTAACCTTGGGTTTTGTCGATGATGACTTCATGTAGATGTTGAAGATGTGGATGCTCAATGTTGATGTAGATCACTTGGAGCTATCCTTTTGAGTGAATTGCACTTTCAATACCTACATGGGTTAGTCCCACAAGGAACAAACAAGGATATCCATAGACATAGAGTGATGCACACACAAGACGATGTCTATGAAAGCTTTTAGGTTACCTTGTCCCTTGACTTACCAACAAGAGGGTTTGTGAGTCCTTGAACTAGTGCAAGATGTGGAAGTTGATTGCACTTGTTCTTGCCAAAATGATAAGAGTGAAGTATGTTGGCGGAGTCACCCTCAAGAACTCTCTAGTTCTTCTTCTTTTGGATCCACACCATCTTGATGGGAATCCTTGGAGTTGTAGTCGTACTTTATGAAGTGGAACTTGAAGTAGTCTTGGGAATCCACTTGACTAAGGTCTTAGGAGCTTCTTCAAATGCATCAATTTCCTCTTGAAGCTTGTCCTTGCCTTTTTGCTTGTAGTCTTGTGGTGGAAGATCATCTTGAGTTTGTGTCCCCTTGAAAGAAGTAGGATCATACTTCTCTTGTTGTGGAACAAACTTTGTCTTGGGGTATTGATCTTCTTCCCACTCAACTCCATTGGCATTGAACTTTCGTTCAAAGTCAACACCTTGATTCTTCCGGTGCCTTCCTTGCTTGCGTACAATTTCCTCGAATTTCTTACAACCGGCAAGGCTTTTGTACACTCCTTTCTCTATGATTCCCTTCAATAAGCTATTTTCTTGCTCAAGTGTAACTTGGCTAAGAGAATCATTAGTGGAATCAAGAGAACTACTAGAAGCAACAATATTGGATTTAACATGATCATTGTTACTACGAGAGGAAGAATCTTTCTTGTTCTTGTTACTAGACTTGACTTGAGGCATGTAAGTGGATAAGAGTAAATGCTTGGCAATGTAAGAAGAACTTTTCTTGCGGAGATCATCATTGATTGCCTTTAAAAACTCATGCTCTTGCTCAAGATTGAGCTTTTCAAAGCGTAACTTCTCATGAGCTCTTAAAAGTTCTCGATGATCTTCGAAGATAGTTTCATGAGCTAACTTAAGAGTGTTTAGTTCTTTAGTTAGAGCCTCAATTTTCTCCTTATCATTGTCATTCGTTTTATCTTGATTAGCATGATTAATTGACATTTCATCATAGTATTCATCACTAGAGTTGTCAACAAGTAAATCATCATCACCTAACAAGTCATCTTCATCACTATTAAAATCAACATACTCAGGGTGAGTTACCTTAGGACCTTTGGCCATGAAGCATCTTCCAATTCCTTCATTTGGTGAGTCAAATATGTCATAGGAGTTGGTTGACACAAGTGCTAGACCGGCAACACCTTCATCTTGAGTATAATAGGAATCGGAGTGATAACTTCTCTCGGAGTGGTTATCGGAGTCGGAGCCGAATACCCATTCACCAACATGAGCTTGATGTCTTCGTTTTGTGTAGCTCCTTGATGATTTTTCCTTTCTTTCCAAATCCTTGCTTCTCCGTGAGTATCTTCGTTCATAACGATCATCTCTACTCCTTCTCTCTCTTGATGGTGATTCTTCTCTTTTGCTTCTTCTTTTTGGAGAATCCTCTCTTCTTTTGTAGGGAGCCGTACACTCATTGGAATAGTGTCCGGGTCTTCCACAATTGTAGTAGTTTCGCTCTCGACTAGAAGATCTTTTGTCATTGTAGGACCTTGACTTGGAGCTTCTATCTTTGCTTCTACTCTTGTAGAACTTGTTGAAGTTCTTCACCATTAAGCTCAATTCTTCATTGAAATTTTGTTTCTCACTTGATGATGTGGGGGCTTCACATGAGGCTTTGTAGGCATCACTTGATTTGTTGTGAAGTTCCTCTTTATCCTTGAGCGACATCTCATGAGCAACAATCCTTCCAATGACCTCCGTTGGCTTGAGATGTTTGTAATTGGGCATCATTTGGATCAATGTGCACACGGTATCATATTTTCCATCCAAGGCTCTTAGGATCTTCTTGATGATGAATCTATCGGTCATCTCTTCACTCCCTAAGCCGGCAATCTCGTTTGTGATGAGAGCAAGCCTAGAGTACATTTCAGCGACACCTTCACCATCCTTCATTTTGAACTTGTCAAGTTGACTTTGAAGCACATCCAATTTGGATTCCTTGACGGAGTCGGTACCTTCGTGCATATCAATCAAAGTATCCCAAATTTCCTTTGCATTCTCAAGACGGCTGATTTTGTTGAATTCTTCGGGGCACAATCCGTTGAAGAGAATATCACAAGCTTGAGCGTTGTATTGTAGCATCTTCAACTCATCCGCGGTAGCTTCACGGTTTGGTTCTTTCCCATCAAAGAAGTCACCTTGCAAACCAACACACATAATAGCCCAAACGGTGGGGTTATGTCCAAGAATATGCATTTTCATTTTATGCTTCCAACTAGCAAAATTAGTACCAACAAAGTAAGGGCCTCTATGGTGATAATTTCCCTCGCTAGACGCCATACTCTCCTAGGTTGTGAAACCAAGTCTATGACCACCAAAAGCTATGGAAATCAAAACAAATGGAGACCAAAGCTCTGATACCACTTGTAGGATCGAAAGTATGTCTAGAGGGGGCGTGATTAGACTACTTGACCAAATAAAAACTTAACCTTTTCCCAATTTTAGTTCTTGGCAGATTTTAGAAACTTTTAGGACAAGTCAAGCAATCATCACGCAATTCAAGCAAGCATGCAAAGAGTATATGAGCAGCGGAAAGTAAAGCATGCAACTTGCAAGAATGTAAAGGGAAGGGTTTGGAGAATTCAAACGCTATTGGAGACACGGATGTTTTTCCGTGGTTCGGATAGGTGGTGCTATCCTACATCCACGTTGATGGAGACTTCAACCCACGAAGGGTAACGGTTGCGCGAGTCCACGGAGGGCTCCACCCACGAAGGGTCCATGAAGAAGCAACCTTGTCTATCCCACCATGGCCATCGCCCATGAAGGACTTGCCTCACTAGCGGTAGATCTTCACGAAGTAGGCGATCTCCTTGCCCTTACAAACTCATTGGTTCAACTCCACAATCTTGTCAGAGGCTCCCAAGTGAAACCTAGCCAATCTAGGAGACACCACTCTCCAAGAAGTAACAAATGGTGTGTTGATGATGAACTCATTGCTCTTGTGCTTCAAATGATAGTCTCCCCAACACTCAACTCTCTCTCACAGGATTTGGATTTGGTGGAAAGAAGATTTGAGTGGAAAGCAACTTGGGGAAGGCTAGAGATCAAGATTCATATGGTAGGAATGGAATATCTTGGCCTCAACACAAGGGTAGGTGGTTCTCTCTCATAACATATGAGTTGGAAGTGTAGATGTGTTCTGATGGCTCTCTCCACGAATGAAGAGGAGGTGGAGGGGTATATATAGCCTCCACACATAATCCAACCGTTACACACAATTTACCAATCTCGGTGGGACCGAATCAACAAACTCGGTCGGACCGAAATAGTAAACCTAGTGACCGTTAGAGATTTACGATGGGACTGACATGCAACTCGGTAGGACCGATATGGTTAGGGTTAGGGCATAACGTAATCTCGCTGAGACCGATTACACAAACTCGGTGAGACCGATTTTGGTAATAGGCTAACCAGAGAGTTGGTCAGGTAAACTCGGTGGGACCGATTTGCTCTTTCGGTGAGACCGAAAAGTTACAAAAGGGAAACAGAGAGTTTGCATTGCAATCTCGGTGGGACCGATCCGCTCTTTCGGCGAGACCCAAAAGTTACGAAAAGGAAACAGAGAAATTGCAATCCCATCTCGGTAAGACCGGGATCCCTATCGGTAGAACCGATTTGCTAGGGTTTGGCAGTGGCTTATGACATGTGAAACTCGGTGGCGCCGGATAGAAAGCATCGGTAGGACCGAGTTTGGCTTTGGGTTTAGGTCATTTGTGTATATGGGAAAGTAGCTGAGGATTTTGGAGCATATCATTAAGCACATGAAGCAAAAGGCTCATTAAGCAACACCTCATCCCTCCTTGATAGTATTGGCTTTTCCTATGGACTCAATGTGATCTTGGATCACTAAAATGTAAAATGAAGAGTCTTGAGCTTTTGAGCTTGAGCCAATCCTTTGTCCTTAGCATTTTGAGGGTTCCACTTTCACCATCCATGCCATGCCAATCATTGAGCTTTCCTGAAATAATTATCTTGGAATAGCATTAGCTCAATGAGCTATATGTTGTTATGAATTACCAAAACCACCTAGGGATAGTTGCACTTTCAGATGGCGCACTGCTTCCACAAATAGATTCTGGGGTTGTACATTGTGTCCTAGTGCGAACGGCATCCTGAAAGGTTTCCGCTGGACATAAGTAAGAGATAGTTATCACATGATCCAGGCAGTAAGCTTACATGGTAAATGACATACGAATTATTGCCGAGCATGGTAAGCTATATTTAAATGGTTCGAAGCAGCATCAGCCGAAAAGAAATAAAATTGTATGATGAAACTAGGGATGTAAGTGGCAAATAAATGACATCCACTAGTCCCATCTAGTTAGTTTTTGCTAGCTCCCTAGTTCATTTTCCTCAAAAAGCAAAAACTCTTTTGAACTATCATACCACTAGTGGACTTTAATCGGGATTAAACGGGATCCAGTTGACATCCCTAGTTGAAAGGGAGTGTACCACCGCTATATTTAAGTTGCCAAGGCATTTAAGAAGTTGAGATAATCTGAGAAAGCACTTAACAGTGTGGCCTCATATCAACTATGAAGACAGTCTTGTGATGAAGCTCAAAGGAAAAGTTATGGACTCAAATGAACTAGGCATGCATTTCTTTACGATAGTACAACAGACACTGCTGACATATTGGCCAACTCAGGTATAGCGTAACAAGTAACAAACAAGCATTCGAATCAAGCAATACAACAAAGCAGACAACTAAACTATTTGTAATTCTGCCGTGGAATTGGCATGATAGATGTCCTCTTGCAAGGACTTAGTCGTGGAGCCATCGCAACTAGGAAGCTTAAAGGGGTTAATCGGGACAAAGGACACGAGAGGTTTATACTAGTTCAGCCCCTTACGGTGAAGGAAGGCCTACGTCTAGTTGGGTTGGTATTGCTTGAGGTTTCGATGACCAGGGAGCGAGATACGCTATGCCTGGCTCTCGATGTGTTGTTTCTTGCCCTAAGCCGCCGGCGGGTCGTCCCCTTATATACACGGGTTGATGCCCTGCGGCTTACAGAGTCCCGACCGGCTTATAAACAGTGTCCGGCTCGGTGACTAGTTAATTCTACCTTATAATACAAGTCATGCCGTTATGGCGGTTTAACCACTATGGGCCAAAAATCGCCTATGGGCCTTAGATGCTTTATTGAACCGCCGTCCTCATGCTGGGTCTTGGGCTTCCTTCATGATGAGTACTCTTCGCGTAACCCGGCCCCTCCTAGGCTAGCTTACTCAAATAGTTATACCCCCGACATTAGGCCCCAGATTGATTTGAACCGGTTCATGTCAATCTTCAAAAAACCTTATGAGCTGGCCTTCAGTCTTCTGTCTTGTGTGAGAATGGTAACCCGCCGTGAGGTCATCATCTGGGTTTGGGTTAAATCATCGTGATGTCATTTTCAATAAACCTTATATTTTAATCCATCATATCTTCAACGGATCTCCGTCTTTAATGGCCTTCCCGAAAATCGAGGCGTCGGGGCCGCTGGATAATGAGGTCTTGGTCCCCTCGTTTCTCGCGCCGTCTCAGTCGGCCCCTCCTTATAAATAACCACGACCTAGGTCTTTTCCATTTCCTCCAGTCGCCTTCTTCCTCGCACTTCCTTCTCTGCCGCTCGAGCTCCGCCGCAGCCTCCGTCGAAACCCTTGTCTTCATCGACTCAGGCCGCTGCATCACCCTGATTCGAACCAGAAAGCGACGGCGACCCTTCGCAAGTCTTCCGCATCTGTGAGTTCTTCTGTTCCCCTTCCTCAGATCTGCATTAAGCCATCGTTGAGTTCGTCGGCGTTCATTTCCACCCGACGCGAGCTTCCATTGGTTCTCACCTCCAATGCCCTTTTTAGATTATGAAACAATATAGAACTGCCGCGGAACATGTTTCATGCTTATTCTGCCCGAAAACAGATCTTATTTCCTTGATTTAGAAACCCTTCTTGAGTATATGAGCTTCCCTGTACTGCTTTAGGTCTAGAATTTTTTTCCTTTCCAGAGCGCCGTTTGATCCAAAATAATATCAGCAACTTGTGAAACCTGTTTGCTCCATACTTAGCCAAAAACGGCGTCTGTTGTCTCTGCTTCAGCCATAGTAACTGGTTTAAAATAACCCCGGCCGTCAGCATCGCTCGCTTCTGGTGACTTAAGAAAACTTTAATCATCTTTAACACCTGCAGCTGTTTAAACATTATCCCATAGTTACCTGTATGTCATTAGGCCCCTTAAGCCGCCATTTTGGATAACCCAACAATGCTTATTCTCCGGGTTATAATAAACCGGAAAATTTCCTTTATTTTGTTTGTAGGCTTCAATTTTCATAATGGCACCCAAAGCTGTCAAACCTCCGGTGACTTGCAACTGGGTCCCATCCATTGCTACAGAGAGCAAACTGTCCGAGTTCGTAAAGTCTAGCCATCTGCCCAAAAAGGATGTCATGTCTTATCATGCTCCTGACCCATCTGAGGAGAAACCTCAACCCAAGGAAGGGGAGGTGATCATTTTTACCAATCACATGAGTCGGGGATTTGCTCCTCCCGGCTCAAAATTCTTCAGAGACGTTTTGCACTTTTTTGACCTAAGACCTCAAGACATCGGGCCCAATTCCGTGTCCAATATCTGCAACTTTCAAGTTTTCTGTGAGGTCTACCTTGGAGAAGAGCCAAGTTTAACCTTGTTCAGAGAGCTGTTTTATTTGAACCGGCAAAATGAACGCGCCAACGGGCACAGTCTGGAACTTGGTGGCATATCAATTCAAAGGCGGAGAGACTGCTTGTTCCCTTACGCTGAACTGCCGAGCCATCCAAAGGACTGGAACCAGACATGGTTCTATTGCCAGGATTCTTCTCCGGCTGGTGAAAACCCGCTGCCTGGCTTCCGTGCGCTACGCCTTGAATCCACTCACCCGCTGCCGGATAAGTTGACTGCCATTGAACGTCTGCCACTCACCCCCAAAATCAAGAAGATTAAAGCTCTCTTGGGGAACGGCTTGGATGGCATTGACCTGGTCAAAGTCTGGGTTACTTGGAGAATAATTCCGTTAAGCCGCTGCCCCGGCTTAATGTGCGATTACTCAGGCGAGAAAGATGACCCTCAGCGTCATAGCCCTGACGATGTAGCGGAAGCTACTACTCAGTCTTTGTTAAAAGAGGGTACAGTGACCAGCAATTCCTTCGGGTTATTGCCTTTCTGGAAACAAAACCCGGCCCCCACAGTAAGTCATCAGCCTCAATGATTACCTTTTATTATGTTAACCTCCGGCTTATTCATATCCTTCCACAACTCTTTACAGGCAAACGACAAGTTCTGGAAAGTCCCATATGACCATGAGGCGGCCAAACAAGCCCGGGAAGCAAAGAGGGCCGAAAGGAAAACCGCCAAGCCCACTACTTCAAGGAAAAGGAAGCCAAGCGCTTCAGAGATGTTTCAGCTTGATGATTCTGATGATAATGAGGAAGAGGTAACTTTCCAAATTTCCGTTCTCCCTTATCATTTCCTTACTGATATTTAACCTTCTTTCAGGAAGATACAGGCAACAACCAACCCGTCGAGGAAGAGGTAACTATAATCTCCTCCGAATCCGAGCTTCAGCCGCGTCAAAAAATTCGAAGAGTAACCCGGAAAGTAACATTTTCACATCCTTTGGCTTACCAAGACCCTGACTTTCTTTTGAAGCAACAACAACTTGAAAACCGGAGGCAGACCCGGACGAGCAAGGATGCAGAGCTCTCCTCCGGCTTGCTTGATACAACCCGGAAGCGTCGGTCTGAGGTTATCTCCGACTTATACCCTTTTTTACCTTTGGCGGGTCAAATCCGTCAACCTCTCAATTCTTCTGACTCCAATTATCAGGATACATCTCCTTCATCCGGCGAGTCCATGCAATCCAACATGCCGGCTTTTAAGACTGCTCCTGGGTAATATCAATTTATCTACCTTATCTTTGTTCTTCCTCATGTTTCTGTACTCATTCTTCTGCTTTGTCCATAGCATGCAAGTTAAGCCCAGGAAGAAAACGAAGAAAGATGCGCCGGTCCAGGATCCGATTGTAACTGAGCCGGCGCTTGGAACGGCTGCGCCTGATACTTCTGTTCACGAGCCGCCACCTTCATTATCTCATGATGCTCCTGCAACCTTTTCTGACCCGCCTGCTAAACAAGTCATCAATGATCTTGTTAACCCAGAGGCTCCTAGCCCTGCCAAGGCAAATGACTCGGAAGTGGAGTTTTTGAAGACTCAATTTGTTGAGCCGGCTCAACCCACTGTGCTCACCAAATGTTCTGCTAAGGAGGAATTATCAGAGCGTCGTAAGGCCAAATCAGCCCTCACTGACTACACTCATTTAAGTATTGGAGATCTTGTCTCGGTTTATATTAACCAAGTGCATAGCAGCCGTGATCTGGAAATTGACATGGTGAAGCAAATCCAGCAAAAATCTGAGGTATGACTTATGCTTCTTTACTTTCAATCATACTTACTGTACCAGCCCCCAAGTCTATTGCTTATTAGGAAATATGCTGTAGACTTAGAAAAACTGTTAGGACTGCTTGTCCGTCTTAAAGAAAAAAAATACTTAAACCGGATGTAACACAATACCTTTAACTTGCGATGTACATTAGCCCCCAAGTGCCGAGCATCTTTGTTTGCAAAGTACTTGGGACTTTAATATCCAGGACCGGCTTAATAATGTAGAAAGCTTCGGTACACATTAGCCCCCAAGTGTCAAGTATGTTTGCTTGCAAAGTGCTTGAGACTTTGAAATTGTTTATCATGATGCTGACTGTAACCCGGGATAATGCAGGCTAATATAAGTCAATTTGAATCGGAGATTGCTGACCTTAAAAGCCGCCTGTCAGCCCAGGAACTGGAAACTCAAAATGCCAACTGCAAGTTTGAACTTAGCGTCTCTGAACAAGAGAAATTGAAGAAAAACTTTGAGTCGGAGAAGAAATCCTGGGCTGATGAGAAGGCTTCTCTGGTGACCCGGGCCGAGGCAGCCGAAACAGCCCTTGCAAAGGCAAACACCGAGCTGTCCGGCTTGAAGCGTCAAATATCTCGGATGGTATCAGCGATCTTTGGTACATTTCCTTTGTATGAACCTCAGATACTATTATCCTGCCTTGGACGACCAAGCTAATTATCTTTTCCGGCTTACTCTTTATTTAATAACACAGGCCCCAGAAGTAAAACCCTCCAGCAGGACATGGTAGTCAAGCTGAAAGCCGTGTACACACTGGTGAAACAATTATACACCGGGTCACAACGTGCCTTGGCTGTTGTGGCCTTATCCAATGACGTTCCCCACCTCTTGCAAGATGTGTTACGTCGGCTTGCTGTTCTCCCCCAGCGGATTCAAGAGTTGAGACGGGCCCAAGCAAGAGCCGGAGCAATAGCTGCCTTGAGCCGGGCCAAGGCCTGGTTACCAGAGCTAGACCCGGCCGACATCGCTCTTGGGTATCCAAGTTTGAAGGAGGATGGCACAACGTTTGACCAGAAAGACTTCACCAGCTGCGTGAGGGATATACGCTCCATGGCCACTCAAATTGGGAATGACACTGACCTCTCCAAGTATCAGCCGGGTTATGACAAAGAGAATCTGAGAATCCCCACACCGCATTATGATGATGTCAGCCTGATCCCTCCAATTCTTAAGCATACCTTCGCCCCTAAAGTAGACCCAACCGGTTTAATAGATGATGAAGGTGAGTTTCAAGCCTTGAGTGGCATTGACTGGGCATCAACATCCTTCCAGGACAAGGCAGCTGGCGAAGAGGCGGAGAAGGATAACCCGGAAGCTTCAGGTCAACCCCAAGAGTAAATCGCCAGGCGCCACATGCTTATGCCTTGGTAGAAAAAACAATGCCTCATCATTTAGACCCGGGGGTCTTGTAATAGAGTAGTAAACACCTTGACTTTGCCATGCCTTCGTGCATGCTTCTGACACTTAATGCTTGCATAAGCCGCCGTTACTATGTACTTGCAGTTTACATGAATTTGTTATGTCCTTGCAGAAATATCTTGTATTGCCCTGCACATAAGACAAACAAGAAACCCCTTGGCGACTTATCGCAATGAGGATCATGTGAGCCTTGATAACCCGGAGCACATACCGAATAATTATAGGAAAACAACTTATGATTAAGCTTAGCAGTCATAATCATAATAATATACATGTAATGCTTATGGTTCTTTCTCCGGCTTATGTAGCCCGACCCCTGAGATTGAGTTTAACTCCCGAAAATTGGCACATGAAGTTCACCTAGTACTTATCAACCTGATGTAACCAATGTTAAGCCGGAGGATAGTAGTACACTCCATTGCATTTTCAAGAATTTCTCAAGATAATCAAGTATGATGAATAAAATTTACAAGGCTTCTGATTCGAATACGATCAGTGAACCATTCCAAAGGGGTTAAGCTTAGATTCGGATACGATCATATAGCCCCAAGTGTCTGTGGCGATGCCGATCAAGTGGGTATCGACAGCTATGTTATCTTTGGTTCGAATACGACCTATGTTTGAACAGGAAGCCCCCAAGTGACCATAAGAGTTGTTTAATGACACTGATTCGAATACGATCCACGTCAGACCCAAAGGTGTTAAGCTATGATTCAAATATGATCAAGAAGCCCCCAAGTGGGTTTGGCAGTATGCCGATCAAGTGGGTATCGACAGCTATGTTCTCTTTGGTTCGAATACGACCTATGTTTGAACAGGAAGCCCCCAAGTGACCATGGCTAGATTCAGATATGATCATAAGCTAGACCAAAGGAAAAGCCGGATTCAGATATGACCCGCTTCCTCTTAGTTATCTCCACCACCTGATAAAAAAGACACATAAACCTTTCTGAAAGTGGAAAAAAGGACAGAGGTCCTGCTTTATTGCTTTATGTAATATATACATAGTAGAAATATATACACATTAGATCCGGTGGCTCAAGTATAATAAGGCCGAAGATGAGCGATATTCCACGGCCGATGGGTCTCCTCCTCTGACTTATGTGAGTCTCTGTGCTCTCGAACGTCAATAAGGTAGTATGATCCGTTGTTCAGATTCTTGCTGACCACAAAGGGTCCTTCCCAAGGAGGGGATAGCTTGTGCATGTCGGATTGATCCTGGATGAGCCGGAGCACTAAGTCGCCTTCCTGAAAGGTTCTGGACCTAACCCGGCGGCTGTGGTAGCCGCGCAGGTCTTGCTGGTAAATCGCCGAGCGGGCTATTGCCAAGTCTCGCTCTTTGTCCAACAGGTCAAGTGCATCCTGACGGGCTTTTTCGTTGTCAGCCTCAACGTAAGCCGCCACACGAGGTGAGTCATGCCGGATGTCACTTGGCAGAACCGCCTCTGCTCCATACACCATGAAGAAAGGTGTGTAACCCGTGGATCTGTTAGGTGTAGTGTTGATGCCCCAAAGTACAGAGGGTAACTCCTCCACCCAACAACCCGGCGTCCACTGTAAGGGGACCAAGAGCCGGGGCTTGATACCTTTCAAGATCTCTTGATTAGCTCTTTCCGCCTGACCATTGGACTGAGGATGAGCCACAGCCGACACGTCAAGCCGGATATGCTCCCGTTGACAGAACTCTTCCATGGCTCCTTTGGAGAGGTTAGTGCCATTGTCAGTGATAATACTATGTGGAAAGCCGAAACGGAAAATCACCTTTTTCATGAACTGGACCGCCGTGGCTGCATCACACTTGCTGACTGGCTCTGCCTCAACCCACTTTGTAAACTTGTCAACTGCCACCAAGAGGTGTGTCTTTTTATCCTTAGACCTTTTGAAAGGTCCAACCATGTCAAGCCCCCAGACTGCAAACGGCCAAGTAATTGGAATCATCCTCAATTCCTAATCCGACACATGGGCTCATTGTGAGAACTTCTGACATCCGTCGCATTTACTGACCAGATCTTCCGCATGAGCATGAGCCGTCAACCAATAAAACCCATGACGGAAAGCTTTGGCCACAAGAGATTTTGAGCTGGCGTGATGACCACAATCACCTTCATGAATCTCACGAAGGATCTCCTGACCCTCTGTAGGCGACACACAACGTTGAAACGCTCCAGTGACGCTGCAATGATGTAAATCACCATTGATAATTGTCATAGACTTGGACCGCCGGACGATTTGTCTTGCCAAGGTCTCATCTTCAGGCAACTCTCCCCGGGTCATGTAAGCCAAATAAGGCACTGTCCAATCCGGGATAACGTGGAGAGCCGCCACCAGCTGTGCCTCCGGGTCTGGTATTGCCAGATCTTCCTCTGTGGGTAACTTAACCGAAGGATTATGCAAAACATCAAGAAAAGTGTTAGGCGGCACCGGCTTATGCTGAGATCCCAGCCGGCTTAAGGCATCAGCCGCCTCATTCTTCCTTCGATCAATGTGCTCCGCCACATAACCCTTGAAGTGCCCAGCCACCACGTCAACTTCACGTCGATAAGCTGCCATAGAGGGATCTTTGGAATCCCACTTGCCTGACACCTGTTGAGCCACAAGGTCTGAGTCTCCTAAGCACCTTACCCGGCTCAAGTTCATCTCTTTAGCCATCCGGAGACCATGGAGTAAGGCCTCATACTCGGCCGCATTGTTAGTACAAGGAAACATAAGCCGGAGCACATAACAGAATTTGTCACCTCGAGGGGAAGTTAGCACGACCCCAGCCCCCGAGCCTTCCAGCTGCCTGGACCCATCAAAGTGAATCGTCCAATATGTGCTATCAGGCTTCTCCTCAGGTGCCTGTAGCTCTGTCCAGTCATTGATGAAATCCACCAAGACTTGAGACTTAATGGCAGTACACGACACATACTTCAAACCATGCGGCCCGAGCTCAATAGCCCACTTGGCGACTCGTCATGTGGCCTCTCTGTTCTGGATAATGTCTCCCAAGGGGGCAGAACTCACCACCGTAATAGGGTGACCTTGGAAATACTGTTTCAGCTTCCGGCTTGCCATGAATACAACGTAAACCAGCTTCTGCCAATGAGGGTACCTTTGCTTTGACTCGATGATCACCTCACTGACATAATAAACCGGCCGTTGAACCAGATGCTCCTTTCCGTCCTCCTTGCGTTCCACCACAATTGCAACGCTGATGGCTCATGAATTAGCAGCCACATATAACGGCAAAGGCTCTTTGTCAATAGGAGCTGCCAGGACCAGCGGCTCAGATAACTGCCTCTTCAAATGCTCAAAAGAAGCGTCAGCAGCATCACTCCAGACAAAGGTGTCCGCCTTTTTCATCATCTGATACAACGACAAGGCCTTCTCACCTAGCCGGCTTATGAACCGGCTTAAAGCAGCAACACGACCCGCTAGTCGCTGAACATCATTTATGCACGCCGGCTTAGCCAAAGAGGTAATTGCGTTGATTTTCTCCGGGTTAGCTTCAATGCCCCTGTTTGAGACCAAGAATCCCAAAAGCTTGCCTGCAGGCACACCAAATACACACTTCTCCGGGTTAAGCATCATCTTGTAAACCCGGAGGTTATCAAAGGTTTCCCTGAGATCAGGTATCAAGGTTTCCGTCTCTCTGGACTTCACCACTATGTCATCCACATAAGCATGAACATTGCGCCCAATCTGATTATGGGGACAATTCTGTACACACCGCTGATAAGTCGCCTGGGCACTCTTGAGCCCAAAAGGCATAGACACATAGCAGAAGGCTCCAAACGGAGTGATGAAAGCTGTCTTCTCCTGGTCCTTAACTGCCATTTTGATCTAATGATAACCAGAGTAAGCATCCAGAAAACTCAAACGCGCGCAACCCGCCGTAGCATCAATGATATGATCGATACGGGGAAGAGCGAAAGGATCAGCCGGACAAGCTTTGTTCAAGTTCGTATAATCCACACACATCCGCCAGGTGCCGTTTTTCTTAAGCACGAGCACCGGGTTAGCCAACCACTCCGGGTGAAAGACTTCAATAATGAACCCAGCCGCCAAGAGCCGGGCGACCTCCTCTACAATAGCTTTTCGTCGCTCCTCATTGAATCGCAGCAAAAACTGCCTGACCGGCTTATACTTCGGATCAATATTAAGAGTGTGCTCAGCGAGTCCTCTCGGTATACCCGGCATGTCAGAAGGTTTCCATGCAAAGATGTCCCGATTCTCACGGATGAACTCGATGAGCGCGCTTTCCTATTTAGGATCCAAGTTGGCACTGATGCTGAACTGCTTAGACAAATCGCCCGGAGTATAATCAACAAGCTTAGTCTCTGCAGCCGACTTAAACTTCATGGCCGGGTCTTGTTCCGTCGTCGGCTTCTTGAGGGAGGTCCTATCCGCCGGGTCAACGTTATCCTGATAAAATTTGAACTCCTCTGCTGCACAGACAGACTCGGCGTAAGCCGCATCGCCTTCTTCGCATTCCAGGGCCACCTTTCGGCTTCCATGCACAGTGATGGTGCCCTTGTAACCCGGTATCTTGAGCTGTAAATAAACATAACACGGCCGTGCCATGAACTTGGCGTAAGCCGGCCACCCGAACAAAGCGTGATACAGACTCTTGATTTTGACCACCTCAAAGGTTAATTTCTCAGCCCTAGAATCATGCTCGTCCCCAAAAGCTACCTCCAGCTCAATCTTACCCACAGGATACGCCGACTTACCAGGTACCACTCCATGGAAGATGGTGTTGGAAGTCTTTAAGTTTTTGTCAGTTAAGCCCATGCGACGAAAGGTTTCGTAATAGAGGATGTTGATGCTGCTGCCTCCATCCATGAGCACCTTAGTGAATTTGTAACCACCAACCTGCGGTGCTACTACCAGGGCCAGTTGACCCGGATTATCAACCCGGGGGGGGGGGGGGGTTGATCCTCCCTACTCCAGACAATGGGCTGCTCTGACCACCGTAAGTAACGAGGGACTGCTGGTTCAACGGAATTCACAGCCCTCTTATGAACCTTCTGATCACGTTTACACAAACTTGTGGTGAACACATGATATTGTCCACTGTTTAGCTGTTTTGGATGGCTCTGATAACCTGACTGCTGCTGCTGCTGCTGACCTCCTTGACCAGACTGCTGCTGGTTATAACCACCCTGGTTTCCCTGAAAGCCGGGACCTGAACCACCGCCCGGGCCATGAAAGCCGCCGGCTCCTGAACCGCCGCCCGGGCCTTGGTTACCATTAAACATGTTGGAATTCTTGAAAGCCTTCATGATTGCACAATCCTTCCATAAGTGAGTCGCTGGATTTTCCCGGGTGCCATGCCTTGGACAAGGCTCATTGAGTAGCTGTTCAAGAGATGGACCTGACCCGCCAGACCGAGGGGGCGGTTTCCCCTTGCGTTTCTGATTGTTGCCTTGTGCATTAGCCACAAATTCCGGGTTACCGTCCGCCTTACGCTTATTGCCTCCTTGATTTGCCGGGTTATGCTGCTGACCCTTTCCATTACCGTTCTTCTTTCCCTTCCCTGTCTTTTCCTCATCAGACGCGGGATCCTTGGTACTACCAGAATCGGCATATTTGACTAAAGCCGCCATCAGCATCCCCATATCATTGCAATCGCGCTTAATACGCCCCATCTTCTGTCTCAGAGGTTCAAAGCGGCAATTCTTCTCCAGCATAAGAACTGCTGAGTCGGCATCCATCTTGTTAGACGAATGTATTATCTCTTTGACCCGGCGCACCCAGTGGGTCGTAGATTCACCCTCCTCCTGCTTACAATTTGTCAAGTCCACAATCGACATAGATTGTTTGCAAGTGTCTTTGAAGTTTTGGATGAAACGAGCCTTCAGCTCTGCCCATGAACTAATGGAATTGGGTGGCAAACCCTTTAACCAAGAACGGGCCATTCCATCCAACATCATTCATCACTAACCTCCAGCAGCTCCATGGCCATCTCGTAACTTTCAATCCACGCCCCAGGCTGTAAGTCGGCCGTATAATTCGGTACCTTTCGAGGTCCCTTGAAATCCTTGGGCAGACGTACATTGCGTAGAGCCGGTACCAGACAAGGAACACCTCCGGTTCTAGTAGCAACTCCTGCCTCCACTGAAGTCGTTAGATAAGCCGGTATGTCCTGCTGATCTGCTAGCTGAGCCGCCCGTTCATCCTCCTGACGTATACGATCCTGCACCGGGTTATATCCACCGGGCTAGTTCTGTCGTTGAGCGTTGCTTGATAGGGCCTCCGACTCCATACGTCTGCTGTAACTCGGGCTCTGGTTCTGACGAGGCAGAGCTAACCAGGGCGTAGGAGTTGAGTGAATCCTATCCCGGCTGTAGGAGTAGGTCTCTTGCTGAGCCAGCGCTGTTTGGAGAAGTTCCCTGATCCTCCGGGTTTCCACCGCAGTCGGATCATCGCCATCTACTGGAAGAGCCGCCAAACATGCTGATGCTGCAATCAGGTTCTCCATGGGAATGGAGAAGTGACCCGGTGGTATTGGCACGTAACGGGGCAGTGCCATATTGCCATGACGAGGTGCCGTCACCCGAGGCTGAACCGGGCCTCCTGCTCCGGATGTCATAAACTGATCTACCCCTGGCGGGTTACTTGGGCCGGCTCCGGGTGTAGCAAAGAGATTTCGGGGATCGTAAATCTAAGGTAAGCGGGACTGAGTCTTCTGATGTCTCCTCCTCATCACCTCATTAGACGCGTTCAGGCTCAACGTGAGCTGAAAGGCCTCTGCCTGAAGCTGCTGCGCCCGTGCGTCCAAAGCCGCTCGCTCCATGGCCAATCTAGTATCTTCAGCTGATAAGGTCTCCTTGGCATGAGCGATCTCTTCACGAACCCGTGCCACCTCTGCGTTATGCTCATCTTGATTTGCAGGGATGACCGTAACAGTCAACAAGGCTGTAAGCCTATCCATAAGATCCATCAACACCTGAGCCGGTGAGCGCACAGGGCCTCCTGCCCCGGCTGCTCCTAACCCGGACGTTATTGCTGCTGAAGCCGTAGAATTTTGGCCGGTTTGAGTACCATCCATGAAGACTCCTGCCAATTTGGTAACTCCGAGGGGTCCGGAATAGTGCTGCCGTCGGATTCCGGGGTTCCGGCAGACCCTTAAGGTTCGAACTCTGGGGTGCGCGCGGAGATCATGCCCACTACCTCTCCGTCTCGCAAGAATCTAAACTACTGCAAGAACAACACAAGAGACACAGGGTTTATACTGGTTCAGGCCACCATTGTGGTGTAATACCCTACTCCAGTGTGGCATGGTGGATTGCCTCTTGGGCTGACGAGGAAGAACAGTACAAGGAAGAACGACCTCGCGAGGGTCTGTTCTTGGATAGGGGATGAACTGCTAGGGGGAGTTCGATCGCCCTTCTCTCTCTCTAGATGCTCGATTCGATCCTAGCTTCTTCCCTCTCTAGATCTAGATGCTTGATGCCTCTACTCTGGGGGTGGCTGGCCCTATTTATAGGCAAAGGCCCTGGGCCTCTTCCCAAATATTGAGCGGGAAGGGCGCCAACAATTGGCCAATTTGAAGGGGAACATCTGGTACACTTATCCTGACTAAAGTTGGTCTTCGCCTGCCAAAGGCTCTGGTGATGACGCCGGCTTGGGCTCCACAGTGACTTCCTCCTTGTCGCGGAGCTGGTCTTGGTCTCGTTGCACCGAAATGGGTGCCTTTGCTTGATCCCGTCGCCTACGCTTGCCCCCTTTGCACCAAAGAGGAAAGGGAGGACACTGCGTGGGCCGGCGCCCGCATGGCACCTTTGGTCGTCATGGCTTGCGTCATGGGCACCTCGTGAGGTACCCGACCTTGATCTCTCCGCCTCCTCGCGAGCTAGCCTAAGGAGGCCGTGCTTGAGGAAGCTCCGTGTCGTCCGCCTCGCGAGGGTCTTGGGTCTTGTGTTGATGAAGATGGGCCACGTTGGGCCCCCACTCGAGCCACGCCGCAGGCCGCAGGCAGGCAAGTCTGGGGACCCCCGTTCCCAGAACGCCGACAGTAGCCCTCGGGCCCAAGGCGCGCACGGACTTGGCCGTGCCGAGAGGCGAAAGGGCAAGGGCGAAGCGCCGCGGGCCCTAACAGCCTGCGGCCTCGGGCGCCGCGTGGTTGTTGATTGGACGTGGGTTCTTTTGCAACTGCGCAGGATACTAAAGGCGTGGCATCTGCTCGGGCTTTGTTCCTCTCCTTCTTCATCCGCTGCTCAGATCCCCTTCCTTGCGTTTCTTCTCCCTTCCTCCAAGCTTCCAGATCTGCTCCACCCGCTCGTCCCAGGTAGCCATGGCGCCTCGTCGGACCCCGGCCAAAGCTTGGTTCTCGCCTGCTTTGGATTCGCCCAACATGTCGAAGGCGAGCCTCGCCCTACTGCACCGGATGGCCGCGGCGCAGGGCATTGACGGGGTGCAGATGTTCAAGGTCGGCTCCGATGCCCCTGAAGGCCAAGGGAGCACCTTCTATCCTTTCTTCGTGAGCTCCATTGCAGCAGGCCTGGTACCTCCTTTTTCTGAGTTCTTCCTCGCCGTACTCCGCCATTACAACTTGCAAGCTTTGCATCTCCACCCCAACTCCGTCCTTCTCTTAGCGATCTTCGCCTAATACTGCGAGGCGCATGTGGGGGTGCAGCCTTCAGTGGCCTTGCTGCGCCACTACTTCTATCTCCGAACCTCCAAAGGTTCTCCTTTGGCGTGCGCGGGCTTCGTCGCATGCGGCAGCTCCATGGCCATCTCGAATCCAGGGAAGAGGATCGAGGGCTTCCGGAGCAAGTGGGTGTTGGTTGATGCCGGGAGCGTCAACCCTCGGTTGGCCCTTCCCACTGAGCTGGCCGTGAGCTCGGAAGACTGGTGCCGGGCGGAGCTCACGGATCCCCGCGCGAAGTCGGTGCTGGCGAAGATGGACGCCGATATGAAGCCGGCCAACTTGGCGGCGGCGAAGCTGACCGGGGCGTCGTTGCTGAGGGAGTTCCTGGAGCACCAACTGGCTCCGCTTCGGCAGTATTCTCCTCCGATGTCGAGGCCTCACCCGAGCCCCGCAGCCGTGGGCGAAGGGGACGTGACTGCGGTTCTCCAGTCCCTGGTCGGGGGCGAGGCAACAATGCCAGAGGGCGCGCCTTCGCCCTTGTTCCTCCACGACAATTGGGAGCAAGTGGTGGAGTCCATGCCCGTCTTCGACGGGGACGGGCTCGTGCCCGCGGTGGCTCCCGAGGATCTGGTGAATGTGTCTTCCGGCGACTCCAGCGGAGATGGTGGCGAGGAGGAGCAGGGGGCAGGCCCCGACTCCGAGGCAACCGACAGAGAGTCTAGGACTCCCTCGCTCCAGCGCAAGCCCCATGCTCTTCGCCTTTCGCTGAGTGATGATGATGACGACGACGATGTGCTGGGCAGCGGGAGCTCGCCTCCGGTCCAGAAGAAGGGCAGGACCGGGTTGATTCCCCGCGGGTCCGCCCTGACTCTGGGGCGAACCGCGGACGCGCCTTCTGCTTCTGAGGTCGACCCCTCCAGCCGGCTCTCCGGCTTCAAGTTTGGCAGGAGACCACCGGAGCTTTCTGCCGACGACCTGTAAGCGCTTGATCCTTGATTCCTGGTTTCTTGTTCCGCTGACGAGGCTTGACGATCACTTCTCCTGAGCAGGCTGGCGCCCGCGACGAAGAAGCTGAAGGGGGCTCCTGAGGCCCCGACTGCGACGACACCTCCACCTGCAGGGGAGGGCGACCGCGACGCACAGGCTCCCTCTGCCCACTCGCCCTTGCGGGGCTTGGCTGATTTGGCTGGGGCCGCAGCCCCCATGGCTCGGTCGACCCCAGAGGTGCCCTTGCCTGGTGCTGCTGCTACAGCTGGGGAGGCGCAGCAGACTCCGCCTCGGGATACTGCAGCCTCGCCGCCGCTACCTTCTCCTCCCGTTCTGCCGGCTGCTGGTTCCGGGACTCCTCCTACTGCCCCGAAGCGCCCTGATGCCTCCCCGCCTTCTTCTTCCATCCTGGAGCGGGCTGTTGCTGGACTGGACCGGCTGCGGCAGGATCTTCTAGGCACCGACCCTCGCCTGGTGGCCGGGCGCCTGGAGCTGGCCTCGGGGTGGATTCGCTCCGACGCCTCGATCCGGGCAGCACTGGTTCAGGCCTCGATGGCCTGTGACGAGGAGAAGGAGGCTACCCTCGAGGCAAAGGCTGCACGTGACGCGGCCCTGGGAGAGGCGGTTGGAATCCGCGGCCGCTGCAAGGAGCTGGAGGACGAGTTCCAAGGCCTGCGTGGTCAGCTTGCAGAGGAGACCCGCCTTCGCCAAGAGCAGGAGAAGGAGGTGAAGGCTCACGAGGCGGCGCTCGAGGACCGGGAGGCGAAGCTCAAGAAGCGCCGCAGCCATCTAGGTGCGCTGAAGAAGGAGCTGGAGACGACGAAGGCCGAGCTGGACGCCAAGGCCCGGGTCCTTGCCGAGGATCGCATGGCCTTCGCGGACGTGGAGAAGGATGCCCGCGCTTCGTTGAAGACGCTTTACGAGAGTGGCCTGGATTGCCCGCTGGCTGGCGACGGGGACAGCCCTGCCAAACTGCTTCCCTCTTGGTGAAGGCTCTTGGAGATGTCGCCCTCGGACTCGTCCCCACGGTCAAAGCCGAGGCGCGCGTCTTGTCTTCCGCCGCGCTGACGCGGGTCTTTGCCCATGTCTACCTTCGCGACCCCAGCGCCGACCTTGACAGCCTGCTGGAGCCGGTGAGCGGCGAGGGCGCCGCTGCTGTTGTCGAGGCCGTGAAGGGGCGCGTGGAGGCGCTGCTGGGGAAGTTCCGGGCCTTCAGCACCAAGCCGAAGCGAGGCGCTGCCGGCTCTACTACCCCACAAGGTGAAGCCACTCCACGCGACCCCGCTGCCGACAAGTGACTCCGCTATCGTTCATGTTCTTCTTTCGATTCCTGCACATGCACGATGCCTCGAGGAGGCATTTAAATTTGCGTTTGGAACCAAGGCGACATTATGGGTTGTAATATTCGCTTTTAAGTTCCTTGAATTTTATGTTCCTCTTCCCTACTTGCTTATGCTCTACGCCGGCAGAGCCCGGCCACGCGCATGCCTCACCCAGCATCAGCCCCGACCGGAAACCAGGACGGGACCAAAGGAATGAGGGGCCACGTGACAAGTTAGGCTCCTGAGTCGCGATGCTCAGGAGTCCCCCTTAGCGCACGAGCAATAAGTAGGGAAGCGTGATGTAGGTGCGTTTCCGTTGTACGTCTGCAGAGCCCGACCCCACGCGTACCTCACCCACGAGTCCGTTTCGGAACTAAGGAGTGAGGGGCTACGGAGCCAGTTAGGCTCCTGAGTCGCGATGCTCAGGAGTCCCCCTTGACGCGCGAACAGCAGGTGGTGAGATGAAATGCAGGCGGGGCTACCGTTCTACGTCTGCAGAGCCCGACCCCGCGCGTTCCTCACCCAGCATAGCCTTTCGGAACTAAGGAGTGAGGGGCTACGGAGCCAGTTAGGCTCCTGAGTCGCGATGCTCAGGAGTCCCCCTTGACGCGCAAACGGCCTTCGTACCTTGGCTCCGCTCAGGGAGAGACGCGCGACGAACCAGGCCCGAGGGGTCTGGCTGGGGCGTACGGCTGGGCGTGACCCAGTCGTAGCCCCCGTGCCCAGCCCCCTCGCGCAGTGCTCCCGGGGGGAGGCGTTGCGATGAGGCCGGCCACTGAGCTCGGGGCTCCCTGAGGTTAACGCGGCCCGAAGGCCACCCTTAGTTGTTTATCACCAGCGCGGAGCATAGCGCTTCCGTATGTGTACGGGCATAGCCGCTCCTCGGCAGTGTCGTCAGCCAGCGCGGAGCATGGTGCTTCCACTGGTACGTGGGAGGGGGCTCCCCTCCGGGAGGAGCCCCCAGGGCGTGTACAGCCCCGCCCTGACACGTGGCTGGCACGATAGAGCTAGGTGAGGTGTATCTGGGCACCCGTGAGCCAGCGCGGGACTCACGAGGCCCTACCTCTAGGCGGGTTGCGCCTGGCACTGGGCCGTATCTTGAGATGTGTCCCTGCAAAATCTGGTTAGATGCCGGCACTCTACGTCCTCGGGTCCCGTCCCTCGAGCTTGTCTCAGCCGTCGCTGGTATGCCAGGTCGCGATGCCGTGGACAAGGCTAGAGGGTGAGACTGGAGAGCCAGTAAGAGCCCTCAGTCGTGATGCTCAGGCATCCCCCCCTTTAACGTGCAAGTGGTCGACATGGAGAAGAAGAGGTGTCGCGGGCGGCATCGAGTAGTCAGGCATGATGCATAATTGGAAATAAACGCGGAAGGGATACATGCCGCTGGGCCTAGCCCGAGTGGCCTGGGGATGATGCAGCCCGAGGGGCGCCCCCAGCAAAGCAAGCTAGCAACTGAAAAGATAAAAAGGGATACATGCCACAGGGACGAACCCACACGGCCTGGGAATGACGCAACCCTGGGAGGGCGCTCCCAGCTGGGGATGAGACTTGAAAGATGTCACCTGAAGATGTCGTCGGGGCAGTGGCGTTGGTGCAGCAGACTCGGTGGGCTGCGGAAGCCGATCCTGATGAGCCCCCAGGCCCAGGGGCCTCGGGAGACTCCGGGGGCACTGGTGGCTCCTCGTGAGCAGCCTCCATCTCTGCCAGGGCTGCGGAACGCCTGCCTTCTTGCGCCTCCAAGATGCTCCTCATGATGCGCTTTTACGCCGCAGCCACGCTTGGCAGGCCATAAGGCATGCGAACATAGCTGTGGGGTGGTCCTCTACAGCACCCCACTTGCGAGGGCCAGAGGCGCTCCGTCGTGGCGATATGATTGAGCCCTGGTATGTCGACGCAGACGCGCAGCCCACCATCCTCGCCTGGATGGGGAGCCACAGCTGGTGGGCGACGGCAACCTCTCATGATCCTCGACTCCTGTAGTTCTTGAATGGCCTTGCTAACAAACTCCTACTGGTCTGACCTTCCTCCCCTGGATTCCTTCCGAGGGAAGCGTGCTTCGAAACACGCCTCCACATGGTGCCCCAGCGCCTCCCTCGTGACCTTGGCGAGGTCGGTGGCCCTCCAGGTGAGAGCCCCCGAGCCCTGCCTGAGGAGGGCGCCGGGCGCGCTCCCCTATGCGATTGAGGGAGGGTCCCCCTGGGCAGACGCGGGCCTTGAAGGGCCTGCCTCCTGAGGGTCTGAGCCTGACGTTGTCTTCTTCTTCTTGGGGGTGGTCTCAGGAAGCCTCCTACTTCCGCGATCTGGGTCTTCTAGTGACGCGGCCTGGAAGGCTCGCTCCAGGGCACACACTGCATCCTTCTCCTGACATGGCACCGTGATGACGCCGTCGCTTCCTGGCATCTTGAGGACGTTGTAGCCGTGGTGAGTCACGGCCATGAACTTGGCCAGCGCCGGGTACCCGAGGATGGCGTTGTACGGCAGGCGGATGTGGGCGACGTCAAAGTCGATGAGCTCGGTGCGGTAGTTGTCGTAGGTGCCGAAGGTGACTGGGAGGCGGACCTGCCCGATCGGGACTGTGGAACCGTCGGTGACTCCGGAGAAGGGCTTGGTTGGCTGAAGCTGGTCATAGGGCACTTGGAGGCTGTTGAACGTTTCCACGGACAAGACATTGAGCCCTGCCCCTCCATCGATGAGGGTCCTGGTGACCAGAACGTTGCTGATGACTGGGGAACAGAGCATTGGGAGGACTCCGGCTGTGGCCGCGCACTTGAGTTGGTCTGCTGAGCTGAACATGATGGTGCAGGCCGACCATCTGAGGGGACGCGTTGCTTCGAGCTTGGGGAGAAATGCATTCACTTCACGGGCAAACTGCTTGAAGATGCGTTGAGAGGCTGGGGCTTGAGCTCCGCCCAGGATGCAGGCGATGGCGCGAGGCTCCTGGAAGCCCCCAGCCCCCTCGTCTTGGTGGCGGTCTTCATTCCTTCTTGGCTGAGGTGGCAACGGTGGCAGGCCTGGGTTGCCATGAGGGCGATCCTCACGAGGCTGGTCCCTCGAGTCCCCCTCGCGAGGCGGGTCGCGCCAGCGGTCCTCGCGAGGTTGGTCGCGCCAGCCCTGACATGGGCCACGGTCTTCCCAGCGTCCCGGGTTCCTTCCTCCTCCTCCTCGGCCGTAGCCCCGGTCAGCACGGTCAGGGCGTCGACCGACTCTTCCTTCTCGCACGGTGCGGAGTTCTTGGCATTCGTTGGTGTTGTGGGTGTGGAGGTCGTGGTACACGCGGTACCGGCTGCCCCTGGAGGATTCAGGCAGATCCTTGCCCCGCTTGGTGTCCGGTTCTGCCGCGAGCACGGCAGCCCCCTTGCGCTTCACGTCCTTGGCCTTGGGCTTCTTCTCTTCTGGGTCTGCGGCAGGCAGCTCGAGGAGGGAGAGGCGTCCCTCCTCAGCTCTGGCGCACTTGGTCGCCAGGTTGAACAGCTCCAGGGAGGTGTAGAGGTCTTCATGCATCGCCAGCTCCTCCTTCATCTTGATGTCGCGCACGCCATCGGAGAAGGCCGAAATGATGGCTTCTTCAGACATCCTGGGGATCTTGAGGCGCGCACTGTTGAAGCGCTGGATGTACTTGTGCAGGGTCTCCCCAGGTTGCTTCTTGATGCGGCGCATGTCGCTCACGGCGGGAGGCCGTTCGCGGGTACCTTGGAAGTTGGCGATGAAGCGAGTACGCATCTGGTCCCAGGAGGAGATCGTGCCTGGGGCCAGGTTCAGGAGCCAAGTGCGAGCACCTTCCTTCAGCGCCATGGGGAACCAGTTCGCCATGACCTTCTCGTCCCCGCTGGCAGCTTCGATTCCCAGCTCGTAGAGCTGGAGGAACTCCGTGGGATCAGTTGTGCCGTCATAGCGAGGAGGCAGGTCCGGCTTGAACTTGCCGGGCCACGCGACGCTACACAGCTCGGGGTTGTAGGCGCGGCAGCCAGCGGTGGCTGCGGGAGGTTTTGGTTGAGGGAGGGCTTGGCCTTGCGGGTCCCCTTGCGCTGCAGCTGGGAGCAGCGCGGGGTCTTGACGTGCCGGAGCTGGAGCAGGGTCTCGGCGAGCCAGGGCCGGGAGCGCCCGGGCGGCCTCTTGCGGTCGCGGGACTTCTTGGCAGCTCCGTTCCTGCTGGGCCGGCGCATGACGGAGCGGGTTCCGCCCAGGAGCTGCGCGCCTTGGGGCCATGGCATCTTCTTGGAAAGGTGGCGGCTGGAACGCCCTCGAGGCTTCATTGCCCATGCGGGGCGGAGTGCGACGCAGTGGTGCAGAAGGCGCGGGAGAGCCCCCTGCGGCGTGGACGAGCTCGGCGACGCGGTCGAGCCACTCCTCGTAGACGTCGTCGACGGGGCGGTAGCGTAGGAGCTCATTCGCCGAGAGGAGCGCAGCTTGAGCCTCCAAGGGCGCGCGCAGCTCGTGCGACGAAGAACCGGCTGGGGTGAGCGACGGAGTGGCGGTGCGGCCATCCCGCCGCACAGACGGGTGCTGAGAGGATGCTTGCTGCTCGTTCCCCGCCGGGCCGGTAGCGGCGTTGATGGCGGGCGACAGGGAACGACGAGGACACCCACTGACACGGGCCGCCTGGACGGCGTGGGAAGCGATGGCGGCCCGGCGCTCGGCGCGGGCCCGACGAGCGTCAGACATGGATGCGGTGGTCGGAGGAGAGCGAAGCGGTGGAAGACTGATTCCGGCGCACCCCTACCTGGCGCGCCAAAATGTCGGATTCTGGGGTTCCGGCAGACCCTTAAGGTTCGAACTCTGGGGTGCGCGCGGAGATCGTGCCCACTACCTCTCCGTCTCGCAAGAATCTAAACTACTGCAAGAACAACACAAGAGACACAGGGTTTATACTGGTTCAGGCCACCATTGTGGTGTAAGACCCTACTCCAGTGTGGTGTGGTGGATTGCCTCTTGGGCTGATGAGGAAGAACAGTACAAGGAAGAACGACCTCGCGAGGGTCTGTTCTTAGCTAGGGGATGAACTGCTAGGGGGAGTTCGATCGCCCTTCTTTCTCTCTAGATGCTCGGTTCGATCCTAGCTTCTTCCCTCTCTAGATCTAGATGCTTGATGCCTCTACTCTGGGGGTGGCTGGCCCTATTTATAGGCAAAGGCCCTGGGCCTGTTCCCAAATATTGAGCGGGAAGGGCGCCAACAATTGGCCAATTTGAAGGGGAACATCTGGTACACTTATGCTGACTAAAGTTGGTCTTCGCTTGCCAAAAGCTCTGGTGATGACGCCGGCTTGGGCTCCACAGTGACTTCCTCCTTGTCGCGGAGCTGGTCTTGGTCTCGTTGCACCGAAATGGGTGCCTTTGCTTGATCCCCTCGCCTGCGCTTGCCCCCTTTGCACCAAAGAGGAAAGGGAGGACACTGCGCGGGCCGGCGCCCGCATGGCACCTTTGGTCGTCATGGCTTGCACCATGGGCACCTCGTGAGGTACCCCACCTTGATCTCTCCGCCTCCTCACGAGCTAGCCTAAGGAGGCCATGCTTGAGGAAGCGCCGTGTCGTCCGCCTCGCGAGGCTTGGCCCCTCGCGAGGGTCTTGGGTCTTGTGTTGATGAAGATGGGCCACGTTGGGCCCCCACTCGAGCCACGCCGCAGGCCGCAGGCAGGCAAGTCTGGGGACCCCCGTTCTCAGAACACCGACATCTGCCATCGGAACAGCCCCCAAGCATGTCGTCTTGGACCTGATACAATGAATCTGTTGAACCGGCGGACGAATCACCATCCGAGAGAATGGCCGGCTCACCAGCTTCTTCAGATCCTTCAGAAAGTTCACCTCCGTGGATGCAACCCACAAAGGCACGCTTCATGACGGGTTGAGCTCGGGCGGGTCTCGCACGCTGAGCCGTCTCGACGAGGTCGGCGCAGTTGTCCGGCTCAGGGCCCGTACTCAACTGAGCCGGCGTCGGGGCCCCAGCCTTCGTCGTCGATGTAGATCTTGCCGCGGCGACTCTTGGTCATCCGGCCCACTGCATATCCCTTGAGCCCTTCGAAGCTGCCCTTCAAGAACTCAAATCCACCGTGCGCTGGCCCCACGGTGGGCGCCAACTGTCGTGGAATTGTCACGGCAGATGTCCTCTTGCAAGGACTTAGTCGTGGAGCCATCGCAACTAGGAAGCTTAAAAGGGTTAATCGGGTAAAAGGACACGAGAGGTTTATACTAGTTCAGCCCCTTACGGTGAAGGAAGGCCTACGTCTAGTTGGGTTGGTATTGCCTGAGGTTTCGATGACCAGCGAGCAAGATACGCTATGCCTGGCTCTCGATGTGTTGTTTCTTGCCCTAAGCCGCCGGCGGGTCGTCCCCTTATATACATGGGTTGACGCCCTGCGGCTTATAGAGTCCCGGCCGGCTTATAAACAGTGTCCGGCTCGGTGACTAGTTAATTCTACCTTATAATACAAGTCATGCCGTTATGGTGGTTTAACCACTATGGGCCAAAAATCGCCTATGGGCCTTAGACCCTTTATTGAACCGCTGTCCTCATGCTGGGTCTTGGGCTTCCTTCACGATGAGTACTCTTTGTGTAACCCGGCCCCTCCTGGGCCGGCTTACTCAAATAGTTATACCCCCGACAAATTCTGTAGGATTACAGGTTGAGGGCACAAGCCAAGAAAGCAGCCCACACGCATTACATTTCACATGTACTAAAACACACTCGCTTACCATATGTTGCTGTGAAGCCTCGCTGCTGTTGCAATGTTCTTTGAAGATATCGTCAGCATCTCGTGGTTGCAAATCTAGTTATTGTAGTTTATTACGCACCCTCTATTTAGGTGAAATTAATTTTAATCGCATGCACTGGTTCGAATTGATCATCAATGGTTCATCTAAACTAATGAAAGAAGCGTGTGTGCATACACGACAATATATCTGCTTCCCTCTATTTTTATGCTTGTTCGAGGTGCCAGCCCCAAAAGAACAAATATTTAGCTTGATGGGGTTGGCAGCTCCATAATTAATAGAAGCATCAAATTAGTCATGCAACTTGGGAAGATCAAGAACACACAAAAAAGTAATGAACAGAGGCTCGGAGCAGTGATGTAATAGCTAGCATCAGAAAATGTAGTGTAAAACGAACAAAAAGCAGCGGAACCACATGCTAGTTTGCTGATGTGTAATTAAGCATAGAGAACATGAAGTAGTCTGATGGAACCAACATGTGGCATCAGAACAACACCATTATCATAAATATAGCATGCAAGAAGTAAAATAGTTGGGAATGATACCTAGGAAGTGCAGTAATACTTAAGACAAAACTAAAGCATATTAACTATATGTGCACTGGTATGTAATTTAGCACATGTAACATGTTCACTGCCAGAAGTATGACCCTATAGGGGCAAGCAGAATAACGCGTCTCATGAGAAATTGAATGATGTCCTAAAGAAATTCAAAGGTGCGGTGCTTATGCTAAGAAAGTGAACGTAGGCGCCGACCGTTGGACAATAGTACCTGATTCTCAGCGGCGTATGGGTATCGTTGTCATACTTGATAGCTAAGGATCGTCGATGGTGCTCGTGTTGCGGTTGAGTTTGGGCCGGTTGTTGCCGTCGCTCAAGCTGCTCTGGTGCTTCGGTTGCGGCGCCTGTCGACATGCAAGAAAGCTCATCTGTGGTAAGTGAACAGTTGCACAATCAATAAGAGAAAAACCTAAGGAGTACAAATCGAAATAACCTGATCAGGCTGCGGCGTCAGTAAAGCTTGGCGTCCGTGGAGTGGGTCTGGTGCAGTGGACGAAGGCTTCGGCGGGCGTGGTGTACAATGCTTTCAGTGAGGTAGATCTATTGCGGTGGACGAGGGCTTGTACGAAGGGCCAGCAATGGGGCGGACGAGGGAGTCAGTGAAGGGCCTACACTGTGGTGGACGAGGGCGCCGGTCAAGCGGACCCGATGTGGTGGACCATGATGGCGGTCAAGGAGATCTGGAGCGGTGGACAAGCCAGTCGCTAAAGCAGCTCCCGTGAAGTGGCGAGTTGGTAGTTGGGGGTTCCAAGGTGTGGAAGGTAGATCCAGCAGGGTGTGAGGTCCACTGCTGCGGCGGAGGACTAGATTCGACGGCTTTGCCATGGTTGGGGGGCGGAGTCAGGGAGGGGAAGGGGAGAGGCTCTAGGGAAGAATGTTGGGGGCAAAGAGGGGAAAACAATGGAGTTACCAAATCAGCCCTTTTCCGTTCATGTGGCAGGGGTAAAAAAGGAATATCGTAGGGCTAAACTTTCGGGCGCGAGATATTTCGATGTGAGCTGGAAGTTTCAAAGCTTTTGGCGCCTGAAATTATAAGTGTGCTGCTCTTGTACGGCTGACTATGATATCATGGCCGAGAATTTATTTGTTTTGCACGCAAAAAAAGTGCAAGTTTTGAAAATCAATGTCTCCAACTCGAAACTTAGATTGTCCATTCAATTCAAATATGGATCATTGAGCTAGTACAAGCAAATACCATCATACGGTCCAATTCAAATGAAATTCCAAATGTGTTTATCCTAAATATGATGACAAAGGCAAAAATGTGTATGTGTATGAATAAAGTGGATGATTATAAACTTTGAACATGCCCGTATGTTTATATCTCTAGGTTTGATATATGAATTTGAAATCATGAAATCCCCGCTTAAAAAATGTACCTTCGTTTAAATGAATTACAAAAGCTCATGATGGAGTCGAATTCCAAAATTCCAATCTTAGGTTTGTAATTCTGGTACATCAAGGTATATCACGCATGTTCAAAAGTATCATTATCTCATAGTCCAAACTGTGAAACAAATTGATCAACCATGAGTGCACACACTATTGACCATATATATCTCAATTACGCTAAAGTCCCTCAAATATAGACACCTCAGTCTTTATCTGAAGCCACCCCCCACACACAAGTCGTTCTCTCCCCCAGACACGAACACACGAGCACATTAACACCCCCTCTCTTCTAAAGTCCGGACCCCAATATAGGTTTCTATCACTTTTTCTCTCGATCATGCACACATCTCTTCCCCCACTCTCTAGGTCTCCCGAAATCTCTCTTTGCCAAGCACATGCACTATGTAGAGTGTATCTTCCCCATACACACAAAACGTCGCCCCCAAACATCTGTCTCCCTAGTTATGTGGTTCTCGCACACTCACCTCACACACCACCCCCACTGCAAACAAGCACACTTTGTCTCCTTGTGCACCACTCTCCTCTTTCTATCTCTCCCACATGCGGACCTGCCCCAGCTCCTTCCCTGTATACATATATGCCGCGACTCTTTCCATAGCTCCCTAATGTATCATCGTTCTCAATCTCGCACGTTGTTCTCTACACCGTCTATTCTAGATCTCTCATGAAGTCCCTATCACACACACGATGACTCGCTTCCCTTGCTCTCCGTACATAGGCCAATTTCGAACAACATCAACATTATCTCCCTATCTATACGCCATTTATGGACACAAACGACCCCTCTCCCCCCTCTCTTCCTCTCTCTCTCTCCGTCTCTCTCTCTCTCTCACACCCCTTTCCCACACACAGTCGATGTCTCTTCCCAATAGTCTGCTCCCCGCCCGCACCCATGCTATCCTGCTACTACACATGCCTTTTTCTCTCTCTCACACACATGTCACACAATTCCCCCTTCCCTTATACTAGGTTTACATCATTAGTGGTCTCTCTACTCCACATACACACACTCCCTCTCACACACAAACGCGCACACAAACACACACGGACACGCACAAACACCCATTTATCTGGATCCTCATCTCTCCCCATGTCCACATGTGTATCTCACACACTCACTCTCTGATTATGTCTATGTGTCTCCACGTTACACACACAAAGCCCCATGTACATGTATCTCTCTATCCTCCACACACATAGACACAAAGAATCTCTTATCATTGCCTCAGTCTCTAGACATATCACACACGCACTCTCTCTCTCTCTCTCTCTCTCTCTCTCTCTCTCTCTCTCTTGCAAACACGCCCAACAAGGGTTTCCTCGTGAATAACTTACCGTGGATTCATCAACAGTTGTGGCAGTACGGCGAACACGAGACGTGAAAAAGAATAAATCTAGACGTGCGTAGACCACCTAGTATGACTACTAGAACTAGAGCAAGCCGAAAACGCGCCGCCGTCACCCCCACCTTATCGGCGACGGGAAAACCTTTGTTTTACACAATCGAGAAGTCATTGTGCTAAGGCCCCACATGCTGAGGCGTTGAATAGAATGTAGATCCTAGTTTACGGAAACAAGTATCGATAATACATTTGTATCTCCATAGTTATATTTCTTCTCTTATAAAAAACCGAGTTGGTGATGATGGTACACGTGCCATCTTACAATATAGACCGTTCGATCTATATCTGACGGATGAAATTAAACTAAAAGATACCCATACCTCTCTCCACACTTGCAGACAAGGCCTTCCCTTGTTTATCCTTATCTCCAACAACCTCATTGTTGAGCATTTAAAAAAGGAAGCCTTTGGAACAAACTGGCCTGGTGGCCGCTGCCGGCGTCGTCCATCCCCATGCCCCCGCTCAGTCCGACCACCAATCACCACCACGCCCCACTCCTCTTCACCTTATCTCCTATTTCTCGAGATATTGTTAGTTTTTACACACGGGATTACTCCCGCATGGGTCAATCACAACAAGTGTTTTATAAAAAATGCATCTTGATGTTCCGTGCAATGCACGTACATCTTGCTGGTACTCCTACAGAAGACTAAGTTGGTGATGATGGTGTGTCTGCCATCCATCATTTCTAACCATTAGATCTACATGTAAGGACTATGAGGTAAGTTGTTGCCTTTTCTCACCAACATCCCACTTCTCTACCAATTTGCAGAAAAACCCATAATTAGTATCTTAAAACCAACCACATCCCTCCCTCACCTCACCAAAACAGCCCAAGGAATATATTCTGATTGAAACATAATTTATCTCTAGTGATATATGTATATCAAAATTAGAGTGTTTTGTATCAAGTTTGTGAATAACTATTATTCCAATTATGATCCGTTGCAACGCACGTGAACATTGCTAGTATTTCCAACCATGCAAAAAATGCTAGTATTTCCATAGTTTCAAGTTTTCCATCAAGATATTAGTCACTCATGGTTGATATTTACTTTCAATCACGTACACATATGCACTATGTAACTAGCCTTTCTTATTGGCTTCCAAAGCTTAACTTTCACTCCTACTTACAATATGTAGAGTATTTAACAAAAAACTGCCACTTTCAACCAGCCCTAGGAAGAAACTATTACACAAAAATAGCAAAAAACATACCCAAAATTTCTTAATCCGCGCCAAAAACTACCACCTAGTGCCGATTAGGCTCGTTTAAACCCGTTTATGACAGGGTTGGCCCACACGTCCGTGGTGATGAGGCAGCATAAACCAACACATTATGTTTGACCGTTGACACGAGGGACCCACATCTGACCTTCTATACTGTTATTCCCCCTCAAATCATTATTTTTTCCTAAACATTACTTCAAACAATACTAATGCGTGTTTGTCGGTGGCACCGATGATGAGCGAGTTGGCCGCCGCTCTGCCGAACGGGATGGACACCGCGCTGGCCTCTGCATGGGTTGGCAGGCTGGCCCGAGCGTGACTCACGAGCGAGCAAGCCGCCGCGCTGGCCTTCGCTCGAGCCAGATGGCCGGCCTTAGCTAGCAAACCTTGCAGACAAGTAGCTGGATGGAGCTATCTTGGCTAGCAAACCTTGCAGACAAGTAGCTGGATGGAGCTATCTTGGCTAGCTAGCGGCCGCGAGCGTCGGACGGAGCTGGCATCCGGGCTGCCGCAAGATGGGCTCTGCACCACCGGCGGTTTTGACCTCGGCTTCTGCCGGCGGCGGTAGCTGCGTCCCATGGCTGAGGATGACTAGGTGGATGGGCCGGAGGTAGGAGGTCACTCTGGGATTTTTGTGCAGACTGACATGTAGGTCCCACAAGTCATAACGCCAAATTGCCGGTCGAATAGAAGGCGTTGACTTAAGGGGCGACATGAGTTGAAACATGCCTATAACGACACTTTTAGAGTAGTCGTTTCTTGGTAGGGCTGGTTGGTAAGGGCATGTACAATGGTTGATAAGGTAGTCTTATCTTAAGTCTACCATGTATGCAAGTGGTAGTAGTTTCTTGGCATTATTAGTCGTTTCTTGTAAGTAACAATGTACTACTAGCGACAAAAAGCGATTCTAGGTAGCGTTGTACTCCAACGAGTACTACTAGTGGCCGCGGGAGTGTATACCTCGTCTTGTGGGTTCAATCCCGGCCGAACGCACGGCGGCATTTTTTTAAATAGTAACTTCCCTGCGAGCCAATATTGTACACGGGTAGTTTGAGTTTTGAAGTCGAATGGACGTGTCGCACCACAATCTGGGTGCACTGGATAGCCTAGCCACGTGAACGGGTTTTCCTTCCCATCATCTCGTGGCTCGTGTGCTCGCCCTAGCCGCACCTTGCTTGCAGCTTCCTCGTCAGCTAGTAGCGTATTTAAACTAGCGCCTCCCAATTAAGCCCGAGGAGCCAAAAATCCCGGTGCGACATTGAGAACTGTGCAATATGGCTCTGTACGTAAAGTGCTACTAGTACTCTACCAATCTGTAGCTTGTGGCGTTGCACGCATGGACTTCACTCCATTATCGGTTCTATAAAAGAAATTCCTCGTGACGTGTTTTTTTGAAATGGAGGCAGAAGCTTTGCCTCATCTCATTCATAAAGAAGGAACTACTAACAAAGTTCGACGAGATCCATTACACCTCCACAAATGGAAGCGAAAAGCCTAGTCTTGCTGTATCAAATAACTCAAATGTTCTGCCCTTGCAGTAACCGTCGCAGATAAATAGGCTGCTAGTGTGTGCGTGAGAGGAGCGACTGAGTAGGCCAGCTACGCACTTGAATAGAGCACCGAGAGTACCCACTACGCATGTGTACTTTCCCTGCATTGATAGTAGAGCGATGGTTCAAGGGAACAGTAGTACCCTCCACTTCCAACTGTAGCTCCTTGGCCCTGAGATTCAAGAGTTCAAAACTAGTGCACTATACTAGAAGTATAGTACATAGCACTACTAGTTGAGAAAGTAGTACTAGTACTGCTACAGTACGAGTACGTAGTAAATAATAGCCTCACCCCTTCTCTAAGGAGCGATCGAGGAGCTACAGTTGGAAGGGACGAGGCCATGCGGTTACTACGCTCTTATCTCCTCCTCGCCAGTTCCCCTCCCCCCGAAGAGAAGGCAGTTCGTCGCTACTCCCATGGATTCGCCAGGTGGTTCTCCTCCTCGTCGCGGCTGGGAGACCTTGGACGGCGATCCTCTAGAAGAAATCGCACGCCGCTCCGACGTCCTCACCGCCGCAAGACTCGATGCTTCCTGCATCAACTTTTTCAAGACGGTGCTTAAACAGGCTTGGGAAAAGGCCATGCTTGTTGGTCTTCCATGCGTCCTCGAGGAGAAGGTTCTTCTATGGGACAATCCTTCGAACAATCCACCGCTCCCTGGCCATGGTTGTACGTTGACTCCGCTAGAGTTGTCGACGTTGAGAGGTAGTCGGATTTTGTCCGATGAGCAGGTCAATCATGTAGTTTGATCATGTAGTACTTAGTTATTCATTTCCATCCCGTAATTTCTCCGCTGCCCACCGTCTTATATATAGGTCTGGGTCGGTGCCAACGAAGATTGGCTTGCATACCTCCGGTCGGATACCACCATCATTTTGCACAACATCCACAGCAGTGCGGTCGTTCCCGTAGACCCCTTCTCCACCATTGGGATCAGCCTTCCGGACTAGCTGGGCTTGAATACATATGATGATGCCTACATGACATTGAACAACATAGCAATTGCGGAACTGCCGACAAAGTGACGTGGCTACGAAGATTACTATCTCATCGCGGTGTCCAACATAAGGATTGCCATCAATGCAAGAGGCAGTAATGGCAGAGGCTGGCGCATGTTGGCCGCGGCAGATTTGCACCCCTGCACGTTTGAAGATGCTGTGTGCCATCTAGGCCGCATCTTTGCGGTGACAAGCCAGGGGACTTGTTTCATCTGGTTGCCATCCTACGATACATGATTTTACAAACGGAATGCACAAAGCCACAAACCATCATTTGCATCCCTAACGGTACTCCATTCTTTTGCAGGGACCAGTCATCCCCCGATCAAAATAAGATCACCGATCCTGGATGTGCATTTGCATCTGCTATTCGGTCTAACCTGGAACCTTGTAGCTGACTTTGGCATATTGGGATCAACTACCTTAGCAGTCGTTACCCATGGTACCACTGATGTGCAACATGGTCACACAATCTACCACGATCGGACCGTCACCATCTACCCAGGTATTCCATTTAGTATTATATGTTTTAACCCTCTCACCTTCTCTTTCATTGTTGTACTACTTACTAGTACTAGCAGGAGTACTTTTTACCTGTGAGTAGCTAGCTAGGCCCTTGTAGACTTGAACCCACTAGCTGCCACTGAGGGAGTTGTAGGATCGGAAGTATGTCTAGAGGGGGGGGTGTGATTAGACTACTTGACCAAATAAAAACTATGCCTTTTCCCAATTTTAGTTCTTGGCAGATTTTAGCAACTTTAGGACAAGTCAAGCAATCATCACACAATTCAAGCAAGCATGCAAAGAGTATATAGCAGCGGAAAGTAAAGCATGCAACTTGCAAGAATGTAAAGGAAAGGGTTTGGAGAATTCAAACGCTATTGGAGACATGGATGTTTTTCCCGTGGTTCAGATAGGTGGTGCTATCCTACATCCACGTTGATGGAGACTTCAACCCACGAAGGGTAACGGTTGCGCGAGTCCACGGAGGGCTCCACCCACGAAGGGTCCACGAAGAAGCAACCTTGTCTATCCCACCATGGCCATCGCCCACGAAGGACTTGCCTCACTAGCGGTAGATCTTCACGAAGTAGGCGATCTCCTTGCCCTTACAAACTTCTTGGTTCAACTCCACAATCTTGTCGGAGGCTCCCAAGTGACACCTAGCCAATCTAGGAGACACCACTCTCCAAGAAGTAACAAATGGTGTGTTGATGATGAACTCCTTGCTCTTCTACTTCAAATGATAGTCTCCCCAACACTCAACTCTCTCTCATAGGATTTGGATTTAGTAGAAAGAAGATTTGAGTGCAAAGCAACTTGGGGAAGGCTAGAGATCAAGATTCATATGGTAGGAATGGAATATCTTGGCCTCAACACAAGGGTAGGTGGTTCTCTCTCAGAACATGTGAGTTGGAAGTGTAGATATGTTCTGATGGCTCTCTCCACGAATGAAGAGGAGGTGGAGGGGTATATATAGCCTCCACACAAAATCCAACCGTTACACACAATTTACCAATCTCGGTGGGACCGAATAAACAAACTCGGTCGGACCGAAAAGGTAAACCTAGTGACCGTTAGAGATTTTCGGTGGGACTGACATGCAACTCGGTAGGACCGATATGGTTAGGGTTTGGGCATAACGTAATCTCGGTGAGACCGATTACACAAACTCGGTGAGACCGATTTTGGTAATTAGATAACCAGAGAGTTGGTCAGGTAAACTCGGTGGGACCGATTTGCCCTTTCGGTGAGACCGAAAAGTTACAAAGGGGAAACAGAGAGTTTACATTGCAATCTCGGTGGGACCGATTTGCTCTTTCGGTGAGACCGAAAAGTTACAAAAGGGAAACAAAGAGATTACATTGCAATCTCGGTGGGACCGATTTGCTCTTTCGGTGAGACCGAAAAGTTACAAAAAGGAAACAGAGAGATTGCAACCCCATCTCGGTGAGTCCGAGATCCCTATCGGTAGAACCGAATTGCTAGGGTTTGGCAGTGGCTAATGACAAGTGAAACTCGGTGGCGCCAGATGGAAAGAATCGGTAGGACCGAGTTTGGCTTGGAGTTTAGGTCATATGTGGATATGGGAAAGTAGCTGAGGATTTTGGAGCATATCATTAAGCACATAAAGCAAAAGGCTCATTAAGCAACACCTCATCCCTCCTTGATAGTATTGGCTTTTCCTATGGACTCAATGTGATCTTGGATCACTAAAATGTAAAATGAAGAGTCTTGAGCTTTTGAGCTTGAGCCAATCCTTTGTCCTTAACATTTTGAGGGTTCCACTTTCACCATCCATGCCATGCCAATCATTGAGCTTTCCTGAAATAATTGTCTTGGAATAGCATTAGCTCAATGAGCTATATGTTGTTATGAATTACCAAAACCACCTAGGGATAGTTGCACTTTCAATCTCCCCCTTTTTGGTAATTGATGACAACATATAGATCAAAGCTTCGACAAATGATAATAAGAATGAATTATATCGTCGCTTTGAGAAGTATGTGATAAGTAAGAGCTCCCCCTAAATTTGTGCATATTTAAAATTTTCTTTGGACTGCAAATGCACAAAGAGTTAGAATTATGGGTTACTCTTCCATGTCACATACATCTTGGTGGAGCGCTCAAAATGATAATAATGAAAAACATGCACTCATCACCAAGGAAAAGTGAATGACCACATAAGATAGATAAGATATATCAAGCATGCATAAGTGTAGCTTATGATCAAACACATGATCATCAATGTCTCACAAGCATAACATAGTATCTCAACCAAAAGCAAAAAATGTTTGAAAAACCACCAAATAAAGCAAGAGAGAAAAACAACACTCTCTCTCTCAAAGCCTATGATCTATACATTTTTCTCCCCCTTTGGCAACAAGTTACCAAAAAGTTCCTAGAAAATGCATAGTGCTAGATCGACACTTAGGCTTGATCTTCTGGTGGTGGTGGAGTCCTGATCACTCCAAGGACGAAGGCTTCCGTAGACGTGGTTGGAGTTGGAGCTGAAGCAGATGCTGGAGCAGGTTGGGTTGGTGCTGTGGCTGGAGCTGAGGCGGTGGCTCTTGTGTCAGGAACTGGCACTTCACTGGACTTAGGACCTCGTGGTACTCCAGCAAATGCATCAGTGGTAGTCTTCCCTTTCCTCTTCTGCATGTCATCTTGGAGTTGCTCCACTGCAGTCTGAATTTCTGTCACCTTGATATCCAAGTCATAGAACTTTTGTTCTAAGATTCTCTCTAAGCTTGCTTGGTTCTGAGTCAGGGTAGCTAGTCCTTTCTCAATCCTCAGGGTGGATGCAATCAGGTAACTGAGCTTCTCTTGCTTGTTCTTCAAGAAGTACTCAGATGCCTTCTCTTGAGTTGGCATCTTGGCAGCTTTCTCCTTCCTTGCCTTCTCCTTCTTGGCTTGTGCCTGGACTGATGATGGTTCATTTTCATGCATCACAACTTGGTTGTCCTCGAAATCTGGATGGATAGGCAAATGTTACTTGTCCAACAAGTATGTGTCTGTGCCCATTCTTGAGTTGATCAACATCTGGATCTGAGGGGCATATCCACAACTACTCTTCTGATCTGCTACAGTCCTCTTGATAGTTTGTATTATGAGGCTCATGACCTTAAACTTTTGAGGCACATCAAAGATATGTAGCAGGTTGATGGCATGACCTCTGATCATCCTGTGATCTCCAGACTTGGGCAAAAGTGTGTGCCTAAGGATCCAATTGATCGTAGGCAGACCTGACAACAAGTGTTTCACATACCCAAACTGGTGAGTATCAAGATCAGCTGCATGAATCTCCTTGTACATATTTGCCATAGAGTTGTGATCCATCTTCTTCTTGGCATAGACATCCAAGTCATCTTCATTTTCCTCTGGGGCATTGATAAGCTGTGCCCACTCAGCAACTGTTGATTGGTACCTCGTACCTTCAGACATCCAAACAATCCACCCATCTAGATAAAAATGTGCTGTGGAGTAGAACTGCATGATCAGCTCCTCATTCCACTTTGTGAGCTTCTGCCCAACAAAGTCAGCTACTCCACATGCCTTGAAGCTGTCTTGCACTCCAGGGTAGTGCTCTTCATTTTCCTTGATGTATTCCCAGTCGACCCATCTCATATCACACACAATGGGCTTCTTGTCTAACAAGATTGTCTCATAGAAGTCCTGTTGTTCCTTAGTGTGGAACCTGTAGTCAACATCAGTCCTCCTCCTGGTAGCATATGGATCCTCTGCTCTCCACTTTCTCAGTCCTGAGTCTCTTTTGATCTTCATATCCTCAGCCACAGGATGAGCATCATTGTGGTCTGGGATCTTGGGCTTCAACTTTCTGAGAACTTGGCCTTCCTCTTCTTCTGCAGTGTTAGGCACTGGGGCCTTGTTCTTCTCAACTGCTGGGATGCTCCTTGTATTTCTCTTTGGAGCTGTCTTGGCCTTTGATGCTTCCTTGGGTGCTTCCTTGGGCTTAGATGTAGTAGCCCCTGATTTTATAGCATCACCCATTAGCTTGGGTGCCTTGGGTGCTGGTGCAGCAACCTCTTCTTCTTCTTCTTCCTCATCAAAAGAATGCTGTTCAAATTCAGCCATGGGATCAACTTTCTTGCACCATCTGCCTCTTTTCCTTTCTTTCTTTGTTTCAGCTGCAACTGGCTCTTTGGGTGCAGGCTTCTCAGGAATCTTTGTTGAGGCTCTGGCCTTTGGCATGGGCTGCCTGCCTGCTGGCCTTTTGACCTTTAAGCCTGGCTTGGTGCTCTGCCTTGAGCCATGCTCTTTCTTGAGTTCAACTTTCTTGGAAGTTGCTTCCTCCTCTGCCACATAATCTTCATCCTCTGATTCTAAGGTTCTCTTCTTTCTTTGTCTTGTGGCAGCTTTTGGCAGGTTGCTAGGGGTACTCCTGCTGCCTTCATCTGAAGAGCTGGAGGGACTAGTGCCCTCACTCATTTGCACTGGCTGCTCTGACAAATTCTGGCTATCACTTTGGTCTGACATGATGAACAAGCTGACTGCTGACCCTGTGAATAGTTTATAGATGACGTAGAGTGGATGAGCATCACAAAGTGCAGAGGTTTTTGCAAAAGAATGATTCAAAAACTTAGTTTTAGTTTCCCACATAAAGCATTTTGGATCTACCGATTTTTAAACTCGGTGATACCGAAGCAGTTTTTGGAACCAAAACAAGTGATCTCGGTTGGACCGAGTCACAGTTCGGTGGCACCGAGACTGCTAGGGTTTCACAAAGTTCCAAAATCGGTCACACCGATTAGCAATAATCGGTCAGACCGAGTCTTACTTGTGCAATGGCATAAGCCAAATCGGTGGGACCGAGTTTTTCAACTCGGTGGGTCCGAGATGGTTTCAGCGGAAACCTAACCCTAAAGTTTTCGGATCAAACCTATTCTATTGAGTTCATTGACTGGATAGGAGTTCATCAAACGCGGCAAGAATACATCTGATCACAATGTGCTAGGAGTCGGATTGGGGAATAGCACAAAGATCGAGTCCATACCCTAGTTCGGCGGAGACTCGCTACGGCGACAACGGCGGGGTTGATTCCCGTTGACGGTGACGGAGACCAGCGACTGGAGGCGGCTGGCAGCGAGGAGACGATCCGGAGACCACGTAGGCAGAGCGAGCTATCGCGCGGGCGAAGGGGTTCGAAGAAATTTCTAAATTTTTGCACGTGTCTATATATAGCCCGACCCTGTCGGTGTGACTGAGTGGAACAACTCGGTGGCACCGAGATGCAAAACAGTGTACAGTTATTGCAACTCGGTGTGACCGAATGGTTCAAATTGGTTGCACCGAGATCGAAAACATAGATCAACTTAATGATCTCGGTAAGACCGAAAGTGTGGTATCGGTCGGACCGAGAATCACAAAGAGGTTTTGGAATTTTAAGTCTATGACGAATCGGGAACTCCGAGTGCTCCTCACACAGAATGGTTCGAATCTGACTTGATCAATTTTGTGATGTAGCATGAATAGAGTTTGAGACGAGAAAAGCATAGATAGCTAGAGGGGGTTCTTAGGCATTCTTGTCCATCCACTTGGCAAAAGAAAAATAAAACCAAACAATCAAAACAACAAGTGGATGTCCTCAAATGAGTAAAATATGCAACCAACATGCTCACACAATAAAATAGCAATTGAAATATGTGACAAAGCATGCACAACCAATTCTAGCATCTATCAAGCAATTGGCGATGACTAGGTCATCTATATATGAGTATATTGACTTAGGAGTCAAATGAGAACATTTCATCATAGGTCATACTCATTGTTTAAGCTCGAGTGGGGTTACCACTTTTACATAAAGCATTGTTGTGTTCACATCATTAGAGTTGCTTTAGCTCAAGTCTTAGAGTAAAGCTCCCCCTAGATGTGATATCCCCCCTAAGAGGGATGAACTAACCTTGGGTTTTGTCGATGATGACTTCATGTAGATGTTGAAGATGTGGATGCTCAATGTTGATGTAGATCACTTGGAGCTATCCTTTTGAGTGAATTGCACTTTCAATACCTACATGGGTTAGTCCCACAAGGAACAAACAAGTATATCCATAGACATAGAGTGATGCACACACAAGATGATGTCTATGAAAGCTTTTAGATTACCTTGTCCCATGACTTACCAACAAGAGGGTTTGTTACTCCTTGAACTAGTGCAAGATGTGGAAGTTGATTGCACTTGTTCTTGCCAAAATGATAAGAGTGAAGTATGTTGGCGGAATCACCCTCAAGAACTCTCTAGTTCTTCTTCTTTTGGATCCACACCATCTTGATGGGAATCCTTGGAGTTGTAGTCGTACTTGATGAAGTGGAACTTGAAGTAGTCTTGGGAATCCACTTGACTAAGGTCTTAGGAGCTTCTTCAAATGCATCAATTTCCTCTTGAAGCTTGTCCTTCCCTTTTTGCTTGTAGTCTTGTGGTGGAAGATCATCTTGAGTTTGTGTCCCCTTGAAAGAAGTAGGATCATACTTCTCTTGTTGAGGAACAAACTTTGTGTTGGGGTATTGATCTTCTTCCCACTCAACTCCATTGGCATTGAACTTTCGTTCAAAACCAACACCTTGATTCTTCCGGTGCCTTCCTTGCTTGTGTACAATCTCCTCGAATTGCTTACTTCGGCAAGGCTTTTGTACACTCCTTTCTCTATGATTCCCTTCAATAAGCTATTTTCTTGCTCAAGTGTAACTTGGCTAAGAGAATCATTAGTGGAATCAAGAGAACTACTAGAAGCAACAATATTGGATTTAACATGATCATTGTTACTACTAGAGGAAGAATCTTTCTTGTTCTTGTTATTAGACTTGACTTGAGGCATGTAAGTGGATAAGAGTAAACGCTTGGCAATGTAAGAAGAACTTTTCTTGCGAAGATCATCATTGATTGCCTTTAAGAACTCATGCTCTTGCTCAAGATTGAGCTTTTCAAAGCGTAGCTTCTCATGAGCTCTTAAAAGTTCTCGATGATCTTCGAAGATAGTTTCATGAGCTAACTTAAGAGTGTTTAGTTCTTTAGTTAGAGCCTCTATTTTCTCCTTATCATTGTCATTCGTTTTATCTTGATTAGCATGATTAATTGACGTTTCATCATAGTATTGATCACTAGAGTTGTCAACAAGTAAATCATCATCACCTAACATGTCATCCTCATCACTATTGAAATCAACATACTCAGGGTGAGTTACCTTAGGACCTTTGGCCATGAAGCATCTTCCAATTCCTTCATTTGGTGAGTCAAATATGTCGAAGGAGTTGGTTGACACAAGTGCTAGACCGACAACACCTTCATCTTTAGTATATTCGGAATCGGAGTGATAACTTCTCTCGGAGTGGTTGTCGGAGTCGGAGCCGGATACCCATTCACCAACATGAGCTTGATGTCTTTGTTTTGTGTAGCTCCTTGATTATTTTTACTTTCTTTCCGAATCCTTGCTCCTCCGTGAGTATCTTCGTTCATTACGATCATCTCTACTCCTTCTCTCTCTTGATGGTGATTCTTCTCTTTTGCCTCTTCTTTTTGGAGAAACTTCTCTTCTTTTGTAGGGAGCCGTACACTCATTGGAATAGTGTCCGGGTCTTCCACAATTGTAGCAGTTTCGCTCTTGACTAGAAGATCTCTTGTCATTGTAGTACCTTGACTTGGAGCTTCTATCTTTGCTTCTACTCTTGTAGAACTTGTTGAAGTTCTTCACCATTAGGCTCAATTCTTCGTTGAAGTTTTGCTTCTCACTTGATGATGTGGGTACTTCACATGAAGCTTTGTAGGCACCACTAGATTTGTTGTGAAGTTCCTCTTTATCCTTGAGCGACATCTCATGAGCAACAATTCTTCCAATGACCTCCGTTGGCTTGAGATCTTTGTAATTGGGCATCATTTGAATCAAAGTGCACACGGTATCATATTTTCCATCCAAGGCTCTTAGGATCTTCTTGATGATGAATCTGTCGGTCATCTCTTCACTCCCTAAGCCGGCAATCTCGTTTGTGATGAGAGCAAGCCTATAGTACATTTCAGCGACACCTTCACCATCCTTCATTTTGAACTTGTCAAGTTGACTTTGAAGCACATCCAATTTGGATTCCTTGACGGAGTCGGTACCTTCGTGCATATCAATCAAAGTATCCCAAATTTCCTTTGCATTCTCAAGACGGTTGATTTTGTTGAATTCTTCGGGGCATAATCCGTTGAAGAGAATATCACAAGCTTGAGCGTTGTATTGTAGCATCTTCAACTCATCCGCGGTAGCTTCACGGTTTGGTTCTTTCCCATCAAAGAAGACACCTTGCAAACCAACACACACAATAGCCCAAACGGCGGGGTTATGTCCAAGAATATGCATTTTCATTTTATGCTTCCAACTAGCAAAATTAGTACCATCAAAGTAAGGACCTCTATGGTGATAATTTCCCTCACTAGACGCCATACTCTCCTAGGTCGTGAAACCAAGGCTATGACCACCAAAAGCTATGGAAACAAAGCAAATGGAAACCAAAGCTCTGATACCACTTGTAGGATCGGAAGTATGTCTAGAGGGGGGGTGATTAGACTACTTGACCAAATAAAAACTATGCCTTTTCCCAATTTTAGTTCTTGGCAGATTTTAGCAACTTTAGGACAAGTCAAGCAATCATCACACAATTCAAGCAAGCATGCAAAGAGTATATAGAAGCGGAAATTAAAGCATGCAACTTCCAAGAATGTAAAGGAAAGGGTTTGGAGAATTCAAATGCTATTGGAGACACAGATGTTTTTCCCGTGGTTCGGATAGGTGGTGCTATCCTACATCCACGTTGATGGAGACTTCAACCCACGAAGGGTAACGGTTGCGCGAGTCCACGGAGGGCTCCATCCACGAAGGGCCCACGAAGAAGCAACCTTGTCTATCCCACCATGGCCATCGCCCACGAAGGACTTGCCTCACTAGCGGTAGATCTTCATGAAGTAGGCGATCTCCTTGCCCTTACAAACTCCTTGGTTCAACTCCACAATCTTGTCGGAGGCTCCCAAGTGACACCTAGCCAATCTAGGAGACACCACTCTCCAAGAAGTAACAAATGGTGTGTTGATGATGAACTCCTTGCTCTTGTGCTTCAAATGATAGTCTCCCCAACACTCAAGTCTCTCTCATAGGATTTGGATTTGGTACAAAGAAGATTTGAGTGGAAAGCAACTTAGGGAAGGCTAGAGATCAAGATTCATATGGTAGGAATGGAATATCTTGGCCTCAACACAAGGGTAGGTGGTTCTCTCTCAGAACATGTGAGTTGGAAGTGTAGATGTGTTCTGATGGCTCTCTCCATGAATGAAGAGGAGGTGGAGGGGTATATATAGCCTCCACACAAAATCCAACCGTTACACACAATTTACCTATCTCGGTGGGACCGAATCAACAAACTCGGTTGGACCGAAAAGGTAAACCTAGTGACCGTTAGAGATTTTCGGTGGGACTGACATGCAACTCGGTAGGACCGATATGGTTAGGGTTTGGGCATAACGTAATCTCGGTGAGACCGATTACACAAACTCGGTGAGACCGATTTTGGTAATTAGCTAACCAGAGAGTTGGTCAGGTAAACTCGGTGGGACCGATTTGCTCTTTCGGTGAGACCGAAATGTTATAAAAGGGAAACAAAGAGTTTACATTGCAATCTCGGTGGGACCGATTTGCTCTTTCGGTGAGACCGAAAAGTTACAAAAGGGAAATAGAGAGATTACATTGCAATCTCAGTGGGACCGATTTGCTCTTTTGGTGAGACCGAAAAGTTACAAAAGGGAAACAGAGAGATTGCAACCCCATCTCGGTGAGACCGAGATCCCTATCGGTAGAACCGAATTGCTAGGGTTTGGCAGTGGCTAATGACAAGTGAAACTCGGTGGCGCCGGATGGAAAGAATTGGTAGGACCGAGTTTGGCTTGGAGTTTAGGTCATATGTGGATATGGGAAAGTAGCTAAGGATATTGGAGCATATCATTAAGCACATAAAGCAAAAGGCTCATTAAGCAACACCTCATCCCTCCTTGATGGGGAATTTTGCTTCCCACCCGCCACCCACTACATAGCCACTATCGAGGACTTAACCGACATGCTTGATTACGGCTCTAAAGACATCGACAGTATGGACGACGATGCGGATGAGGAGCATGGCCAAAACCCTCCGTTTACCGGATGATGGACGACCACTTCTTCATACGACGTATACATAGTGGATACACTCAAAGAGAATAGCGGCGAGGACAAGGAAGAGCCAGTCGAGGATGAACCTCCCAAGACACAACCAAAGCGCCAGCGTCAGCGGCGCCGCTCTAAATCCTGCCGCAGCAAGGACAGCAACACCGGCACAGGAGACGATCGCACTCCGTACGGTGCCGAAGACAGGGAAGATCCCGACGAGCAAATGACCGAACAGGATGAACGGGAAGACGGGCACGTTAGCCGTGACGAACATGCCATACACGAAGACTCGGAGGACAGTAACTATCTTCCGCTCTCCGAGGATGAGGAGAGCCTCGACAATGAGGATTTCATCGTGCCTGAGGAACCCCTCGAACAGGAGCGCTTTAAACGCCGGCTAATAGCCACTGCAAGGAGCCTGAAAAAGAAGCAGCAGCAGCTTCAAGCTGACCAAGATCCACTCAATGATAGATGGACCGAAGTACTAGCCGCCGAGGAATACGGCCTCAGTGGCCTAGTTAATAATTATCCAAAGCGCAAATTGCTACCTCAGTTCGGTGATGAGGTGCCGGTGCCCATACCATCATCGCAAAATGCGGCTAATCGACCACAATGCAGTCACGACAGAATGGAACACCAGCCCGCCCCACCTCACCATAAAGGCAGAGATAAAACAGCTCAAGGTTATACATATGACCTCCGGCAGGGCCTGGACAACAGAGAAAGACATACTAAATCGATCTACGGATCACGAGGGCGTGCCCCGATGCACGTCGACGACCATCTACTCGGTCGCGACAAGCCTAGTCACACCCGGGCCGAAAACCACAGACGGACTCCATCGGAGCTACGTCGTAGTGTGGCCCAATATAGAGGCGCCGCATATCCTCTTTGCTTCACAGACGAGGTAATGAGCACGAGTTCCCAGATGGGTTTAAACCCATGAATATTGAATCATACGACGGAACAACTGATCCCGCGGTATGGATCGAGGACTTCCTCCTCCATATCCACATGGCCCACGGAGATGACCTTCACGCCATGAAATACCTGCCATTAAAACTCAAAGGACCAGCTCGGTACTTGTCGTGGAATTGTCACGGCAGATGTCCTAGTGTGAGGACTTGGTCATGGAGCCATTGCAGCGGGTTGGCTTCAAGGGGTTAATTGGGACAAAGGACACGAGGAGTTTATACTGGTTCGGCCCCTTGCGGTGAAGGTAAAGGCCTAATCCAGTTTGAGGTGATATTGCTAGGGTTTCGATCTGATGTTTCTTGTCCCTAAACCGTCGCTGGGTCGTCCCTTTATATACACGGGATGACGCCCTGCGGTTCACAGAATCCCGGCCGGCTCATAAACGTGTCCAGCTTGGTTTCTACCCTTTTCTATCTTACAACACAAGTCATATATCGTATGGCAGTTTATATCTTCGGGCCATAATCCGCCTTTGGGCTTTGGGCCTTATTGCAAAGTCTTCTTCATAAAGCGCAATCCTCCATGTCTTCATGGGCTTCAAAATACGGGTAAATCACTGTGAGCATAACCCGGCCCCTCCTGGGCGGTTTATACTCAATAGTTATATCCCCAACATTAGGCCCCTCCTGGGCGGTTGATTTGAACTTGTTCATGTCAATCTTCAACACTTAGGGAAATTCCTCCTTCAATACCTTTGCGAAAGCCTTGCAACTCGCCATGGCGTCATCTCCCAAGATCATGGTAAACTGCCATGACGTCACCTATTTATTAAAAACCATATATACATCACCTTCTTTATAGGGCCTCCGAAAATCGAGGCGATAGCCCTGTCACATATCCAATTTGGGGCTCCTCGATTCACGCGCATGTCACTTATCCACTCGACTTATAAATAGGGCCGAGGGTCCCTTTCACTTTCCCCCCTCATGCCTTTTCGCCTCATCTTCTTCCTCGCGTTGACCTAGCGCTCAAGCTCAGCCGTCGCCGCCGCCAAGTCTTCGTCCTCGACCTCAACTCCGGCCGCTGCATCACCCTGAACGTGCCAGAAAATCACGGCGCCTCTCCTCTGTTCCATCAGCATCGGTAAGCCTTCTTTCCTTCCACCATAGATCTGTCATTAGGGTTTCAGTGTTCATCGGAGTTCGTCGGTGTTCGTCGCCATGCAGTAGCTCCTTGATTCAAACCTTGATATTTATCCTGTACAGCAATAGCCGTAGCCCTTCTTTTCCATTAGTGCATCTCATTTAAGTAGAAAAATCCATCTGGATCCTTCAACTGTTCAAGTACCAGAATTTTTTAAACCTGAATATTTTTCCATTTTCTAACATGCGGTAGATCCAGACTTGAAATTTGAATCTGCGAAACCTGTTTTCAGCACTTATCCATTTTCCAACTTCCGATCTGTATGCTCAATATCTGCATAGGCGGCTTATCTTTAGAAAATAATAACCCGCCAGGTACCATTAGTTCCCTCTTAAACCGCCAATTGATCCTCGTGATTCTGACAACATCAACCTCTGGTATAATAATTATGCATGCTTTAACACTTTCTGTCTCTTACCCTGCGATGCTTTATGCTTGTCAATCATGAACCTTAAATCGGCACAAACCTTCTTTCAGATTGTCGAATAAATGTCCAAGTCTTTTTATGCTTCCAACTGGGTTCCCTCCCGGGTTACGGAAGAACAACTGAACGGGTGCGTCGCAATCGGCGCTTTAGCGGAAAAGGAAGTCATTCACTGGAGAGTCCCCGGTCCAGAAAATCCTCTTGAGCCCTAGGATGGAGAAGTTATAGTGTTCGTTGATCATCCGAGTCGAGGGCTTAGCCCTCCCGGATCAAAAAAATTCCGTAATGTGCTTCATAGCTTCCAAATCCACCCTCAAGATATTGGACCTAACTCCGTGTCCAATATTTGCATTTTCAAGTGTTTTGCGAGGCTTATCTGCAAGAAGAACCTACCATTGAACTGTTTAGAGATTTCTTCTATTTGAATCGCTGTACTGAATTTACAGATGGGCCCAATACTGAACTTGGCGGGGTTTCAATTCAGAAGAGGAAAGATGTCAGTTTCCCTCACGGTAAGCATCATGGTCACCCCAAAGACTGGAATCAGACTTGGTTCTATTGCCGAGATACGTCTCCAGCTGACGAGAATCCTCTGCCGGGTTATCGTGCTCACCAGCTTACCAATACACATCCATTTCCCCAACGACTCAGCGCAAAGGAATGAGCCAAGTATGCACCACAGCTTTCGAAGCTTCAAGCCTTTGTGGCGAACGGTTTAACAGGCATCGACTTTGTCCGTTGCTGGGTCTCTTGGAGTATCTTGCCTCTAAGTCGTCGCCCCAGTTTAATGTGTGAATACACAGGGGACGTAAAAGACCCTCAATGGCACATTAACATTCAGCTGACTGACGTTGAAATTACTGAAGCCGTTAAGAAGATGCCGGATGAACTGGTGGCGGATTGCAACAAAACAGGGCTTAGTCCTTTCTGCGTTTCCAATAAACCGACAACTGTAATAATTGCGTAACTCTTGCTTTAATCCGACCCTTTTTAATATTACCTTATAAATTTTGTCAATCTTTGACAGGGTGATGATCCGTTTTGGAAGAAGAAGCCGCAGGATAAACCAGCGAAAACCCCTTGTGTCAAGACTAAGGTCACCAAGAAGCCTACCAAAAAGAAAACGCTGACTCCGCCGACTTAAAATTTGATGATGACAATGAAAATCACGAGTCAGAGGTAGGACTTGATTCACTTGGTTCCTTCTTCATACATCTTATTGATAATGATTGTTATCAGGAGGATGCGGAGGCTAGCCAAGCTGGTGATGTAGAGGTAATTATTCTTACCTCCGGCTCGGAACCTCTGCCAACTCCGAAAACCCATCAAGCAAACCGATGATACGTCTCCAACGTATCTATAATATTTTATTGTTCCATGCTATATTATATTCTGTTTTGGATGTTTAATGGGCTTTATTATACACTTTCATATTATTTTTGGTACTAACCTATTAACCAGAGGCCCAGCCCAAATTGCTATTTTTTTGCCTATTTCAGTGTTTCGCAGAAAAAGAATATCAAACGGAGTCCAAACGGAATGAAACCTTCGGGAACGTGATTTTCGGAACAAACGTGATCCAGAGGACTTGGAGTGGACGTCAAGCAATAGACAAGGAGGCCACGAGGCAGGGGGCGCGCCCACCTCCCCCAAGCGCGCCCTCCACCCTTGTGGGCCCCTCATGGCTCCACCGACCTACTTCTTCCTCCTATATATACCTACGTACCCCCAAACCATCAGAAGCGCCCACGAAAACCTAATTGCACCGCCGCAACCTTCTGTACCCGTGAGATCCCATCTGGGGGCCTTTTCCGGCATCCTGCCGGAGGGGGCATTGATCACGGAGGGCTTCTACATCAACACCATAGCCTCTCCGATGATGTGTGAGTAGTTTACCTCAGACCTTCGGGTCCATAGTTATTAGCTAGATGGCTTCTTCTCTCTCTTTGGATCTCAATACAAAGTTCTCCTCAATTCTCTTGGAGATCTATTTAATGTAACTCTTCTTTGGCGGTGTGTTTGTCGAGATCCGATGAATTGTGGATTTATGATCAAGTTTATCTATGAACAATATTTGAATCTCCTCTGAATTCTTTTATGTATGATTGGCTATGTTTGCAAGTCTCTTCGAATTATCAGTTTGGTTTGGCCTACTAGATTGATCTTTCTTGCAATGGGAGAAGTGCTTAGCTTTGGGTTCAACCTTGCGGTGTCCTTTCCCAGTGAAAGCAGGGGCAACAAAGAACGTATTGTATTGTTGCCATCCAGGATAAAAAGATGGGGTTTATATCATATTGCATGAGTTTATCCCTCTAGATCATGTCATCTTGCTTAAAGCGTTACTCTGTTCTTATGAACTTAATACTCTAGATGCATGCTGGATAGCGGTCGATGTGTGGAGTAATAGTAGTAGATGCAGAATCGTTTCGGTCTACTTGTCACGGACGTGATGCCTATATACATGATCATACCTAGATATTCTCATAACTATGCTCGATTCTATGAATTGCTCGACAGTAATTCGTTTACCCATCGTAATATGTATGCTCTTGAGAGAAGCCACTAGTGAAACCTATGGCCCCCATGTCTATTTTCCATCATATTAATCTTCCAACACTTAGCTATTTCTATTGCCGTTTATTTTACTTTGCATCTTTATTTCTCTTTATCATAAAAATACCAAAAATATTACTTATCATATCTATCAGATCTCACTCTCGTAAGTGATCGTGAAGGGATTGACTACCCCTTTATCGCGTTGGTTGCGAGGTTCTTATTTGTTTGTGTAGGTGCGTGGGACTCAAGCGTGGTATCCTACTGGATTGATACCTTGGTTCTCAAAAACTAAGGGAAATACTTATGCTACTTTACTGCATCACCCTTTCCTCTTGAAGGGAAAACCAACGCAGTGCTCAAGAGATAGCAACCGGAAAGTAAGATTTTCTTACCCTCTAGCTCACATGGATCCAAACTTTCTTTTGAAGAAACAACAACATGAAGCTCGCCGCACAACCCGGCATAGCGGCCATGTGGTAACTTCTTCCGGTTTACTGAACACGCCGGTTCGTAAACGTCACACAGAGGTCTCTTATACTTCAGACACACGTTATCCTAAGGCGGGTTATTTCCAGCAACCTCTTAATCCGTATGATTCAAATTATCAAGGAACTTCCCATTCCTCTTCCGGCGAATCAACAGAAACGCAACTTCCAACCCTCAAAACGGTTCCTGGGTAAGCATGTTTAAACTAACCCTTAACACCTTATGTTTGCTCACTGTACTAACCTTTATGTTTGTTCCTTCAAGTGCCAAGCCCAGACCCAGCAAAAAGGCCAAGTTGAATAAACCGGCTGATGATAACCCGGCAGCTGATCCAGAAAAAACTCAAGAACAGTTTGAACCAAATGCCGACGTTATTCTTGATAATCCGCCACCACAAGATCATGAAACCTTTGCTGAACAGCTGGAAGATGATCAGACGGGTCATGCTGTTGGCCCGCCAAGCCTAGCCAAAACTGCTGATAAACTGCCAAGCCCAGTCAAAGCTCTGATGATAAAGCGAATGATGTTGTAGTAACTGGCTTTGGCTACACAACTCCTGTCAACCCCATTTCTCTGTCAAAACACAATGCCAAATAAGAAATCTTTGTTGTTGATAAGGGTTAGTGGAAATCATACTTGGAAAACTATGCCCACCTCAGCGCCCAAGATATCCACTCTGGGTTTTTAAACCGCCTGTACACAAGCCGCGACTATGAAGCCGGTTTAGTGAACATGATGAAGGAGCGATATGAGGTAAATACTGTTAACTCTGAATACTTATTCTTCCCTTATATCCAATTTATAATATCAACTCCAATAGCCCCCAAGGGTCGGTTTATAATACCAATATAAACCGGGACTTTGTAATACTTCAACTTTGCCTGCATAGCTCCCAAGGGCCGGTTTATCTTTTCAAGATGAACCGGGACTTTTATCCTATAAGGGGCAAAACTTCTTGTTGAATATCTTTGTAAACCAATTGACCACCAAGCTGATTAATGGAGGAAAATCCATAGTGTTAACTTGAGCAAATATGCATTAGCCCCCAAGTGCCAAGAATAATACTTGTATTGAGCTTGGGACTTGTAAAAGCTTTTTGATAAGAAGCAAATAAGGCATTAGCCCCCAAGTGCCAAGTGTATAACTTGTTATGTGCTTGGTACTTCAAATATGTTTTGTTAACTCATAAATGGCATGTCTTTTGTAGGCCGAGCTGAGCAAAAAAGAATCCCAAACCGCCGACCTTCAAGAAAATATAAAATCCCAAGAACCAGAAACTTCTAAGGCCAAAGAGGAGCTGACCAGTGCCTTAGCAGCCATGGAAAAGCTGAAGGAGAGCTTCAAAAGCGAGTGGGCTATCTGGGATACATAGAAAGCAACTCTTCTAAAGAGGGCTGAGGACGCTGAAGCGTCCCTTAACTCGGTAACAGAGGAGCTGACTGGCTTGAAGCGGCAAATAAATGCCATGACTTCTGCTATTTTTGGTAAAGAGCCTCTTTCTAATGTTTAAACATGTATTATCCCATAAACCACCGGTTTACCGATGTTTGTGATGATGTAGGATCTCGCGTCACTCATCTTGGCTCCGACATGCAGAAGAAATTAAAAGCTGCCTATACTCTTATAGAGCAATTATATACCGGCGCACAATGGATCATTTGTACTGCCTCTCATAACAAACCGCCCCAACCTTGATCAAGGAAACATTAGAGAGGCTGTCGATGATGCCTGCCCAGTTTGAAGAGTTAAAAAGATCAACTGCAAGAGCATGTGCTTTGACTGCACTAACCCGGGCTAAAGCATGGATACCAGATCTTGATCCGGCTGACGTGGGAAACGGCTATCCGAGCATAAAGGAGGACGGGTCAGACTTTGATAATGATGATCTCCGGGCCTTGACAAAGGAAATGCGCCCATTGACTAGAAAATTGGCTGAAGAGACCGATCTTTCTCATTACCAGTTGATTTACGATGCTGACAACAAACGGGTTAATGCGCCAACTTATGATGTGCAGAATCTTATCCAGCCAATCCGTAAGCATACCTACGCCCCTGATGTTGAACCCTCCACACTTATAAGTGATGAAGTTGTATCCAAGGCCATAACTAGGATCGATTGGGCAATCATTGACTTCCAGCCACTGGGTGGAGAGGAGGAGGATGAACCGGCGCAGGATGATCCACAACCTTCAAGTCAGCCCGGTGAAGATCATAAATCGGGGGCCGGTTTAGCTTCTGCATTCCGCGACACTTGTTGAAAACAATTATCCTTTTGGGCATCAAAGCGCCTTGTAATAGGCTAGTTTAAACGCTTGGTCTGCTATGCCATCGTGCATATTTACTTTGCATGACATTGTTAATCCGCCATGTTAAGATATGCTATGTCTGCTTATGATACTTAGCACTATAGAATCTGCTCCTGCAATTAATAAACAAAAATGTCCTGGCGGTTTACCGTAGACGGGTTATCTTGCCCAATAACATAGTTTATAACCATTGCTAGGCATAAAAATAACCATATATAATTAAAGGTATACCATACCTGTGATATTTTGTCACACTGCTGGTTTAGCAAGCCAGTATAGTAAGGGTGATAACCCAAAACTTGAATACTGGTAATTATCATCTGTTTGCCGGTTTATGAACGGAACCAGGCCGGATTAATAAACATCGGACATCAGTTTATCTCTTACTGGTGACTTATAGTCAAAGGCCAGGCCAAGTTAATAAACATAGGTAAATTATACTCATAAAGCTTTATAAACCTAAAAAATCAAGAAGGATTTAAATACTCATAATTGTGGTGTTGCATCGATCAAGAGGGTTTAAGCTATGGTTCGGATACAACCAAAGCCCCCAAGTGATCATCCTGGTGGCCTTACGCCTATCAAGAGGGTTTAAGCTTTGGTTCGAATACGACCAAAGCCCCCAAGTGATTTCCCTGGTGGCCTTATGCCAATCAAGAGGTGTTAGCTATGGTTCGAATACGACCAAGCCCCCAAGTGATTTCCCTGGTGGCCTTATGCCAATCAAGAGGTGTTAGCTATGGTTCGAATACGACCAAGCCCCCAAGTGATTTCCCTGGTGGCCTTATGTCAATCAAGAGGTGTTAGCTATGGTTCGAATACGACCAAGCCCCAAAGTGATTTCCCTGGTGGCCTTATTCCAATAAGAGGTGTTAGCTATGGTTCGAATACGACCAAGCCCCCAAATGATATTATGGGCTGTGCCCAAGGGGTACCTATGTTTGAGCTGTGTTCAACAGATTCTCTTTGGCCCGTTTTAACCTGGGTAGTAAGCCCCCCGAGTTTTTTTTTCAGTTGGCTTATCATCCGGTTCAAAGGGTAATCATAACTTCATGCATAAGCCGGAAGCCCCCATGTGACCAAAAAACTTTTTGAGAAAGAACGATAGAGGCCCCGCTTTAGCAGGGATGCCGATTTATTATATTGGTCATAATATATACATTGTCAAAAATATGTACATAAGGGAACCTGTGGCTCAGGTGTAGTAAGGCCGAAGATGAGCAATATTCCACGGACGGTGGGTCTCCTCCTCTGATTTACGTGAGTCTTTGTGCTCTCGAACATTGATAAGGTAGTATGACCCGTTGTTCAGATTCTTGCTGACCACAAAGGGTCCCTCGCAAGCTGGGGATAACTTGTGCATATCAGTCTGATCCTGCATAAGCCGGAGCACCAGGTCGCCTTCTTGAAAAGTTCTGGTTTTAATCCGGCGGCTGTGGTAACGACGCAGATCTTGCTGGTAAATCGCCGACCGAGCCGCCACTATGTCCCACTTCTCATCTAACAGGTCCAGTGCTTCTTGACGTGCTTTTTCATTGTCTGCTTCAACATAAGCCGCCACGCGAGGTGAGTTGTGCCAGATGTCACTAGGGAGAACTGCCTCTGCTCCGTAAACCATGAAGAAAGGTGTGTAACCCATAGACCTGTTAGGTGTGGTATTAATGCTCCATAACACGGAAGGTAACTGTCGGTGTCAAAACCGGCGGATCTCGGGTAGGGGGTCCCGAACTGTGCGTCAAGGCCGGATGGTAACAGGAGACAAGGGACACGATGTTTTTACCCAGGTTCGGACCCTCTCGATGGAGGTAAAACCCTACTCCTGCTTGATTAATATTGATGATATGGGTAGTACAAGAGTAGATCTACCACGAGATCAAGGAGGCTAAACCCTAGAAGCTAGCCTATGGTATGGATGTTGTATGATGGAGTTGTCCTACGGACTAGAACCCTCCAGTTTATATAGACACCGGATAGGGTTAGGGTTACACAAAGTCAGTTACAATGGTAGGAGATCTTGAATATACGCATCGCCTAGCTTGCCTTCCACGCCAAGGAAAGTCCCATCCGGACACGGGACGAACTCTTCAATCTTGTATCTTCATAGTCCTGGAGTCCGGCTGAAGGTATAGTCCGGCTATCCGAACACTCCCTAATCCAGGACTCCCTCAGTAGCCCCTGAACCAGGCTTCAATGACGACGAGTCCGGCGCACAAGTTGTCTTCGGCATTGCAAGGCGGGTTCCTCCTCCAAGTCCTTCATAGAAGATTGTAAACACCAAGAGTAGTGTCCGGCTCTGCAAAATAAGTTTCCACATAGTGCCATAGAGAGAATAATATTAACACCAATCAGATCTGCTAACGTATTCTGCAGTGCGTCATTACACTGCGACCAAGTCCTTTACTCGAATAGTTTTTACTCTTCCACCTCAGCGTGTTTCGCGAGGCGGTTTCCTTGGCACGTCTTGTCAAAGCAGAGATCGTGTCCCCCTTTTACAGGATTCTCATCAATACAGACGTGGGTAACCCAACCGCGCCATTTATCATGGCGCTTGGGAGGCAAGCGAGTTTTACCAGGCTGGTGGGGACGCATAGCCGCATCCACCCATATAAGGGGATAAGGATCCACCATTTTACCTACGCCTTCTTCCTCCTTTGCCTATCCATTCTCTGCGCACCCGAGCTCCAGCGCCCAAGCCCGCACTTCCCACCTCAACCTTCTCCAGCAATGTCCGGAGTGGGAGGCAAGTGGATGGTCTCCTCCGTTACGGAGGGCCATGTCAAGAAGCTAAGGAAGGTCGGATACTTGTCCAAGGAAATCGCGCACCGGCTTCCCGAGGAGGGGCAGCTTCTCCCCACCCCAAGGCCCCATGAGAGGGTTGTTTTCCTTCTCCACTTCCTCCGCGGACTGGGCTTTCCACTCCACCCATTCGTCCGGGGGCTCATGTTCTACTACGGCCTGGATTTCCACGATCTGGCCCCAAACTTCGTCCTCAACATCTCGGCGTTTATCGTCGTGTGCGAGGCTTTCCTCCGCGTCCGCCCCCATTTCGGCCTCTGGCTCAAGACCTTCAACGTCAAGCCCAAGGTGGTGCGCGGCAGCCAGGCGGAGTGCGGAGGCGCCATGGCGGGCAAGATGGCCAACGTCCTATGGCTCGAGGGCACCTTTGTGGAGACCCTAAAGGGGTGGCAATCCGGGTGGTTTTAGATCACCGAGCCACGTGATCCAAAATGGGTCGCAGCCCCTGAGTTCCGATCCGGACCCCCCCACGCGGCTTATGTCCTGGAAAGAGACGGGCCTGTCGTGGGGCGACGAGAAAGAGGTGACCGGACTGCAAACATGCATCCAGTCCCTGGTGAACAAACCAATCAGGCTCGTCAACGTGGTCGAGGTTATGCTCGTCCGCTGGATCCTCCCGTGTCAACATCGGGACTTTACTCTGTGGGAGTTCAACCCGGCGCAGCACCAAACCCTCAACAGGCTCTTCGACACGACGTATGAAGACGTCTGGAAGGTGCTAACCAAAGGCGCCGAGGCTCCCACATCCGCCTCCAAGGACCGCGGATACAGCTCGCAGCGTCACGCTAGCGAGGTAAGCTATCTTCACCTTTCACAGGATGTTTAAGCTCTTTTTCATAGTTTGAATCTATGCGGGATCTAAACTCCCTTACCTTTGACAGGCTTGGCAGGTGATATACGGACCGATTAACTGTCCAGCTCCCTTGCCCGAAGACCCAGCCCCTGCTCTCCTAGAGAAGCTGCTGGCTCCGGCGCCTTATGTGGTGCCGGAGAAGAACGCCAAGAAGAAAAAGGCCACGGGGACTCGAAAGAGTGCCCGCAACGTGGCAGTGTCGGACTCGTCATCTGACGAGTCCGAGACGCTCTCCCCCCGTGAAAACGAGGAGGAGGAAGAAGAAACCTCTCCCCCTCCAGCGGGGGGAGGAGAAAAAAGGAAGGCCGCCCCAACGGGGGAGGTCGGAGGGTCCAGGAAGAGGAAGACCCCTCCGCCGGACTACTCCCCCGACGCCAACGAGGACGACGAGGAGTGGCCGGACAGGGCCAAGCATCCGGCGAAATCATAAGTATTCGGATACCAGAGTGACTCATGATATTCCTTGGTCGTTCAGCTTTCCCTAATGCCGAACATAATTGTGCAGCCCGCCCCGGGCCGAACTCGACGATTCGTCGAGCGCCTCCCTGGATTCGTCGGACGTGAACTCAGTTCCGCCCGCTGTCTCCCCCCGCACTGCATATGACACCGAAGTGGCGTCGCAACGAGCTCCGGGGCAGGAGGAGGTGGTCCTGGAGGAGCCGCAAGGCGACCTCCCGGACCCCAGGAGTAAAGGGGACAAAACCCCCCAGGGCTCCAAGTCCGGCTTTGAGCCGGGCATCGCGCCGGAATCCTCAACTGTTCCGGACCACAGCAGACGAACTCCCGTCAAGAGGAGCAAGCCTTCTGAGCCGGCGGCCTCCATCCAACCGGAGGTGCCGGACAGTCTGCTGGAGGTGCTTGACGGCGCCTCCATCGACGAGGAGCACCGTACTATTATGAGTACGGTGATCCGGAAGGTTCAGTCTGCCAAGAGCGGACTGAACGAAGCTTGCGCTAGCCTTCTAACAGGCTTCGGGGTAAGCAAAAAATATGCAAGAATATAACCGCATAGACAGTAGCCCCTGATGCTCTGTTTGGCATTCAGAAAGAAAAGCCGAATAGAGGATCTATTAAATTTTGCAGGAGTCTAACAAAAAGGAGTCAAAATATGCATTTGCAGGCTTCGCTGCTAGCCACTGCCGCGCTGACTGCGGAGGTGGATGCCCTGAAACAGGGCCTCGAGCAGACCGAGCAGGAGCTCGGCCTTGCCAAACGGCATCTCGAGGAGAAAGAAGGTAAGAAATACCTTACAAAAAAAGATGCCTATAAAAAGACGTGATTGCAAAAAATAACAGGATTGTACTGCCTATTGTAGGGGCCACGACTAAGGTGGCGACCCTCAAGCAGGCGCTGTCTGAGGCCAAAAAGAAAACGGCCTCGAAGCGCACCGAGCGAGAGAAACTTGAGGCCCAGGTTGGCGAGGTGCGGCAAGAGCTGCAGACTCTTATGAAAAAACATGAGAGTTTGGAGCTTGAGTAAAAAACGCAAGCGTCTGAGCTCGCGACGGCCTCTGAGGCTGCCAAGTCCGCCAAGGCCGAAGCCGAAAATGCCCTCCAAGAGTTGGAGGAGATGAAAAAGATAGCAGCGGGTAAGGCATTCTTTATGCAAATCCTAAATATAAAAGTAAACTACTTGTTACTTACCCGAATCCGGAGCTCTCCAGGGGCGTTCGCAGATCTTCCCCGCAGTGTATCTGCCGCCGCCGCATTCTACAGAGCTAAAGAGGACAGCTCGACGGAGAAGGTGTTCTGGTCTCAGTATGCTGGGGCCAGACACGCTATGCCCTTGAGCGACCAGCTGAAGCAGCTGGTCGAGCTCCACAATGCGGCCGAACAGGCCATGAAGGGCTTCGTAGTTCGGCTGTGGCCCGGAGAGGCCCTGCCTAGGAGCTACTTCGGGCTGGTGCGCTGGCTGGTGGAGGCCTGTCCAAGGCTTGATGTCATCAAGTGCTCCATCTGCATCGAAGGTGCCCATAGGGCCCTTGCCCGTGCAAAGGTGCACTGGGGTAAGCTAGACGGTGAGAAGCTTGTGAGGGACGGGCCGCCGCCGGGGAAGGAGCATCGCAAGCCCGAGAACTACTATAAGGGTGTTCTTGCGGGTGCCCGCCTTGTGGCGGATGAATGTACCAAGGATGTAATTTTTGAATGAACTCGCTCGTGTTTATCTTGTGCGCTGAAAACTTGTTCATATGCGCTAAGCAATGCTTGTTGAATTTAAAATATTATTTTTTGTGCGGCCGTTTATCAAAAAATTGAGAGATGGCGAGTCGTCGGCTTCCGCCCCCATGCCACTAGTGCTGGGGTGTTCGGGATAGACCTGAGCGCTCGTTTTCCCATATTTGGGTCCTTCGAGGGAGGCGCTCAGCACAATGAACCAGACAATCGGACTATAATGCTTGAACACTCTCACTTAGCCATAGAACTTTATAATTTTAAATTTCGGCGAAGCCCCTAGTTCGGAAGACCGAGTTCGGGGCGCTATCCATGCCTTGGCCGGACAAAGCCGACTCCTCGCTCGAAGCGGCATAAGTCTTTAGGGACTCGAAAAACCTCTCAAACAGCGACCGGTCTCTCGCCTCATCATGACAGTCAGTTTTAGCTTTCTCCACTGAGGTGCTTAACCCAGCTCAACCGGGGCACAATCGCAGTGGTTCTCCTAGTGCTACTGTAACACCCCGGATGTAACTTGCCATAATTGTAACCTCCACTATTTCCATTTTCGGCTATGTGATATGATATTCCCTCCATGGTTGGGTTTTCCTTCATTTTGCTTTTTGTTCATGTCATGCATTGCATATCATGTCATCATGTGCATCGCATTTGCATACGTGTTCGTCTCATGAATCCGAGCATTTTCCCCATTGTCCGTTTTGCAATCCGGCGCTCCTATGTTCCCCGGTGTCCCCTTTTACATTTTTCCGTGAGCAGGTATTAAACCTTCTCGGAATGGACCGAGGGTTTTCAAGCGGCCTTGGTATAACACCGGTAGACCGCCTGTCAAGTTTCGGGTCATTCGGAGGTCGTTCGATACTCCAACGGTTAACCGGGTAACCGTAAAGGCTTCGTGTGTGTTGCAGCCCAAAACCCCTCCAAAACAGCCCAATAACCCATCTAAGTCACTCCCATGTCCATCGCCGTTCGATCACGATCGCGTGGCCGAAAACCGCACTCCATTTGGAGGTTCCTAGCCCCCTCTACCTGTAAATATACCTCCCCCTCCGAAATCCCGGGTCCAATCCACCCTAACCCTAGCTTTTTTCCCTCTCCGCCGCCGGACGAATTTCCCGCCGGCCGGACGTGTCCGCCGCCCTTGCCGCCGCCACGTGTCGCCTCCAGAGTCGCCGAGCCGCCGCGCCCACTTCCCCGCGCCGCCGCCCGCGCGCCGGCCCTCCGGGGCCCAGGCGGGGCCCTCCCGGCCAGCGCCGCCCGCGCCCGCCCGGGCACCTCGCCCGCGCCCGCTCCCACCGACTCCCGCGCCTCCCCGCGCCCTGCCGCGCCGCCACCGCCGTCGGCCGCCGCCGCGCCGCCTCCGCACCGCTCGCCGCCGCCGCGTGCGCCGTCTCCGGTCAGATCCGGGCAGGAGACGCCCGGATCCGCCCTCCTGCGCCTCCTCCGGCCCTCCTCGAGCCCTCCGGCGAAGTTCCGGCGAACCTCGGTTCGCGTGCGAACCCTAAGGTTGATTTTCCCTCGGGCCCGAGATCCACTGTCTTTTTCTCTGCTAGTTATATTGTCATGTTCATTGCACCATATCTCTGCACCCGTGACTCCGTTTTGTACGTATAGCATATCAAATTGTTCGTCTCAGAGTGTACATAATTTCATTCCATTGCATCATATTAATTTGAGCTTATCTTGATGCCCGAAATGCTGTTAGAAGAGGGCTATGTGATGTTAGTTTCAGATCTGTTTCAGAACATGCACTTTTGTCATTTTTTGCCATGATTGATGTGTGCACCCTATGAGGTTGAGTCCTACATGTGTTTTGAAATATGCCATGCTATCTTTCCAGATATTTATGCCATGTATTTTTGTGATCTTCGTGGTGACTAGCACAAGCATGCAAACTAGGGTACATAATGTTGCTGATTTCAGGGACTTTGCCTGCTGTTATTTTTATGCCATGTGTTCATGTTGTTTCAGAGAGATCTATGCCTCTTTTGAGCATGATCAGTAAGAGTGTTTTGGGAATATGGATTTGCTCTATCCATACATGCCTTTGTTTGTAATTATGGAGTGCCATAGCTTGAGTCAATCGAGCTCTACTTTTGCTATAAAATGTTACTGGCAGATTGTTTACATGTTATTCGATTTTGCCAAGCTTGTTGTAGTTGATCCTTGCATGCTATGATGTTATACTTGCCATGTATAGCTTCTATGCCATGTCTTATTGATGTGTGTATGCTTAGTTTATCATGCATTACTCTGTAGTGAGTGCATCGAGCTCGTAAACATGCCTACTTGTTACCTGTTTTTGACATGTCCAGTTTTCTGCTAAATCTGAAACCTGTAACGAAACTTGCTTAATTGACATAGGTGCTATTATATTTTCTGGTCATTTTTGGCTCATGGTCAGTAAGGGACTTTTGTTAAGTGCTTTGAGTAGATTCATGACATACCTTATTTTGCTATTTCCTGTTCTTGTAGCATGTTGTTTGCTTGCTCTAAACATGTCAACCTGATGTTAATTTCTGGCATGTTATTTTCACAGAGTCTGTGAACCTGTTACCTTTTGCACTTTTGCCATGCTTGTTTGAACCTGTTGTGGTGTGATTTAGCCGTAGCTCAGTGTCCATCTTTTGTCAAGAATCTTGAGTAGATCACTGTCATATGCTTTGTTGATATGTTTGGGTACAGTAGCTTAATTTCTTGTTGCTTGCTAAGTAGCATCATGCTGTTAATGGCAGAATCTTGTCATTCTTGTTTTGCTTGTCATTTGCAAACCGTGCATCCGATTCCGGTGATCTTTATATCGATTTCAACCGAAATCACCTCACCTATCCAGTGGCATACTTGGTTTGCCAAGATTATGCCTTGTTCATCCTTGTCCTTCCGGAGCACAGATATGCATTGCATATCATATCTCGCATATCATGCCATGTTTTGCATCATGTTGCTTGCGCATTGCATCGTGGTTGATAGTTGTTCCTTTGCTTGTGTTCTTGTTTTGGGTAGAGCCGGGAGACGAGTACGTGAACGAGGAACCTGTTGAGAACGCTTACGAGGACCAAGCTTTCGACAACTCTGAGAACCTTGCAGGCAAGATGACCATACCCTCGAAATCACTTCTATCTTTGCTTGCTAGATGCTCGCTCTTTTGCTATGCCTATGCTGCGATACCTACCACTTGCTATATCATGCCACCCTTATTTCCATGTCAAACCTCTAACCATCCATGTCCTAGCAAACCGTTGATTGGCTATGTTACCGCTTTGCTCAGCCCCTCTTATAGCGTTGTTAGTTGCAGGTGAAGATAAAGTTTGTTCCGTGTTGGAACATGGACATGTTGTTCCTTGTTGGAACATGTTACTTGTTGGGATATCACAATACCTCTTATCTAATTAATGCATCTATATACTTGGTAAAGGGTGGAAGGCTCGGCCTTATGCCTGGTGTTTTGTTCCACTCTTGCCACCCTAGTTTCCGTCATACCGGTGTTATGTTCCTTGATTTTGCGTTCCTTACACGGTTGGGTGATTTATGGGACCCCCTTGACAGTTCGCTTTGAATAAGACTCCTCCAGCAAGGCCCAACTTTGGTTTTACCATTTGCCACCTAAGCCTTTTCCCCCCGGGTTTTCGCGAGCCCGAGGGTCATCTTTATTTTAACCCCCGGGCCAGTGCTCCTTCGAGTGTTGGTCCAAACTGTCAGCCGCCGGTGGTCGCCAGGGGCAACTCTGGACTGGCCTACCGGAAGTTTGGAAAATCCGGATGTGCCCTGAGACCGAGATATGTGCAGCTCCTATCAGGATTTGTCGGCACAATCGGGCGGCTTTGCTGGACTTGTTTTGTTACTGTCGAAATGTCTTGTAGCCCGGGATGCCGAGACTGATCGGGTCTTCCCGGTAGAAGGAATATCCTTCGTTGACCGTGAGAGCTTATAATGGGCTAATTTGGGACACCCCTGCAGGGTATTATCTTTCGAAAGCCGTGCCCGCGGTTATGAGGCAGATGGGAATTTGCTGATGTCCGGTTGTAGAAAACCCGAAGTTGACCTTAATTAAAACACATCAACCGCGTGTGTAACCGTGATGGTCTCTTCTCGGCGGGGTCCGGGAAGTGAACACGGTGTTGGAGTTATGTTTGACGTAGGTCGTTCTAGGATCACTTCTTGATCATTTCTAGCTTCACGACCGTGCTTTGCTTCTCTTCTCGCTCTCCTTTGCGTTGTTAGCCACCATATATGCTAGTCGCTTGCTGCAGCTCCACCTCACAACCCTATCCTACCTTTAAGCTTAAATAGTCTTGATCTCGCGGGTGTGAGATTGCTGAGTCCCCGTGACTCACAGATTCTACCAAACAGTTGCAGGTGCCAACGATGCCAGTGCAGATGACGCGACCGAGCTCACGTGGGAGTTCGACGAGGAACGTGGTCGCTACTATGTGTCTTTTCCTGATGATCAGTAGTGGAGCCCAGTTGGGGATGATTCGGGGATCTGTGTAGCATTTGGGGTAGTCTTCTTTCTTTTTGGTACCGTAGTCGGACCTTTGAGTGTAATTTGTATGATGGATGTTTATTTGTGTATTGTGTGAAGTGGCGATTGTAAGCCAACTATGTATCTTTTTCCCTTATGTATTACATGGGTTGTGTGAAGATTACCTCACTTGCGACATTGCTTTTAATGCGGTTATGCCTCTAAGTCGTGCTTCGACACGTGGGAGATATAGCCGCATCGAGGGCGTTACAGCTACCTTAGCCGATATAGCGGAACGTAAGGCACCAAAACATAGGAGCCGGGCAAACCCAACTATTGACCCAAATCATGATTCGGAGCCAATGCATATAGTGCTATAAGTTCTGGGTGCCACACTTATGAAGTGTTTGGACTTCTTGCACCGTATTAAGGGGTACTGAAGCCCCTGGCATATTTGCCGTACCACAGTGTACGGGTGCTGCATGTCATTACTGAACATATATATAAAAAACAGGATAATGCACAAAACAGACAAAAAGCTATGCATTGTTTAAGAAGAAGCTGCTTTCAAAGCAGGACGATACAAATAGTGCGATAAGCAAAAGATACTGGACTATTTAACATGTCCTGCGCGGGGGCAGGCCGCGAAATTGTATTTAAAACAGGTATACTGCTCGTAACAGAGACCACCTGGGAGTTCCATAGTGCGGCGTGTCTTGTCTGCTTCTCCAGATCTTGCATCGTTCGTGCGACAGTTGAATTGCCGAACAGGTCGTCCGAAGTGTGGAGTCCTGAAAGTAAGAGAAAGGAATTTGGCAGCCCCTAGTATGTTTTAGGCCATATTTTGGGCTTGCCATTATTGTGCCCCTTCCCCTGCGCCCATGGTATTTCGAGAGCGTAGTTATGTACGCGAAGCACTGGTTTTGCTATGTTGCGAGGGCTGGGGTTGGGGCCGCATTGCTACGCCTGCTCCGAATGTACCAGGCGGTCTTGTTGTAGGTTACTCCGGGCGCGCTTGGCGGTGTTTGGCTTTTTAACGGCCGGACTGGAGAATTGCTTGAGAAGGCTGTTTTGTACTTCCGCTGCGAGAGCCGCCGTGTGCTCCTCCGTACGAAGAGAGCGTTCGGTGTTTCCGTTGACCGTAATTACTCCTCGAGGGCCTGGCATCTTGAGCTTGAGATACGCGTAGTGAGGCACCGCATTGAACTTTGCAAATGCGGTTCGCCCGAGCAGGACGTGATAGCCACTGCGAAACGGGTCTATATCGAAGATTAACTCTTCGCTTTGGAAGTTATCCGGAGATCCGAAGACCACTTCAAGTGTTACTGAGCCTGTACAGTTGGCCTCTACACCTGGTATAACGCCTTTAAAGGTCATTTTTGTGGGCTTAATCTTCGAGGGATCTATGCCCATTTTCCGCACTGTATCCTGATAAAGCAGGTTCAGGCTACTTCCGCCGTCCATGAGGACTCTTGTGAGATGAAATCCGTCGATGATTGGGTCGAGAATCAATGCGGCGAAACCGCCATGACGGGTGCTAGTGGGGTGGTCCCTTCGATCAAAAGTGATCGGGCAGGAGGACCATGGGTTGAACTTTGGGGCGACTGGCTCCATCACGTATACGTCCCGTAGTGCACGCTTCCGTTCCTTCTTGGGAATGTGGGTTGCGTATATCATGTTCACCGTCTGCACTTGTGTGGGGAAACCCTTTTGTCCACTGTTGTTCGGCGGCCTGGGCTCCTCCTCGTCATCGCTATGCAGCCCCTTGTCTTTGTTTTCGGCTCTTAGCTTGCCTGCCTGCTTGAACACCCAACAATCCCTGTTGGTGTGATTGGCTGGCCTTTCGGGGGTGCCATGTATCTGGCACAAGCGGTCGAGTATTCGGTCCAAACTGGACGGGCCCTGAGTATTCTTTTTGAATGGCTTTTTCCGCTGACCGGATTTATAGCCTCTGAATCCGGCATTTACTGCCGTATCTTCGGTGCTGTCGCTGTTAGCACGACGCTTTTGTTTGTTCCGGCGTGTCCTGCCACTTTTATCCTTGGTATCCGAACTACCAGGGTTCTTTGATAAGTTGTTACTGCGAGCTAGCCAGCTGTCTTCTCCCGCGCAAAAGCGGGTCATGAGTGTCGTGAGGGCTGCCATAGATTTCGGCTTTTCCTGTCCCAGGTGCCGGGCAAGCCATTCGTCGCGGATATTATGCTTGAAGGCTGCTAGGGCCTCAGCGTCCGGACAGTCGACTATCTGGTTTTTCTTTGTTAGGAACCGTGTCCAGAATTGCCTGGCCGATTCCTCTGGCTGCTGGATTATGTGGCTTAGGTCATCGGCATCCGGTGGTCGCACATAATTGCCCTGGAAGTTGTCGAGGAATGCGGCTTCCAGGTCCTCCCAAGAACCGATTGAGTCTGCTAGCAAGCTGTTGAGCCAATGCCGGGCCGGTCCCTTTAGCTTGAGTGGGAGGTATTTGATGGCATGTAGATCATCACCACGGGCCATGTGGATATGAAGGAGATAATCCTCGATCCAGACCGTGGGGTTGTTGTGCCATCGTATGATTCGATGTTTACGGGTTTAAAGCCCTCTAGGATTTTATGATCCATTACTTCATCTGTGAAGCATAGTGGGTGTGCGGCACCTCTATACTGGGCTATATCACGACGCAGCTCAGAAGAGCTATGTCTGTTGTGTTCGGCCCGACCGGTTTTGTTGTATTCGGAATGAATATCTCCGTCACGTGCCGTAGGGCGCCTGCGCGATCCGTAGATCGATCTTGTTTGTCTTGCCTTATTCTCCATTACGTCTCGCAGGTCGGGCGCGTTTTCCCGTGCCTTAGTTGAACGGCATCGGGGCATGGCTTGAGTGGAGGGTCGAGAGGCCTCTCTGTCGCGGCCGCGTGGTAGCCGGTCGGCAATGTCGTGCGCTGGTGATGTGGGTGCTTCCTCCTCTGATCGGGGTAGCGGCCTACGCTTTGGGTAGTGCTTGGAGGGGCGTTAGAGTTCATACTCTTCGGCCGCAAGGACTTTAGTCCATCTGTCAGCTAGCAGATCTTGATCAGCTCTAAGCTGTTGCTGCTTTTTCTTGAGGCTGTTTGCCGTTGCTAAAAGCCTGTGTTTGAAACGCTCTTGTTCGGCGGGGTCTGATGGCACGACGAATTCGTCGTCGTCGAGGCTTGCCTCGTCTTCGGAGGGAGACATGTAGTTATCATCCTCAACCTCTTGGTCTGCCGCTCTTTCATGAGGGCTGGCTTCTCCATCTTCCTGTGCCGAATCTTTCTGGAGGGGGTGTTCTTCGGCGCTATCCAGGGCAGTATTGTCTCCCGTGCCGGAATCACCGTTTTTGCTTTGGCCGGATTTAGAGCGGCGCCGCTGATGCCGGCGCTTTGGATGTTTCCTGGAAGTATCATCATCCGCTGTTCCATCGGCATCTCCATCTTTTGGAGTATCCACCATATATATATATATATATATATATATATATATATATATATATATATATATATATATCATATGACGAGGTGGCCTTCCAGCGCCCTACAGGTGCTGGTTGCTGTTCGTCTCCTGCATCGTCGTCCATACCGTCGATGTCTTCGGAGTCGAAGTCAAGCATGTCGGTTAAATCGTCGACAGCGGCTACAAAGTGGGTGGTGGGTGGGCTTTGAATTTCTTCATCGTCCGTATCCCACCCTCGCTGACCGTAGTTTGGCCAGGGCTCTCCTGATAAAGAGAGAGACTTGAGGGAATTCAGGATGTCGCCAAAAGGCGAGTGCTGAAAGATGTCCGCGGCGGTGAACTCCATTATCGGCGCCCAACCGGATTCGATCAGCAGGGGCGCGGGGGGTTCGGAGTCCAGAAGGGAGTCCGGATCCTAGGAGTCACGGGTCCTGCAGAGTGCGGGGCTGGCGTTCGGCTCAATCGCCTTTGAGATTGCAGCCCCTGAGGTGACGTCCAACCGGTCATCCTCGATTGGCGCAACTGGCTCTGAATTGAGGGTCAGAGCCGGTGCACTTGCGGCCTCCAGGGTACTGTCCGACGGCAGAGCTAGATCATGCCCCGCGAGATAGTGCGGCGCGCTTGGCTGTGGTTCGAATCCGTCGAAGATCAAATCTCCGTGGATGTCTACCGTGTAGTTTAGGCTTCCAAACCTGACCTGATGGCCAGGGGCGTAGCTTTCGATCTGCTCCAGATGGCCAAGCGAATTGGCCCGCAGTGCGAAGCCGCCGAAGACGAAGATCTGTCCGGGGAGAAAAGTCTCACCCTGGACCGCATCGTTGTTGATGATCAAAGGAGCCATTGAGCCCAAAGGCGACGACACAGAGGAACTCTCAATGAAAGCACCAATGTCGGTGTCAAAACCAGCGGATCTCGGGTAGGGGGTCCCGAACTATGCGGCAAGGCCGGATGGTAATAGGAGACAAGGGACACGATGTTTTTACCCAGGTTCGGGCCCTCTCGATGGAGGTAAAACCCTACTCCTTCTTGATTAATATTGATGATATGGGTAGTACAAGAGTAGATCTACCACGAGATCAAGGAGGCTAAACCCTAGAAGCCAGCCTATGGTATGAATGTTGTATGATGGAGTTGTCCTACGGACTAGAACCCTCCGGTTTATATAGACACCGGATAGGGTTAGGGTTACACAAAGTCGGTTACAATGGTAGGAGATCTTGAATATCCGCATCGCCTAGCTTGCCTTCCACGCCAAGGAAAGTCCCATCCGGACACGGGACAAAGTCTTCAATCTTGTATCTTCATAGTCCTGGAGTCCGGCTGAAGGTATAGTCCGGCTATCCGAACACCCCCTAATCCAGGACTCCCTCAGTAACTCTTCCACCCAACAACCCGGCGTCCTCTACAAAGGAACCATAAGACGGGGCTTGATGCCTCTCAAGATCTCTTGATTGGCTCTCTCATCTTGACCATTAGATTGGGGGTGAGCAACTGACGACACATCAAGCCGGATATGTTCTCGTTGACAAAATTCTTTCATAGCACCCTTGGAGAGATTAGTGCATTGTCTGTTATGATGCTGTGTGGAAAGCCAAACCGGAAAATCACCTTCTTCATGAATTGAACTGTCGTTGCTGCATCACACTTACTGACTGGCTCTACCTCCACCCACTTAGTGAACTTATCAACCACCACCAAAAGGTGGGTCTTCTTGTCCTTGGACCTATTAAAGGGTCCAACCATATCTAGCCCCAAGTTGCAAACGGCCAAGTGATTGGAATCATCCTCAACTCCTGAGCCGGAACGTGAGCTCAACGTGAAAACTTCTAACAACCGTCACACACCAATAGAAGTCGTGACGAAAAGCTTTGGCTACCAGGGATTTTGAACCGGCATGGTGACCACAATCTCCTTCGTGGATCTCACGCAGAATCTCACATCCTTCTTCAGGATACACGCAATGCTAAAATGCCCCTGTGACACTGCAATGATGCAATTCCCCGTTGACAATGGTCATTGACTTGGACCGTTGGATTATCTGCCTGGCCAAAGTTTCATCCTCAGGTAACTCGCCCCGAGTCATATATGCCAAATACGGGACTGTCCAATCCGAGATAACATGAAGAGCCACCACCAACTGAGCCTCTGGGTCAGGAATAGCCAAATCCTCCTCTGTAGGTAGCTTGACCGGCGGGTTATGTAAGACATCAAAAAATATTGGGCGGCACTGGTTTACATTGAGAACCTAACCGGCTTAAAGCATCCGCCGCTTCATTCTTTCTCCGATCAACATGCTCAACCTGATAACCCTTGAAGTGACCAGGAATAACATCCACCTCTCGTCGATAGGCCACCATGAGTGCATCCTTGGAATCCCAAGTACCAGAGACTTGTTGAGCCACCAAGTCCGAGTCACCAAAACACCTAACCCGACTTAAGTTCATATCCTTAGCCATCCGAAGACCGTGGAGTAAAGCCTCATATTCAGCTGCATTGTTAGTGCAAGGGAACATTAAACGGAGAACATAACAAAATTTATCACCTCGAGGGGAAGTAAGCGCAATTCCAGCCCCCGAGCCCTCCAATTGCATGGACCCATCAAAGTGAATAGTCCAATATGTGTTATCCGGCTTTTCCTCTGGTGCCTGCAACACTGTCCAGTCATTGATGAAATCCACAAGTGCTTGGGACTTGATAGCCGTACGAGGCATATATTTTAACCCGTGAGGTCCAAGCTCAATGGCCCACTTAGCAACCCGGCCAGTTGCCTCCCTGTTTTGGATTATATCCCCCAAAGGAGCAGAGCTGACCACAGTGATGGGATGACCCTGAAAATACTGCTTAAGCTTCCAGCTTTCCATAAGAACTCCGTACACCAGCTTCTGCCAATGTGGGTATCTCTGCTTGGACTCAATGAGCACCTCACTGATATAATAAACCGGCCGTTGAACCGGATATTCCTTGCCTGCCTCCTTTCGCTCTACCATAATGGCCACACTGACAGCCCGGGCATTGGCAGCCACATATAACTCCAATGGCTCTTTATCAATAGGAACAACAAGGACAGGCGGCTCGGCTAATTGCTTCTTCAAATCCTCAAACGCAGCATCAGCAGCAGCACTCCAGACAAAATTGTCTGTCCTTTTCATCATCTCATACAGAGTGATAGACTTCTCTCCCAACCGTCTTATGAACCGGCTCAGCGCCGCAATACGACCCGCCAGACGTTAAACATCATTGATACACACCAGTTTAGCCAGAGACGTAATGGCTTTGATCTTCTCCGGATTAGCTTTAATGTCCCTGTTAGACACTAGAAAACCTAAGAGTTTGCCTGCCTGTACACCAAAGACACACTTGGCCTGATTAAGCATCATCTTATAAACCTGGATATTATCAAAGGTTTCCTTCAAAATCGTTTATCAATGTATCCTCCTTCCTGGACTTCACTAAAATATCATCTACGTAAGCATGAACATTGCGCCCGATCTGATTATGAAGACAATTCTGCACACATCGCTGATAAGTCACCTAGGCACTCTTGAGCCCAAAAGGCATAGACACATAGCAGAAGGCTCCAAAGGGAGTTATGAAAGCTGTCTTTTCCTGGTCCTTAACTGCCATCTTGATCTGATGATAACCAGAATAAGCATCCAGAAAGCTCAAACGCTCAAAACCCGCCGTAGTATTAATAATCTGATCAATACGAGGGAGACCAAAAGGATCAGCCGGACAAGCTTCGTTTAAATCCGTGTAGTCCACACACATGCGCCAAGTGCCATTCTTCTTATGTACCAACACCTGGTTAGCCAACCACTCAGGATGAAATACTTTAACGATAAACCTAGCCGCCAAGAGTCGGGCTACCTCCTCACCAATAGATTTACGTCTTTCTTCATTGAAGCGGCGGAGAAACTGCTTGACCGGTTTAAACTTAGGATCAATGTTAAGAGTGTGCTCAGCGAGTTCCCTCGGTACACCTGACATGTTAGAAGGCTTCCATGCAATGATGTCCCGGTTCTCACGGATGAACTCGATGAGCGCGCTTTCCTATTTCGGATCCAAATTAGCACTGATGATGAACTGCTTGGAAGAATCGCCAGGAACAAACTCAACTAGCTTAGTCTCATCAGCCGATTTAAACTTCAAGGCCGGATCATGCTCGGTAGTTGGATTTTTCAAAGAAATCATATCCGCCAGATCAACATTATCCTTATAGAACTTCAACTCCTCTATTGCACAAACCGAGTCAGCATAAGACGCATCACCTTCCTCACATTCCGAAGCTATCTTCCGACTCCCATGTACTGTGATGGTTCCCTTATGACCCGGCATCTTGAGCTGCAGATAAACATAATAGGGCCTTGCTATGAACTTAGCATAAGTTGGCCATCCAAAGAGGGCATGATAAGGGCTCTTGATTTTCACCACCTCAAAGGTCAATGTCTCTGATCTAGAATCATGATCATCTCCAGAAGCAACTTCTAGAGCTATCTTACCAACTAGATACATCGACTTACCAGGCACCACACCATGGAAAACAGTGTTCGACGGTTTAAGATTTTTATCTGTCAACCCCATGCGATAGAAGGTTTCATAATAAAGGATATTGATGCTGCTCCCTCCGTCCATGAGCACCTTGGTGAACTTATACCCCCCAACCTGAGATGCAACCACAAATGCTAGGTGACCCGGATTATCAACCCGGGGCGGGTGATCCTCCCGACTCCATATGATGGGCTGCTCAAACCAGCGTAAACAATGGGGAACTGTCGATTCAATGGAGTTTACTACCCTTTTATGAAGCTTCTGATCCCTCTTGCATAAACTCGTGGTGAAGACGTGGTACTACCCACTATTCAACTGTTTTGGGTTACTCTGATACCCAGACTGCTGCGGCTGATTCCCCTGACCTGACTGTTGATGGTAGCCACCCTGATTGCCTTGATTGCCTTGATTACCTTGAGACCTTGAAATCCAGAGTTTGAACCGCCACCACCATAACCCGGACCCTGAGAGCCGGCCTGAACCACCACCCGGTCCATGGTTGCCTTGAAAAAGATTTGAATTCTTGAACTCCTTCATGATGTAACAATCTTTCCAGAGATGAGTAAACGGTCTTTGACGTGTACCATCCCCTGGGCAGGGTTGATTCAACAGATGCTCAAGATTCATTCCTGGTCCTCTGGTCTGTGGGGGCGGTCTACCTTTATGACCCTGGCCATTATTCTGTGCATCGGTATTTGCCACAAAGTTCAAACTATTATCAGCTTTGCGCTTACCGTTACCACCTTGATTCGCTGCCGAGTTATGCTGCTGCCCTTTGGTGCTGCTGCTCTTCTTTACCTTTCCTGGTTTGTCATCATCAGACTCGGGGTCCTTGGTATTATAAGAGTCACCATACTTAACCAGAGCAGCCATGAGTGTCCCCATGTCATTGCGGTGACGTCTGAGCCGTCCCAATTTTAGCTTCAGGGGCGTGAAACGACAGTTGCCTTCCAACATTAAGACTGCTGAATCAGCATTGATACGATTCGACGAGTGCAGGATTGTTGAAACCCGGCGTACCCAATGAGTCATCGATTCACCCTCTTCTTGAGCACAAGCGGCTAAATCCACAATTGACATAGGCTGCTTGCATGTGTCTTTGAAATTCTGGATAAACCGGGCCTGTAACTCGGCCCATGATCCAATGGAGTTAGGAGGGAGCCCCTTCAACCAAGTACGGGCCATCCCTTCCAACATCAAGGGGAAATACTTAGCACACACAGCTTCGCTAACATCGAGCAATTCCATGGCCATCTCATAACTCTCGACCCATGCCTCAGGAGGTAAGTCAGCTGTGTAGTTAGGCACCTTGCGAGGACCCTTGAAATCCTTGGGCAGACGCTCATTAAGAATAGCTGGCATTAAACATGGCGCGCCCAAATTCTTAAAGGTTACCCCTGGCTCCACTGAAGTTGTTGAACGAACCGGGGTAGGCTGACGGGCCGCGTACTGAGTCGCTAACTCGGCCTCCTGACGCGCTCTACCTTGATCCATGACGTTCTGAGCCTTCGCACCACCGCCTGCTAGATCATGACCACGCGGCGGGTTACGGTTCCGCGCACTGCTCGACACAGCCGGTTCATCGATGTGTCTGCTGTAACTCCGGCTTGGGCGAGGGGTGGAATGAATCCAAAAAAGCCTGCTGCTGAACCAATGCCGTCTGTAACAGTTATCGAGCTCTCCGGGTTTCAACCGCCACTGGAGACTCGCCTTCAACTGGAAGAGGCGCCAAACACGACGCCGCAGCAATCATGTTATCCAAAGGGTTAAAGTAATGACCCGGTGGTGTCGACACATGTTGAGGCGGGTTATTATGCTGACGAGGCGGGTCCGTCGTACGTGGCTGAACCGGTATTCCTGTTCCAGGTGCTTCGACCCGGTTTACCGCTGCCGGGTTACTGGTTCCTGCTCCTGGTGTATTAAAGAGATTTTTGCTTCGTAAACCGGGGGCAGACAGGTCTGATGCCTCCTTCTCATGACATCGTTCAAAGCGTTTTGGTCTAGCATGAGCCGATAAGACTCCGCCTGAACCCGCTGTGCCTGAGCATCCAAAGCGGCCCGCTCTTTAGCCATCCTGGTGTTTTTCGCATTCAGATCCTCCTTGGCCTGTGCTATCTTATGACGCAATTTCGCAACCGCCGCATTATGCTGATCCTGGTCCACCAGGTTAACCATTGTTGTTATCAATGCTGTCAGTTTGTCCACTAAGTCAGTTAAGACTTGGGCCGACGGGCGCACAGGGCCTCCTGCCCCGGCAGCTGTCGCCGCTGCCGTTGATGAACGTAGCACGGGCTGCGTACCGGCCATGAAGATTGCAACCCGGTTCAGCAGTTCAAGGGGGTCCAAAATACTGTCGCCATCGGAACAGCCCCCAAGCCGGCCATCTTGCAAGTGGTACAATGACTCGGTCTCACCGGTGGATGACTCGTCATCTGAATAGACAACCATCTCACCGTTAGATACTGATTCATATTCTGCTCCGTTAATGACTCCCATGAAGGCACACTTCATGGCGGGCTGAACTCGGGCAGGTCTTGCACGCTGAGCCGTCTCGATGATGTCGGTGCAGATGTCCGGCTCAGGGCCCAGTTCGCCAATCTTGCCAATGAAAACATGGATTCCGCCGAAGGGGACCCGGTACCAGTACTCGATTAAGCCGGCCTCGGGGCCCCAGCCTACATCATCGATGTAGAGCTTGCCGCGATGACTCTTGGTCATCCGGCCCATAGCGTATCCCTTGAGCCATTCGAAGTTGCCCTCTAAGAACTTGAAACCATCGTGTAATAGCCCCACGGTGGGTGCCAACTGTCGTGGAATTGTCACGGCAGATGTCCTAGTGTGAGGACTTAGTCGTGGAGCCATCGAAATGGATTAGCTTAAAGGGGTTAATCGGGACAAAGGACATGAGGAGTTTATACTGGTTTGGCCCCTTGCGGTGAAGGTAAAGGCCTAATCCAGTTTGAGGTGATATTGCTAGGGTTTCGATGACTAGGGAGCGAATACCCTAAGCCTGGCCTTTGATCTGATGTTTCTTATCCCTAAACTGTTGCCGGGTCGTCCCTTTATATACACAGGTTGATGCCCGGCAGTTCACAAAATCCCGGTCGGCTCATAAACGTGTCCTGCTCGGTTTCTACCCTTTTCTATCTTACACACAAGTCATATATCGTATGGCGGTTTATATCTTCGGGCCATAATCCGCCTTTGGGCTTTGGGCCTTATTGCTAAGTCTTCTTCATAAAGCACCATCCTCCATGTCTTCATGGGCTTCAAAATACGGGTAAACCACTGTGAGCATAACTCGGCCCCTCCTGGGCGGTTTATACTCAATAGTTATATCCCCAATAGTACTGGTTAAACAGTCTGCCGGAAAACTCTATTGGCAGCTCAGAGGACTTGGAAGACGCCTTCCGTGATAACTTCCAAGGTACGTATGTCCGGCCACTAGATGCCCATGACTTAAGTCACATTGTCCAGCAGCCCGGAGAGTCAGCCAGGAAGCTCTGGACTAGGTTCTTAGTTAAAAAGAACCAAATTGTCGACTATTCGGACGCGGAAGCCCTAGCGGCCTTCAAACACAGCGTCCGGGACTAGTGGCTTGCCCGCCACCTCGGTCAAGAAAAACCAAAATCCATGTCAGCCCTTACCGCTCTGATGACCCGATTTTGCACGGGAGAAGATACCTAGCTCGCTCGTAGAAGCAACAGCACCAGCGATCCGGGCACTTCAGAAGTCTGAGACGGCAGTGGCAAACCACGGCGCAACAAGCATGAACGCCGCAATGATAACGACAGAGCACGGGACACATCGGTCAACGCCGGATTCAGCAGTACCAAACCCGGTCAACGGAAAAAAGCCATTCAAGGCAAATAGAGACGGACCATCCAATTTAGACAAGATATTGGACCGGCCCTGCCAGATTCATGGCCACCCCGATAAGCCAGCTAATCATACCAATAGAAGTTGTTGGGTCTTCAAACAGGCCGGCAAGCTCAATGTCGAACACAAGGGGAGGAGGCCACCCGGTGATAGCAACGACGAAGGGACTCACCAACCAAATATCGGGGGTCAGAAGCAATTTCCCCCCGAAGTAAAAATAGTGAACATGGTATACATGACACACAACGCTACAAGGGAGCAGGAGAAGTACTCCCTCCGGACTGAACATCATACTACGGCGATCTCGGCCGAAGTAGAACACGGTCTTATTAAACCTCACACCTTGCTGGCCATTAAGCCACCAGTCTCCATTCAACAGGACCGACCAATTCCGGAGCGGACGTAGCAGTTCGGCTTCCGCCGCCCACTTCATATACCTGCGAAACCTGTATCACGCATACATAACTATGCACTTAAAATACCCTGGGCATCTGCGGAAGCACAATACGGACGAGCTGGCAAGTACTCCCATAACCTTTGTTTCTTTTCTAATTACCCTTTATTTTTCATTATCCTTTACCACAGGTGACGCAAAGGCTAATCATCTCAATGGACTCCATAGGAGTTCGGATTCATACACTCACCTAAGGGCTATTTCCGTCAAGGAATCCCCTCACCGAGGACAGGCGGCAGACGTGCGACAGGAGGTCCAAAATAAATTCTTGTAGACCGCACTCTTTATTTCGAGCCTGTAATGTGCCTTTTTCCTCCGCCTTCGACCCTGAGCATGTCAAATAGCTGGGGTTGCGGCTTTTGTTATCTATAATATAAATATTGGCATATCACTCAGGTCCCAGTAAACATAATCCGCATCCAACATTCGTTTTAAAAAAAACTGAATTTGGCTCCTGTAGTTGTTTCGCACATATACCTCGGCATAACTTGCCAGGGGCTCGGTATGGGAACAAATGAGTTGCCGACAAGTCCGAACAACTTTATAGCATACTTCGGCGTCACGAGTTTGGCCTTGGGTCAATAGTTGGGCCGCACAGGAGGAACAAAAGTTTCAAACGAAACTATAAAAAATAGCCTTATTACAAATATTGTCTTTTACAAAATTTCCATATATTTCACTCGAATATCATATTTTTCGAGCATTGACCCTCTATCAAGCAGGCACCCTCCAGAACATCCTCGAAATAATGCTCTGGTGCATGATGGTCCTTGCCCTTGGGTGGACCCTTCTCGGCAACATTTGTGGCATTCATCTTCGCCCAGTATGTCTTGACACGGGCAAAAGCCATCCGTGCACATCCAATGCACGCCGACCGCTTAACGACGTCGATATGCGGCACCGCATTAGCAAGTCACCGCACCAAACATAAATAACTATCTGGAATTGGCTCGTTTGGCCACAACCCGGTCACGGCGTCCTTCATGGCAGAACCGGATAGTCTATGGAGCTTGGCCCATTGGGTCATCTGTTCATTCAGCAACAGTGGGCGTCTTGACACACCGAACTGCGTCCAGAAAAGTTTCTCCGTTGCATACCCTTCTTCCGCTTGGTAAAACTGCGCCGCCTCAGAAGCACTCTTCGGCATGTCCAATAACGCGTCTAGAGAACTCCACACCTGATTAAGTGGAGCATAATTCGGCTCGCCGAACTTAGTTTGCAATAAAAAGGGCTTACCAGCCGCGATCTCCCCAGCCTGCCGGATCTCCTCCCGGGCCGCTCTAGATTCGGACAACGCCTCTTTTGTCTCTCGTAAGGCCTTATCAAGACCAGCTGTTTTGGCTTTATTATCCTTCTCGAGGATTTCACAGTGGCTAGCGGCGCCCTTTAGCTCACGCGTCATCATGGATATTCTCTCCTTGCATTGACACCGAGCAGCCTGCTCGACCTTTAACTCAGCAGTTGCCTTCTCGGCAGCCACATAGCCAATCCGGACCTGCTCCTTGGCTCGGGCCAGCTCAGCCCGAAGGATTTCAATCGCAGCGGCACCATCTGCAGTCGTGCATATTTCAGTATACAATAATTTGCGTTATGCTTAGCATGTGCTTGTAAGGACTACCCCAAACACATACCTTGCGACTCGTCAAGACGCCTGTTGATAAGCGTAAGGTCATCTTCCGCCACATCAAGCTTTCGCTCCAGATCGACAACTTCTGTAGTCCGGGCGGACGCCAGGGAAGTGACAACCTTCGTTTCAATTTATCATATTATTTTGAAAGTGCAACTATCCCTAGGTGGTTTTGGTAATTCATAACAACATATAGCTCATTGAGCTAATGCTATTTCAAGACAATTATTTCAGGAAAGCTCAATGATTGGCATGGCATGGATGGTGAAACTGGAACCCTCAAAATGCTAAGGACAAAGGATTGGCTCAAGCTCAAAAGCTCAAGACTCTTCATTTTACATTTTAGTGATCCAAGATCACATTGAGTCCATAGGAAAAGCCAATACTATCAAGGAGGGATGAGGTGTTGCTTAATGAGCCTTTTGCTTCATGTGCTTAATGATATGCTCCAAAATCCTCAGCTACTTTCCCATATCCACAAATGACCTAAACTCCAAGCCAAACTCGGTCCTACCGATTCTTTCCATCCGGCGCCACCGAGTTTCACATGTCATAAGCCACTGCCAGACCCTAGCAAATCGATTCTACCGATGGGGATCTTGGTCTCACAGAGATGGGATTGCAATTTCTCTGTTTCCTTTTCGTAACTTTTCGGTCTCACCGAAAGAGCGGATCAGTCCCACCGAGATTGCAATGTAAACTCTCTGTTTCCCTTTTGTAACTTTTTGGTCTCACCGAAAGAGCAAATCGGTCCCACTGAGTTTACCTGACCAACTCTCTGGTTAGCTAATTACCAAATCGGTCTCACCGAGTTTGTGTAATCGGTCTCATCGAGATTACGTTATGCCCTAACCATAACCATATCGGTCCTACCGAGTTGCATGTCAGTCCCACCGAAAATCTGTAATGGTCACTAGGTTTACTATTTCGGTCCGACCGAGTTTGTTGATTCGGTCCCACCGAGATTGGTAAATTGTGTGTAACGGTTGGATTTTGTGTGGAGGCTATATATACCCCTCCACCTCCTCTTCATTCGAGGAGAGAGCCATCAGAACACATCTACACTTCCAACTTATATGTTCTGAGAGAGAACCACCTACCCTTGTGTTGAGGCCAAGATATTCCATTCCTACCATATGAATCTTGATCTATAGCCTTCCCCAAGTTGCTTTCCGCTCAAATCTTCTTTCCAGCAAATCCAAATCCTGTGAGAGATAGTTGAGTGTTGGGGAGACTATCATTTGAAGCACAAGAGCAAGGAGTTCATCATCAACACACCATTTGTTACTTCTTGGAGAGTGGTGTCTCCTAGATTGGCTAGGTGTCACTTGGGAGCCTCCGACAAGATTGTGGAGTTGAACCAAGGAGTTTGTAAGGGCAAGGAGATCGCCTACTTCGTGAAGATTTGCCGCTAGTGAGGCAAGTCCTTCGTGGGCGATGGCCATGGTGGGATAGACAAGGTTGCTTCTTCGTGGACCCTTCGTGGGTGGAGCCCTCCGTGGACTCGCGCAACCGTTACCTTTCGTGGGATGAAGTCTCCATCAACGTGGATGTAGGATAGCACCACCTATCCAAACCACGGGAAAAACATCCATGTCTCCAATTGCGTTTGAATCCTCCAAACCCTTCCCTTTACATTCTTTCAAGTTGCATGCTTTACTTTCCGCTGCTTATATACTCTTTGCATGCTTGCTTGAATTGTGTGATGATTGCTTGACTTGTCCTAAAGTTGCTAAAATCTGCCAAGAACTAAAATTGGGAAAAGGTTAAGTTTTTATTTGGTCAAGTAGTCTAATCACCCCCCCTCTAGACATACTTCCGATCCTACAAGTGGTATCAGTGCTTTGGTCTCCATTTGCTCTGATTTCCATAGCTTTTGGTGGTCATAGCCTTGGTTTCACAACCTAGGAGAGTATGGCGTCTAGCGAGGGAAATTATCACCGTAGAGGTCCTTATTTTGATGGTACTAATTTTGCTAGTTGGAAGCATAAAATGAAAATGCATATTCTTGGACATAACCCCGCCGTTTGGGCTATTGTGTGTGTTGGTTTGGAAGGTGACTTCTTCGATGGGAAAGAACCAAACCATGAAGCTACCGCAGATGAGTTGAAGATGCTACAATACAACGCTCAAGCTTGTGATATTCTCTTCAACGGATTGTGGCCCGAAGAATTCAACAAAATCAGCCGTCTTGAGAATGCAAAGGAAATTTGGGATACTTTGATTGATATGCACGAAGGTACCGACTCCGTCAAGGAATCCAAATTGGATGTGCTTCAAAGTCAACTTGACAAGTTCAAAATGAAGGATGGTGAAGGTGTCGCTGAAATGTAGTCTAGGCTTGCTCTCATAACAAACGAGATTGCCGGCTTAGGGAGTGAAGAGATGACCGATAGATTCATCATCAAGAAGATCCTAAGAGCCTTGGATGGAAAATATGATACCGTGTGCACATTGATCCAAATGATGCCCAATTACAAAGATCTCAAGCCAACGGAGGTCATTGGAAGAATTGTTGCTCATGAGATGTCGCTCAAGGATAAAGAGGAACTTCACAACAAATCAAGTGGTGCCTACAAAGCCTCATGTGAACTCCCCACATCATCAAGTGAGAAACAAAACTTCAACGAAGAATTGAGCCTAATGGTGAAGAACTTCAACAAGTTCTACAAGAGTAGAAGCAAAGATAGAAGCTCCAAGTCAAGGTCCTAAAATGACAAAAGATCTTCTAGTCGAGAGCGAAACTACTACAATTGTGGAAGACCCGGACACTATTCCAATGAGTGTACGGCTCCCTACAAAAGAAGAGAAGATTCTCCAAAAAGAAGAGGCAAAAGAGAAGAATCACCATCAAGAGAGAGAAGAAGTAGAGATGATCGTTATGAACGAAGATACTCACGGAGGAGCAAGGATTCGGAAAGAAAGGAAAAATCATCAAGGAGCTACACAAAACGAAGACATTAAGCTCATTTTGGTGAATGGGTATCCGGCTCCGACTCCGACAACCACTCCGAGAGAAGTTATCACTCCGATTCCGAATATACTCAAGATGAAGGTGTTGCCGGTCTAGCACTTGTGTCAACCAACTCCTACGACATATTTGACTCACCAAATGAAGGAATTGGAAGATGCTTCATGGCCAAAGGTCCTAAGGTAACTCATCCTGAGTATGTTGATTTCAATAGTGATGAAGATGACTTGTTAGGTGATGATGATTTACTTGTTGACAACTCTAGTGATGAATACTATGATGAAACATCAATTAATCATGCTAATCAAGATAAAACGAATGACAATGATAAGGAGAAAATTGAAGCTCTAACTAAAGAACTAAACACTCTTAAGTTAGCTCATGAAACTATCTTCGAAGATCATCGAGAACTTTTAAGAGCTCATGAGAAGTTACGCTTTGAAAAGCTCAATCTTGAGCAAGAGCATGAGTTTTTAAAGGCAATCAGTGATGATCTCCGCAAGAAAAGTTCTTCTTACATTGCCAAGCGTTTACTCTTATCCACTTACATGCCTCAAGTCAAGTCTAATAATAAGAACAAGAAAGATTCTTCCTCTAGTAGTAACAATGATCATGTTAAATCCAATATTGTTGCTTCTAGTAGTTCTCTTGATTCCACAAACGATTCTCTTAGCCAAGTTACACTTGAGCAAGGAAATAGCTTATTGAAGGGAATCATAGAGAAAGGAGTGTACAAAAGCCTTGCCGGAAGTTAGCAATTCGAGGAGATTGTACGCAAGCAAGGAAGGCACCAGAAGAATCAAGGTGTTGGTTTTGAATGAAAGTTCAATGCCAATGGAGTTGAGTGGGAAGAAGATCAATACCCCAAGACAAAGTTTGTTCCTCAACAACAGAAGTATGATCCTACTTCTTTCAAGGGGACACAAACTCAAGATGATCTTCCACCACAAGACTATAAGCAAAAAGGCAAGGACAAGCTTCAAGAGGAAATTGATGCATTTGAAGAAGCTCCTAAGACCTTAGTCAAGTGGATTCCCAAGACTACTTCAAGTTCCACTTCATCAAGTACGACTACAGCTCCAAGGATTCCCATCAAGATGGTGTGGATCCAAAAGAAGAAGAACTAGAGAGTTCTTGAGGGTGACTCCGCCAGCATACTTCACTCTTATCATTTTGGCAAGAACAAGTGCAATCAACTTCCACATCTTGCACTAGTTCAAGGAGTCACAAACCCTCTTGTTGGTAAGACAAGGGACAAGGTAACCTAAAAGCTTTCATAGACATCATCTTGTGTGTGCATCACTCTATGTCTATGGATATCCTTGTTTGTTCCTTGTGGGACTAACCCATGTAGGTATTGAAAGTGCAATTAACTCAAAAGGATAGCTCCAAGTGATCTACATTGAGCATCCACATCTTCAACATCTACATGAAGTCATCATCGACAAAACCCAAGGTTAGTTCATCCCTCTTAGGGGGGATATCACATCTAGGGGGAGCTTTACTCTAAGACTTGAGTTAAAGCAACTCTAATGATGTGAACACAACAATGCTTTATGTAAAAGTGGTAACCCCACTTGAGCTTAAACGATGAGTATGACCTATGATCAAATGTTTTCATTTGACTCCTATGTCAATATATCATATATAGATGACCTAGTCATCACCAATTGCTTGATAGATGCTAGAATTGGTTGTGCATCCTTTGTCACATATTTCAATTGCCATTTTATTGTGTGAGCATGTTGGTTGCATATTTTACTCATTCGAGGACATCCACTTGTTGTTTTGATTGTTTGGCTTTATTTTTCTTTTGCCAAGTGGATGGACAAGAATGCCTAAGAACCTTCTCTAGCTATCTATGCTTTTCTCATCTCAAACTCTATTCATGCTACATCACAAAATTGATCAAGTCAGATTCGAACCACTCTGTGTGAGGAGCACTCGGAGTCCCCGATTCGTCATAGACTTAAACTTCCAAAACCTCTTTGTGATTCTCGGTCTGACCGATACCCCACTTTCGGTCTTACCGAGATCATTAAGTTGATCTATGTTTTCGATCTCGGTGCAACCGATTTGAACCATTCGGTCCCACCGAGTTGCAATAATTGTACACAGTTTTGCATCTCGGTGCCACCGAGTTGTTCCACTCGGTCACACCGACAGGGTTGGTCTATATATAGACACGGGCAAAAATTTGGAAATTTCTCCGAACCCCTTCGCCCGCGCGATAGCTCGCTCTGCCAACATGGTCTCTGGATCGTCTCCTCACCGCCAGCCGCCTCCAGTCGCTGGTCTCCGTCGCTGTCAATGGGAATCAACCCCGCCGTTGCCGCCGTAGCGAGTCTCCGCCGAACTAGGGTATGGACTCGATCTTTGTGCTATTCCCCAATCCGATTCCTAGCACATTGTGATCATATTGATTCTAGCCACGTTTGATAAACTCCTATCCAGTCAATGAACTCGTAGAATAGGTTTGATTCGAAAATTTTAGGGTTAGGTTTTTGCCAAAACCATCTCGGACCCACCAAGTTGAAAAACTCGGTCCCACCGATTTGGCTTATGCTATTGCACAAGTAAGACTCGGTCTGACCGAGTATTGCTAATCGGTGTGACCGATTTGGGAACTTTGTGAAACCCTAGCAGTCTGGGTGCCACCGAACTGTGACTCGGTCTGACCGAGTTCACTAGTTTAGGTTCCAAAAACTGCTTCGGTATCACCGAGTTTAAAAATTGGTAGATCCGAAATGCTTTCTGTGGGAAACTAAAACTAAGTTTTTGAATCATTCTTTTGCAAAAATCTCTGCATTTTGTGATGCTCATCCACTCTACCTCATCTATAAACTATTCACAGGGTCAGCAGTCAGCTTGTTCATCATGTCAAACCAGAGTGATAGCCAGAACATATCCAAACAGCCAGTGCAGATGAGTGAAGGCACTAGTCCCTCCAGCTCTTCAGATGAAGGCAGCAGGAGCACCCCCAGCAACCTGCCAAAAGCTGCCACAAGACAAAGGAAAAAGAGAACCTCAGAATCAGAGGATGAGGACTATGTGGCAGAGGAGGAAGCAACTTCCAAGAAAGTTGAACTCAAGAAAGAGCATGGCTCAAGACAGAGCACCAAGCTAGGTTTAAAGGTCAAAAGGCCAGCAGGCAGGCAGCCCATGCCAAAGGCCAGAGCCTCAACAAAGATTCCTGAGAAGCCTGCACCCAAAGAGCCAGTTGCTGCTGAAGGGAAGAAGGAAAGGAAAAGAGGAAGATGGTGTAAGAAAGTTGATCCCATGGCTGAATTTGAACGACATTCTTCTGATGAGAAGGAAGAAGAAGAGGTTGCTGCACCAGCACCTAAGGCACCCAAGCTAATGGGTGATGCTATCAAATCAGGGGCTACTGCATCTAAGCCCAAGGCTGCATCCAAGGCCAAGCCAGCTCCAAAGCCAAAACCAAAGAGATATACAAGGAGCATCCCAGCTGCTGAGAAGAACAAGGCCCCAGTGCCTGACACTGCAGAAGAAGAGGAAGGCCAAGTGCTGAGAAAGTTGAAGCCCAAAATCCCAGACCACAATGATGCTCATCCTGTGGCTGAGGATATGAAGATCAGAAGAGACTCTGGGCTAAGAAAGTGGAGAGCAGAGGATCCATATGCCACCAGGAGGAGGACTGCTGTTGACTACAGGTTCCACACTAAGGAACAACAGGACTTCTATGAGATAGTCTTGTTAGACAAGAAGCCCATTGTGTGTGATATGAGATGTGTTGACTGGGAATACATCAAGGACAATGAAGAGCACTACCCTGGAGTGCAAGACAGCTTCAAGGCATGTGGAGTAGCTGACTTTGTTGGGCAGAAGCTCACAAAGTGGAGTGAGGAGCTGATCATGCAATTCTACTCCACAACACACTTCTATCCAGATGGAAGGATCACATGGATGTCTGAAGGTACAAGGTACCACTCAACTGTTGAGGAATGGGCAAAGTTGATCAATGCCCTAGAGGAAAATGAAGATGACTTGGATGTCTATGCCAAGAAAAAGATGGATGATAACACTATGGCAAATATCTACAAGGAGATTCCAGCAGATGATCTTGACACTCACTAGTTTGCGTCTGTAAAACACTTGTTGTTAGGACTGCCTATGATCAACTGGATCCTTAGGCACACACTTTTGCCCAAGTCTAGAGATCACAGGATGATCAGAGGTCATGCCATTAACCTGCTACATATATTTGATGTGCCTCAGAAATTTAAGGTCATGAGCCTCATAGTAGAGACTATCAAGAGGACTGTAGCAGATCAGAAGAGGAGCTGTGCTTATGCCCCTCAGATCCAGATGTTGATTAACTTAAGAATGGGCACAGACACATACTTGTTGGACAAGGAACATTTGACTATTCATCCAGATTTCGAGGACAACCAAGTTGTGATGAATGAAAATGAACCATCATCAGCCCAAGCACAAGCTAAGAAGGAGAAGGCAAGGAAGGAGATAGCTGCCAAGATGCCAACTCAAGAGGAGGCATCTAAGCATTTCTTGAAAAACAAGCAAGAGCAGCTCAGTTACCTGATTGCATCCACCCTGAGGATTGAGAAAGGTCTGGCCACCCTCGCTCAGAACCAGGAGAGCTTAGAGAGAATCGTAGAACAAAAGTTCTATGACTTGGATGTCAAGGTGACAGAGATTCAAACAGCAGTGGAGCAACTTCAAGATGACATGCAGGAGAGGAAAGGGAAAACTACCACTGATGCATTTGCCAGAGTGCCACGAGGTCCGAGGTCGTCTGCAGTGCCAGTTCCTGACACAAGAGCCACCGCCTCAGCTCCAGCCATAGCACCAGCCCAACCAGCTCCAGCATCCACTCCAGCTCCAACTCCAACCACGTCTACGGAAGCCTTCGTCCTTGGAGTGATCCAGACTCCACCACCACCAGAAGATCAAGCCTGAGTGTCGATCTAGCACTATGCATTTTCTAGGAACTTTTTGGTAACTTGTTGCCAAAGGGGGAGAAAATGTATAGATCATAGGCTTCAAGAGAGAGAGTGTTGTTTTTTATCTCTTGCTTTATTTGGTGGTTTTTCAAACATTGTTTGCTTTTGGTCGAGATACTTTGATATGCTTGTGAGACATTGATGATCATGTGTTTGATCATAAGCTACACTTATGCATGCTTGATATATTTTATCTATCTTATGTGGTCATTCACTTTTCCTTGGTGATGAGTGCATGTATTTCATTATTATCATTTTGAGCACTCCACCAAGATGTATGTGACATGAAAGAGTAACCCATAATTCTATCTCTTTGTGCATTTGCAGTCCAAAGCAAATTTTAAATATGCACAAATTTAGGGGGAGCTCTTACTTATCACATACTTCTCAAAGGGACGATATAATTCATTCTTATTATCATTTGTCGAAGCTTTGATCTATATGTTGTCATCAATTACCAAAAAGGGGGAGATTGAAAGTGCAACTATCCCTAGGTGGTTTTGGTAATTCATAACAACATATAGCTCATTGAGCTAATGCTATTTCAAGACAATTATTTCAGGAAAGCTCAATGATTGGCATGGCATGGATGGTGAAAGTGGAACCCTCAAAATGCTAAGGACAAAGGATTGGCTCAAGCTCAAAAGCTCAAGACTCTTCATTTTACATTTTAGTGATCCAAGATCACATTGAGTCCATAGGAAAAGCCAATACTATCAAGGAGGGATGAGGTGTTGCTTAATGAGCCTTTTGCTTCATGTGCTTAATGATATGCTCCAAAATCCTCAGCTACTTTCCCATATCCACAAATGACCTAAACTCCAAGCACAACTCGGTCCTACCGATTCTTTCCATCCGGCGCCACCGAGTTTCACATGTCATAAGCCACTGCTAGACCCTAGCAAATCGGTTCTACCGATGGGGATCTCGGTCTCACCGAGATGGGATTGCAATTTCTCTGTTTCCTTTTCGTAACTTTTCGGTCTCACCAAAAGAGTGGATCGGTCCCACCGAGATTGCAATGTAAACTCTCTGTTTCCCTTTTGTAACTTTTCGGTCTCACCGAAAGAGCAAATCGGTCCCACCGAGTTTACCTGACCAACTCTCTGGTTAGCTAATTACCAAATCGGTCTCACCGAGTTTGTGTAATCGGTCTCACCGAGATTACATTATGCCCTAACCCTAACCATATCGGTCCTACCGAGTTGCATGTCAGTCCCACAGAAAATCTCTAATGGTCACTAGGTTTACTATTTCGGTCCGACCGAGTTTGTTGATTCGGTCCCACCGAGATTGGTAAATTGTGTGTAACGGTTGGATTTTGTTTGGAGGCTATATATACCCCTCCACCTCCTCTTCATTCGAGGAGAGAGCCATCAGAACACATCTACACTTCCAACTCATATGTTCTGAGAGAGAACCACCTACCCTTGTGTTGAGGCCAAGATATTCCATTCCTACCATATGAATCTTGATCTCTAGCCTTCCCCAAGTTGCTTTCCACTCAAATCTTCTTTCCACCAAATCCAAATCTTGTGAGAGAGAGTTGAGTGTTGGGGAGACTATCATTTGAAGCACAAGAGCAAGGAGTTCATCATCAACACACCATTTGTTACTTCTTGGAGAGTGGTGTCTCCTAGATTGGCTAGGTGTCACTTGGGAGCCTCTGACAAGATTGTGGAGTTGAACCAAGGAGTTTGTAAGGGCAAGGAGATCGCCTACTTCATGAAGATCTGCTGCTAGTGAGGCAAGTCCTTCGTGGGCGATGGCCATGGTGGGATAGACAAGGTTGCTTCTTCGTGGACCCTTCGTGGGTGGAGCCCTCCGTGGACTCGCGCAACCGTTACCCTTCGTGGGTTGAAGTCTCCATCAACGTGGATGTAGGATAGCACCACCTATCCGAACCACGGGAAAAACATCCGTGTCTCCAATTGCGTTTGAATTCTCCAAACCCTTCCCTTTACATTCTTGCAAGTTGCATGCTTTACTTTCCGCTGCTTATATACTCTTTGCATGCTTGCTTGAATTGTGTGATGATTGCTTGACTTGTCCTAAAGTTGCTAAAATCTGCCAAGAACTAAAATTGGGAAAAGGTTAAGTTTTTATTTGGTCAAGTAGTCTAATCACCCCCCCTCTAGACATACTTCCGATCCTACAAGTGGTATCAGAGCTTTGGTCTCCATTTGCTTTGATTTCCATAGCTTTTGGTGGTCATAGCCTTGGTTTCACAACCTAGGAGAGTATGGCGGCTCGCAAGGGAAATTATCATCGTAGAGGTCCTTACTTTGATGGTACTAATTTTGCTAGTTGGAAGCATAAAATGAAAATGCATATTCTTGGACATAACCCCGCCGTTTGGGCTATTGTGTGTGTTGGTTTGCGAGGTGACTTCTTCGATGGGAAAGAACCAAACCGTGAAGCTACCGCGGATGAGTTGAAGATGCTACAATACAACGCTCAAGCTTGTGATATTCTCTTCAACGGATTGTGCCCCAAAGAATTCAACAAAATCAGCCGTCTTGAGAATGCAAAGGAAATTTGGGATACTTTGATTGATATGCACGAAGGTACCGACTCCGTCAAGGAATCCAAATTGGATGTGCTTCAAAGTCAACTTGACAAGTTCAAAATGAAGGATGGTGAGGTGTCGCTGAAATGTACTCTAGGCTTGCTCTCATCACAAACGAGATTGCAGGCTTCATTTAATCCGCTTCTCACGGACGGAACCTTTTCAACCACCGTACCCATCAAGGTACGATGCTCCCCCGAGACAGACGCCTGTCGCAGCATGTTCGTCAATATATCCGGCGCTTCTGGACCTCTGGAAGCTGCAGTAGGAGTACGGCCTCCCTTTGAAGGGATCCGTTTATCCGCCCCTAGAGTCGTCTCCGGCTGAAAGCTGGATAGTCCGGGGCCTTTATCATTGGCCTCCGGGCTCCGGGCTACCGAAGTATTACCTTTGGGTTGTGTTGGGGATATTACTACTGGGCGTAAACCAGCCAGGACAGGCCGGGTTAACTTCATCAGTAGTTGAGTATGTTAAAGCCGATGAAGACAGATGAGGATGATATATAGGGTCTCAAGGCCCATAACCGGTTTAAGGCCCGTAGCCGTAAACCGGCGTCGATATGTAACTTGTATTGTAAGTTAGTAATAGTGGAGACCGAACCGGACACGTCTATGAGCCGGTCTCGGGACTCTGTAAACCGACGGGCATCACCCATGTATATAAGGGGACGACCCGGCGGTGGTTCAAGGACGACAGACAACAACTCGAGGACTAGGCGAAGCTTATTCGCTCCCTGGTCATCGAAACCCCATCAATTCCATCACAACTAGATGTAGGCTTTTACCTTCATCGAAGGGGCCGAACTAGTATAAACTCTCTTGCGTCCCTTGTCCGCTTTAACCCCTTCAAGCTAACCCGTAGCGATGGCTCCAAGACTAAGTCCTTTCATGAGGACATCTGCCGTGACAAAACCACGACAGTTGGCACCCACCGTGGGGCTATCGCACGATGCTTTCAAGTTCTTGGAGGGCAACTTCGAAGGACTCAAGGGTTACGCCGTGGGCCGGATGACCAAGAGTCGTCGCGGCAAGCTCTACATCGATGATGCAGGATGGGGCCCCGAGGCCGGCTCAATTGAGTACGGGTATCGGGTCCCCTTTGGTGGCATACATGTCTTCATCGGCAAGATCGGTGAACCGGGCCCTGAGCTGGACATCTGCACCGACCTCGTCGAAACGGCTCAGCGTGCACGATCTGCCCAGGTTAAGCCGGCCGTGAAGCGTGCCTTCGTGGGAGTCATCCATGGAGGGGAATATGAGGATAGATCGGAATCTGGTGGTGAGACCGTCGTGTATTCCGGCGACGAGTCATCGACCGGAGAGACCGAGTCGTTATATCACGGATTGGGGGCTATTCCGATGGCGACAGTATTTCAGACCCCTCTAATCTGCCAAACCGGGTTGGAATATTCATGGCCGGTACACAAGCGGCGATCCACTCTTCGACCGCAGCAGCAATGATCTCCGGATCAGTAGCGGTGATGGAAGCCGGGGCAGGAGGCCCTGTGCGCCCGCCGGCTCAAGTTTTATCTGATCTATTCGATACGTTGGCTACGCTCATGGCAGAGGCTAATCCAGCAGATCAGGATGCCCACAACGCGGAAATCGCAAAGGTGAAGGATCAGATTACTCAGGCCAAGGCCGACTTAGCAGCTGAGAATGCCAGGATGACTGCCGAAAGGGCCGCTTTGGACGCGCAGGCTTATCGGCTTATGCTGGATCAGAACGCTTCACATGAAGTCCTGAAGAGAAGGCAACGGTCTCGCCTGCCTCCGGTTTACGAAGCCAGAAACCTATTTAATACCCCAGGAGCAGGGACTAGTAACCCGCCGGTGGTAAACCGGGTGGAGGCCCCCGGGGCGGGGGCTCCGGTTCAGCCACGTTTGGTGGACCCGCCACGTCAGAACAACATTGTGGCTCAGCCTGTTCCAACACCTCCGGGTCATTACTCTACACCAATAGACAATCTAATTGCTGCCGCTTCACGACTGGAGGCAATCCCAGTTGAAGGTGATTCTCTTGTGGCGGTGGAGACACGCCGGGTTAAGGAGCTTCTTTGGACAGCCTTGATTCAACAGGAAGCGTATTCATACAGCCATGATGAAATTCATTCCATCCCTCGTCCGAGCCGGAGTTACAGCAGGCGTATGGATGAGTCGGCCGTATCAAGCAATGCACGGAACCGTGAAGTGCCCCGTGGCAACAACCCGGCAGGTGATGCTCAGGAAGTGGTAGACTGGGCCCGAGCGCGCAGGGAGGCCGAATTAGCGGCGTAGTATGAGGCTCATAAGCTTACACCGGTTCGTCCAACCACCTCAGTCGAGCCAGGAGTTACCTCTAGTTCTTTGGGGGTACCGTGCCTTGTCCCCGCATTACGCAACGTGCGCCTGCCCAAGGATTTCAAGGGCACGCGCAAGGTGCCAAATTACACTGCCGATTTATCTCCAGAAACATGGGTGGAGAGCTATGAGATGGACATGGAGATGGTTGATGTGGATGATGCAGCGTGTGCGAAGTATTTCACCATGATGCTAGAAGGGACGGCCCGTACTTGGTTAAAAAGTTTACCGGCCAACTCTATCAGTTCATGGGCCGAGTTGAGAGCCCGGTTTATCCAGAATTTTAAGGATACATGCAAGCAGCCTATGTCGATAGTGGACTTAGCGGCCTGTGTCCAGGAAGAAGGAGAGTCGACGACCCGCTGAGTGCGCAGGGTCTCGAAGATTTTGCATTCGTCAGACCGCATCAATGCCGATACAACAGTCATAACCTTGGAAGGCAACTGCCGGTTTGAACCTCTGAAGTTGAAATTGGGACGGCTAAAGCGCCATTGCAACGATATGGGGACCCTCATGGCTGCGTTAGTGAAGTATGCTGACTCTGATAGTACCAAGGATCCCGAGTCTGACGATGACAAGTCAGGGAAGGGAAAGAAGAGCAGCAACGCCAAGGGGCAGCACCACAACACGGCGGGTCATGGAAACAGCGGCAAGCGTAAAACGGATAACAGCATGGACTTTGTGGCTAATACCAGCACGCAGGACAAGGGCCAGCGACGAAAGGGTAAACCGCCGAATCGCAGCGGAGCGCCTAATCCTAACCCGGACCGCCTGTCTTACCTGTTAAACTAGCCCTGTCCAAAACATGGGACGAAGGAAATGCTGGCCAATCACCTTTGGAAGGACTGCTACATCATGCAAGAGTTCAAAAATTCTAATGCTTTCCGGTATGATCACGGATCAGGTGGCGGTTCAGGATCCGGATCTCATGGGTCGGGTTATGGTGGAGGAAATTACGGTTCAGGCTTCAATGGTAATCAGGGCGGACACAACAATCAAGGTAATCAGAACAGCCAAGGTGGCTACAATCAGCAGCAGCAATCGGGTTATCAGAGCAACCTGAAGCAGTTAAATAGTGGGCAGTATCATGTCTTCACCACTAGTTTGGACAAGCGTGACCGAAAGGTTCATAAGCGGGAAGTGAACTCTGTTGAACCGGCAGTTCCCCGTTACTTACGCTGGTTCGAACAGCCAATCGTGTGGAGCAGAGAGGATCATCCTCCCCAGGTTGACAATCCGGGTCAACTGGCATTGGTGGTGGCGCCTCAGGTGGGAGGTTATAAATTCACCAAGGTACTCATGGATGGAGGAAGCAGTATTAACATCCTCTATTATGATACCTTCTGTCGTATGGGGTTAACAGATAAAAATCGTAAACCGTCCAATATGGTGTTCCACGGCGTGGTACCTGGTAAGTCAGCGTATCCTGTTAGCAAGATAGCTCTGGAGGTGGCCTTTGGAGATGATGATGACTCCAGATAAGAAATATTGACCTTTGAGGTGGTGAAAATCCAGAGTCCATATCACGCCCTGTTTGGACGGCTGGCTTATGCTAAATTTAAGGCACGGCCCTGCTATGTCTATTTACAGCTCAAGATGCCGGGTCACAAAGGAACAATAATTGTCCATGGAAGCCGCAAGATTGCTTTGGAATGTGAAGAAGGTGATGTGGCCTATGCTGAGTCGGTTTGCACCACGGAGGAGTTGAAATTTTACAAAGATAATGTTGATCCGGCAGACATTACTCCGTTGAAAAAGCCAACTACGGAGCACAATCCGGCCCTGAAGTTTAAATTGGCTGCTAAGACTAAGCTTGTTGACTTCGTACCTGGCGATTCGTCCAAGCAGTTCAGCATCAGTGCGAACTTGGATCCGAAATAGGAAAGCGCACTCATCGAGTTCATCCATGAGAATCGGGACATCTTTGCGTGGAAGCCTTCTGACATGCCAGGTGCACCGAGAGAACTCGTTGAGCACACCCTTAATGATGATCCCAAGTATAAACCGGTGAAGCAGTTTGTCCGCCGGTTCAACGAAGAAAGACGTAAAGCTATTGGAGAGGAAGTAGCCAGGCTCTTGGCGGCTGGATTTATCGTTGAAGTTTTCCATCCTGAATGGTTAGCTAATCCGGTGCTGGTCCTTAAGAAGAATGGCACATGGCGTATGTGTGTGGATTACACAGATCTCAACAAAGCTTGTCTAGCAGATCCTTTTGCCCTTCCCCGTATCGATCAAATTATTGATGCTACGGTAGGTTCTGAGCGTTTGAGTTTTTTGGATGCGTATTCTGGTTATCATCAGATCAAAATGGCAGTTAAGGACCAGGAGAAGACGGCCTTCATAACTCCCTTTGGAGCCTTCTGCTATGTGTCTATGCCCTTTGGGCTCAAGAGTGCCCAGGCGACTTATCAACGGTGTGTGCAGAATTTTCTTCATAAGCAAATCGGCCGTAATGTTCATGCCTATGTGGATGATATTGTGGTCAAGTCAAGGAAGAAGGAGACTCTGGTTGACGATTTGAAGGAAACCTTTGATAACTTGCGGACATACAAGATGATGCTCAATCCGGCCAAATGCGTCTTTGGTGTACCGGCAGGCAAGTTATTGGGCTTTTTGGTATCTAACAGGGGCATTGAGGCTAATCCGGAGAAGATCACAGTTATCACCTCCTTGGCTAAACCGAAGTGTATCAATGAAGTTCAATGCTTGGCAGGCCGGATTGCCGTGTTGAGCCGGTTTATCAGCCGCCTTGGTGAGAAGGCGATTCCTTTGTATCAGATGCTGAAGAAGACAGATAACTTCGTATGGAGTTCTGCCACTGATGAAGCGTTCGAGGACTTAAAGCGGCAGCTAGCTAATCCGCCCGTTCTTGCTGCTCCGGTTGACAACGAACCATTGCTGTTATATGTGGCAGCCAATGCCCGAGCGGTCAGCGTGGCTATTGTAGTGGAGCGCAAGGAGGCAGGCAAGGAATATCCGGTTCAACGTCCGGTTTACTATATTAGTGAGGTGCTTATTGAATCCAAGCAAAGGTACCCGCATTGGCAGAAATTGGTGTATGGAGTTTTGATGGCAAGCCGGAAGCTTAAACAGTACTTCCAAGGTCATTCCGTCACGATGGTCAGCTTTGCTCCTCTGGGAGATATAATCCAGAACATGGAGGCAACTGGCTGGATTGCCAAGTGGGCTATAGAGCTTGGGCCTCATGGGTTGAAATATATACCCCGGACGGCGGTCAAATCTCAAGCACTTGTGGATTTCATCAATGATTGCACGGAACTGCAAGCACCTGAAGAGAAACCAGATCACACTTATTGGACTATTCATTTTGATGGGTCCAGGCAATTGGAGGGCTCGGGGGCTGGAGTCGTATTAACTTCCCCACGAGGTGACAAGTTTTGTTATGTTCTCCGCTTAATGTTCCCTTGTACTAACAATGCAGCTGAGTACGAAGCTTTACTCCATGGTCTTCGGATGGCTAAGGAGATGAATCTAAGCCGAGTTAAGTGCTTCGGTGACTTGGACCTGGTGGCTCAACAAGTATCTGGCACTTGGGATTCCAAGGATCCGCTCATGGCAGCATATCGTCGTGAAGTGGATATTGTTGCAGGTCACTTTAAAGGTTATTCGGTGGATCACGTGGACCCACGGAAGAACGAAGCGGCGGACACTTTGAGCCGGTTGGGTTCTCAGCGTAAACCGGGCCCGCCTAATGTCTTCTTGGATGTTCTGCATAATCCGTCTGTCAAGCTCCCTCGTGAAGAGGATTTGGCTATTCCTGATCCGGAAGCTCAATTGGTGGCGGCTCTTCATGTCATCCAGGATTGGACGGTTCCTTATCTCGCGTACATGAACCGGGGTGAGTTACTAGAGGATGAGACTCTAGCCAGGCAGATAATCCGGTGGTCCAAGTCCATGACCATTATCAATGGAGAGCTGCATCATTGCAGTGTGTCAGGGGCGTTTCAACGTTGTGTGTCTCCTGAGGAAGGCTGTGAAATTTTGCGCGAGATCCACGAAGGAGATTGTAGTCACCACGCCGGTTCAAAATCTTTGGTGGCTAAGGCGTTTCGTCACGGTTTCTATTGGTTGACTGCTCATGCTGATGCTGAGGACCTGGTCAGATGATGTCATGGCTGTCAGAAGTTCTCAAGACGCGCTCATGTGCCGGCTCAAGAATTGAGGATGATTCCAATTACTTGTCCATTTGCGACTTGGGGGCTGGATATGGTTGGGCCGTTCAAGAGGTCCAAAGACAAGAAGACCCACCTCCTGGTGGCGGTTGACAAGTTTACAAAGTGGGTAGAGGTAGAGCCTGTTAGCAAGTGTGACACAGCCACGGCGGTTCAATTCATCAAAAAGGTGATTTTTCCGGTTTGGCTTTCCACATAGCATTATCACTGACAATGGTACCAATCTGTCCAAGGGTGGCATGAAGGAGTTCTGTCAACGTGAGCACATCCTGCTTGACGTATCATCAGTGGCTCACCCACAGTCCAATGGTCAAGCGGAGAGGGCCAATCAAGAGATCTTGCGAGTTATCAAACCCCGACTTATGGTTCCTTTGCAGCGGACGCCGGGTTGTTGGGTTCAGGAGCTACCGTCTGTGTTATGGAGCATCAACACCACACCCAACAGATCGACAGGATACACCCCGTTCTTCATGGTTTATGGAGCAGAGGCGGTTCTCCCTAGCGACATCCGTCATGACTCACCTCATGTAGCGGCATATGTTGAAGCGGACAACGAGACAACACGACAAGACGCTCTTGACCTGCTGGATGAGGAGCGTGACATAGCGGCTGCCCGTTCGACGATTTATCAACAAGATCTATGTCGCTATCACAGTCGCCGAGTTAGAACCAGAACCTTTCAAGAAGGAGATTTGGTGCTTCGGCTCATCCAAGATCAGACAGGTATGCACAAGTTATCCCCACCTTGGGAGGGACCTTTTGTGGTCAGTAAGAATCTGCACAACGGGTCATACTACCTAATTGATATTCGAGAGCGCAAAGACTCACGTACATCAGAGGAGGAGACCAACCGATCGTGGAACATAGCTCATCTTCGGCCTTACTATACTTGAGCCATAGGCTCTGCTTATGTACATGTTATGACAATGTATATATTATGATCAATACAATAAACCGGAGCCTCAGCTAAAGCAGGGTCTCTGTTATTTTTACATCATGTGTGGTTACACGGAGTTTCTGTCTTAAAGCGGCCTCCGGTTTACCCCTTGAGTTAGCTTCTCAAAAGCTTTACATTATATCACTTGGGGGCTTGGTCGTGTCTGAACCATAACAACACCTTTTGATAGGCGAAAAGCCACAACATCACTTGGGGACTTGGTCATGTCTGAACCAGTCACTCCTCTTGATCGGCCTAGTGCCATAGCATCACTTGGGGGCTTGGTCAAACCCGAACCATAGCTACACCTCTTGATCAGCGTAATGCCAAAGCATCATTTGGGGACCTGGCTGACTTGAACCATAGCTACGCCTGTTGGGGGCATGGTCTTGTCCGACCATGGTAATGCCTCTTGATCGGCTCCAAGCCTCATTTGCAATGGTTTTACCTTCTGCCTTTGCTTGAATTCTGTTTTCTTTTTTGATAAACATTTCTCTTGTTGTGTTTTTAAACTGACATTATTAAACCGGTTCGACTGTCAGTTACAAATTGACGGAACACAGTCAAATCTTAATCCGGAGACTATCTGCCCGATTTGATTTTTTGCTACCATCCTATTATGGAGTAAAACCGGTGTTTATCATAACCCGGAACGGTTTACATTGTAATCTGGCCTTATATTAACATGAGCTATTTTCTCCTCCAACAGTTTGGGTTATCAACCCCGATTCAAGGTTGGCCAGCCAACATCATGCCTAATGATGGCAGGTATTATGTATTTCCATATTTGGTTATATGTTTTAACCTAAATAATCATCTTTTTATTACATACATGGATATCATGACCCGCCTGGCGGTAAACCGCCAAGGCGTTTTAAGCTTCTTAACTGCAGAAAATAGTTTGGAAAAATATGCACGAAGTCATACCAAGACAAAGTATATCAACTAGCCTATTACAAGGCGTTCCAGTGCCAAAAACAGATCATTGTTTTTACATGTCACAGCATGCAGTGGTTTCAACCGGCCTCCGGTACACACTTGATCGCCGACTTGACCTGATGGTTGCGGGTCATCTCGCGCCGGTTCAGCTTCTTCCTCCCTATCCAGTGGCTGGAAATCAACAGTTGCCCAGTCGATTCCAGTTAACGCTTGAAACACAGCTTCATCACTGATCAGCAACGACGGTTCAATGTCAGGAGCGTAAGTATGCTTACGGATTGGTGGTATGAGGTTCTCCGCTTCAGGAATTGGTGCAGCAACCCACTTATTCTGAGCATCATATTGGGCTTGATAGTAGGACAGATCTGCCTCTTCAACCAGTTGACAAGCCAGAGGGCGCACTTCCCGGTTTATGGTTTGGAGATCCTCTTCATCAAATTCTGTCCCATCTTCCTTCAAGCTGGGCACCCACGCTTTTGCCCGGATTAGGGCGTTCAAAGCACCCGTTCTAGCAGCAGATTTCTTCAGCTCTTCAGCCCGGGCAGGGAGCATAGACAACCTTTTAATAGTATCTTGGATCAAGGTGGGCGGCGGATTGTTGTGGGAAGCAGTATAGATGATCCGTTGTGCACCCGTGTACAGTTGCTCTATCAAAGTGTAGGCAGCTTTCAACTTCTTCCGCACGTCTGATCCCAAGTGGCCAATGCGAGTTCCTGTGTCATTGCAAGGGTTAGTAAACCGGCAGCTACATGACAAGGTCTGTTCAATGCAGAGAGTAAGGATACTTACCAAATACAGCGGCAGTCATGGCATGAACTTGTTGCTTTACGCTGGTCAATTCGTCAACCACCGGTTTAAGAGCGGCCTCTGCTTTTTCAGCCCTTTGTGTTACAACGGCTTTCTCAGTGGCCCTTTCGGCCCGCTCTTTCTTGAAGCCTTCTTTAAGTTTCTCCATCGCGCTTAAAGTAATGGTCAATTCTTATTTGGCCTTGGAGGTTTCTTCCTATTGAGACTTAAGATTCTCCTGCAGGTCGGCAGTTTGACTTTCTCTCTTGCTCAGCTCAGCCTGCGTACAGATAGTTATACGATGAAATGACAATACAGATTTGAAGTACCAACCACATAACAAGTTATGCCCTTGGTACTTGGGGGCTAATGCATATTTGTTTTTCATCGTACAAAGTCCCAAGTTCAATACAAGTATTCAACTTGGCACTTGGGGGCTAATGGCTATTTGTTCAAAGACCACGGATATAGGAATCTTTATTCTCTAAAGTCCCGGTTTAACTTTGTAAAGTTGAACCGGCCCTTGGGGGCTACGTCAGCAAAGTTCAGATGAATTGAGGTTAACATTGAATATTTACTCAAGTCCCGGTTTAAGTGATATCTTAAACCGTCACTTGGGGGCTATTGGAGTTGATAAAGCTACCAGATAATACAAGGGAAGCATATAGGAAGTTACCTCATATTTCTCCTTCATCATATTGACCAGACCGGCTTCATAATAGCGGCTGGTGTACAGCCGGTTCAGGTAGCCAGAGTGGAGATCTTGAGCATTCAGAGCGGCATAAGTTGATAAATCAGCATTCCACTTGCCTTTACCAATTACAGAGAATTCTTCCTTAGCAGTGTGCCTGGATAAAGCGACAGGGTTTCCTGGATCTGTATGGCCAACGCCAGTAATAAGGACATCATCATCTTTTTCTTCACCGGTTTGTACTGGAGTCGCCGGTTTGTCAGTATTCTTTGCTGGACTAGCCGGTTTATCAGTCCGGATAGGGCTTCTCGGCTGGTCAACAGAGCCTGTGGTATCAACATCCGCCTGTTCAGCGACAAAGTCATGATCTTGCGGTGGCGGGTCGTTCAGTACATCATCAAAGTTGGCCTCTTTAGGGTTCGGTACCTTCTCCGGTTCAACAAATATATTTTCTTCTACCGTTTTGTTCAGGCGAGCCTTCTTGCTTGGTCTCGGTTTGGCACTGAGAAAATAAAGCATGAAGGTCAGTATAGCATATAAAGTACATGTTAAGAATAAGGCAAGTGAACAACTTACCCAATGACCGTTTTAAGCGGTGGAAGCTTGGTAGCTGATGACTCGCCAGAGGATGAATGAGAAGTGCCCTGATAATTAGAATCAGACGGATTAAGAGGTTGACGAAAGCAACCTGCTTTAGGGCATGCAGTGACAAGAGAATTAGAGACCTCTGAACGGCGTTTCCGAACCGGACTGTTCAGTAAACCGGCGGAGGTAACTACCTGGCCGCTGTGCCGGGTTGTGCGGCGAGCTTCGTGCTGTTGTGTCTTCACAAGAAAGTTTGGGTCCAAGTAAGCAAGAGGATGAGAAAATTTAACTTTCCGGTTTGCCCGACGGGTTTTTAGTGAAGGCAAGGGGTTTGAATCGGAGGAAAGAACGATTACCTCTACAACATCGGCGTGACTGACTTCAGCGTCGTCCTGACAATAATCTTTATCAATAAGGCGTATGAAAAATGAACCAAGTGAGTCAAGTTCTACCTCAAGATCCGGGTTACCCACATCATCGTCAGCTAGTGGATCGTAGGATACGGTGGTTCTCTTCCTGTTGGTAGTCTTTTTCATAGCTTTGGTCTTTTGCCGGGTTGGCTTGACCGGTTTATCTTGAGGAGGTTTCTTGTTCCAGAACGAATCATCGCCCTGATAAAAATCATAAACATTTTCAGAAAATATTTGGACAAAAGCAATTTCAGATACACAGAAAGTATAATTCTTACAACTGGCGGTTTCTTAATGGCGCAGAAAGGGGGTAGGCCGGTTTGAGCACAGACATGTTCCCGTTCATTCAACATCTTTTTGACAGCTTTGGTAACTTCCTCGTCTGTAAGTTGGATATCAATGTGCCGTTGAACATCCTTTACATCTCCGGTATACTCACACATCAAACTGGGGCGTTGGCCTAAGGGGAGTATGCTCCAAGAGATCCAGCAACGTGCAAAATCAACCCCTGTCAACCTGTTGGCCATAAAGGCCCTAAGCTTGGATAGTTGGTGAGAATATTTGACTCTCTCTTTGGCAGTTAACCTTTGAGGGAAAGGGTGTGTGTTGCTCAAACATTCCGGACGGTAACCCGGCAGGCGATTTTCTTCAGAAGGAGAGGTGTCCTTGCAATAAAACCATGTGTGGTTTCATTCTTTGGGGTGGCTGTGAAGATTGGCATGAGGGAAGGTGACTTCTTTCCTTTTCTGAATTGCCACACCGCTCAGTTCTGTGTTGGATCCATCTTTGAACTCTGTGCGGCGGTTTATGTGGAAACAGTCCTTGAATAACTCTGCTGAAGGTTCCTCCTGAAGGTAAACCTCACTAAAGACTTGAAAGTGGCAAATATTGGTTATGGAGTTAGGACCAATATCTTGCGGGTGCAGTTGAAAATCGGCTAAGACATCCCGGAAAAACTTTGAACCGGGAGGGTTAAAGCCCCGGCTTAAATGACCAGTAAAAACAACGACTTCTCCCTCTCTAGGGGTAGGTGGACATTCCGTGCCAAGGACCCTCCAGTGGATGGTGTCCTTCTTACTTAAAGCGCCCGTTTTGACCAGATTATTCAGCTGATCTTCGGTCACTCGAGAAGGGACCCAGCTGCACTCATACACTTGTTTCGCCATGGCAAGATCTACTGTACATTAATTATCGGTTTAAGAGTATGTTGGACAGTTATATGATGATGATATTTGCTAATCCAGAGGCAGCTATTTATGAACCGGAGTTCAACGATGCAGCAGTACCCTGATAAAGGATTTGGCGGTTCAACAAGGGGACTAATGGTATACGCCGGGTTGTCATTTTTCTACAAAGTTAAACCGCCTAGTCTAAGTATTGAAGAGTCAAGACTGCAGATGAATAAGTGAATGAAAACAGGTTTCACAAGGTTATGTTGCAGTTTTGGATCTGGAGCATGACAGAAAAGAGAAATATATTCAAAACCTAAAGAAGCAGTACCGAACCAATGAGGGAAGATTCAAATAAGATCTATTGTTTTTAGATGCATAAGCGGAAACGGAGGCTAAAGGCTACCACTACACAGAGCAGAGATTCAAGAGTTCATCTGAGAACCATCATACGAACAAGAAACGAATGATGAACACTGAAGAACCTGGAAACCCTAGAACAAATCTATGGCGGAAAGAGCAGAAGACTTACCGGAGCTGAGGAAGAAGTGGAAGACTGCCGCGGTGTTCTGATGCGCTCAGGGTGATGCAGCGGCCAAGGCCGAAGCAGAGACAATGGTCGACAGTGGTAGCGGAGATTCACAAGCTGAGCGGTGCAAGGAGGACAACGCGGAAGGGCACGAAGGGGAAAAGAAAATGACCCCTCGGTCCTATTTATAAAGGCAGGGAATATGTGCCAGGCGCGAAAATCAAGGGGCCGTGAATTTGGAAGTGAGGCACAGTTGTCGCCTCGATCATCGGAGACTCATTAATGAAGATGTGTCATACACAGTTTTTTAACAGATGACGTCACGCCAGTTCACCATGATCTGAGAAGATGACGTCACGGCGGTTTATCAAATTACAAGAAGATGTTGAAGACGAAGTTTTTTACTAAGGATTGACATGAACTTGTTCAAATCAATCTGGGGCCTAATGTTGGGGATATTACTACTGGGTATAAACCGGCCAGGACAGGCCGGGTTAACTTCATCAGTAGTTGAGTATGTTAAAGCCCATGAAGTCAGATGAGGATGATATATAGGGGCTCAAGGCCCATAACCGGTTTAAGGCCCGTAGCCGTAAACCGGCGTCGATATGTAACTTGTATTGTAAGTTAGGAATAGTGGAGACCGAACCGGACACGTCTATGAGCCGGTCTCGGGACTCTGTAAACCGACGGGCATCACCCATGTATATAAGGGGACGACCCAGCGGCGGTTCAAGGACGACAGACAACAACTCGAGGACTAGGCGAAGCTTATTCGCTCCCTGGTCATCGAAACCCCATCAATTCCATCACAACTAGACGTAGGCTTTTACCTTCATTGAAGGGGCTGAACTAGTATAAACTCTCTTGCATCCCTTGTCCGCTTTAACCCCTTCAAGCTAACCCGTAGCAATGGCTCCTCGACTAAGTCCTTTCATGAGGACATCTGCCGTGACAAAACCATGACAGGTTGTGTATTCACCACCCCTCGCACCATTTGTTGAATAGGAGAGACCCTCCGCGACGACGCCTCAAAGTCGTTCGCCCTATTGGTCGAGGAGACCGGTGGAGGCGTCTCGCTCTCCATCATCTCTGGGAGAAGGTCCCCCGAGGAAGAGGATTGTTGAAGATTGCGTGCTGAGCTGCAAAAAACATATATTGTAGATGTTACCTCAGTCACAGGAAAGGAACGGGATATGTTTAAAAATACCCTTGTTCACTTATGATTCAGCTAAAGTCTTGGCCTCATAGTGGGATTGCGCGACGACGTCGTCCTCCGAGCCCGAGTCGCCCGACAGGGGCCTCTTGCCTCGCTTAGGTGCCTTTTCCTCCCAAGCTTCGGAGGCGGCCCTTCTCTCACCATGGGGAGAAGAGATGTTGACTTCTCCCTTGTCTTCGGACGATGGAATTTTGATTCCCCCAGACATAATGTCTGATATACCTTCGGAATGGAGGCCACCTCTGGCCCTCCCCCTCTCTGCCTTGTCCTCCTTCATAGGCGTCTGATATGGTGCCGGGGCCAGCATCCTTGTTAATACGGGATCTGCCGAGTCTTCGGGGAGGGGGGCCGAACACCTGATTTGCTCCACTTTCTTTATCCAGCCCTGGAAAATGATAAGTTTTACTCAGTATTGCATTGCGGCATACATAACTACAAAGTGTTCGGGAGTTGAGCGCTTATCGAGGTATCCGGATGATTGCAGTCGAGCCTGATGTCCTCGGTGGTGTCCGTCCACTGTTTTCGTTTCTCGAAAAACAACTTCCACATCCCTTTGTGCATAGTGCTGAAGAAGTGTTGGATGGTTCGTGGTCCTTCCGGATTAAACTCCCACATGGGGAGAGGCCTACGCTGGCATGGCAGGGTTCGGCGGACTAGCATTACTTGAATCACGTTGACAAGATCGATGTCCTTCTCAAGCAGGGGTCGGATGCGGCTCTGTAAAGTCTGCACTTCATCAACTGATCCCCAGTCCAACCCCTTATTAATCCATGATGCCAGCTATAATGGAGGGCCAGAACGGAACGCAGGTATAGCTGCCCACTTGGTGCCGTAGGGTTCTGTGACGTAAAACCACTCCCGCTGCCATTGGTTGGAAGTTTCGGTGAAAGAGCCTTTTGGCCAAAGGGTGTTGGTAAGCTTTCTCATATAGCACTGCCACACTCCGTCTGTTTCCCGTCGACCACCTTCGGCTTCACACTAAAGGTCTTGAGCCATAAGCCAAAGTGTGGGGGAATTCGGAGGAAGGCCTCACACGTCATGATAAACACCGAGACGTGGAGGAAATAATATGGGGCTAGATCATGAAAATCTAGTCCGTAATAAAACATGAGCCCCCGAACGAAGGGGTGAAGAGAGAACCCTAGCCCTCGGAGGAAGTGAGAGATGAATACGACCCTCTCGCCGGATCTGGGAGTCAGAATAACCTGTCCTTGAGCAGGAAGCCTGTGGGGGATCTTCGCGGTCAGGTATCTGGCCGCTCGAAGCTTCGCAATATCCTCCTCTGTAATAGAGGAAGCCACCCATCGGCCCTGCGGGCTGGGTCCGGACATGACTAGGAAGCTTAAAGCAATGGAGTCGAACCTTGGGTGCTAGGACTCGAGGTTGATGAGGTTGAGGAGAAGTTTGGCGTAAATAAAGACGACCCTCGGCTCCTTTATAAAGGCAACGGGTATCGAGCGCCTCCTCCTAAGCCTGAAAACCTGCCTATTCCTAAGGGATTTTCCCAATGGAACGGTTGGGTTGCCCACGCTCGTATTAATGAGAATCCCGCAATAAGGGAACACGATCTCTGCCTTGACAAAACATGCTAATAAAAACCTCACCTCGAAACGTGGAACGGCAGGACAGAAACGGTTCAAAATAAGGACCGTGCAAGCGTAATGTCTCGTGGTAGATCAACTCTTGTAATACTCATATTCATAAAGATCAATCAAGCAGGAAGTAGGGTATTACCTCCATCGAGAGGGCCCGAACCTGGGTAAACATTGTGTCCCCCATCTCCTGTTACCATCTACCTTAGACGCACAGTTCGGGACCCCCTACCCAAGATCTGCCGGTTTTGACACCGAAAGCCACCATTTTTGTTTTTCCATGTCTTACTATCTCATCCATGTAGCCAAGAGTGGCTATATATAATAAGCCGGTTATTTTACTTCCTCTATACTGGAGTAGTACTATTTGTTGCACAGTATTACTGACCGCCATATTTGAGCACAACATTATTATGCATGGACCTTGACTATGTACGTCACCATGTGTCCAGACCTAAGATGCCGCGTGTACCAGATGAACGGCGCCGAGTTCGACCACCGTAATGCTACGTGGGTGCCGAGGAACACTCTTTTAGAGTACTCGCTTTTCATTGGGGATAGCTACCCCATTGTGAAGCGGATGCCACCTTCCGTGCACGACACCGAAGGCCTGCCGTTCATGAAGCATGGTTGTGTCTTCAGTGCGCATCGCCGGATGAACAACATGCTGGGACATGCTATCCCTGATTTATGCCGCTTCAGCTTGGATGAGTCTCCATCATGTGGAACCGGACTAGAAAGTTGCGACAATGATTCATGTTGCCCACCGCTATGGATCATGCCACCCATGAAGAACACCTAGGACTGGAACCTGGAGGAGGACATGTAGCCCATCTATAACGTGTAAGTGGAGTATGGTAAATTGTGAATGGTAGCATTGTGAATATATGTAGACTAGTCGTGCGCAAATTTATCACATGAATTGGAGATGAACTTGTGTGGCATACTGGCATTTGTCCTTTAGAATTTATTACTAGTAAATGTGTTATGTGTACATGCAACTTGTGTGGTTGTTGCACAGACTCCAACATGCTCTTTGAGAAAAAAAGGTGGCACAACTTTGGATACAAGTGACGTGGCGGCATCATACAGTAGCATCGTTCGCTATAGTTGTACTCCCTCCGTTCCTAAATATAAGTCTTTCTAGAGATTCCAACAAGTGACTACATACGGAGAAAAATGAGTGAATCTACACTCTAAAATATGTCTACATACATCTGTATGTTGTAGTCAATTTGAAATGTCTAAAAAGACTTATATTTAGGAACGGAGGGAGTAGTATACTCCTACTAGGACGACGACTCCTATAAAACCTTGCGCTTGGCTCTTTGCCTCTTCCGGATGTTCAACAGTTCGTACTTGTGTGAACCTTACACTTGGCTCTTCGCCTCCCCGGAAGGTCCAACAATGATGATACTATTGTACAATATGCTTCTAGCAATTTTACACCGATTGAATTGATGCACGTCCACCGCGAGGGCGAGGGAGAGGGAGAGGGATAGGGCGTTGTACTCAAAACCCTCTCCTCATCCCACGAGCCACTACGCGCATGGGCGAGGGAGAGGCGTAGTAAGCAAGCTTCTCCTCGTTTGGCGAGTTGACGGGACACATCAAAGCAGTACTAGTACTAGTCCATGCGTCCTTTCCAATTAATATGGCTTAATTTGAAACAAGAAAAATACACTAGCGGTGAACGTATGTAACAATACGCTCTTTACGGTCAGTATATATAGTTTTGCGGTGATTATACGATCACTAGCTCATCGTAGAGCACCGTATTGCACCCTACTGACTGACCACATAGTCGACGTGGCACTTTGTTGACTGGTTAAATTGTCACCTGGTTTCTGGGTCCAACCTGTCAGTTGGCAGAGTAAAGAAATCAGTTAAACAAAACTTTACGCAGGCGCGACAGGAGTCCAACCCTTGCACGCGAACCACCCTGGCTGTGTATGTGACTGCATGCACGTGTACTCCCTCGGTCTTCCAACAAAGAATGTACATTGGCTAAAAAACAAAGAGCGTACATCTATACTTCCAATGCATTTAGCCTTTAAGGCTGGTCATAGTGGGAGTAACTTATAGCAAGTAACATAACACATCCCAAGAAAAATTTGCTTACGTGGCATGTAGTTAATGAGGGGAGAGATGGTTGGAGTAACATAATATGTTATTGTAACATAACACATACCAAGGCAAAAATGAGTCTACATCTTAATAAATGCTGGCTTGCATGGTACCAACTACATGTTACTTCCCACTATGAATGTAGTAACATAGACTAGTAACATATGCATGTTACTAGTCTAAGTTATTCCCCACTATGACTAGACTAATCTAAATCGATATTGATTGACTAATGCACAAACTTGTGCTATAGGTATAGGCTACATGTCTATCCTTAATTACAGCATGCAACAACCTTCATTTAATCTTGTTCTCTCAATGGTCGCATGCGCAACAAAGTCTGCTACTTTTGGGCGTTAATTTTGCCCTGGTCAATGTGTAAATCTCTAAATGTATAGTCTTTCAGGGGCGTAGGGAGTAGGTTGAGTACTTGAGCATGAGCGTGTGTGTTGCGTCGTGTGCTGTGTGCCACATGGGTGCATGAGTGTTGCGTGCGTCCATGTGTACGTGCGAGTGTTGCATGTTGCATGCATACATGCATGCATGAGGCTTTTACTCATTCCATTTACATGTTCATATTTCAAGCTTCCTCTGTGTCCTGCATATGGTGATACTCCCTCTGTTCCCAAATACGAAATAAAAGCCTCCCTCTGTTCCCAAATACGGAGTATTTGTCTTTCTAGAGATTTCAACAAGTGACTATGTACAGAGCAAAATGAGTGAAGTGAGCGTAGAGGCATAGATGCTGTAGATAGGAAGTCTTCGTGATCCATTATTCCCCATCTCGGTCGGAGAGAACTATTCAACTAGTCTTCGCAGTGAGGTGAAAATACACGCTACAGCATATGGGACACACACGTGTTGGTGCTACTAAATCAGCCTTACCCACTACTGCCATCATGTTTGCCAATAGAGCACGCTTCGTCAAATACGCCTACGCACCTCTCTCCTCCATTAACAGACATATGGGCCCTCTTGAGGTAGACCCACATGTCATCGGCGTAACTATTTACCCTCCGAAAGACGGTATATCCTGGTAGCAGTACTAGTAGAATTGATATTTGATGCACTTTCTTCCCCGTCTTTCACTCTTGTTCCTCCTCTCTTCTTCTTCCTCCTCTCTTCCCCATCATCGGCCACACACAACTTCCCCCCGCTCACTGCTCGCCCGCCCGTGCCATCTTCCTTGGTAGCTCACGCATACCATATCCCCCCTCTCACTGCTCGGCCACACATGCCTTCTTCTTCGCTCGCCCGCCCGAATCCACTTCCCCGCTGGCTCGCAGGCACCGAAAACCCCAATCACTCAGCGCCCTAAAAAACCTATGGCAGAACCGACTGACACGCAGAGCCGCAATTGGAATTCCCTCCCCGATGTTCTCTTGGAGTAGATCTGTAATTGTATGGGCCTACTCAACACCGTCCGTCTGGCCGCATGCTCGGTGTCTTTGTACCATCTACTCGTCTGCAACCGGCCGACTCTTTTCAAGACACCCTGCTTGTTGATGCCCGCTCCTCGCAGTTGACCCAGACACCGACTTGACGATCCTACGGAGGTTGTCGTGGTGCCCCTCGACATGTTACCACTACCCGTCCACCTGTCCTTCATGTGCGGCCACTACTTGGCGGGCATGAAGGCCAACTGGATCGTCCTCATCCACCAATCCGGTAGTCCATGGTGTCTCGTGGATATGTACATCCAGCGAGAGATCACCCTTCCATCGTTGAATACCACCGCCATCAAGCCTCGCGGCCCGCCGGACACTCCTGCCTACTACGCACGGGATGCGTCAAGCTTTTGGCTCGACCTCTGTTTGCTGAAAGTTGTAATCTGGGAAGTGCCCACACCATCAGAAGACTACATGGATTACAAGCTCACTGCCTTGTTCAACATGGGATTAGTCTATCTCGAATCTAGTTGCCATACATGGTTATGGCTCATCGTCAATCCTGTTGAGGCAACAGTTCTGTCTGATGCTATAGTGCACGATGGCATCGTTTACGCGGTCGACGCACAGATTGGCTGCCTATACTGGTGGAATCTATCGTCATGTAATTGTTCTATCTCATCTCATATTTACCTTATGAATACGACTCCCTGTTCATTGCTACAAATTTAGAATAGATAGTATGTCTATAACCACATCATTGCTATATGTTCCTCTCATTTCCTAGATTTTTATGACCACACATGTTATTGTTAGAGTTGATATGGGAACAATTGGCATCTAATGATTGTTAGAATATATATTATGAGCATAACCTCATGATTGCTATATGTTACTCTCATTTCCAAGATTTTTATAACAACGCATGTTCTTGCTTAGAGATGATATGAGAACAGTAGTAAGTGCTCTGGTAGAATATGAGTAGGCCCTGTCATAGCTATTATCCTCTCATTGTTACATGATGTTTGAACCATGACATATTGCTAGAATATAAAAGCCATTGGCTTATTTTTTTACTTGGAGTATGATTATGACCACGACATTGCAATTCCCTATCTATGATATGTCTCACTGTTATAATAATCTTAATTCCACACATACTCTGAACATGATTGTTTATTTTTTTCCTTTTGGTCTCCAATTTGAATTGTTGCAGCAGACGCAACTGCGTTGGCCTTCATGATTCCAGGACCTGGAATCATACCAGCCGATGGGTGGTGGTTTATCGCTCGTTCAGCTGACGGCGGTCATTCAATGCTCATTCACACGTACCAAATTGACCAAACCATTACATCAAACCACATGCAGTAAAATGCCTGGGGCGTTCGTGACATTGATGGCTATGGCTGCTTCGTGTTCGAGAAAGATCCCAGCTCCGTTGGGCCAGGCGTATTCAACTGGAGGCGGGTTTACAGCCTCGGCAACCACTCCATGTTCCTCAGGCTCAATTATCCGATCATCCAACCAATCATCGATCATATCACCGGCGATGATTACCGTGCTATGCAACTTCCATTCGCCAGGGGGGGACTGTGTTTACACATCATACCATGGGTTTCATGAATCACCATATCCAGAGATTCGTCAACACAACTTTTTGCCAGATAATCTTCAGTGTGTGAAAGGCATCAAGCTTCCATGCGATTGATGGCTTTTGCAAACCCGACATGCGGCGATGTGGTTCATGCCAACAGCAAATATGCACAACTTGATTCGTACTGATATCTAGACTGAGCCATGTATTCTGCTGCTTTAGCACGACCCTCTTTTGTTGGATATTATGTACTGTTGTTAGTTTGAAACACTCCTCTGGTTTGAAGGATAGATACCTTTCTGGGATCAAGTGCATCCTAACTCACCTGCGTAGGATGTACTGATACTGATAGACACACACACACACACTTTATCAATTAGGCTTCAAGTGTGTACTTGTTAGTTAAACCTATGGTTAAAATGTGACACTAAATACGACTAGTAAGTAGTACAGTAGCAGTACTAGTATACGTCGGTCAAATTATTCATCATGTCCACACATTGAATTGACGTGACAACACGCTGTGCGTGAGGTGACACAAGAATCCCGACGGTGTCTTCAGGTATTGTGGACTTTAGATTTGGAGTACCACTTATCTGTTGAAATCTTTCATCATTCACTTAAAACAGTCGATTGATCATACATTGAGTACCATATAACTGGAATTAACTGATTCAAGTCCAAGAAGGATTGGCCGGCGCTGCCGGCTGACGTCAAGTTCGACCCCACGGATCAGGAGGTGATCGAGCACCTTGAGGCCAAAGTGACTGCTGACAGCGCAAGATCTCACCCTCTCATCGATTTGTTCATACCAACCATCGACAGCGAGCACGACATATGCTACACCCATCCTAAGAAACTTCCAAGTAAGACACCGATCGACCGTCTACTTGCACAAACATATTCCTTTGTTTATAGCTCTATTTTTCTTTTTAGATGCAGACCTAGTGAAGCAATTACAATTTGACAGTTAATAAAAAGTGAAACAAGTGACTTCAACATGCCAAAGATGTTATGAAAATGCAAACCATGTACACTAAAACCTGTATTTGACAATACTGCAGGTATAACACCGAGTGGCCTAAGCAAGCATTTCTTCTAGCGCAATTCCAGGGCATTCAAAAGGGGCACGTGGACACGTCGCAAGATACAGTCGGAGTGCGGCATGCACGCGCTGTGGCACAAGACCGACAATACCTTGTCGGTGGTGGTCAACGGCCGGCAGACGAGCAGCAAAAAGGTTCTGGTGCTGCACACCAACAAGAACTTTGATAAGCAGAGGACCAACTGGGTGATGCACCAGCACCACCTCGGGGACCTGGAGCAAGAGAAGGAGCGGGAGCTGGTCCTTTGCAAGATTTTCTACCAGACGAACACTAGGGCTAGGAGTAAACAGATTATAAGTTAGTTTGGTATTGGTACTTGTGCTACCTTGTCGTTCGCAAGTTGGTATTGTTGTTAGTGATCTTTCGGTATGAACTTGGCATTTTCTTCCAACCATCATGCCGAGGGTCGACGTGGATATAAAGCTGAATCATTTGTTTCAAAATGAATTTTCAGGCACCTGATTTTTATTTGATGGGTAGCATAAGCACCTGCCGATCGAATTCCTAGTTCTCCAAAATTTTCGAAACAAGTTCATGCACTTATTATCACGATGAAAAAACAATATACCTGCTGCATCCCAGTTATCAGTCTGTACTTGCAGAATTCTCTCGTTTGTTGAGCAGGTATATTGTTTTTTCAGGTCGAGCAAGTTTCAACTGGGATGTAGACTGCCCAGGCTTGGTTTTGTTTTTAACAGGCCTAGCCCATAACGACAACGGAGCACAAAGATCCAGCAGGTATCTAATGGCCTCTGGCCCGCCAACGTTAGTTATATTGTGTCTTACAACATCCGCAGGCAGTTTTTTTACTGGATCAAACACACACCCCAGTTCTATTTTCCTCTTGAAACGCCATGCCCTACATCCATTTTCTAATCTCTACCTATAGTTTTACTAGTTCATATACACGTATCATTATATTGAAAATACATAAAGTTCCCTTTTCATATTTACATCCTTGTTTTTGTTGTTGTTTTCCCTCCCGGCGCTAATTTTTACCACTGGTTTTCCCTTAAACCAACTCAATTGTCCCACGTCTTATTTGCTTACAAAAACAAAACGATTTTTTTGGCAAATCAATAGGTTCTTAAAAAATTGTTTATCATTTCAGGATTACAACAGTTCAGACTGCATCGAAATATGCAAAATAAGGTTGAACTTTTTGACCGTGGTCCTGGGCAGAAAATGGGCTATAATAAATTACTTAAGAATTAGCAAATGGGATGCAAATTATTACAAAATTAGCAAATGGGCTCTATGTTGTCTGCCATAGATTTGGAGGCTGACTTGTGGGCCTACTAAGTTCATGCGTACACAAGGTTTCTCAAAAAAAAGAAACTTAGTCAACAATCGACTCTACCAGTGTCAGACCGTTAGATGTCAATCTAACGACAATCGCGCTTCTTCAGTCTCTGATCTTCCTACTCCAGCCGCCCAAACCAGTGCCGGTGGAACCACCTGCTCCCGCCTCCCATGGTCGGCTATGCTGCCGGGCAGGCCTCACGGCCCCACCATACTCGCATCCTTGGCCTGTCTATCCCTCTACTCACCCACACCTCCTATTATTTTCCGGCGATGGCAGCCGAACCAGTCAATCCTCGTACTCCCCACCGCATGGGCAGCCACTTCCGTGTCTTCTCCGGCTCTGTGTCATTCGCTTTGCAGGCCTCGCCGTCGTTCACCTCCCTGGTGCTCCCGATGCGGCGTGGTCAACATGATCAACGAACGACATCCATCGGAAGTTGACTGTACGTGGAGAGGCTGGCAGCTAGGTCCACGGCCGCACACAAGGAACTGCCTCCTTATTATGCGCAAAATAATGATTCCTCCACCTGACATCTGGGACCAGCGGAAGGGCCTCTGTATTTCGTGAAAAAAACATTCCTCCCGCTCACAGCTCAGACCCACCAGCTATATCTTCGCACGCAAGGAAGTGCCTCCTTATTACGCACAAAAAAATGAATACCCCACTGCGTGGGAGGCTGACTTGTGGGCCTACTAAGTTGACGGGGATGGAGGGCTTTGTCAACTTAGTCAATATGAACGATTCTAGCTCCAGTGACCGTACGATGTCCATTCAACGGTCGTAGTGCTTCTTCAACTTCTGGTCTTCTTGCTCCAGCCGCCCAAACAAGCGTCGGTCGTGCCGCGTGCTCCTGCCTCCCGTGGCCGGCTATGATGCCACGGAGGCCTCACCGCCCCCTACTACTCCCACCGCTTGCCAGGCCATCCGCCTCTACTCACCCACACCCCATGTTATTCTGCGGCGACGGCAGCCTCACAGCGCAGCCGAACCAGTGAACCCTCGTACTCCTCTCCGCGTGGGCTTCCACTGCCGCGTCTTCCCCGGCTCTGCGTCGTCCCCTTCCTAGGCCTCTCCATCGTCCACCGCCGTGGTGCTCTCGGCGCAGCGTGGTCAACATGGTCAAGGAACGACTTCCATCGGAAGAGTACTGTACGTGGAGAGGCTGACAGCTGGGTCCATGGCCACAGCAAGGAAGTGCCTCCTTATTACACGCAAAATAATTATTCCTCCACCTAACAACAGGGACCCATCGGATGGGCCACCATATTTCACGAAAAAAAACGTTTCCCCCCTGACTGCTGGGACCCACCAGCTACATCTTCACACGCAAGGAAGTGCCTGACAGTCGGGACCCACCCGGTCGAAGCATACGTAGCATTGTCATTCTGGTCACGAACGTGTACGTACATACTTGTCGATGTATAGGCGCGCATGTGTCGTAGTAGAGGCACGCACGTAGCATGTACATGTATGTACAGCGGCAGGGTGCAAGAAAGTAAATACGATCAAGTATGTACATACTAGCGGGGTCTCGAACGCCTACTCGCGGATACGTACGGCCAGGGCTCGTGTACATGGCTGGTTTGGAATGGAGAAACTGTGTTGTCGTGTTCATGGGGAGCCAACCGACTGGGTCGGAACGGAATGCGCGTCTTGTTCATCAGGAGCCAACCGGCTTGGACGGAACAACCAATGGAAACGAGGCCTGGCGTACCGCAGAACGGAGGAAACGGCCTTGTGTTTGACCGGCCACGGTGGAAATGGGATCCTGTTCATCTGGAGGGGTCTGGTGTACCACAAAGCGAAGGAAACTGGCCTCCTATGGTCGAAACGGGGTCCTGTTGATCGGGAGGGGTGCGGCATAACGCAAAATGCAGAAAACGGACTTGTGTTGGAGCGCTACGGTCGAAACGGTGGTCCTGTTCATCGGAGGGGTGTGGCGTACCGCAAAACGGGACTCCACGGGATACTGTTCATATCCACCGTTGACCTCCTCCAGCCTCCACAAGCTACTGTTCATCCACCGTCGACCTCCTCTAGCCTCCACCTACGACTGTTCATCCATGGGCTCCTGTTCATCCAGCCTCCACCGCGCGCTCCTCCACCGACTAATGTTCAACCAGCCCTCTCCACGGGGGTCCTGTTCAACCACCCCTCCACGGGATACTGTTCATCCAGCCCTCCACCGGCTACTGTTCAACTAGCCCTCCATGGGGTCCTATTCTTCCAGCCCTGCACGGGGTCCTGTTCATCCACTGGCTTGGTCGATCGGGGTACTGTTCATCCAGCGGCAACGGCTTCTACTACCATGGGTTCCTGTTCATCCAACACCCACCGGTAACTATTCATCCAAACCCCCCCAACAACGCTCACTGTTCATCCAGAGGAAGCAACGATCGGCTTCAGTTAGCAGCAGTAGCGAAGGAATCGTTCAATCGGGTTCAGTTAACAGCCATCGATCGATCGCTCGGGTTCAGTAACGCATAGCGTGCAGTGCAATCGCTCGGGTTCAGTTAGAGCCCAACGCCTCGCTCAGGTTCAGTTAGAGCACAACCCTCGCACACACGCGCGTACGTACGAGAGAAACGCGCAACGCTCGGCCCCCGACCAGCCACCGTAACTGGGAACTCCCCGATATTTAACTCGCCCTCGGTTCTACCATGGTTTTTTCCGTCATGGACGGCCCAAAGAATGTCATGAAGCTGCGTCTCCGTCCTGCCCAAGACGAAAAGCCCATTTTCTGTCATGATTTTTTGTCATAGAAGTAGGACCCCACCACATCTATGATGATACCGGGTTTTGTCACAATTATTGTCATAAGTATGACAATTTTTTTTCGTTCGGCCCAAAATGTCACGGATGTGTCTTTTTTTGTAGTGTTATCAGGAGTACGTGGGGTCGGAGTAGCATCATGCATCATAGGCCAATTTATCCAAGTTTCAAGGAAGGCAGCTTATGAGCCTGAATCTATCCTGACTATTTGTAAGCCGTGCTCTCACATGACAAATCGGCGTTTTAACCTTAACAAGCTCAGAATCTTTGGTGAATACACCGTAAAAGATTGATTGTTAAGAGTTCAGTGGGTCAATTAGGATTGCGTGATGAAGAAGCAGCTGGTATACATGTAGGATGATCCGGAAAGGTTATGTCCTCTTTGGTGAATACACCTATGTTTGAACAAGATAACCTGGTCAAGAGGGTAGTAATGCTATGTTCTCTTTGGTGAATACACCTATGTTTGAACAGGAAGCCCCCAAGTGACATAATTATGAGTTGTGCTCATCGGGGACCTATGTTTGAGCTGTGTTGTGCATCCAACTCTCTTTGGTCCGTGTAATCTAGGCGTCAAGCCTCTTAAGTGAACATGTAAGACGATGATAAAGACTCAGCTTCAAAGAAGTGAAACGACAGAGGCCCTAAATTATTAGGGATGCCGGCTTTATTATACTGTTTATATATATACATCATCAAACTATGTACATCATGAGAGCCGGTTGCTCAAGTATAGTAGGGCCAAAGATGAGCAACATTCCACGGCCGACGGGTCTCCTCCTCCGATGTGCGTGAGTCCTTGTGGTCTCGAACATCGATAAGATAGTATGACCCATTATGTAGATTCTTGCTAACCACAAAAGGTCCTTCCCAAGGCGGTGACAGTTTATGCATATCCGTTTGATCCTGGATAAGCCGGAGCAACAAGTCGCCTTCTTGAAAGGTTCTGGTTTTGACCCGGCGGCTGTGATAACGACGTAGGTCTTGTTGATAAATCGCTGAACGAGACACCGCGAGGTCACGCTCCTCATCCAACTGGTCAAGTGCATCCTGACGTGCCCTTTTATTATCAGCTTCAACATAAGCCGCCACACGGGGCGAATCGTGATGGATGTCACTAGGGAGAACCGCCTCTGCTCCATAAACCATGAAGAAAGGTGTGTAACCCGGATCTGTTGGGGGTTGTATTGATACTCCATAACACTCAGGGTAACTCCTCGACCCAACAACCCGGCGTTCTTTGCAAAGGAACCATAAGTCGGGGCTTGATGCCTCGTAGAATATCTTGATTAGCTTGTTCCGCTTGACCATTGGACTGGGGGTGAGCCACGGAGGAGACATCAAGTCGAATATGCTCTCGTTGACAAAATTCTTTCATAGCACCCTTAGACAGATTAGTGCTATTATCCGTTATAATGCTGTGGGGAAAGCCAAAACAGAAAATCACCTTCTTGATGAATTGAACCGTTGTTGCTGCATCACACTTGCTAACTGGCTCTGCTTCAACCCACTTAGTAAACTTGTCAACTGCCACCAAAAGGTGGGTCTTCTTATCTTTGGACCTCTTGAAAGGCCCAACCATATCAAGCCCCCAGGTCACAAACGGCCAAGTAATTGGAATCATCCTCAACTCTTGAGCCGGCACATGAGCTCGTCGTGAAAACTTCTGACAACCGTCACATTTGCTGACCAAATCCTCAGCATCAGCATGAGCCGTCAACCAATAAAACCCATGACGAAAAGCCTTGGCTACGAGATATTTAGAGTCGGCATGATGACCAAAATCTCCTTCGTGAATCTCTCATGGAATCTCACAGCCTTCTTCAGGAGAGACGCGACATTGAAACGTCCCTATGACACTGCGATGGTGCAGCTCCCCATTGACAATCGTCATTGACTTAGACCGCCGGGTTATCTGCCTGGCCAAGATCTCATCCTCAGGAAACTCGCCCCGGGTCATGTAAGCCAAATACGGAACTGTCCAATCAGGAATGGCATGAAGAGCCGCCACCAATTGTACTTCCGGGTCAGGAATAGCAAGATCCTCCTCTGTAGGTAATTTGACAGAAGGGTTAAGCAGAATATCCAAGAACGTGTTAGGTGGCACCGGCTTACGCTGAGACCCTAACCGGCTTAAAGTATCAGCCGCCTCATTCTTCCTGCGATCAATATGCTCAACTTGGTAACCCTTGAAATGACCTGCAATAGCATCAACCTCTCGACGATAAGCCGCCATGAGTGGATCCTTCCACTACAAAAAAATACACTTATGTGACGATACATGTTTTTCACAGTAGGTAGCATTTTTTGTCATGCATGTACATCCATGACAATTTTATGACAGAATCAAGATAGTCATACCTGTGCTGTCGTAGGAGTGTTCCATGACATTACCAAAATTATCATCACGGAAGTGTCCACTTACATGATGATAAATCGCGCGTCACAAAAGTGCTTTCGTCAAGGGTGACCGACATGTGGCATCCACCGTAATGGAACACCGTTAAGCTATCGGGTCCGGTTTTGGATCCGATAACCCGCTAACAGCCCCGACCAATGGGGATTTTCCACGTGTAAAATCATCATTGGCTGGAGGAAACACGTGTCGGCTCACCGCTGGGACAGATGTCATCCACTCATTGGACAGAAGGCGCTTATGATACGTCGACATGTGGCACGGCCCAACAGAGGCCCATTCCTGTGAAAAGACCGGCCCGTTTGACTTGGTCAAAAGGTGGTGGGCCGGCCCACGGAAAGCCTGTTAATGGCCTATTCGCATATAGCCCATTTACAGCCCGCTAACCCAGGGCCCGTTACGACCTATCCCGATTAGGCCCAGTAGCGTCATCTGAGCCGTCCAATATGATTCCAGCCCATTTTAAGTTCTGGCCTATGTATGGCCCATGACGTCTTTCAGCCCAGATGAGGCCCCTTGTAACTCTTGGCCCATTAACGACCCGTGGTGAAACTGGCCCGTAATGAACAGTGCATCACTTTATACCCATTAACGCCCATTAATCCATTGGGCCGTTTGCAGCCCATGTTATCTTTCGGCCTTCTCGGGGCCCATTTATTCTTGGGCTCATTTCCAGCATTCAGTTACTTACGGCCCGTTACTGCCATTTTCTGCTTGTGGGCCAAATTCAGCCCGTGGTTACAGTCGGCCCGTTAATACGTTGGGCCGTTTTCATAGCGTCATCATATACGGCCCATTAACGACGGCCCGTTATGGTCGGCCCATGAACGGACGACTCCAACTCTAGCCCATTTACGGCCATAATGCGGTCTGTTTTTGTCCCATGTTTGGCCAATCGATCATACGACCCGTCTAAGGCCCATTGATGATACGACCCATAAAAGGCCCATTGTTTCTACGGCCCGTAGAAGGCCCATTGTTTCTACGGCCCGTAGGAAGCCCAGTGTCACTACAGTAAATATGTAGCCCATGGCCTGTTAAAGGCGGGAAACTACTATAGGTTTAGACCTGCTAATGGCCCAAGATGATTATAGGCCCACGTTTTGGCCCATATGAGTAACGAGCTGGCCTAAAGACCGACAACACTGAGATCCACTAAACCTTCTGGCCTAAATTACAGCATACCGACCAAACAATAAACCTAGACTATACAACAAAGAAATTATGGCATATTAGGAATCAAAGTTCGCTACCCGGTGATAATAAAGTGCATCATGACCGCGGATTACATACACTGGGCATCAAAGGTCGCCACCAGTGCATATAAACACGTCAACAAAAGAATATACAAAACTGAGAGCACTTCAGAAGGAACTAGACCTGGCAAGCTCGGGCCCCGCAAGCAGCCGAACAAGCTAATGAGACCTCAGTTGTGTCAACGATAGATGCTTCATCCCTAGCTGTATGGCACCATAGTGCGCAAGGAAGTCCCCTGACATCTTCATTACATCTTTGACTTCAAGACGGAGCTGAGCTGAAGCAAGCCTTTCTGCTTTGAGTTGAGACTGAAGAAGTCGAACTGATTGAGGCAGCGACTGCACAGAGGTTGTCTCACACCTGATGGTGAGTAGCTTCAACTCACTGTCTTCATCAAGGCAGGACCTTGGGGTCATCTCGTTGTCCTCAAGATGGTTTGGCTCACTATCTTTCCTAAAGTTCTGCCTGGCATAAGAGATACGACTCTAAAAGAGAAACAAGGAGACATGTAATAGGTTTCACAATTATATAAGCAAATAAATGGATCTGTTCTGCATAAGGAACATGTTTTTACAACTACAATTTAAAACTGGTAGTTGTTGCAAACATCCAATCAGATGTAAAGAGCAGTGGAGGAAATGATGCCTATCCAAATCTATACTAGAACAAAGTTTGAAGGCTTGAGAAGGATGAACTTACATTACATGTTAACACGGGTTGGACAAAGCCCTTCTCCATGTTGATGGAAAGATAATTCAATAAATTCCCCAAAGAAAGTTCGTTGTAAGCGTTGCCATTATTCTACATTTTGCAAAGAGTAAATATAGATCAAATAATATTGGAAGAAATAGAGGATAATGAAGCTCAGGTGCAGACTGATGATACATAATCAAATAGCAATTAATTAAGTACAGCGTTACAAGGCAAAAGGTATTGACAAGAGGAATGCAGACATCAACGTGTGAAGTGGCATTGGCTTTATTCAACATTTTGGTAAGAGTAAATGTAGATATGATAATTTGGAGAAAGTGGAGGGCAGGGCAGATAAGATGCAGAGTAATGCTAGACAACCAACTATCTCGCGATGCATGTACAGTAATACCACAACCGTCCATTATTAGTTGTCCCTCAAATGGATGTATCTAGCACAATTAAGTTCCAAATACATCCAATTGATCAACAATTAATTCGATACAGAGGGAGTACATGACAAGAGGTACTTACATGAGCAATCCAAAACTTCATAACCATTGTGTTAATTCTACATTTATCTAAGAGTAAATATAGATCTTATAATTTCAAGTAAAGGAAGGATAAAGAAGCGAACATTTACAGTGATGCTACATAATCAAACAGCAATGCGTGTAAGTATGCTGACAAAGGGTGTAAGTATGCTGACAAAGGGCAAGAGGTACTGACAAGAGCAATGCAAAGCCCAGTATTGTCGTGAGATCCTATGATCCTTTGAGCAAGGAGATTCATCTGAAATTAGTTTTCATACAAGAGAGAAGGTAAGGCACATACTGAAATTTAGGAGTTCAAATTTTGAATTGATATCATAGACAGTACCTGACATTGGGCTGTCAGCAGTTCTAATAGGGGTTTGGCCACCGGAGTAGGGGTAAAGTCTGTTACAGTTGGGCATGTGTTTTCTGTGGCTGCTAATCTATCTGATTTAACAGATATCACTACCTTTTCCAAATACCTACTTTGTACTCCTTGAGGATCTGCAATCACCCTCTTCCTTTTGGACATCTATTACGAAAGAACAACACTTGACTGAAAAAACATAGTATGACGACACATGGAATAGGTACAGAAAATGGATAGGTATGGCATATACTCATATATGATGCTTAAACTAAGCAGATGGTGTAACAAAGTAGAAGTAATGCAAGAGATCAGATGCAAAATATGTGCGACCAATACAACCTTGCCAAGTTAGAGCATGCACCTTGATGGGTGAATAAGATAGGCCATCCTCCACCATGCCAAGTTTGTTAGCCAGTGGATCGTTCCGCAATATTCCTCTCGTGCGCCCATTCTCATATTCATTTTGATAATGTTCAATACCTGACATGCATGAAAACATAAAAACAAGTGAGATTATCTTTGTAATGCAGAAGTGATTCTAATCCAACACTTCCTCCCTGTAAACCCCTTTGTGCTATCTGTGCAATTCTTCTAAGAGGTGCCATGCATGCTGTAATTTGGTGTGTGCATTAATACAATGTGGCCTACTACACAAAATATGAGAGCTCCAGAAGTGATGATACTTTGCAGATGACAACTTCAACATATAGTAAAGAAGAACAAGTCGACCTGACCTGGCAGATTCAAAATATACTAAGGGAGAATAACTCGACCTAACCAGTCGACCGCAAGAGAAGAGGATCATCTTAAAGAAGAGCAGAAGAGCAAGCAGATTGAAGATATTACAAGTCTTTCTATACAATGTCGGTTGGCCACCCATGATGAACCAGAGCGCACAGAGAAATACTATTCCTTCCGGTCTCTCCATATGTGGCTCACATGCATTTCGAAACTAAAGTAGGAACATTTAGCTGGCCAATTAAACATCTCTCACTTTTACTAATATCAGCATAATATCATATTTGAATTTGTACAATTAAGCTTGTTTAGCTCGATGGGTGGAGCAGTGCTATTATGACACGAACCACGTAGGCTGATCGTGGTCATCATAAAATGGGGAAACTGTAAGCATGATGAGTATAGTGTTGACCGTGGCAGTGGGATGGCAGATCTGAAGCTGCAAACCACGCAAAGGGTAGTTAGCAACCGATATTTGCTTTGAAATAACAACTAAGATTTGGTATGAACAAGAAAGTACAGTCAACAAGTGACAAAGAAATGCAATTCTGTTGTCTCTCTATATGTCGCGACATGCATTTGGAAACTCAAGTGGGACCTTTAGCTAACCAATTAAATGTGTCTGTTAACTAATATCAGTATCATATCACAATGATATTTGAACAACTAAGCTTTAGAATTTTGAGTGTTGTGTTGTTTAGCTTGAAGGGTGGTGTAATGCTAGTATGACAGAAAGCACCTACGCAGATCATAGTAGAGTAGATAAAAGGGGAAAACCCTAAGCATCAAGTGTAAAATCAGGAAAGTGGAACTAGCTAGACCAGTGGGTGGCGCACATGCTTTTCGAAAATAATATAGGAACATTAGGTGACCAATTAAACATTCTCTATTTTAGTAATATGAGCATCGTATCAGATTCGTATTTCAACATGTAAGCTTTGGAATTATGAGTGGCATGTTGTTTCGGTTGATGGATTGAGGTCTTCAGGAGCAGTGCTAGCACGACACGAAGCAGGGAAGCACCTATGATGATGGTAGTGAATATAAAGGGGGGAAACCATAAGATTTACGAGTATAGTGACCATGACATGGAGGATCTGAAGGTGCAAACCGGACAAAGCTACTTCGCAACCAATGTTTGCATTCAACTAGCCACTACGATTTGGTACGGACAAGAAAAGTACAGTAAACAATTTAAGATCTATTTCCCCGTTGAGATCAATAACTTAAGCACATATGGAAGAGTACCACCTCTCTTGCGACGCCGTGTAGGCCCCTGCTGATACGTTGAGGGTGCTGCGGGTGTGATGGCTATCGGTGGCGGGGAAGAAGACTTTAGATGGCAGACGACCGGGTTGGGGGATAAATCCTGTTGCCGTGGACGAGGCGATCGTAGGAGCGGCAACGACAAAGTGGACGACGACGCTGATGAAGCGAGACGACGCGATGAAAGGATCCTGGTCCGGCGCCGTGGATGAGAGACGTCCATCTCTTGTAGTGGACAACGGGGTAGGGGTACTGGCTCCGGCAAGGTGGAGGATGGGGTGGCGGACGGAGGTGCCTGGACGCAGTGGGGAGGTTGTCGTGGCATCGAAGGTGTATGAAAGGGGGAAATGGAAGGGGAGGGGGGATCTCAAACTTTGGGACGCGCTTGTCTGAAATGTGGGAAGTTACGAACTTATCCCCCATTTAAATTTCGGACATCACGTCGGTTGGGGATAGGACGGTAATCTCCCATCTCCCAAATATTTGCCGGTAACGATTTCGGGCGAGGAGAGGCTGTTTTGCCGCCCACGGTTGGCACCCACGGTGTACGAACGGGGCTGACAGGTAGGGCGGTTGTGTCACGTCTGAGGGAAGTTACACATCTGCCCCTATTTAAAATATTAGCCTACATCGATTTCGGACGAGGAGAGTTTGTTTTGACGCCCACCGTGGATAAATGGGGAAATGGAGGGAGAGACACATGTCTTTCGGACGAGCTTGAATCAAATGTGTTTTGCCGCCCATGTTTGGCACCCACCGTGTCTGAATGGGCTCAGAGGTCGTCGTGTCATGTCTGATTGAAGTTACTAGTCTACCCCTATAGACATTAGTGTAAATCCGGTCGATAAGGATGTCAAGTGTCAGGGGTAGACAATAATTTCCATCTCGCAAACACTTGCTTCGGGCAGCCCACAAATTATAGTGGGTGTTTAGCCGCTTCGTTCAAAACTTGGGAGAATTAGCATTTACGTTTTCCCTGAGCCCTGACAACTAAATCCAAATCCAATTTTTATTCGATTACGAATATCCACAGATAATTCTACGTTTTGTTATTTATTTCTTCAAAACCACAACAAAGATTTATTCCACCTTTATATATGATTATGATTTAGAAATGCCGTGATCTTCGAATTTAGTAGGTTGGATACACTTTGAATCAAACAGTTATTTCATCCAATACAATATGCTCACAGGAAAAATAGTTCACCTTATGTCAATCATACAAGTACTGAGGATTACCTCGCCTAAAAAATTCGGATCATTACAACACATGGATAACATAGGGGGTCTTACAACATAATCCATTAAGAGACATGACACAACATGCAAGTACAATAATCTAATGACAATTTCAACTGCTATCTAAAGAAGAACTGGGATTACCCTGGGCTTCAGATAGCCGAAGCAGCAGGACCTCATCCGTCTTCAAATGCAACATTCTTACTTCCTCCAATTCTTGGGTTGCTTGCATAATGCGTGCAGCTAATTGCATAATTTCCAGCTTCAAGATCAAGATTACCTCATTCATGGCAGCCACACCATCTCTTTCTGCCTCTAGTAGAGCCTCAAGAACTATAATATCTGTGCTCAGTCTGCTCTTCGGCGGTGTTTCCTCTGAACTGCTACCATCTGGTAACATGGATGGCGCATTGCTTCCACAAAGAGATTCTGGGGTTGTACATTGTGTCCTAGTGTAAACGGCATCCTGAAAGGTTTCTGCTGTACATAAGTAAGAGATAGTTATCGCATGATCCGGGCAGTAAGCTTACATGGTAAACGACATACGAATTACTGCCGAGCATGGCAAGCTATATTTAAATGGTTCGAAGCAGCATCAGCCAAAAAGAAATTGAAATGGTAAGATGAAACTAGGGATGTAAGTGGCAAATAAACGACATCCGCCAGTCCCATCTAGTTAGTTTTTTGCTAGCTCCCTGGTTCATTTTCCTCAAAAAACAAAAACTCTTTTGAACTATCATGCCACTAGTGGACTTTAATCAGGATTAAACGGGACCCAGTTGACATCCCTAGTAGAAAGGGAGTGTACCACCGCTATATTTAAGTTGCCAAGGCATCTAAGCAGTTGGAATAATCTGAGAAAGCAATTAACAGTGTGGCCTCATATGAACTATGAAGATAGTCTTGTGATGAAGTTTAGAGGAAAAGTTAAGGACTCAAATGAACTAGGCATGCATTTCTTTACGATAGTACAGCAGGCGCTACTGACATATTGGCCAACTCAGGTATAGCGTAACAAGTAACAAACAAGCATTCGAATCAAGCAATACAGCAAAGCAGACAACTGAAGTATTTGTTATTCTGTAGGATTATAGGTTGAGGGCACAAGCCAAGAAAGCAGCCCACACGCATTACATTTCACATGTACTAAAACATATTGGCATACCATATGTTGCTGTGAAGCCTCGCTGCTATTGCAATGTTCTTTGAAGATATCGTCAGCATCCCATGGTTGCAAATCTACTTGTTTTAGTTTATTCTGCACCCTCTATTTAGGTAAAATTAATCTTAATCGCATGCACTGGTTCGAATTGATCATCAATGGTTCATGTAAACTAATGAAAGAAGGGTGTGTGCATACACGACAATATATCTGCTTCCCTCTATTTTTATGCTTGTTCGAGGTGCCAGCCCCAAAAGAACAAATATTTTGCTTGATGGGGTTGGCAGCTCCATAATTAATAGAAGCATCAAATTAGTCATGCAACTTGGGTAGATCAAGAACACACAAAAAAGTAATGAACAGAGGCTTGTAGCAGTGATGTAATAGCTAGCATCAGAAAAATGTAGGGTAAAACGAACAAAAACCAGCGGAACCACATGCTAGTTTGCTCATGTGTAATTAAGCATAGAGAACATGAAGCAGTCTGATGGAACAAACAGGTGGCATCAAAACAACACCATTATCATAAATATAGCATGCAAGAAGTAAAATAGTAGGCAGTGATATCTAGGAAGTACTGTAATACTTAGGACAAAACTAAAGCATATTAACTATATGTGCACTGGTATGTAATTTAGCACATGTAACATGTTCACTGCCAGAAGTATGGCCCTATAGGTGCAAGCAGAATAACTCGTCTCATGAAAAACTGAATGATGCCCTGAAGAAATTAAAAGGTGCGGTACTTACACTAAGAAAGTGAACGTAGGCGCCGGCCGTTGGATAATAGTACCTGATTCTCGGCGGCGGATGGGTATCGTTGTCATACTTGATAGCTAAGGATCGTCGATGGTGCTCGTGTTGCAGTTGAGTTTGGGCCGGCTGTCACCGTCGCTGAAGCGGCTCCGGTGCTACGGTTGCGGCGCCTGTCGACATACAAGAAAGCTCATCTGTGGTAAGTGAACAGTTGCACGATAAAGAGAAAACCTGAAGGAGTATAGATCGAAATAACCTGATGAGGCTGCGGCGTCGGTAAAGCAGGGCCAGTGGAGTTGAATATGGCGTCCGTGGAGCGGGTCCGATGCAGTGGATGAAGGCTCTAGCGGGCGAGTTGTATAGTGCTTTCGGTGAGGCGGATCTGTTGTGGCGGACGAGGGCTTGTATTAAGGGCCAGCGAAGGGACGACGAGGGAGTCAGTGAAGGTCCTACACTATGGTGGATGATGGCGTCGGTTAAGCAGATCCGGTGCGGTGGACCATGATGGCGGTCAAGGAGATCTGGAGCGGTGTACAAGCCAGTCGCTGAAGTGGCTCCGGTGAAATGGTGAGCTGGCAGTTGAGGGTTCCAAGTTGCGGAAGGTAGATCCGTCGGGGTGTAAGGTCCACCGCTGCGGTGGAGGACTAGATTCAGCGGCTTGCCGTGGTTGGGGAGGGTCGGGGAGGGGCTCTGGGGAAGAATGTTGGGGGCAAAGAGGGGAAAACAATGGAGTTACCAAAGCAGCCCTTTTCCGTTAATGTGGCAGGGGTAAAACAGGAATATCACAGGGATAAACTTTCGAGCGCGAGATATTTCGATGTGAGCGGGAAGTTTGAAAGCTTTTGGCACCTGAAATTATATTCTGCTCTTGTACGGCCTACTATGATATCATGGTCGAGAATTTGTTTATTTTGCACGCAAAAAAAGTGCAAGTTTTGAAAATCAATGTCTCCAACTCAAAACTTAGATTGTCCATTCAATTCAAATATGGACCATTGAGCTACTACAAGCAAATACCATCATATGGTCCAATTCAAATGAAATTCCAAATGTGTTTATCCTAAATATGATGACAAAAGCAAAAATGTGTATGTGTATGAATAAAGTGGATGATTATAAAGTTTGAACATGCCCGTATGTGTATATCTCTAGGTTTGACGTATGAATTTGAAATCACAAAATCCCGGCTTAAAAATGTACCTCTGTTCAAATGAATTACAAAAGCTAATGATGGAGTCAAATTCCAAAATTCCAATCTTAGGTTTGTAATTCTGGTACATCAAAGTATATCACGCATGTTCAAAAGTATCGTTATCTCATAGTCCAAACTGTGAAACAAATTGATCAACCTTGAGTGCACACACTATTGACCATGTATATCTCAGTTACGCTAAAGTCCCTCAAATATAGACACCTCCATCTTTATCTGAAGCAACCCCCTCGTCGCACCCCCCCCCACACACACAGAGAAGTCGTTCTCTCCCCCAGACACCAACACACGAGCACATTAACACCCCTCTCTCTTCTAAAGTTCAGACCCCAATATAGGTCTCTATCACTTTATCTCTTGGGCATCCACACATCTCTTCCCCCACTCTCTAGCTAGGTCTCCCGGCATCTCTCTTTCCCAACCACACGCACTATGTAGAGTGTATCTTTCCCATACACACAAAACATCGCCCCCAAATGTATATATCCCTAGTTATGTGGTTCTCGCACACTCACCTCACACACCACCCCCACTGCAAAACAAGCACACTTTGTCTCCTTGTGCACCACTCTCCTCTTTCTATCTCTCCCACATGCGGACCCGCCCCAGCTCCTCCATGTATACATATATGTCGTGACTCTTTCCATAGCTCCCTAATGTATCATCATTCTCGATCTCGCACATTGTTCTCTACACCATCTATTCTAGATCTCTCATGAAGTCCCTATCACACACACGATGACTCGCTTCCCTTGCGTCTCTGTACATAGGCCAATTTCAAACAACTTCAACATTGTCTCCCTATCTATACACCATTTATGGACACAAACACCCCCTCTCTCGCCCCCTCTCTTCCTCTCTCTCTCTCTCTCTCTCTCTCTCTCTCTCTCTCTCTCTCTCTCTCTGTCGCTAGCTCTCTCTCTCTCGCTCTCACACCCCTCTCCCACACACAATCGATGTCTCTTCCAAATAGTCTGCTCCCCCGCCCGCACCCATGCTATCCCGCTACTACACATGTCACACCATTCCCCCTTCCCTTATACTAGGTTTACATCATTAGTGGTCTCTCTACTCCACATACACACACTCCCTCTCACACACAAACACGTGCACAAACACACACAGACATGCACAAACACCCATTAATCTGGATCCTCATCTCTCCCAATGTCCGCATGTGTATCTCACACACTCACTCTCTAATTATGTATATGTCTCTCCACGTTACACAACACAAAGCCCCATGTACATGTCTCTCTCTATCCTCCACACACATAGACACAAAGAATCTGTTATCATTGCCTCAGTCTCTAGACATATCACACACTCTCTCTCTCTCTCTCTCTCTCTCTCTCTCTCTCTCTCTCTCTCTCTCTCTCTCTCTCTCTCTCTCTCGCGCGCGCGCGCGCGCGCGCGCGAACACGCTCAACAAGGGTTTCCCCGTGAATAACTTACCGTCTATTCATCAACAATCATGGCAGTACGGCAAACACGAGATGTGAAAAAGAATAAATCTACATGTGCTTAGACCACCTAGTATGACTACTAGGACTAGAGCAGGCCAAAAAGTGCGCCTCCGTCACCCCCTCCTTATCGGCAACGGGAAAACCTTTGTTTTACATAGTCGAGAAGTCATTGCGCTAAGGCCTCACATGCTGAGGCGTTGAATAGAATGTAGATGCTAGTTTACGAAAACAAGTCTCGATAATACATTTGTATCTCCATACTTATATTTCTTTTCTTATAAAAAACCAAGTTGGTGATGATGGTATGCGTGCCATCTTGCAATATAGACCGTCCGATCTATATCTGACTGATGGAAATTAAACTAAAAGATACCTGCACCCCTCTCCACATTTGTAGACAAGGCCTTCCCTCGTTCATCCTTATCTCCAACAACCTCATTGTTGAGAAATTAAGAAAGGAAGCCTCTGGAACAAACTGGCCTGCTGGCCGCTGCCGGCGTCATCAATCCCCATGCCTCCGCTCAGTCCGACCGCCAATCACCACCACGCCCCACTCCTCTTCACCTTATCTCCTATTTCTCTAGATACCATTAGTTTTTACACATGGGATTACTCCCGCATGGGTCAATCACAACGAGTGTTTTTATAAAAAAAATGCATCTTGATGTTCCGTGCAATGGACGGATCTTGCTAGTACTCCTACAGAAGACTAAGTTGGTGATGATGGTGTGTCTGCCATCCGTCATTTGTGACCATTAGATCTACATCTAACGACTGTGAGGTAAGTTGTTGCCTGATACGTCCATTTTGCATCATGCTTTTATATCGATATTTATTGCACTATGGGCTGTTATTTCACATTATGTCACAATACTTATGGCTATTCTCTCTTATTTTGCAAGGTTTACATAAGGAGGGAGAATGCCAGTAGCTGGAATTCTGGGCTGGAAAGGAGCAAATATTAGAGACCTATTATGCGTAACTCCAAAAGTCCTGAAACTCCACGGAACATCTTAAAATAAATAAAGAAAAATCCTTGCCAAAGATGAAGGCTAGGGGGCCCACACCCTGCTCACGAGGGTGGGGGCGTGACCCCCCTCCTAGGGCACGCCCCCTACCTCGTGGGCCCCCCGGTGGCTCTCCGACGTCCATCTTCTCCTATATGAAGTCTTTCAATGAGAAAAAAATAAAAGGGAACCTTTCGGGACGAGACTCCGCCGCCACGAGGCGGAACCTTGGCGGATCCAATCTAGAGCTCTGGCAGAGCTGTTCTGCCGGGGATACTTCCCTCCGGGAGGGGGAAATCATCACCATCATCATCAACAACGCTCCTCTCATCGGGAGAGGGAGATCTCCATCAACATCTTCACCAGCACCATCTCATCCCCAAACCCTAGTTCATCTCTTGTATCCAATTCTTGTCTCAAAGTCCGGGATTGGTGCTAGTAGGTTGCTAGTAGTGTTGATTACTCCTTGTAGTTGATGCTAGTTGGTTTATTTGGTGAAAGATTATATGTTCAGATCCTTTATGCATATTCTTACCCCTATGATCATGAACATGAATATGCTTTGTGAGTAATTACGTTTGTTCCTGAGGACAAGGGAGAAGTCTTGCTATTAGTAGTCATGTGAATTTGGTATTCGTTCGATATTTTGATAAGATGTATGTTGTCTAGCCTCTAGTGGTGTTATGTGAACGTCGACTACATAACACTTCACCATTATTTGGGCCTAGAGGAAGGCATTGGGAAGTAATAAGTAGATGATGGGTTGCTAGAGTGACAGAAGCTTAAACCCTAGTTTATGCGTTGCTTCGTAAGGGGCTGATTTGGATCCACATGTTTCATGCTATGGTTAGGTTTACCTTAATACTTTTGTTCTAGTTGCGGATGCTTGCAATAGAGGTTAATCATAGGTGGGATGCTTGTTCAAGTAAGAACAACACCCAAGCACCGGTCCACCCACATATCAAATTATCAAAGTACCGAACGCGAATCATATGAACGTGATGAAAACTAGCTTGACGATATTCCCATGTGTCCTCGGGAGCGCTTTTCCTATTATAAGAGTTTGTTCCGGCTTGTCCTTTGATACAAAAAAGATTGGGCCACCTTGCTGCACTTTGTTTACTTTAGTTACTTGTTGCTCGTTACAATTTACCTTATCACAAAACTATCTGTCACCACTTATTTCAGTACTTGCGGAGAATACCTTGCTGAAAACCGCTTATCATTTCCTTCTGCTCCTCGTTGGGTTCGACACTCTTACTTATCGAAAGGACTATGATAGATCCCCTATACTTGTGGGTCATCAAGACTCTTTTCTGGCGCTGTTGCCGGGGAGTGTAGCGCCTTTGGTAGGTGGAATTTGGTAAGGAAAATTTTATATAGTGTGCTGAAATTTACTGTCACTTTTTACTATGGAAAGTAATTCTCTGAGGGGCTTGTTCGGGGTATCTTCACCCCGTCCAGTAGATCAAAGAGTTGCTCCTCAACCTACTGAACCTATTGAAAATGAAACTCCTTTTGAATTTCCTTCGGGTATGATGGGAAAACTGCTAGCTAATCCTTTTACAGGAGATGGAACAAAGCATCTTGATGAGCACTTAATATATGTGGATGAAGTTTGTGGATTATTTAAGCTTGCAGGTATACCTGAGGATGTTGCTAAGAAGAAGGTTTTCCCTTTATCTTTGAAGGGAGATGCATTGACATGGTATAGGCTATGTGATACGAGATCATGGAACTATAAAAGATTGAAATTGGAATTTCATCAAAAGTAATACCCTATGCATCTTGTTCATCGTGATCGCAATTACATATATAATTTTTGGCCTCGCGAAGCAGAAAGCATCGCTCAAGCTTGGGGGAGGCTTAAATCAATGTTATATTCATGCCCCAATCATGAGCTCCCAAGAGAAATAATTATTCAAAGTTTTTATGCTCGGCTTTCTGAAAACAATCGCACCATGCTCGATACTTCTTGTGCTGGCTCTTTTATGATGAAGACTATTGAACTCAAATGGGACTTATTGGATAGAATTAAACGTAACTCTGAAGATTGGGACCTCGACGAAGGTAAGGAGTGAGGTATGACACCTAAGTTTGATTGTGTTAAATCTTTTATGGATACCGATATTTTCCGTAAGTTTAGCACTAAATATGGACTTGACTCTGAGATAGTAGCTTCTTTCTGTGAATCTTTTGCTACTTATGTTGATCTCCCTAAGGAGAAGTGGTTTAAATATCATCCTCCCATAGAAGTAAAAGTAGCTGCACCTATCAAAGTTGAAGAAAAGATTGTCACTTATAATGATCCTATTGTTCCTACTTCTTATGTTGAGAAACCACCTTTCCCTGTTAGAACAAAGGATCATGCTAAAGCTTCAACTGTTGTTCGTAAAAGTAATATTAGAACTTATACACCTCCTGAGCAAGTTAAAGTAGAACCTAAGATTGCTATTGTTAAAGATCTCCTGTCTGATAATATTGATGGGCATGTTATTCAATTTTGCGGTGAAGCTGCTAGAGTTGCTAGACCTTGTGCTAAAGATAAACATAGACCTGTGGTAGGCGTGCCTGTTATTTCTGTTAAAATAGGAGATCATTGTTATCATGGCTTATGTGACATGGGTGCTAGTGCTAGTGCCATACCTATCGACTTATATAAAGAAATTATGCATGACATTGCACCTATTGAGTTAGAAGAAATTGATGTCACTATTAAACTTGCTAATAGGGATACTATATCACCAATTGGGATTGTTAGAGATGTTTGTCGGATCACGGGTTCCGGCAGACCCTTAAGGTTCGAACTCTGGGGTGCGCGCGGAGATCGTGCCCTCTACCTCTCCGTCTTGTAAGGATCTAACTACTGCAAGAACAACACAAGAGACACCGAGTTTATACTAGTTCGGGCCACCGTTGTGGTGTAATACCCTACTCTAGTTTGTGGTGGGTGGATTGCCTCTTGGGCTGATGATGAAGAATAGTACAAGGAAGAACAGCCTCGCAAGGGTCTGTTCTTGGCTAGGGGATGAACTGCTAGGGGTGAAGGAAATATGCCCTAGAGGCAATAATAAAGTTATTATTTATTTCCTTAATTCATGATAAATGTTTATTATTCATGCTAGAATTGTATTAACAGGAAACATAATACATGTGTGAATACATAGACAAACAGAGTGTCACTAGTATGCCTCTACTTGACTAGCTCATTAATCAAAGATGGTTATGTTTCCTAACCATGAACACGGAGTTGTTATTTGATTAATGAGGTCACATCATTAGTTGAATGATCTGATTGACATGACCCATTCCATTAGCTTAGCACCCGATCGTTTAGTATGTTGCTATTGCTTTTATCCATGACTTATACATGTTCCTATGACTATGAGATTATGCAACTCCCGTTTGCCAGAGGAACACTTTGGGTGCTACCAAACGTCACAACGTAACTGGGTGATTATAAAGGAGTACTACAGGTGTCACCAAAGGTAGATGTTGGGTTGGCGTATTTTGAGATTAGGATTTGTCACTCCGATTGTCGGAGAGGTATCTCTGGGCCCTCTCGGTAATGCACATCACTTAAGACTTGCAAGCATTGCAACTAATGAGTTAGTTGCGAGATGATGTATTATGGAACGAGTAAAGAGACTTGCCGGTAACAAGATTGAACTAGATATTGGATACCGACGATCGAATCTCGGGCAAGTAACATACCGATGACAAAGGGAACAACGTATGTTGTTATGCGGTCTGACCGATAAAGATCTTCATAGAATATGTAGGAGCCAATATGGGCATCCAGGTCCCGCTATTGGTTATTGACCGGAGACGTGTCTCGGTCATGTCTACATTGTTCTCGAACCGTAGGGTCCGCACGCTTAAGGTTTCGAAGACAGTTATATTATGAGTCTATGAGTTCTGTGTACCAAAGGAGTTCGGAGTCCCGGATGAGATCGGGGACATGACGAGGAGTCTCGAAATGGTCGAGACGTAAAGATCGATATATTGGACGACTATATTCGGACATCGGAAAGGTTCTGAGTGATTCGGGTATTTTCGGGAGTACCGGGTAGTTACGGGAGAAGCAATGGGCCTTGATGGGCTTTAGTGGGAAGAGAAGAAAGGGCCAAGGGGCTGCTGCGCCCCCCCTTCCCTCTGGTCCGAATTGGACTAGGGAAAAGGGGGCTGGCCACCTTTCCTTCTCCTCCACTTCCTTCTCCCTTCCTCCCCTCTTGGTGGACTCCTACTAGGACTTGGAGTCCTAGTAGGACTCCACATCCTGGCCGCACCAAGCCTTGGCCGGCCTCCTCCTCCTCCATCCTTTATATACAGGGGCAGGGGGCATCCCATAGACACACAATTAATCAACGTGATCGTTCCTTAGCCGTGTGCGGTGCCCCCCTCCACCATATTCCACCTCGGTCATATTGTCGCGGTGCTTAGGCGAAGCCCTGCGTCGGTAGTACATCAAGATCGTCACCACGCCGTCGTGCTGACGGAACTCCTCCCCGACGCTTTGCTGGATCGGAGCCCGGGGATCGTCATCGAGCTGAACGTGTGCCAAGAACTCGGAGGTGTCGGAGTAACGGTGCTTGGATCGGTCGGATCGTGAAGACGTATGACTACATCAACCGCGTTGATATAACGCTTCCGCTTTCGGTCTACGAGGGTACGTAGACAATACTCTCCCCTCTCGTTGCTATGCATCACCATGATCTTGCGTGTGCGTAGGATTTTTTTTGAAATTACTACGTTCCCCAACAGTGGTATCCGAGCTTGGTTTTATGGTTTGATGTTATTTGCACGAGTAGAACACAAGTGAGTTGTGGGCGATATAAGTCATACTGCCTACCAGCATGTCATACTTTGGTTCGGCGGTATTGTTGTACGAGACGATCCGGACCAACCTTACGCGTACTCTTACACGAGACCGGTTCCCTCGACGTGCTTTGCACATAGATGGCTTGCGGAAGACTGTCTCTCCAACTTTAGTTGAACCGAGTGTGGCTATGCCCGGTCCTTGAGAAGGTTAAAACGGAGTCTATTTGACAAACTATCGTTGTGGTTTTGATGCGTAGGTAAGATGAGTTCTTGCTTAAGCCCGTAGCAGCCACGTAAAACTTGCAACCACAAAGTAGAGGACGTCTAACTTGTTTTTGCAGGGCATGTTGTGATGTGATATGGTCAAGACATGATGCTAAATTTTATTGTATGAGATGATCATGTTTTGTAACCGAGTTATCGGCAACTGGCAGGAGCCATATGGTTGTCGCTTTATTGTATGCAATGCAATCGCGATGTAATGCTTTACTTTATTACTAAGCGGTAGTGATAGTCGTGGAAGCATAAGATTGGCGAGACGACAACGATGCTACGATGGAGATCAAGGTGTCGCGCCGGTGACGATGGTGATCATGACGGTGCTTCGGAGATGGAGATCACAAGCACAAGATGATGATGACCATATCATATCACTTATATTGATTTGCATGTGATGTTTATCTTTTATGCATCTTATCTTGCTTTGATTGACGGTAGCATTATAAGATGATCTCTCACTAAATTATCAAGAAGTGTTCTCCCTGAGTATGCACCGTTGCGAAAGTTCTTCGTGCTGAGACACCACGTGATGATCGGGTGTGATAGGCTCTACGTTCAAATACAACGGGTGCAAAACAGTTGCACACGCGGAATACTCAGGTTATACTTGACGATCTATGCATATAAGATATGACCTCGGAACACGAAGACCGAAAGGTCGAGCGTGAATCATATAGTAGATATGATCAACATAATGATGTTCACCATTGAAACTACTCCATCTCACGTGATGATCGGACATGGTTTAGTTGATATGGATCACGTGATCACTTAGAGGATTAGAGGGATGTCTATCTAAGTGGGAGTTCTTAAGTAATATGATTAATTGAACTTTAATTTATCATGAACTTAGTCCTGGTAGTATTAGCATATCTATGTTGTAGATCAATAGCTCGCGTTGTTGCTTTCATATGTTTATTTTGATATGTTCCTAGAGAAAATTGTGTTGAAAGATGTTAGTAGCAATGATGCGGATTGGATCCGTGATCTAAGGTTTATCCTCATTGCTGCACAGAAGAATTATGTCCTTGATGCACCGCTAGGTGACAGACCTATTGCAGGAGCAGATGCAGACGTTATGGACGTTTGGCTAGCTCAATATGATGCCTACTTAATAGTTTAGTGCACCATGCTTAATGGCTTAGAATCGGGACTTCAAAGACGTTTTGAACGTCATGGACCATATGAGATGTTCCAGGAGTTGAAGTTAATATTTCAAGCAAATACCCGAGTTGAGAAAGATGAAGTCTCCAACAAGTTCTATAGCTAGAAGATGGAGGAGAATCGCTCAACTAGTGAGCATGTGCTCAGATTGTCTGGGTACTACAATCGCTTGAATCAAGTGGGAGTTAATCTTCCAGATAAGATAGTGATTGACAGAATTCTCTTATCACCATCACCAAGTTAGTAGAACTTCATGATGAACTATAATATGCAAGGGATAACGGAAACAATTCCCAAGCTCTTCGTGATGGTGAAATCGACGAAGGTAGAAATCAAGAAAGAGCATCAAGTGTTGATGGTTGACAAGATCACTAGTTTCAAGAAAAGGGCAGAAGGAGAACTTCAAGAAGAACGGCAAGCAAGTTGCTGCTCAAATGAAAAAGCCCAAGTCTGGTCCTAAGCCTGAGACTAAGTGCTTCTACTGCAAAAGGACTGGTCACTGGAAGCGGAACTACCCCAAGTGATTGGCGGATAAGAAGGATGGCAAAGTGAACATAAGTATATTTGATATACATGTGTACTTTACTAGTGTTTATAGCAACCCCTCAGTATTTGATACTGGTTCAGTTGCTAAGATTAGTAACTCGAAACGGGAGTTGTAGAATGAACAAAGACTAGTTAAAGGGCAAGGTGACGATGTGTGTTGGAAGTGGTTCCAAGATTGATATGATCATCATCACACACTCCCTATACTTTCGGGATTAGTGTTGAAACTAAATAAGTGTTATTTGGTGTTTGCGTTGAGCATTAATATGATTTGATCATGTTAATTGCAATACAGTTATTCATTTAAGTTAGAGAACAATTGTTGTTCTGTTTACATGAATAAAACCTTCTATGGTCATACACACCAACAAAATGGTTTGTTGGATCTCGATCGTAGTGATACACATATTCATAATATTGAAGCCAAAAAGATGCAAAGTTAATAATGATAGTGCAACTTATCTGTGGCACTGCCGTTTAGGTCATATTGGTGTAAAGCGCATGAAGAAACTCCATGCTGATGGAATTTTGGAATCTCTTGATTATGAATCACTTGATGCTTGCGATCCATGCCTTAAGGGCAAGATGACTAAAAACGCCGTTCTCCGGAACAATGAAGCAAGCAATAGATTTATTGGAAATCATACATACTGATGTATGTGGACCGATGAATATTAAGGCTTGCAGCAGGTATCATTATTTTCTGACCTTCACAGATGATTTGAGAAGATATGGGTATATCTACTTGATGAAACATAAGTCTGAAACGTTTGAAAAGTTCAAAGAATTTCAGAGTGAAGTAGAGAATCATCGTAACAAGAAAATAAAAGTTTCTACGATATTTGCAGAGGTAAAATATTTGAGTTACTAGTTTGGCCTTCATTTAAACAATGTGAAATAATTTCACTACTCATGCCACCTGGAACACCACAGCATAATGGTGTGCCCGAACGTCATAACCGTACTTTATTCGATATAGTGCAATCTATGATGTTTCTTACCGATTTACTACTATAGTTTTGGGGTTATGCATTAAAGACAGCTGCATTCACGTTAAAAAGGGCACCATCTAAGTCCGTTGAGAAGACACAATCTGAACTATGGTTTGGCAAGAAACCAAAGTTGTCGTTTCTTAAAGTTTGGGGTTGCGATGCTTATGTGAAAAAAGTTTCAACATGATAAGCTCAAACCCAAATCGGAGAAATGTGTCTTCATAGGATACCCAAAGGAGGCAGTTGGGTACACCTTCTATCACAGATCTGAAGGCAAGATATTCGTTGCTGAGAATGGATCCTTTCTAGAGAAGGAGTTTCTCTCGAAAGAAGTGAGTGGGAGGAAAGTAGAACTTGATAAGGTAACTGTATCTGCTCCCTTATTGGAAAGTGGTTCATCACAGAAATCTGTTCTTGTGACTACTACACCAATTAGTGAGGAAGCTAATGATGATGATCATGAAACTTCAGATCAAGTTACTACCGAATCTCGTAGGTAAACCAGAGTGAGATCCGCACCAGAATGGTACGGTGATCCTGTTCTGGAAGTCATGTTACTAGACCATGACAAACTTGCGAACTATGAGGAAGCGATGATGAGCCCAGATTCCGCGAAATGGTTTGAGGCCATGAAATCTGAGATGGGATCCATGTATGAGAACAAAGTATGGACTTTGGTTGACTTGCCCGATGATCGGCAAGCAATTGAGAATAAATGGATCTTCAAGAGGAAGATGGACGCTGATAGTATTATTACTATCTACAAAGCTAGAATTGTCGCAAAAGGTTTTCGACAAGTTCAAAGTGTTGACTACGATGAGAGTTTCTCACTCGTATCTATGCTTAAGTCTGTCCGAATCATGTTAGCAATTGCCGCATTTTATGAAATCTAGCAAATGGATAACAAAACTACAATCCTTAATGGATTTATTAAAGAAGAGTTGTATATGATGCAACTAGAAGGTTTTGTCAATCCTAAAGGTGCTAACAAAATATGCAAGCTCCAGCGATCCATCTATGGATTGGTGCAAGCATCTCAGAGTTGGAATACACGCTTTGATAAGTTGATCAAAACATATAGTTTTATACAGACTTGCGGTGAAGCCTGTATTTACAAGAAAGTGAGTGGGAGCACTACAACATTTCTGATAAGTATATGTGAATGACATATTGTTGATCAGAAATAATGTAGAATTATTCTGCAAAGCATAAAGGAGTGTTTGAAAGGAGTTTTTCAAAGAAAGACCTCGATGAAGCTGCTTACATATTGAGCATCAAAATCTATAGAGATAGATCAAGACGCTTGATAAGTTTTTTCAATGAGTACATACCTTGACAAGATTTTGAAGTAGTTCAAAATAGAACAGTCAAAGAAAGAGTTCTTGCCTGTGTTACAAGGTGTGAAATTGAGTAAGACTCAAAGCCCGACCACGGCAGAAGATAGAAAGAGAATGAAAGTCATTCCCTATGCCTCAGCCATAGGTTCTATAAAGTATGCCATGCTGTGTACCAGATCTATTGCATACCCTACCAGTGAGTTTGGCAAGGGAGTACAATAGTGATCTAGGAGTAGATCACTGGACAGCGGTCAAAATTATCCTTAGTGGAATAAGGATATGTTTCTGGATTATGGAGGTGACAAAAGGTTCGTCGTAAAGGGTTACGTCGATGCAAGTTTTGACACTGATCTAGATGACTCTAAGTCTCAATCTGGATACATATTGAAAGTGGGAGCAATTAGCTAGAGTAGCTCCGTGCAAAGTATTGTTGACATAGAAATTCGCAAAATACTTACGGATCTGTATGTGACAGACCCGTTGACTAAAATTATCTCACAAGCAAAACATGATCACACCTTAGTACTCTTTGGGTGTTAATCACATAGCGATGTGAACTAGATTACTGACTCTAGTAAACCCTTTGGGTGTTGGTCACATATCAATGTGAACTATGGGTGTTAATCACATGGTGATGTGAACTATTGCTGGTAAATCACATGGCGATGTGAACTAGATTATTGACTCTAGTGCAAGTGGGAGACTGAAGGAAATATGCCCTAGAGGCAATAATAAAGTTATTATTTATTTCCTTAATTCATGATAAATGTTTATTATTCATGCTAGAATTGTATTAACAGGAAACATAATACATGTGTGAATACATAGACAAACAGAGTGTCACTAGTATGCCTCTACTTGACTAGCTCATTAATCAAAGATGGTTATGTTTCCTAACCATGAACAAGGAGTTGTTATTTGATTAATGAGGTCACATCATTAGTTGAATGATCTGATTGACATGACCCATTCCATTAGCTTAGCACCCGATCGTTTAGTATGGTGCTATTGCTTTTATCCTTGACTTATACATGTTCCTATGACTATGAGATTATGCAACTCCCGTTTGCCAGAGGAACACTTTGGGTGCTACCAAACGTCACAACATAACTGGGTGATTATAAAGGAGTACTACAGGTGTCACCAAAGGTAGATGTTGGGTTGGCGTATTTCGAGATTAGGATTTGTCACTCCGATTGTCGGAGAGGTATCTCTGGGCCCTCTCGGTAATGCACATCACTTAAGCCTTGCAAGCATTGCAACTAATGAGTTAGTTGCGAGATGATGTATTATGGAACGAGTAAAGAGACTTGCCGGTAACGAGATTGAACTAGGTATTGGATACCGACGATCGAATCTCGGGCAAGTAACATACCGATGACAAAGGGAACAACGTATGTTGTTATGCGGTCTGACCGATAAAGATCTTCGTAGAATATGTAGGAGCCAATATGGGCATCCAGGTCCCGCTATTGGTTATTGACCGGAGACGTGTCTCGGTCATGTCTACATTGTTCTCGAACCGTAGGGTCCGCACGCTTAAGGTTTCGATGACAGTTATATTATGAGTTTATGAGTTTTGATGTACCGAAGGAGTTCGGAGTCCCGGATGAGATCGGGGACATGACGAGGAGTCTCGAAATGGTCGAGACGTAAAGATCGATATATTGGACGACTATATTCGGACATCGGAAAGGTTCTGAGTGATTCGGGTATTTTCGGGAGTACCGGGTAGTTACGGGAGAAGCAATGGGCCTTGATGGGCTTTAGTGGGAAGAGAAGAAAGGGCCAAGGGGCTGCTGCGCCCCCCCTTCCCTCTGGTCCGAATTGGACTAGGGAAAAGGGGGCTGGCCACCTTTCCTTCTCCTCCACTTCCTTCTCCCTTCCTCCCCTCTTGGTGGACTCCTACTAGGACTTGGAGTCCTAGTAGGACTCCACATCCTGGCCGCACCAAGCCTTGGCCGGCCTCCTCCTCCTCCATCCTTTATATACAGGGGCAGGGGGCACCCCATAGACACACAATTAATCAACGTGATCGTTCCTTAGCCGTGTGCGGTGCCCCCCTCCACCATATTCCACCTCGGTCATATTGTCGCGGTGCTTAGGCGAAGCCCTGCGTCGGTAGTACATCAAGATCGTCACCACGCCGTCGTGCTGACGGAACTCCTCCCCGACGCTTTGCTGGATCGGAGCCCGGGGATCGTCATCGAGCTGAACGTGTGCCAAGAACTCGGAGGTGCCGGAGTAACGGTGCTTGGATCGGTCGGATCGTGAAGACGTACGACTACATCAACCGCGTTGATATAACGCTTCTGCTTTCGGTCTACGAGGGTACGTAGAAAATAATCTCCCCTCTCGTTGCTATGCATCACCATGATCTTGCGTGTGCGTAGGAAATTTTTTGAAATTACTACGTTCCCCAACAAGGGGGAGTTCGATCGCCCTTCTCTCTCTCTATGTATGCCTCTAGATACTGAATCAGGTGTCTCTACCCTGGGGGTGGCTAGTCCTATTTATAGGCAAAGGCCCTGGGCCTCTTCCCAAATATTGAGCAGGAAGGGCGCCAACAATTGGCCAATTTGAAGGGGAACATCTGGTACACTTATCCTGACTAAAGTTGGTCTTCGCCTGCCAAAGGCCCTGTGGTGACGCCGTCCTGACCTCCATGGTGACCTCCTTCCCGCCGTTGGACTGGTCTTGGTCTCGTTGCACCGAAATGGGTGCCTTTGCTTGATCCTCTCGCCTGCGCTTGCCCCCTTTGCACCAAAGAGGAAAGGGAGACGCTGCGCGGGCTGGCGCCCGCCTGGCACCCTTCATCGTCATGGCTTGCGTCATGAGCTCCTCGTGAGGTACCCGCCTTGATCTCTCCGCCTCCTCGCGAGCCAGCCTAAGGAGGCCGTGCTTGAGGAAGCGTCGTGTCGTCCGCCTCGCGAGGCTTGGCCCCTCGCAAGGGTCTTGAGCCTTGTGTTGATGAAGATGGGCCACGCTGGGCCCCCATTCGAGCCACGCCGCAGGCCGCAGGCAGGCAAGTCTGGGGACCCCCGTTCCCAGAACGCCGACAGTAGCCCCCGGGCCCAAGGCGCGCATGGACTTGGCCGTGCCGAGAGGTGAAAGGGCAAGGGCGAAGCGCCGCGGGCCCTAACAGCCTGCGGCCTCGGGCGCTGCGTGGCGGTTGATTGGACGTGGGCGGCACTGTTTACCCATGCTCCCTTATTCTGCGCCGCGCTAGGTTGCCCCACAGTTGTACACAGCCGCCCCTTTTCCTGTTGCTTGACCGTCTCCTGCTCTTCCTCCCCTCGAACTCTGAACCTTGCTTCCAATCCATCTCGCATCTCCTCTCTTCCACTCGCCGCCATGGCTCCAAAGAAAGGGAAGGGGAAGAAGCCTGTGGCTCCATCTCGCCCGCCGCCGCCGGTGGCGCCTGCTGTCGGCCTCTCAATCATACTCAACCTGGAATGCCTGGGCAAGCTCAGTCCGGCTCTGGCCACCGCCTTCAACGAGTGTGGGAGGACGACGGCTTGGCCTACGTATCACTTCCCCTCCGATAGGATAATCACCGAGGTCCATTACTTCGCCGACGCCTTGTGGGCGGGTTTGGTGCCTCCCTTCTCCGATTTTTTCAACGCCATCCTCAATCATTATCAGATCCACATGATGCATCTCGGTCCTGAGTCCATTGCCCTCCTTTCAGTCTTCGCTTTTGTTTATGAGGCGATGGTAGGCATCCCTCCTTCTGTTGCCTTGTTGCGCCACTTCTTCTCCTTGCATCTTACCGACCCCACGCAATGCTCGGCATGCGTGAGCTTTGTAGCTTCGCCCGAGACCGCAGCCTCTGGTATCGACTTCAACCTCCCTCTGCCTTCAGCCGGGTTCCGCGAGCGGTGGTTGTACGTTGATGTCGGGGTGCCCAGCCCCCGGCTCGTGAAGCCGACATTGCCTGCTGTGCCCAACTCGGGCTGGGGTCAGGAGACGCTCATGAGCCCCCGGCTTGCCTTCGTCTGGCACCGCTTTATGTCCTTGAAAAAGCTTGGCGTAACGGCGCCCAAGGTGGTGAAGGAGTTCCTATTGCGCCGCATTGCCCCTCTCCAGGGCCATTCTTGTCGAATGTGGGCCTTCAGCGGCTGTGGCGACCGCATGAGGCTTCAGGAAGAAGACTTGACGCCCGAGGCGCTGAGGAAGGTGCTCTTGGTCCTGACAGGCGATCCCAACCCTGGCGGCATCTGGCAGGGTGGAGCTCTACTGTACCTATGCCAGAACAGGGATGACTTTGTGAGGCAGATGCCCCCCTTCGATGAGTGGGGGTTGCGCCCTGCTGGCTTCCGAGGGCCTCGCGAGAATCCTGTGGCGGTGATTACCCCTCTGGTTGGCCCAGGCGAATCCTCCTCGAGCGATGGTGCAAGGAGGCGGGAGACAGCGGGGGCCGAGAGGGCCGCTGATGATGTGACCGCATCTGGCGATGCTCTTGATGGGGCAGCTCATGAGGCCCGTGCTGCCGAGGCTGCGGGTGAGGCGCTGCCGCTTCCGACGCTTGAGGCCGAGGCTCCTGAGCCCCCGGCCGTGATCTCTGGCGAGGCAACTGCCCGTGCGCATCACACATGTGTCCTAGACGCAAGTGGCCCTGGTACTCCATCCTCTTCGCAGGCTGATTCCTTTGCATCTCTCCTGGGCCGTTTCCGTGTGGACTTTGAGGCCCCCCGGAGAAAAAGGGAGGCCCTGGGCGACGACTTCCCTTGCCGCTTGCTGAAGCGTCGGAAGTACTTTGCTGTCGATGAGTAAGTCTTCTCCTTTTCTGTTCTCTATCCTGCTTGCCGCATCCGCTAATCCTCGCTCTGCAGGCCTCTCCCTACTGAGCTCAATGAAGCCGCCGAGTCGACGCCTTCCTTGACTTCGTCTCCTCCGCCACCCCTTGGTGCCTCAAGCTGCACTGCCCTTGTGGTTTGGGCAAGCGACGGCGCGGACCGTCACACAGCGCGTGGTGACTCTTCTGTTCCCGCGATCTCCTTCCGCGGGCCTTCCCTCGACATAGGCAGCCTGCCGTGGGCTTCCCGTTTGGTCACGGGCTGCGACCGGCAGAGGCTCCCCTCGGGCCCTCCTCCTGAGGGCAGGCCGGACTCAGGCCAGGCTTCTGATGCGGTGCGGCCAGCCGTCGTGCGGGCGCCAGCCCCCAGCCCCCTGCCCAGGGCTGGAGCGATGGTCCAAGGTCCTCGACGCCTGCTTGGGGCGGATGATGGCGTGGCAGATGTGCTTGAGCGTGCTCGGGGGCGTCGTGCCCGTCGCCATGAGTTCCTCCAAAGGGCGAGTGGCGCCGTAGACCTGCTTGGGCAGGAGCTCGCTGAGGAAGACGCGCGCCTGGAAGCCGAGGGCCTGCGCCTGGCCGCAGAGCGGCGCGAGCTGGAGGTCGCCGCTGCCCTTGCGCGTCGTCAGCGCGACCTTGATGACGAAGGAGCGAAGGCGTCGCTGGAGGCTTCCCTGGCGGCTCGGTCTCATGCAGTTGAGGAGGCCCGAGGAGCAGACCGACGGCAAGAAGCAGCAGAAGAACGGGCTCGTGAGCTCTTGGCCCGGTATCGCTCGTTGGAGGAGCAAGCGGAGCTGCGCGAGGCAGCCCTTGCATCGATGGAGGTGGCTTCTGGCGACCCGGCTGAGCTTCGGAAGCGCGAGGAAGCGTTGGTGCTGGAGGCCGCCGAACGCGCTCGCGAGCACGAGCAGCTGGAGACGAGGGAGTGCCTAGTGACGCAGGCGGAAGATGATGTCGCCGCGCGGGAAACGCATGTCCTAGAGAAGGTTTGCCGTCAGGTGGCGGCAGCGCGCCAAGGCCTCGAGCGTGAGTTCGAGGGGAAGCTGGGGATGATCCGAGTCGAAGCTGAGGGTAGAACCGCCGCCTTGAGGGCCCAACGGGATGAGGCGATGCGACGAGCGGACGCATCCTGGGTCGCCCTTGAGGCAGCGCAGAAGGAGCTGGCCACCTCCCAGGCCGAGGTGCTCCGCCTTCACCAACGTGTGGCAGAGGTTGTGGCCGTCGAGCGTCAGAATGCCGACGAGATACGCCAGCGACAAGTCCTGGAGCACGCACGGCCCCATGCTCACCAAGCTCAGGGAGAGGGCTAACATTGCCCCGGGCAACATCTGTGAGGCTGCCGTGGGCGAGCCGCACACGATTAACTACGCCAGCAACCTGCAGTTCTTCACCACCGTGGTGACACAGCTGGAGGCACGGTCGGTCAAAGCCGATAGGTTGGTGGAGAGGAGGAGCCGCGCCCTGCTCGGGCGCGCCTTTTCCCGCGTCTTCAGCCATCTTCGAAACATGGACCCCCACTTCGACTTCGATGCCGCCATCGCCCCAGTTCCCCAAGCCGTTCGAGGTGACCTGGCTGAATGGGTGGAGAGCAACGTAGATGCTCTCGTCCGGGCCTTCACTTCAGATGATGACGACGTGATCGTGGCCGCCGACGAAGGTGGCGTGGTGGATGACCCCAACGCCATTGATGGTGGCGCAGACGACGAAGGCGAGTCCAGCGATAGCTCGGGAGGCGCCCCCGAGGATGCATTGGGGGATTTGTCAGATTGACCATGTACTATCCTCGTCTTTTTACCCTGCATAGATAGAACTCAGGCGTTTGGCCCGACGGTTGTGAGAGCATTTTGGGAGGGGAAGCCCCTCATGTATGAACTCGTATCTAATACATCTGCAGTGATTAAATCGTACGCGTGTCCAACGGTAGGCTGGTTCACCCTTGTTCCTTCTTGGCTCTAGAGCCGCCTGCTGGATGGCGCCGCGCCTCGGGTGCCTTCCAGTTGAAACCTCGGGAGGCGGGGTCATTGCTGACAGGAAACCCCACAGCCGTGGGCCGTTTACGCAGGCTCCGAGCCTTCTCCTGAGTGAGACGTCTTCACAGGCGTTCGCCCTCTTCACAGGCTCCGGGCCTTTTCTCAAACGAGGCATCTTCACAGGCGTTCGCCCTCTTCACGGGCTCAGGGCCTTTTTCTGAGCGGGACGGCTTCACAGGCATTTGCCTTCTTCACAGGCTCAGGGCCTTTTTCCGAGCGAGACGGCTTCACAGGCATTTGCCTTCTTCACAGGCTCAGGGCCTTTTTCCGAGCGAGATGTCTTCACAGGTGTTTGCCTTCTTCACAGGCTCCGGGCCTTCTCCCGAGCGGGACGGCTTCACAGGCGTTCGCCTTCTTCACAGGCTCAGGGCCTTCTCCCGAGCGGGACGGCTTCAGAGGCGGTCGCCTTCTTCACAGGCTCCGGGCCTTTCATGAGAAAACAATCTCCGCGAGCACCAAAGGTCACCTCGCGAGGGAGCCAAAGCAGCAGTCTGGGCCGTGCTCAAGCTAGGCCTAGCCCGGCTCGCGAGGGGCTCGCGAGGGGAGGCAGCTGTGGTGAGGTGGTGACCAGAACACGGGAAACGGTTCAAACAAGACCAAGCACCCCTTCCCCGAACACACGCAAAGCTCATATTCGAATTCAACTTAAATCCAGCGGGGGAAAAAGGTTACAACCAAAGGAAGAAGGCAATGAAAGCAAACAAAAAGGGCGCGTCTGGCACCTAATCTAGTCTTTGACGTCTTCTCACCAGCGCGGAGCTAAGTGCTGTCCACTGGGCGTGGGAGGGAGCCCCAGGGCCTGAGGCCGGCACCCCTGAGAATCCGAGGCGTGTACATCCCCACTCATTATTACATGAGAGTGTCACGGGGCGGCAAGGTTCACAGGCACTGGGCCTTCTTCACAGGAACCGGCCTTGCTTCATATCGCCAGACGAGGGCCCCGCCTTGCGCCACACTCTAGTGCCACCAACGACGACCAGAAACCAGGACGCCGCTGGTGGGGTAGAGCGGTCGCCAGCGGTTCCCCCGACGACCACGGGTCCTCTGCCAGGGGCAGGCCCTCAGGCGCCTCCCCAGCGGAGGGCCTACCTTCTAAGAACGCCTTCCTCCGAACGCCGCGGTGGGGATGTAGGATTCCTACCCCTTTCCTGCAGCCCTCTGCGTCCTCCTCCCGAGGGGTAGGAGGCCGCGGGAGCGGGGCAGCTGCTTGCTGCGGCGACCTACACCTCCTGTGACCCATGATTAGCGTATGCCTGCTCCTGAGGAATTAACGGTACCCGATAGTCGTTGCCTCCAGTGTGACCGATGGAGCCGTCCTGGGGTTCCCGGAAGGGCTCGGCCTCTGGCGTCTCGTCCCCCCAGCTGGGGCTGAAGAGTGAGCCCTGTTCGCCCTCGTGAGCGTGCCCTTGGTCCATCATGTGGGACACGTATTCCTCTGGCGCCGCCACCCCGAATGTCGTGCTGTAGTGCTCCATATGCCACGCGGCGTTGCTCGCCGTGCCCACCGTGGGGTGGTAGCGCGGTTTCCCGCACGCGTCGTGGGCCACGCCGAGCCCTTCTCCTTCTCGTGCCGGGGGCGGGGGTAGCGCCACCGCCAGTCCAGCGCCGATGGATTCGCTGGTGCTGGGGTAGTCCTGAGGCCCGCGGGGGCGCGCGGGGCCTCCTCGTGCGTCGCCCTGAGCTGGAGGCGGAAGCCGAGTGAAGAAGGGGTGAGCCCCCGAAGCGGCGAAGCCCAGGAGCTCGGCGACCCGCTCCAGCAGCACGTCGCGGCCGCCCTCCAGTCGCCTGCACTGCAGCAGCTCCCGTGCTACTGTGAGCGCGGCCCTCGAGTTCGCCTGTTCCCGGCGGGTGTACGGTGTCGTAGTTGCAGCATGATTGGATGCCCTCGCTGCCGACCGCGCCTGTCGCGGTGTGAGGGTCGCAGAAGCTTGCCCGCGTCGCCCGCGGTCCGCAGCGCCCTGCGGACCGCGAGCTGCCTGTGGTGCGGGGTCGCTCAGAGCGGGAGGCTCCGCGCAGATGGGCCATGCCGCCCATGGGCCTTGGTTGCCCGCCTGGTCGCCGGACATGGTGACGATGACGCAACGGGAGACGGAGCGATGGGAAGGCAGATTCCGGCGCACCCCTACCTGGCGCGCCAAATGTCGGATCACGGGTTCCGGCAGACCCTTAAGGTTCGAACTCTGGGGTGCGCGCGGAGATCGTGCCCTCTACCTCTCCGTCTCGTAAGGATCTAACTACTGCAAGAACAACACAAGAGACACCGAGTTTATACTAGTTCGGGCCACCGTTGTGGTGTAATACCCTACTCGAGTTTGTGGTGGGTGGATTGCCTCTTGGGCTGATGATGAAGAACAGTACAAGGAAGAACAGCCTCGCGAGGGTCTGTTCTTGGCTAGGGGATGAACTGCTAGGGGGAGTTCGATCGCGCTTCTCTCTCTCTCTATGTATGCCTCTAGATACTGAATCAGGTGTCTCTACCCTGGGGGTGGCTAGTCCTATTTATAGGCAAAGGCCCTGGGCCTCTTCCCAAATATTGAGCGGGAAGGGCGCCAACAATTGGCCAATTTGAAGGGGAACATCTGGTACACTTATCTTGACTAAAGTTGGTCTTCGCCTGCCAAAGGCCCTGTGGTGACGCCGTCCTGGGCTCCATGGTGACCTCCTTCCCGCCGTTGGACTGGTCTTGGTCTCGTTGCACCGTAATGGGTGCTTTTGCTTGATCCTCTCGCCTGCGCTTGCCCCCTTTGCACCAAAGAGGAAAGGGAGACGCTACGCGGGCTGGCGCCCGCCTGGCAACCTTCATCGTCATGGCTTGCGTCATGAGCACCTCGTGAGGTACCCGCCTTGATCTCTCCGCCTCCTCACGAGCCAGCCTAAGGAGGCCGTGCTTGAGGAAGCGCCGTGTCGTCCGCCTCGCGAGGCTTGGCCCCTCGCGAGGGTCTTGAGCCTTGTGTTGATGAAGATGGGCCACGCTGGGCCCCCATTCGAGCCACGCCGCAGGCCGCAGGCAGGCAAGTCTGGGGACCCCCGTTCCCAGAACGCCGACAATGTTGAAGTCTTGTGTGGGAAAACTAAATATCCCGCTGACTTTCTTGTTCTTGGTTCCCCACAAGATAGCTTATGTCCCATTATATTTGGTAGACCCTTCTTGAACACTGTTAATGCTATGATAGATTGCGAAAAGAATGTTGTTACTATTGGCTTGGATGATATGGTTCATGAGTTTAATTTCTCTAAATTTAGTAAACAACACCGTGAGGAAGAATTGCCTAGTAAGGATGAAATTATTGGTCTGACTTCTATTGTCGTACCTCCTAGTGATCCTTTAGAACACTATTTGCTAGACCATGAAAATGATATGTTCATGAATGAAAGAAGGGAAATAGATGAAGTATTCTTTAAACAGGAACCTATTCTGCAACACAATTTGCCTGTTGAAATTTTAGGGGATCCTCCTCCACCCAAGGGTGATCTCAGTGTTTGATCTTAAACCGTTGCCTGATAATCTTAAATATGCTTATCTCGATGAAGAGAAGATATATCCTGTTATTATTAGTGCTAACCTTTCAGAGCATGAAGAAGAAAGATTATTGAAAACTCTGAAGAAGCACCGTGCTGCTATTGGATATACTCTTGATGATCTTAAGGGCATTAGTCCCACTCTATGTCAACATAAAATAAATTTGGAAGCTGATGCCAAACCAGTTCGTGATCCTCAACGACGTCTGAACCCTAAAATGAAAGAAGTGGTAAGAAAAGAAATACTCAAGCTTCTGGAGGCAGGTATAATTTATCCCGTTACTGATAGCCAGTGGGTAAGTCCTGTCCATTGTGTCCCTAAGAAGGGAGGTATTACTGTTGTTCCTAATGATAAAGATGAATTGATTCCAGTAAGAATTATCACAGGTTATAGGATGGTAATTGATTTCCGCAAGTTAAATAAGGCTACTAAGAAAGATCATTACCCCTTACCTTTTATTGATCAAATGCCAGAAAGATTATGCAAACATACACATTACTGCTTTCTAGATGGTTATTCTGGTTTCTCTCAAATACCTGTGTCGGCTAAAGATCAATCAAAGACTACTTTTACATGCCCTTTTGGTAATTTTGCTTATAGATGTATGCCTTTTGGTTTATGTAATGCACCTGCTACCTTTCAAAGATGCATGATGGCTATATTCTCGGACTTTTGTGAAAAGATTTGTGAGGTTTTCATGGACGACTTTTCCGTCTATGGTTCCTCTTTTGATGATTGCTTGAATTGGGAAACTAATCTTGTCTTGAATTGGGAAAAGTGCCACTTTATGGTTAATGAAGGTATTGTCTTGGGGCATAAAGTTTCTGAAAGAGGCATTGAAGTTGATAAAGCCAAGGTTGATGTTATTGAAAAGATGTCATGTCCCAAGGACATCAGAGGTATAAGAAGTTTCCCTGGTCACGCTGGATTTTATAGGAGGTTCATTAAGGACTTCTCAAAAATTTCTCGGCCTCTAACTAATTTATTACAAAAAGATGTACCATTTGTCTTTGATGATGATTGTGTAGAAGCATTTGAAATACTTAAGAAAGCATTAGTCTCTGCACCTGTTGTTCAGCCACCTGATTGGAATTTACCCTTTGAAATTATGTGTGATGCTAGTGATTATGCTATAGGTGTTGTTCTAGGGCAAAGAGTTGATAAGAAATTAAATGTTATCCATTATGCTAGTAATACTCTAGACAATGCTCAAAGAAATTATGCTACTACTGAAAAAGAACTGTTAGCAGTTGTATTTGCTTGTGATAAGTTCAGACCGTATATTGTTGATTCTAAAGTAACTATTCACACTGATCATGCTGCTATTAAATATCTTATGGAATAGAAAGATGCTGAACATAGACTTATTAGATGGGTTCTCCTTCTGCAAGAATTTGATTTGCATATTGTTGATAGGAAAGGAGCTGAGAACCCCGTTGCAGATAACTTGTGTAGGTTAGAAAATGTTCTTGATGACCCACTACCTATTAGTGATAGCTTTCCTGATGAACAATTAAATGTTATAAGTACTTCTTGTAGTACTCCTTGGTATGCTGATTATGCTAATTATATTGTTGCTAAGTTTATACCACCTAGCTTCACATACCAACAAAAGAAAAAGTTTTTCTATGATTTAAGACATTACTTTTGGGATGGCCCACGTCTTTATAAAGAAGGAGTAGATGGTGTTATTAGACGTTGTGTACGTGAGCATGAACAGGAACAGATCCTACGCAAGTGTCACTCCGAAGCTTATGGAGGACACAATGCTGGAGACAGAACTGCACATAAGATATTGCAATCTGGTTTTTATTGGCCTACTCTCTTCAAGGATGCCCGTAAGTTTGTCTTGTCTTGTGATGAATGTCAAAGAATTGGTAATATTAGTAGACGTCAAGAAATGCCTATGAATTATTCACTTTTTATTGAACCATTTGATGTTTGGGGCTTTGATTATATGGGACCTTTCCCTGCCTCTAATGGATATACACATATTCTAGTAGTGCTGATCATAACACTTCTATTAAAATGCTTAAAGAAGTTATTTTTCCGAGGTTTGGAGTCCCTAGATATTTAATGACTGATGGTGGTTCACACTTTATTCATGGTGCTTTCCGTAAAATGCTTGCTAAGTATGATGTTAATCATAGAATTGCATCTCCTTATCACCCACAGTCTAGTGGTCAAGTAGAATTGAGCAATAGAGAGCTCAAATTAATTTTGCAAAAGACTGTTAATACGTCCAGAAAGAATTGGTCCAAGAAACTTGATGATGCATTATGGGCTTATAGAACTGCATATAAAAATCCTATGGGTATGTCTCTGTATAAAATGGTTTATGGAAAAGCATGTCACTTACCTCTCAAACTAGAACATAAGGCATATTGGGCTATTAAAGAGCTCAACTATGATTTCAAACTTGCCGGTGAGAAGAGGTTATTTGATATTAGCTCACTTGATGAATGGAGAACCCAAGCTTATGAAAATGCCAAGTTGTTTAAAGAAAAAGTTAAAATATGGTATGACAAAAGGATACAAAAGCGTGAGTTTAATGTAGGTGATTATGTATTGCTATACAACTCTCGTTTAAGATTTTTTGTAGGAAAACTTCTCTCTAAATAGGAAGGACCATATGTTATCGAGGAGGTCTATCATTCCGGTGCCATAAAAATCAACAACTTCGAGGGCACATATCCGAAGGTGGTAAACGATCAAAGAATCAAACATTATATCTCAGGTAATCCCATAAATGTTGAAACCAATATTATTGAAACCGTGACCCCGGAGGAATACATAAGGGACACCTTCCAGACTGTTCCAGACTCCGAAAAGGAATAGGTATGTGGTACGGTAAGTAAACCGACTCCAAAACAATTTTTAAGGCAATATTTCTCCGTTTTGGAATATTTAGAAAAATAGAAAAATAAGTAGCAGTACGGGAAGGACACGAGGGCCCCACGAGGGTGGTGGGCGCGCCCTACCCCTCTGGGCACGCCCCCCTACCTCGTGAGCACCTCGTGTGCCTTCCGGACTCCGTTTTCTTGCACTATACGTATTTTGGTCGGTAAAAATTCATTATATATTCTCCCGAAGGTTTTGACTCCCGTATCACGCAAATCTCCTCTGTTCTTGTTTCAAGCTGTTTTTTGTCAGGATTGTCAAGGCCAGGCATCATGTCATCCACCTCCTCCAACAATGGTGACAAAGATGCTTGGCTAATGAAGATATAGCTGAAGAGGGAAGAGCCCATGGAGATCAACAAGGATGAAGGGATTAAGAAGGCCACGGAGAATCAAGCTCCGGCAGCAGAAGACATCCTTCAACTTGACCACAATCTCCTTACCCCGGAAGCTTTCAAGATGACTGAGTTAGCCCGTATACAGAATAAGTATCTCACCCGTGAAAAATATTTTGTTGAAGGAGCATATTATCGCACTCAAGGGCATTATCCGCAAGCTGGAGGACCTCTTACGCTCTATGTGCGATTATCCATCACCACCACCTTCTTCGCCAACCAAGGAGACATAATCACATGTGTATGGGCACTCCCCTTGGCAATTGCCAAGCTTGGGGGAGGTGCCCCGGTATCGTATCACAATCACATCTCCTATCTTTATCGTTTTCTTAGTTCGACCCTATTAGTAGTATCTTGATCTAGTTTTGAGTTTGCTTTATGATCTCTCTACATAATCGAGTCCGTGAGCTATATATAATAAAGTTTAGTGTTGAGTCAAGGGCTTGATTGTTTTTCCATGATCTTGGGTGAATAAAAGGAAAGAATAAAATAATAAAAAGAAACAAAGAGATCATATTGATCTTACTGAGAGTAATGACTTCACATAGAAAGAGTATGATGATTAAAAGTTGTTGGGAGTTGGCAGACATAGCTTTGGTCATTGTTGCAATTAATAGGAAGTAATAAGGAAAGAGAGGTTTCACATATAGATATATTATCATTGACATCTTTTATGATTGGGAGCACCCATTAAAATATGACATGCTAAAGAGTTGATGCTGGGCAAGGAAGACAACGTAATGAGTTATGTTTTTCTTATATCTAAGATAAAGTATGTTGTCATGGATCCTCTAACATGTTGAGCTTGCCTTTCCCCCTCATGCTAGCCAAATTCTCAGCACCGATCAACTCCGGCAGCCCCGCTGTTGGTGTGATGGCTTCCACCTCCACCCCGCCACCACCTTAACCCTAGCCACCCACCCCACCGGTGATCAGCCCACCTGACCGTGGGTTTTCACATCTGATTGCACCACTCTCTTCGGCGCACATTGCTCTCCTTGTTGGTTGTCATCTCCATGGCGGTGCATGCCTCCATCTCATTGGGTTTGGACTTTAGCCCGGGGATGGCTTTGGCGGCTGAGATCCAGCGCACGTTCAACCGATCTGTGCATCCGACCTCTGACTCAGGGCACTTCACGATGGTGGTCTCTTTTGCCCGGCAGTCTTTTCGTCTGGATGAAGATAATGTTGGCCTCGCTCTTGAATCTGCAATTGGTGGTTATTGCTCTCATCTCAAGGTATCGTACCTCAATGATCGGGTTTTTTCTTTCACGGTTTCCTGCAAGCAAGTGGGGTTTTTCATTCTGCATCAGCGTAGTTTTGTCTGCGATCTTTTCAAGTGCTATTTTCATCTCTAGGGCCATGGTGGTCCAGATTGGGAGAAAGAAGTTCGTCTGTGGCAGGCTGAATGTCAGCAGGAATGGACCTTAGTTAGTCCAACAAAACGTAGGGTTTTACTTGGGATGTAGGCCATGAAACATATTCCTAGTAAATCCTCAATGCGTGGTAGATCTACCCCTGACCACCCAAAGAAATCATTACGTTTTGCTACGTTCATCAACTATCCTGCTCGTAAGGGGTATAGTTATCATCCCACGCCCTCTGACGTGTTGACTGTCCGTGAGGCTGGTTATCATGTTTCAGCCCAAGAAGCCTCAGGCCCCTCATCTCCGGTGATGGCCGTATCTAGCCCGCCGCCTCCGGCGATCCTTTTTGGTTCGTTTCAACTATCTCCGGAATCTCCGCTGTCTGTTGGCGGCAACCCCGGATCTCCTGCTGGTTTGAAGTTTATTGGACCGGACTTTGTGGACATTCCGGATTCTCCACCGTTGGAATGTTCTGGGCCTCCACCTCAGCCCACATCCTCATCCTCTCAGCCCATTGAAGTTTCTGATGATGAAGAGGACAGTTTGGCCCAACGTGACTCCATAGTTTTCGAGCAATTCTCTCCATCGCCGGATTTACAGAGCTTTGACGAGATGATTGAAAAAATGGCTGCCGCGTTTTGGGACTGTCAGAATTGCTTGGGTATGGGCCACCAAACAGAGACTTGTTTTAATAGGATTCGATGTAGAAATTGTTTTCGGTCTGGTCACATTAAACGGGACTGCACCGGCCAACCACCCGATTCTCCTCTCTGGGTGCCAAAAGTCCCATCCAAAGGCTTTGGAGCCCGCGCCAAGAAGGACAACTCTCTGTCCTCTTCGGTTTACCCAAACCAGACGCCTTCACCTCCCAAAAAACCCCAATCGTCCGTCTCCCACCCATCGCCGTCAAGCTCACAATCTTCGCTGGCCGTTCCTGCATCCGTCGTGCCGTCAGCTGCATCGTCGCCATCGCCAATGGCGGTCTATGCGATTGACCCGCATCGCTTTGTTCCGGCTGGATATGATATCGTCGACGGTGGTGAAGATCGGCTCCCAAGGACCTTCTACACGCCTGCCATCACGCCCCCCCCCCCCCCCGCAACCATGAGCAGTACATGGTGGCAATCGTCGAGCCAATACCAGAAGCACACTTGGTTGCTATCCGTCGACAGCAGGTTCTTCATTTTCTTACACAGACCCTGGATATTCCGATGCTTTCTGCCCAGACTTGGTTCCAAGGAGTAGGGCTTTTTGAGATGGAGGATCCTATAGTGAGGGGTTCGTTTACTCAGCACCCTCCTTTTCCTCTTGGTGTGGATGAAGATGGAGAGGAGGTTTTTGTCAGGTTTATTCCACACAACCAGGGGAGGGTTTCAGAGCTATTCATGGTCATAGAACGGGCTGGCTCATGTTTATTGGAGTGCCTCTTGATTATCGCAACACGCAGTGCTTGGCCGAGGTTGTTGGCACTTTTGGCCAGTTTCACTACTGGAATCAAACAGATCGTCGTCTGGTTAGATCCCTGGTCAGAGCTTCTTTTCCAGATAATGCATTGGTGCCGTGTTCTGTCGTTTTTCGGGACTTTGCATACTGGGGCGGTGCTGTTGTATCTTGGACGGCAGGTTGTTTCATCTTGACTGGAGAATTCACGGATGCTATGATACCTGCCGACGAAGACCCAATGCCACTTGACGGCAACCCACATCCTATGCCAGGCGTGAACCCACCGCAGCCCTTCTGGGCAATGCCACCGTACCCTGCTCTTGGTTGGAATGCCGTTCCTCCTCACCATAATCCAAACCAGGGTAACAATGCGGGTGGCTGGGGTGTGAATGTCAATGAGGCTAACAATGTCAATGATGCTGGATGGGGCCCTTGGGAGGAGCAGGTTCAGCAGCCACAGCAACAACATGAGGATGAACCTGGTCAGCAGCAGGATATTGTTCAGGAGCACATTTCCCTGGTCCTCAACCCTTCTTTGGAATCTGACAATGATATGGATTTAGAGGAGGTTCAGCAGCCTGTCCATCATGTTGTGGCGCAGCACCCAGTGGCTCCTCTTGACCCAATTCAACTGGGAATTGTTCGTGTTGTTTATGGTCCTTTGCTTCCTCCACAACTTATCTGGGAGAGGTCTTTTCGTTCACTGCTGCCTGAATTTTTCATCATAAAGGTGCCTTTTTCGCTGCCCGCACATCAACAATGGCAGTCTGAACTCACCACCTGTGTTTTGCCTGAGCATTATGATTTCTCTTTTGGATTTCTGATGAAGCATTGCAATCCTCCCGCGCCTCGCTCGTCTGTGGTTCTTGAAGAGATTTTCTCGAATCATGTGGAGCCTACCAATGATGAAGCGCCACTGAATGACGATGATTTTCAGTTCACGTCTATTCTTCCTCCAGTGCTTGGCAAGCGTGGACGTGAGGCCAGGCGAGGTCATCGGTCGCTAGTGACTGTTGCTCCAATTCCGGACTTCTCCGTCAGGCGCATGATGCGCAACGCTGCTAAGGCCTCTGGTTACAAACCAAATTCAGCCATCCCTACCAAAACTTCTGCATTGCACCGCCCGAGGGCCAAGAAGGCCAAGCCATCAGTTGAAGACCCTGACGTTCATGAAGATGCAGCGCAGGCGACACCTCCACCAACACCCATCGCTGACCTGTAGGCAGTTGGTGCTCGTCTGGGTATTTCAGCGGAACATCTGACTCTGGAGAAGCTTATGGCTCCTCCTAAGAATTCCTCTTCTGCCCCGGTGTCCGATGATGAGTAAACCTAGGCTTCAAGATTGCCGCCAGAGGGGTCTTGCCTGGCATGGTTTTCGTTTCTTTAGTGGCTATGTTTTATCTGAACTTGTTGCACTGTATGCGTTTTTGGGTTGCGCGACTGTGATCTGTGAAACTGCTAGGTTACGCCTGACATCTTTATTTTATCACTGCGAGATCTTTATGGATAGTACAACTTATCGTAATTGGCGTGTGCTCTGTTGGAATGTTCGTGGCCTGAATTCAGATGCTCGTCAGCGTGATGTGAGAGGAAAGATTGAGGATAGCCAATGCTCCATTGTTTGCCTGCAAGAAACGAAGTGTGCAGAATTTGATATTCGGAAAATTAGATCTTTTTGTCCTCGACGCTTTGATACTTTTGTGTTTGCCCCGACCGTTGGTGCTTCTGGTGGCATCCTGGTGGTGTGGAACTCGTCCATCTTCCAAGGGACCCTCGTTCAAATTCAGAGCTTTGGCATCATAGTTTCTTTTCAGTCAGTTCATAATACTGAGAAGTGGACCCTAGTGTCCGTTTATGGGCCTTGTGATGGCCCCCCTAGGGATAATTTTGTTAGTTGGCTATACCACCTTAATATCCCCACTGACGAGAATTGGTTGCTTTTGGGAGATTTCAACTTCATTCGCTCCTTTGATAATAGGAGCAAGCCAGGAGGTGATGTTAATGACATTTTCCTCTTTAATGAGATTATTGGATATTTGGGTTTGCTAGAATTGCCATTAAAGGGCAGGAGTTTTACTTGGTCCAATATGCAAGAGCAGCCATTGCTTGAACAGCTTGATTGGTTTTTTACCACCTCTGACTGGATTTCTATTTACCCCAACACTGTCGTTCTACCCCTGGCGAAAACATCGTCTGATCATGTCCCCTGCGTGGTTTCAATTGACACTAATATACCTAAATCCAGGGTCTTCAGGTTTGAGAATTACTGGGTGGACATGCCAGGGTTTTTGGACTGTGTCAAGCTTTCTTGGAACCAGCCAGTGTTTGCTGATCTATCTCCTTCTGCTGTCCTGACAACCAAGTTTAAGCGACTGCGTTCTGCCCTCAAGGCTTGGAGCAAGAACATGTCGGTCCTAAAACAACTGACAATGGATTGCTCCCGGGTAATCTTATTCTTTGAGAACCTGGAAGAATTGCGGCCTCTCACCACACCTGAATTTAATTTTCAGAAGATTGTTAAATTGCACCATGAGAATCTGCTTCGCATACACTACATTTATTGGAAACAGAGGTGTACAATCCGTTATATTAAGGTGGGAGAGGAGAATTCTAAGTTTTTTCATGCAATGGCTTCAGCACGTCTGCGAAGGAACACGATTGCAAGCCTGTCTGTTGCAGGTGCTGACCCAGTTTCTGATCATTCTCAAATGGCGGGAATCCTTTGGTCCTCTTTTAAAAGCATAATGGACCAGGCCCAAGGTATCAATATGGGCTTTGATTTGCCAGCTCTTATCCAACCTGTTGATGGACTTAGCAGTCTGTCTGAACCGTTTTCTGCTGAAGAAATCAACACTGTGCTTAAGGAGTTGCCGACTGATTGAGCTCCTGGGCTGGATGGTTTTAATGGTCTTTTTGTTAAGAAGTGTTGGCCCATCATTGAGAAGGATTTTATGGCTCTCATTCAGGGGTTTTATGATGGGAGGCTATCTTTGGAAAATATTAATGGATCCCTTATTACCTTAATTCCAAAGATGTTATCTCCCGAGGGACCTGAGGATTTTAGACCCATCTCTCTCACTAACACATGCCTCAAATTCCTCACTAAGCTTTTAGCTAATAGACTTTAGAAGGTTATTTTGCAATGCATCCATAAGAATCAATATGGGTTTCTGAAGAGCAGAGCCATCCAGGACTGTCTGGCTTGGGCCTTTGAATATATACATCATTGCAACCAATCAAAAAGGCCAATTATCATTTCTGAAATTGGATTTTGCTAAAGCTTTTGACACAGTGGAGCATGACCTCATCTTACAAGTTCTTCAGCACAAAGGTTTTGATGCCAAATGGATTTCTTGGATTAAAGAGATTCTCTCCTCAGGATCATCATCTATTTTGCTTAATGGGGTACCTGGCAAGCAGTTCAAATGTAAATGTGGGGTCAGACAGGGGGATCCATTATCCCCTCTTTTATTTGTCATAGCTGCTGATTTATTGCAATCTGTGGTCAATGACATGCTGGCTAAGGGAGACCTAACACTCCCCATCCCATCTCAGGACCCTGGTTTTCCCATCATTCAGTATGCAGATGGCACAATAATTATCCTTTCTGCAGTTGAGGAACAGTTGGTAGCTCTTAAGAACATGCTTCATATCTTACAACAGTCTACTGGCCTAAAGGTTAATTTTGCAAAATCATCAATGGTGCCACTTAATGTTGATCCCACTGAGTCACAGAGATTGTCTTCCATTCTGGGGTGTAAGCTGGAGCAGTTACCTTTCACATATCTGGGTTTGCCACTTGGTACTACAAGACCTAGGATCATCGATTTCATGCCCCTAGTGGATAGTGTTGAAAGAAGATTATCTGTTAGCTCTGCCATGCTCAACCAATGATCCAGGTTGCAATTGCTCACATCTGTGCTTACTTCCATGCCCATATACTTCCTCTGTAGCTTGCATATCCCACCTGGTATTATCAAACAGTTGGATAGGATTTTCAGGTAGTGCTTGTGGAGAGGAAATTCTGAGGTGCCTAAGCAATCCCTAGCTGCCTGGGATTTAGTTTGTAGGCTGAAGGATAAGGGAGGTCTTGGCATCTTAAACCTCAATGTCTAGAATCAAGGTCTGCTTCTCAAGCAAATGCATAAGTTCTACAACAAGCAACAGGTTCCTTGGGTACAACTGATTTGGGATAGTTATTACGATGGAGTAGTGCCCCATGCAACAGTCCTAACTGGCTCTTTCTGGTGGAAAGACATTCTCAAGCTTACTGACACATATAGGTCAATTGCTTCAGTGCAAGTTAATATGGGTGATTCTGATCTCTTTTGGCTGGATGCTTGGCATGTAGGTGGCTCTTCAAGGCCACTTAGCCTCAGATTGCCAAGGCTTTTCTCTTTTGTCTTGGATGATAAGGTTTCTGTCAGGGAGTTCTTACAAACTCAGGATTTGTTCTCCATGTTCCATCTGCCAATCTCTCAGCAGGCAGCTATAGAACTGGAAACCTTGGAAGAATGGCTATTCAACCTCCAGAGAGATCCAACATTGCCTGATGTTTGGATTTGGCCTAGTAAATCTGGATAGTTCTCTGCAAAGAGCTTCTATGACATCATGCATACACACCTCCCAACTATTCAACCTTGCAAGTGGCTTTGGTAGAGCAGATGTGCTATGAAAATCAAGGTTTTTGGCTGGCTTTTATTTTTTGACAGGCTCAACACTAAGGACATGCTGGTCCGCAGGCACTGGAGGTCCCCTACGGCCGATAATCTCTGTGTCATCTGCAATGCCTATGTTTGGGAGGACAGGGCTCATCTTTTCTTTGGTTGTAATTTCAGTGCCAGGGTTTGGAACTACCTGCAAATCGATTGGTCACATGGTTCTCCTATTCAGCAAAGTATATCACAAGCAAGGCAGAGATTTGGGCATCCTTTCCTCTTTGAAGTTATGCTCACAGCTGCTTGGAATATCTGGATTCTGAGAAATGGGAGAACTTTCAGGGGAGTTCAGGCTACTTTTGCTGCCTGGAGGGGCAGTTTTGTACATGATATTCTTCTCCTGTCACATAGGTTTAAGGATAGCTCTAAGTCTAGGCTTGTAGATTGGGTTAACTCCCTTATGTAATTGTAAGTTCTTCTTAACCTTTAGTTTAGGTTTGTAATCTTCTTTTTCTCTTTCTGTACAGTTTTGTTTTTTTGGGACTGCAATAAAGGGCTGTGGGGTTTTTACCCTACAGTAAATATTCAAAAAAATCTCAGCACCAAATAGAGATACTACTTGTGCTTCCAAATACCCTTAAACCAGTTTTGCCATCAGAGTCCACCATATCTACTTATGGATTGAGTAAGATCCTTCAAGTAAGTTGTCATCGGTGCAAAGCAATAAAAATTGCTCTAAAAATGTATGATTGATTGGTGTGGGAGAAATAAGCTTGATACGATCTTGTGATGTGGAAGTAATAAAAGCGACGGACTGCATAATAAAGGTTCATATCACAAGGGGCAATATAAAGTGACGTTCTTTCGCATTGAGATTTTATGCATGCAACCATAAAAGCGCATGGCAACCTCTGCTTCCCTCTGCGAAGGGCCTATCTTCTATTATTATCCTCTACCCTATGCAAGAGTCATGGTGATCTTCACCTTTCCTTTTTCATTTTATCCTTTGGCAAGCCCAGCATGTTGGAAAGAACATGATATATATATATATATATATATATATATATATATATATATATATATATATATATATATATCTAATTGGATGTAGGGGAGCGTGAATTATTATTGTTGAGATTACCCTTGAGGTAAAAGGTTGTGGGGCAAAACTATAAGTCCCTATCTTTCTGTGTGTCCGATTAAAACTTCCTAACCATAAGTATTGCGTGAGTGTTAGCAATTATGAAGGACTAAATGATAGTTGAGTATGTGGACTTGCCTTTTAGCTCTGACATGAACTCTTTCCGATGTTATGACAAATTGCAATTGCTTCAATGACTAAGATTATAGTTTGCTGGTGCTCAATAAGGTTTCTGATTCATACTTTTGCATTGTGAATAGATCATCACTTGAATATAAGTAATCATATGACAAAATCTATATATGTTGCTGTTATGAGAATAATCATGATGCCTTCATGTCCGTATTTTATTTTTATCGACGCCTCTTCCTCTAAACACGAGGACATATTTATTGTTATCGGCTTTTCGCTTGAGGACAAGCGAGGTCTAAGCTTGGGGGAGTTGATATGTCCATTTTGCATCATGCTTTTATATCGATATTTATTGCATTATGGGCTGTTGTTTCACATTATGTCACAATACTTATGGCTATTCTCTCTTATTTTACAAGGTTTACATAAGGACGGAGAGTGCCGGCAGTTGGAATTCTAGGCTGGAAAAGGAGCAAATATTAGAGACCAATTATGCGTAACTCCAAAAGCCCTGAAACTCCACGGAACATCTTAAAATAAATAAAGAAAAATCCTCGCCAAAGATGAAGGCCAGGGGGCCCACACCCTGCTCACGAGGGTGGGGGGGGGCGCCCCCCCTCCTAGGGCGCGCCCCCTACCTTGTGGGCCCCCTGGTGGTTCTCCGACGTCCATCTTCTCCTATATGAAGTCTTTCGATGAGAAAAAAATAAAAGGGAACCTTTCGGGACGAGACTCCGCCGCCACGAGGCGGAACCTTGGCGGATCCAATCTAGAGCTCCGGCAGAGCTGTTATGCTGGGGATACTTCCCTCCGGGAGGGGGAAATCATCACCATCGTCATCACCAACGCTCCTCTCATCGGGAGAGGGCAATCTCCATCAACATCTTCACCAGCACCATCTCATCCCCAAACCCTAGTTCATCTCTTGTACCCAATTCTTGTCTCAAAGTCCGGGATTGGTGCTAGTAGGTTGCTAGTAGTGTTGATTACTCCTTGTAGTTGATGTTAGTTGGTTTATTTGGTGGAACATTATATGTTCAGATCGTTTATGCATATTCTTACCCCTCTGATCATGAACATGAATATGCTTTGTGAGTAATTACGTTTGTTCCTGAGGACAAGGGAGAAGTCTTGCTATTAGTAGTCATGTGAATTTGGTATTCGTTCGATATTTTGATAAGATGTATGTTGTCTAGCCTCTAGTGGTGTTATGTGAACGTCGACTACATAACACTTCACCATTATTTGGGCCTAGAGGAAGGCATTGGGAAGTAATAAGTAGATGATGGGTTGCTAGAGTGACAGAAGCTTAAACCCTAGTTTATGCGTTGCTTCGTAAGGGGCTGATTTGGATCCACATGTTTCATGCTATGGTTAGGTTTACATTAATAGTTTTGTTGTAGTTGAGGATGCTTGCAATAGAGGTTAATCATAAGTGGGATGCTTGTTCAAGTAATAACAGCACCCAAGCACCGGTCCACCCACATATCAAATTATCAAAGTACCGAACTGTCGGTGTACTAAAGTAGGGGTACCTTAGTACCCCGAACTTGTGCACGGGCAGTAGTAGCATCCCGCGGCAAGGCTTGCCAGGGGAGCGACAAGAGTCTCCACGGCCCTTTCTGGGTCGGACGAAGGCCAAGCGATCGAGCCTAGAAGACCAGGCCTCGGCAAGAGGAGCTTGCCGGGCCAAGGAGGCGAGGTCCGGCAAGAGGAGCTTGCCGGGCCAAGGCGACAAGGCCCCGGCAAGAGGAGCTTGCCGGGACGACTAAGCCGAAGCACCAAGGCCCCGGCGGGAGGAGCTCGCCGGGACGGCCAAGCCAAGGCACCCCAAGAGAAGCCCGCCGCGGCGCGCCGCGCGCCCCGGCAAGGCCTGACGAGCGGCAAGCTTTCAAGTGCGGCAAGACAACCACCGCGGCAAGCCACTTGCCGCGGCAAACCACCACCTCAGGCATGCGCTCCAGCTCACCTGCCCATGCGTCACACTGGAGCTTCCCCAGAGGCACGTGGCGGGGCGCCGCGCAACCTGGGGCGCGCGGTGGCATGCGACATTGGCAGAGTCGCCCCTGTGGCAAGCGGAGGCGCCCCTAACGGTCCACCTCGGCACTGTTTGGGCGATCCAGACGGGCATTTAATGCCTTTGTCCCCCGCTGTCAGAGTTAGGTGCGATAGCACTGTGCGGCCACTGTTCGCACAGTTCCTTGCCATTTTTACCCTCACCTGCGTCGCTACCAGTGGGAAACCCCTTAGCATATAAAAGGAGGCCCATGCGCACGTAGGGGGGGGACCCCAGGACCCGGAAGGAAAAGACCCAGTAGACCCTCGTCTACGTTCAGCTCCAACTTACTGTAGCTTCTTGCGCTCCAGAGCAAGAACTCGAATCAACCAGACAAGTAGCAGTAGGGTTTTACGCATCCGTGCGGCCCGAAGCTGGGTAAAATCGTTGTGTGTGTGTGTGTGTGTCGCCTCGATCTGCTCTTTGTGCAACCTCCGCCCCCCGCCGAACCAAAAAGGGGCTCCGTCCCCATAGGTGCTCGTGGAGGCCGATTTCCCCCGACATCTTTGGCGCGCCAGGTAGGGGGTGCGTCGAGGTTGTGTGAACCAGATCTGGCGTCCGCGCGAGCCACTCTCATTGTTTGCGCCGGCATGGCGCCGAAGAAGAAAGCTCCGGAGGTGACCGGTCCGTCAGCGTCGAACCCACCGCCCATGGAGCAGACGGGTGGTGGGGAGGACGCCGGCGGAGGAACGGGCGCCGTCGAACCAGTTCTTGGTCCCGCGACGTCCGAGCTCGCCCCGCGCCCCTCTCAGGAGGCGCGAAACCAGCAGCGTCATGGTACCCATGGTACCATACGCTCGCTGGACCCAGACCGTGCTGGTGGGTCCCAAGGCGCTCAGGACCAGCATGAGATCCAGCGTGCCGGAACGAGCGTCGCGCGGCTGCCTGGACCGGGTGCTGCTCCTTCTAACATAGTTAGGAGTTCGAGCACATCCCACTCCTCGCGCCGTTCGCCGCCTCTGCCCGCCACCCCAGCGGAAGCTCTCGCGCGAGCTCAGCTACTCCTAGACTACCCTCCGACGGCGGACAAGCTCGACGACTGGAGGGCAACCATCCAAAGCCTCATCGGTTTCGCCAACGGCGACACTCCGCGGCAGCACAGCGCGTCGCAGCCGCGGCCAGTCACCCAGGCGAGAACCGATGGCGCCAAGAATGGCGGGGGTGCGACCACCGTGCACTCCCCGCCCTAGAAGCCGCGATCGCCGACTCGCCGGGCTCACCTCGACAACGACTCCACCGTGTCGTCGAACCCGCGAACTCGCCGCGACCAACGCCAAGTCCTTCACGAACGAAGGGAAGAAGACGCTCGAACCCGCATCGAGCGCAGAAGAGAGGCGCGGCGTCAATCAGACCAGCGCGTTGAGCCCTCTGGAAACATGCACGCACCGGGGGAACCAGGCGAACTGCCGTATTCGGTAGGCTGCCCCGCGTTCACCCGCGAGCTGCGGCAAGTCCAGTGGCCCAGCACGAAGAACTTCAAGCCCGACGTGCCCGAGAAGTACGACGGCAAGTCGCACCCGTCGGAGTTCCTCAGCATCTACACCATTGCGGTGCAGGCTGCCGGGGGACGGGACGACAAGATCCTTGCCAACTACTTCCCGCTGGTACTCAAGCCCAACGTCAGATCCTGGCTCATGCACTTGCCGGACGGCTCCATCTCCTCCTGGCCAGATCTATGCCATCAGTTCGTTGGCGCCTTCACGGGCGGCCACAAACCCCATGGCCAGGCAAGCGACCTTCATCTGCTTGTTCAGAAGGAGGGGGAGCCTTTGCGCAAGTTCATCCAGAGGTTCAGCCGTGTGCACTACAACATCCCAGACGTCCACCCCGCCGCGGTGATCAACGCGTTCCACCAGAGCGTGCGCAACCGCAGGATGCGGGAGGAGATGGCGATGTGCAAAATCAAGGAGGTCAGCGAGCTTTACGCCCTGGCCGACAAGTGTGCACGCGCTGAGGAGGGGAGGAAGCTCCCCGGAGAAAGTGTTGGAGAAGGAGAATCCGACAGTGAAGGTACCGCCCCGGCAAGGAGAGGCCGGCGGCGGAACGGCAAAAAGAAGAAAAACCCAGAGGTGCTGATTGTCGAGAAGTCCGGCAGCGAGGGCTCCGCCAAGAAAGCCCAGGCGGGAGGCCCCAGCAAGGAGGTTGTCGGGTGCGCCAACTGCAGGGCGGTGGCTGCTGCCGATAAGCGGGACGGTACCGACAAGAAGTACTGCAAGATCCACCGTACCAGGGGCCACGACCTCCGGAGTTGCAAGCAAGTCGAGCGACTCGTCGAGCTGCAGAAGGCCGAGTAAGCACGACGCGACAAGGAGAGAGCCCAAGCAGGCGGCGGGGGATCCGGCACGAAGCGTCCCGGCCCGGGGGAGCGCCGCGGCGAGGACAAGCAGCGGCAAGCAGACAGACCTCCCCGGGAACGCGACAAGGACGAAGACGATGACGACGACGAAGACATGGAAGACCCCAAGACCAGCGAGCAGGAGTTTCAGAAATCCACTGAGGTCTTGTGTGTGGACGGCGGTGCCTCCCTGCACGCTTCCCACCACCAGCTTAAACGGTGGGTGCGGGAGGTCATTGCAGCGGAGCCACCCATCGAGTCACGCAGACCCCTGAGATGGTCCAGCACGCCTATCATCTTCGACATTTGAGGACCACCCTGATCGCACAACCGCGGTCGGGTGCTTGCCGATGTTGGTTTCCCCAACGGTCCGCAACCTCAAGGTCACTAAGATGCTAGTTGACGGTGGGGCCGGCTTGAATCTGATCTCCTCTGCTGTTCTCCAGAGGCTCCAAGTTCCCGACAGCGAGCTCGAAGAAACCGGCACATTCCAAGGAATCAACCCGGAAAGGAGCAAGCCGAAGGGAAAGATCACGCTGTCAGTAACATTTGGCAGCGAGCTAAATTTCAGGACTGAGAGGGTCACCTTTGACGTCGCCGACTTTCCGTTGCCTTACAACGGGATCCTCGGCTGACCAGCCCTCGCCAAGTTCATGGCGGCCTCTCACTACGCGTATAACATGCTCAAGATGCCTGGCCCGATAAGCGTCATTTCTGTCCCCGGCGACAAGAAGGATGCCCTTATCTGCGCCGACCAAATATACCGGGACGCAACAGCAGCAACGGCCCGCGGCCCACTTGCCGCTGGAGCTTCCGGGGGAAAGAAGAAGTCCGGCAAGTGCTCTGGCGCCCACTCCGGCAAGCGCGTCTCTTCGAAGTGCTGCGCTGCCATCGAGGACGTGCCATCGAGCCCCGCCGGCAAGAAGACCAAGTCCGGCAAGTGCTCTGGCGCCCACTCCGGCAAGCGCGTCTCTTCGAAGTGCTGCGCTGCCATCGAGGACGTGCCATCGAGCCCCGCCGGCAAGAAGACCAAGTCCGGCAAGTGCTCTGGCGCCCACTCCGGCAAGCGCGTCTCTTCGGAGTGTTGCGCTGCCGTCGAGGACGGGCCATCAAGCCCCGCCGGCAAGAAGACCAAGCCCGGCAAGTGCTCTGGCGCCCACTCCGGCAAGCGCGCCTCTTCGGAGTGTTGCGCTGCCGTCGAGGGCGTGCCATCGAGCCCCGCCGGCAAGAAGACCAGGCCTGGCAAGTGCTCTGGCGCCCACTCCAGCAAGCGCGCCTCTTCGGAGTGCTGCGCTGCTGTCGAGGGCGTGCCATCGAGCCCCGCCGGCAAGAAGACCAAGCCCGGCAAGTGCTCTGGCGCCCACTCCGGCAAGCGCGCCTCTTCGGAGTGCTGCGCTGCCGTCGAGGGCGTGCCATCGAGCCCCGCCGGCAAGAAGGCCAAGCTCGGCGAATGCTCTGGCGCCCACTCCGGCAAGCGCGCCTCTTCGGAGCGCTGCGCTGCCGTTGAGGACGCACCATCGAGCCCCGCCGGTAAACCCAAGAAGACGACGGCTGCTCCACCAGCGACCAAGAAGGTGCCCGCCAAGGAGGACGGCACTGGTGGTACCTTCACCATCAGTGCCACTCTCGACCCCAAATAGGAAAGCACGCTCGTTGCTTTCCTGCGGGCGAATGTCGATGTGTTTGCCTGGCAACCATCTGACATCCCCGGCGTTCCCAGGGAAGTGATTGAGCACCACCTTGCCGTCTGTCCTCATGCGCGGCCCGTCAAGCAAAAAGTCAGGAAACAAGCGATGGAGCCCCAAGAGTTTATCGCAGAGGAGATCAGGAAGTTGGAAGCGGCAGGCCTCGTCAGAGGCGTGCTCCATCCGACGTGGTTGGCCAATCCTGTTGGCGTGCGCAAAGCAAACGGGAAGTGGAGGCTTTGCATCGATTTCACCAATGTCAACAGAGCTTGCCCTAAAGATCCATTTCCCTTGCCGCGCATCGACCAGATTGTTGACTCCATGGCCGGATGTGGCCTGCTTTCATTCCTCGACGCCTACTCCGGGTACCACCAGATTTTCATGACCAAAGAAGATGAAGAGAAGACCGCGTTCATCACTCCATGCGGCACGTACTGTTTTGTGCGGATGCCTTTTGGACTGAAGAACGCAGGCTCGACGTTTGCGAGGGTTGTCCACACTGCTTTCGAGCCATAGATCCACAGAAATGTGGAGGCCTACATGGACGACATTGTGGTCAAGAGCAGAGACAAGGCAACCTTGGTTCAAGACTTGGAAGAGACCTTTGCGAACTTGCGCAAGATCAGCCTCAAGCTCAACCCCGAGAAGTGCGTGTTCGGAGTCCCCTCCGGCAAGCTTCTCGGGTTCTTCGTGTCTCAGCGTGGGATCGAAGCCAACCCCGACAAGATCAAGGCCATCGAGCAGATTGAAGCACCAACGCGTGTCAAGGACGTGCGAAGACTCGCCGGCTGCGTGGCAGCTCTCAGCAGGTTTATTTCCAGGTCTGCGGAACGCGCCCTGCCGTTTTTCAAAATCTTGAAAAAGGCAGGTCCAGTAAAATGGACTCCGGAAGCGGAGGCTGCGCTGCAAGACTTGAAGAAATACCTGTCCTCCGCTCCTATACTTGTCGCGCCTAGACCGCAAGAGAAGTTGCCGCTCTACCTAGTGGCAACCAATCAAGTGGTTAGTGCTGCATTAGTAGCGGAGAGGGAAGCTGATGACGAGCCAGCAACCACGGCAAGCGTGTCCGACGACAAGCAGGGGGCTTCCCCGACAAGCTCTGGCCCCGGCAAAGGCGAATCCGCGCAAGCGCAAGGGGAAGTGCGGAAGAAGAGGATGGTGCAGCGCCCAGTTTACTTCGTCAGTTCCCTCCTGCAGGGGGCTAGGTTGAGGTACTCTGGTGTGCAGAAATTGCTCTTCGGCCTCCTCATGGCCTCGAGGAAGCTGCGCCATTACTTCCAAGCACACGAGATCACAGTGGTCACTCGCTTTCCGCTTAAGAGGATACTGCAGAATCCCGAAGCAACAGGCAGGATTGTCGAGTGGGCACTAGAACTGTCAAGCTTTAGCCTCAAGTTCGAGAGCACATCGACCATCCAGAGCAGAGCATTGGCAGAGTTCATAGCAGAGTGGACGCCGACACCGGATGAAGAAATTCCAGAGACGAGCATCCCCGGCAAGGAAGCAACCAAAGAGTGGCTGATGTACTTTGATGGTGCCTTTTCGCTGGAAGGCACCGGTGCCGGCGTGCTGCTCATCACGCCCACCGGAGAGCACCTCAAGTACGTCGTCCAGATGCACTTTCCCAAGGAGCAAGCAATCGACAATACGACAGAGTATGAAGGTTTGCTCGCCGGTCTCAGGATCGCGGCGAAACTTGGGATCAAGAAGCTCATTGTCAGGGGTGACTCGCAGCTCGTCGTCCGCCAAGTGAACAAGGATTACCAGTGCCCGTTGATGGAGGCTTACGTTGATGAAGTGAGGAAGCTAGAAGAGCGCTTTGACGGCCTGCAAATGGAATACGTTCCAAGAGCAGAGAACGACATCGCCGACGGCCTGTCAAAATGCGCCGCACTAAAGCTACCTGTGGAACCAGGGACTTTTGTGCTCAAGCTGACTCAGCCATCCGTTACACCATCGACTGGGCCAAGCAAGAAGAGAAAATCGGTCTCCGGTGACTATCTCCCGGCAGAGCTTCCCGGAGCCGCCGCCAAGAGAGTCCCCAAGATCGACGCCAAGAGTGCTGAGGAGCTGCCCGCTCCGGCAAGCCCCAGGGTTTGTCCCGACGAAGCAGGCGCTCCCGACAAGCCATGCCCCGGCAAGCTTGCCGGGGAACGTCAAGCTCCGGCTGAGCCCCAAGTCCTCGCCGTAGAAGCTGATGTTCCCGCAGCCGCCGACATGCCTTTAGTCCTCCTCGTCGAGCCACAGGCTCCGACGTGGGCACAGCAGATCGTCCGTTTCCTCCAGACAGGAGAACTTCCCGAAGAACAAGAAGAAGCGGAAAGAGTAGCCCGGCAGTCCAGTATGTACCAGTTCGTCGACGGCGCACTGTACAGAAGAGGACGCAATGGGGTGAAATTGAAGTGCATTCACCGGGAAGACGGACAGAAGCTGTTGGCGGAGATACACGGAGGCATATGTGGACACCACATTGGCGCCAGAGCACTTGCCGGCAAAGCGTTCCGGCAAGGTTTCTTCTGGCCAACAGCCCTCCAGGATGCAACTGCACAAGTAACCAAGTGTGAAGCGTGCCAGTTCCATTCCAAGAAGATACACCAGCCAGCTCAAGCTCTCCAGACGATCCCTTTGTCCTGGCCCTTCTCGGTCTGGGGGCTCGATATCCTCGGCCCCTTCCCCCGAGCCATCGGGGGCTTTGAGTACTTGTTCGTTGCCATCGACAAGTTCACAAAGTGGCCAGAAGTGGAACCGGTGAGGAAGGTGATAGCCCAGTCCGCGATCAAATTCTTCAGGTCGATTGTTTGCCGCTTCAGGGTCCCCAACAGGATCATCACCGACAACGGTACGCAGTTCACAAGCCACGCTTTCATGCAGTACACCCAAGACCTCGGCACCAAGGTCTGCTTCGCTTCTGTTGCTCATCCCCGGAGCAACGGTCAAGCGGAAAGGGCCAACGCCGAGGTACTGCGCGGGCTCAAGACCAGAAGTTTTGACAGGCTGCTCAAGCGCGGACGGAACTGGATCGAGGAGCTGCCGGCGGTTCTATGGTCGGTCAGAACGACGCCAAATCGAGCCACCGTCCAGACACCATTTGCTCTAATCTATGGAGCAGAAGCAGTTACCCCCACGGAACTCGTATACGGGTCACCTCGAGTGCTCGCTTATGATGAGCTTGAGCAAGAGCGGTCGCGTGAAGATGACGCACTGCTCCTCGAGGAGGATCGTCTCCAGGCTGCTGTGCGATCCGCTCGCTACCAGCAAGCTCTGCGTCGCTATCATAGCCACAAAGTTAAAGCCAGGAGCCTCGAGGAAGGCGACCTTGTTCTTCGGCGCGTTCAGTCGGCCAAGATACACAACAAGTTGACGCCGAAGTGGGAAGGCCCTTACCGGGTGAAACGAGTCACGAGGCCCGGCGCCGTCCGCCTCGAGACCGAAGATGGTACTCCGGTGAGCAATTCCTGGAACAATGAGCATCTTCGCAAGTTTTACCCATAAGGCGCGGTTGTCGGACCTCGTCCGGCAACCAACTCTTTGTACAAAAGTCTTGCCGCAGTTGCATGTAATCCTTTGTACAAAGCCAGGCGCAGACCCTGGCAGCAGATAATGAAGCGCTGGCGCCCCCAAGTTTTAGCATGCATGCTGAGTCGAGTCTCGTCCTTGGTTAGGGTTGGTAGTGCCTAACAGTCGCTAACCCCTAACTTAGAGGTCGAGTCCACGTCTTTTTTCCGTCCTTCCCCTTTGGCTCGCAGGAATTGCATACCCTTGCCGAGCCGCTCAAGGACGAAGAAGGAGAGAAGGGCGAGCCAGCACCCGCGCCCCGGCAAGCCAGAGTTGCCGAGGGTTGCAACCTCAGATAAGTCTTTACATCCCTTATCATGCATTCTCTCGTGAGCTGCGGAATGCGAAAACCTTGCTTCCTCCTAAAAGCTGCCGTGCTCTCTTAAGCGACAAACCCCGGAGCACGTTCCCGGGGCCCGCTTCTGATAGTAGCCGTGGCGGCAAGAGGAGGAAGCGAAGGGCCAGAACCCGCCTTCTCCCTGCCTCCCCCAAGAGCGTGAGGAGGGCCAAGGGGCGCGGGGAGACGGCAGGGTCCGTTGCCGGGCGGGGAAGTGTCTATCTTAACGATGCAAAGGGTTCACTCCTTGCCGCGGGATGTACCCGCGAGACAAATGGTCCAGCAAACACTCCCTTTTCATTAAAAACATTCCACTCAGGTACAGCTCAGAGAGAATGAAAAACATGAAAGATGGGATTACAAGATTTAAACACAATTAAGGCCCGAGGGCTTACAAGATAAAAAGAGATAAGGTGCCCGTGATCCCTTTCTTGTCTCTCTCCCCAGGAGGTAGGGCAAGGAGGCGAGAAGGGCAAAAGGGGCGCCTAGACGAGCTACGGGTGGCAGAAGACGCCAAGAGAGCATCCGGGGCTCCGCCCGGGGGCTCCGGAGGCCGGATGGAGACGGCGACGCCGGAAGCGGAGCTCGAAAAGGAGGCTGCAGGACGTCAACACGATGTCGAGGGCATCTAGCCCTCGTACTCCGAGTTGACGGCCTTGCCGCCGGCCTCTTCCGCAGCCTCGCCACTCCGGCCGCCCGAGAAGATGAAGCCCCGGCAAGAGGAGCTTGCCGGGCCGGAGAGAAGACCCCGGTGGTCGTCGCCGCGAGCAGGGGTGGTGACGGCGTCTGGGGCGAAGCTGGAAGACGAGGCAGCGGCCTTGCCGCCCGCCCTCTTCCTCTTCCGCAGCCTCCCTACGCCAGCCGCCCAAGGAGACGACCCCGGGGAGTTCACGGCGCCAGCGACGCGGACGATGGGGGTCGCCGGTGCCACGCGGAGCTGCGACCGGCACCTAGTCGAAACCATCATCCCGGCGACCGCTCCCCTCGTCGTCGCTGTCGCTCCCCTCCTCGTCACTCTCGCTCGAGGAGGAGCCTTCGCTGTCGGAGGAGCTATCCACGCAGCACCGGGCCCGGGTGCCGAGGTCCCCGAAGACCTTGACGGAGAGGAGATCACCCTCCATCAGCTTAAAATGGAGGGTGAACCCCTCCATCAAGCTGTGGATCCGGGCGAACGACTTCCACCCTCGGCCAAGACACATCACGCCGGGGGCTCGGGATTCGACGTGGACTCGCGTACCACTGATCCCGCAGCCCCTCATGCGCAGTCTCAGCGTCTCGTGTTGCTCCGCTTCCAGGACGTCCACGAAGGGAGCCGGGAGGCGGAGGCGACGGCGAGGCGCCCGGCGCAGCCTGATGATGAACTCGCAGGGGTCATCCCCGAGATGAACCGCCGGGAGAAACGGAGCCGCCGGCAGAGGCGAGGCCGGCGCGCCGCCCCGCCCGCCTCGAGCGCCTTTGCCCCGTCCACGGCCTCGTCCACGACCTCGCCCCTCCCCCTTCCCCTTACGGTTGGCTCCATCACCACGGGTGCAAGGGGAGGAGGGGCGCGCTGCCTGGCGGCAACCCTTGCCGCCACCGAAGAAGGACCAGGGTTCCCTTTCTCCATGACAGTTGGGGAGAGGGGACCAGGAATCTAAGAGAAGAAAGAAGGTAGGAGTGCGGCCCCTCATCACCCCCTTCCGCTCCTTATAAAGGGGCAGAGTGGGGGCTCGGCCGCCCCGCCCAACCAATCAAAGCAGAGGAAGGGCAGGCGACGGGGCCGACCCTCTACTTCGACCCGCGTCGCCCCGGTTTCCTGCCTCCACCACCGCAACCCCAAGCGCATGGAGGACGCGTGGCGGGCGAGCACGGCCGAGGCGACAGATGAGGCGACCTCTCCCCACCCCGTGATCGTGGGGGCGGCCGCCCTGAAAGCCGCGCCTCGACCCCGTTCGTTCACCAAGCCGCGCCTCCACGTCTCCCCCCCCACTTGAAAGTGGGGGCGGACGTTTGTGCCTTTCCAAACAAAGGAATCGTGCCCGACGTGACGCATGCCTGCGGGCCTCAAGCCCCGCGCACGCCACCCACGTCACGCACGCCTCGCCCCCCACGACGCCGCGATAAGCGCGCGCCACTTGGGGAGGGCGCGACGGGCACGGAGTTAAGGAGCAGCGCAACCCAGGCCATGCGTGCCCGTGCACTGTTAGGGCCTGGCCCAACAACGCTCGGCACCGTGTATGGCCCAGACCCGGGGGCTCCTGTCGGTGTACTAAAGTAGGGGTACCTTAGTACCCCGAACTTGTGCACGGGCAGTAGTAGCGTCCCGCGGCAAGGCTTGCCAGGGGAGCGACAAGAGTCTCCACGGCACTTTCTGGGCCGGACGAAGGCCAAGCGATCGAGCCTAGAAGACCAGGCCCCGGCAAGAGGAGCTTGTCGGTCCAAGGAGGCGAGGTCCGGCAAGAGGAGCTTGCCGGGCCAAGGCGACAAGGCCCCGGCAAGAGGAGCTTGCCGGGCCAAGGAGGCGAGGTCCGGCAAGAGGAGCTTGCCGGGCCAAGGCGACAAGGCCCCGGCAAGAGGAGCTTGCCGGGACGACTAAGCCGAAGCACCAAGGCCCCGGCGGGAGGAGCTCGCTGGGACGGCCAAGCCAAGGCACCCCAAGAGAAGCCCGCCGCGGCGCGCCGCGCGCCCCGGTAAGGCCTGACGAGCGGCAAGCTTTCAGGTGCGGCAAGACAACCACCGCGGCAAGCCACTTGCCGCGGCAAACCACCACCTCAGGCATGCGCTCTAGCTCACCTGCCCACGCGTCACACTGGAGCTTCCCCAGAGGCACGTGGCGGGGCGCCGCGCAGCCTGGGGCACGCGGTGGCATGCGACGTTGGCAGAGTCGCCCCCGTGGCAAGCGGAGGCGCCCCTAACGGTCCACCTCGGCACTGTTCGGGCGATCCAGATGGGCATTTATTGCCTTTGTCCCCCGCTGTCAGAGTTAGGTGCGATAGCACTGTGCGGCCACTGTTCGCACAGTTCCTTGCCATTTTTACCCTCACCTGCGTCGCTACCTGTGGGAAACCCCTTAGCATATAAAAGGAGGCCCATGCGCACGTAGGGGGGGGGGACCCCAGGACCCGGAAGGAAAAGACCCAGTAGACCCTCGTCTACGTTCAGCTCCAACTTACTGTAGCTTCTTGCGCTCCAGAGCAAGAACTCGAATCAACCAGACAAGCAGCAGTAGGGTTTTACGCATCCGTGCGGCCTGAAGCTGGGTAAAATCGTTGTGTGTGTGTGTCGCCTCGATCTGCTCTTTGTGCAACCTCCGCCCCCCGCCGAACCGAAAAGGGGCTCCATCCCCATAGGTGCTCGTGGAGGCCGATTTCCCCCGACACGAACGCGAATCATATGAACGTGATGAAAACTAGCTTGACGATATTCCCATGTGTCCTCGGGAGCGCTTTTCCTATTATAAGAGTTTGTTCCGGCTTGTCCTTTGCTAAAAAAAGGATTGGGCCACCTTGCTGCACTTTGTTTATTTTAGTTACTTGTTGTTCGCTACAATTTACCTTATCACAAAACTATCTGTCACCACTTATTTCAGTACTTGTAGAGAATACCTTGCTGAAAACCGCTTATCATTTCCTTCTGCTCCTCGTTGGGTTCGACACACTTACTTATCGACATGACTACGATAGATCCCCTATACTTGTGGGTCATCATTGCCTTTTCTCACAAACATCCCACTTGTCTACCAATTTGCTGAAAAAACCCATAATTAGTATCTTAAAACCAACCACATCCCTCCCTGACCTCACCAAAACAGCCCAAGGAATATATTCTAATTGAAACATAATATATCTCTAGTGACATATGTATATCAAAATTAGAGTGTTTTGTATCAAGTTTGTGAATAAGTATTATTCGAATTATGATTTGTTGCAACGCACATGAACATTGCTAGTATTTCCAACCATGCAATTTTCTCCCTAGTATTCCATAGTTTCGAGTTTTCCATCAAGATATTAGTCACTCATGGTTGATATTTACTTTCAATCATGTACACATATGCACTATGTAACTAGGCTTTCTTATTGGGTTCCAAAGCTTAACTTTCACTCCTACTTACAGTATGTAGAGTATTTAACAAAAAACTACCACTTTCAACCAGCCATAGGAAGAATCTATTATACAAAAAATAGCAAAAACATACCTAAAATTTCTTAATCCATGCCAAAAACTACTACCTACGATTAGGTTAGTTTAAACCCATTTGTGACAGGGTCGGCCCACACGTCCCCGCTGACGAGGCAGCTTAAACCAACACATTTTGTTTGACCGTTGACACGAGGGACCCACATCTGGCCTTCTATCTTGTTATTCCCCCTCAAATCATTATTTTTCCTGAACATTACTTCAAACAGTACTGATGCGTGTTCGTCGGTGGCGCCGGTGATGAGCGAGTTGGCCGCCGCTCCGCCGGACGGGCCGGACGTCGCGCTGGCCTCCGCACGGGTTGGCAGGCTGGCCTGAGCGTGACTCACGAGCGAGCAAGCCGCCGCGCTGGCCTTCGCTCGAGCCAGATGACTGGCCTTAGCGCGGTGCGCGCGAGCAAGCCGCCGCACCGTCGTGCCAATCTAGCTAGCAAACCTTGCAGACAAGCAGCTGGACGGAGCTATCTTGGCTAGCTAGCGGCCGCGAGCGCCGGACGGAGCTGGCATCCGGGCTGCCGCAAGATGGGCTCCGCACCGCCAGCGGTTTTGACCTCGCCTTCTGCCGGCGGCGGTAGCTGTGTCCCGTGGCCGAGGATGACTAGGTGGACGGGCTGGAGGTAGGAGGTCACTCGGGGATTTTTGTGCAGACTGACATGTAGGTCCCACAAGTCATAACGCCCGGTCAAATAGAAGGCGTTGACTTAATGGGCGACATGGGCCCTGTTTGGATACTCTAAGTCAGAGGTTAGATTTTAACCCTGAACTAACTCTAACCAAAGTGGTGTTTGGACGGTAGGGTTAGATTGACAACAAATGTAACCAAACAGGGCCATGGGTTGAAACGTGCCTATAACGACACTTTGTAGAGTAGTCGTTTCTTGGTAGGGCTAGTTGGTAAGAGCATGTACAATGGTTGATAAGGTAGTCTTATCTTAAGTCTACCACGTATGCAAGTGGTAGTAGTTTCTTGGCATTATTAGTGGTTTCTTGCATTATTAGGGGTTTCTTGTAAGGCTACTCATAGTGGGGAGTATCATATGCTAGTACATGCGTATGATACTAGTGTATGATACTACCTCCATAGTGCAGAGTATCATAAACTAAGATCATAGATGATCATATTTATTGCCATGCATGACACAAAGTAGCATAGCATTTAACATGATACAGTATCAACCTATGTTACTCTAACACACTCTCTCTTCTTTAATTATGTGCCACATAAGCATGTTTGCTAGTCCCTAGTGCGTGTTACCACTTATGTTACCCCCACTATGGCCAGCTGAAGGAACAATGTACTACTAGCGACAAAAGGCGATTCTAGGTTGCGTTGTACTCCAACGAGTACTACTATTGGTCGCGGGAGTGTATACCTCGTTTTATGGGTTCGATCCCGGCCGAACGCATGTCGGTCTTTTTTTTTAAATAGTAACTTTGCTGCGAGCCAATATTTTAGACGGGTAGTTTGAGTTTTAAAGTCAAACGGACGTGCGGCACCACAATCTGGGTGCACTGGATAGCCTAGCCACGTGAATGGGTTTTCCTTCCCAGCATCTCGTGGCTCACGTGCTCGCCCTAGCCGCACCTTGCTTGCAGCTTCCTCATCAGCTAGTAGCATATTTAAACTAGCCCCGAGGAGCCGGAAAATCCTGGCGGGGCATTGGGAACTGTGCAATATGGCTCTATACGTAAAGTGCTCTACTACTACTCTGTAGCTTGTGGCGTTCAATGCATGGACTTCACTCCATTATCGGCTCTACTATAAAAGAAATTCCTCTTGACGTGTTTTTTTAAATGGAGGCAAAAGCTTTGCTTCATCTCATTCATAAAGAAGGAACTACTAACAAAGTTCGACGAGATCGATTACACCTCCACAAATGGAAGCGAAAAGCCTAGTCTCGTTGTATCAAATAACTCAAATGGTCTGCCCCCGCAGTAACCGTCGCTGATAAACAGGTTGCTAGTGTGTGCGTGAGAGGAGTGGCTGAGTAGGCCAGCTACGTGAGAGGAGCGGCTGAATAGAGCACCGAGAGTACCCACTAGGCCACTACGCAGGTGTACTTTCCCTGCATTGATAGTACAGCGATGGTTCTAGAGAACAGTAGTACCCTCCACTTCCAACTGTAGCTCCTTGGCCCTGAGATTCAAGAGTTCAAAACTGGTGCACTATACTAGAAGTACAGTACATAGCACTAGTAGTACCCTCGCACTACTAGTTGAGAAAGTAGTACTTGTACTGCTACAGTACGAGTACGTACTCCTCCGTCACGTAATGTAAGATGTTTTTTGACACTAGTTGGCGTGTACAAAAAATAGAAAAAATGTACCCAAAATTTCTTAATCCACGCCAAAAACTACTAGCTAGTGCCAAAAATTTCTTACTAGTGCTAACATTTAGAGTATAATGCAATCCTATAACATCCCATAATGCTTGTACTAGTAGTAAATAATAGCCTCATCCCTTCGCTTACTACGCTCTACAGTTGGAAGGGACGAGGCCCTGCGGTTACTACGCTCTTATCTCCTCCTCGCCCGTTCTCCTCCCCCCGAAGAGAAGGCAGTTCGTTGCTGCTCCCATGGATTCGCCAGGCGGTTCTCCTCCTCGTCGGGGCTGGGAGACCTTGGACGACGATCCTCTGGGAGAAATCGCACGCCGCTCCGACGTCCTCACCGCCGCAAGACTCGGTGCTTCCTGCACCAACTATTTGAAGACGGTGCTTAAAATGGCTTGGCAAAAGGCCATGCTTGTTGGTCTTCCATGCGTCCTCGAGGAGAAGGTTTTTCTATGGGACAATCCTTCGAATAGTCCACCGCTCCCTGGCCATGGTTGCACGTTGACTCTGCTAGAGTTGCCGACGTTGAGAGCTAGTCGGATTTTGTCCAATGAGCAGGTCACTAATGGAGTTTGATCATGTAGTACTTAGTTATTCCATTTCCATCCCGTAATTTCTCTGCTACCCACCGTCTTATATATAGGTCTGGGTCGGTGCCAACGAAGATTGGCTTGCATACCTCTGGCCGGATACCACCATAATTTTGCACAACATCCACAACAGTGCGGCCGTTCCAGTAGACCCCTTCTCCACCATTGGGATCGGCCTTCCGGACGGGCTGGGCTTGAATACGTATGATGATGCCTACATGAGATTGAAGAAGATAGCAATTGCGGACCCGCCGACAAAGCGACGTTGCTACGACGATTACTATCTCATCGCGGTGTTCAACATAAGGATTGCCATCAATGCAAGAGGCGGTAACGACAGAGGCTGGCGCATGTTGGCGGCGGCAGATTTGTACCCCTACACGTTCGAAGACACCGTGCGCCATTGATACATCTTCAACGTATCTATAATTTATGAAGTATTCATGTTGTTATATTATCTATCTTGGATGTTTAATGGGCTTTATTATACAATTTTATATGATTTTTTGGACTAACCTATTAACCTAGAGCCCAGTGCCAGTTTCTGTTTTCTCCTTGTTTTAGAGTATCGCAGAAAAGGAAAACCAAACGGAGCCCAATTGACGTGCAACTTTACAGAGATCATTTTTGGACCAGAAGAAGCCCACGGAGTACCGGAAGTAGGCCAGAAGAGTCCCGGGCTGCCCACGAGGGTGGGGGGCGCGCCCACCCCCCTAGGGCACGCCCCCTTCCTCGTGGACAGCCCGTAAACCCCACTGACGTGAAATCAACGCCAACACCTATCATATATACCCGAACTTCCAGAAAGAAACCTAGACCAGGAGTTCCGCCGCCGCAAGCTTCTGTAGCCAAGAGAAATCAATCTAGGCCCTCTCCGGCACCCTGCCGGAGGGGGCCATTGTCACCAGAGGCCATGGAGGAGGATTTTGGAGGGGCCGTCATCACCATGAAGGCCAAGGACCGGAGGGGGAAGGCCATGGAGGAGGAAGCACAAGGGGGAGAACCTCTCCTCCTCTCTCGTGATGGCACTGGAGTGCCATCAAGAGGGGAATCATCGCCGCGGTGATCGTCTTCATCAACATCACCACCATCATCACCATCCTCATCTCTTTTACGTGGTGCACTCTCCCGCACCCCGCTGTAATCCCTACTTGAACATGGTGCTTTATGCCACATATTATGATCCAATGATGTCTTGCCATCCTATGATGTTTTGAGTACATATCCTTTGTCTTTGGGTTGATTAATGATCTTGATTGGTACGAGTTGTATGTTTTATTTTGGTGCTGTCCTATGGTGCCCTCTGTGTCGCGCAAGCATGAGGGACTCCCGCTGTAGGGTGTTGCAATACGTTCATGATTCGCTTATAGTGGGTTGGTGAGTGACTGAAACACAAACCCGAGTAAGTGGGGTTGTTGCGTATGGGAATAAAGAGGACTTGATGCTTTAATGCTATGGCTGGGTTTTACCTTAATGATCTTTAGTAGTTGCAGATGCTTGCTAGAGTTCCATTCATAAATGCATATGATCCAAGTAGAGAAAGTATGTTAGCTTATGCCTCTCCCTCATATGAAATTGCAATGATGACTACCGGTCTTGTTAACAATTGCCTAGGACAATTTCGCACATCGATCCACCATTATTCCACACTTGCTATTTATAATATTTAGTAATATATTCTAACTTTATGATAACAGCACCTACTTTTATATTTTAGCTCTCCAATACCATGCAAAGTTATCCTCTTCATACCCACAATGTAGTTCTATTTCTCGTTTCTAGTTGGAAGCAAACGTTCGGTGCACGTAGAGTCGTATCAGTGGCAGATAGGGCTTGAGAGAATATTGATCTTACCTTTAGATCCATGTGGGTTCGACACTCCATACTTATCACTTCCACCTTTGGAGATTGCTACGATGATTCCCTACACTTCGGGATTATTAAGCTCTTTTCTGGCGCCGTTGCCGGGGAGCAATAGCGTGGGGTTGATATTCTCGTGTGTGCTTGTTTGTTTCTTCACTAAGTAGCTTTTGTTTTTCCTTTTTGTTTCTGTTTAGTTGTGGGTGAAACATACAAAAAAATTAAAATAATGAAAATACAAAAAAATTATTACTTTCCTCTCATACCTAAAAAGTTTTTCAAAAAGACAAGTGATTGGAAAGTTATGCATTGAAGAAGTGAGGGTCGAGCTTGAGCACTTGTGTTCATGCTCACTAAAACAATGTAGAATTTTTCACGGAAGTTTCTCTGTAAATAATTATCCGCTCGTATATATCCATTGTATTATAAAAATAATGGTGCCAAGCTTTGGTTTTAGGATGATTATATTGCTTGTTTACTATGTGCCGAAGAAAAACATAAACTTTGGCTGTAGTGCATGAATTTACATTTTTTACTGGAAAGTCAAGTGGGTCTGAAACTTTTTTAACATTACTTATCTACAAATTCTTCAAATTTTCAAATTTATTTCATAATTTTAGGAGTTACATAAGTTTGCTAAACTTCCAGATTACTACAGACTGTCCTGTTTAAGACAGATTCTGTTTTTGATGCATTGCTTGCTTGTTTTGATGAAACTATCAATTTTTATCAGTGGATTAAGCCATGGAAAATTTATATTATAGTAGCTATAATCTAAAAAAAAATATGAATTGGTTTGCAACAGTACTTATAGTAGTGATTTGCTTTGTTATACTAACGGATCTCACAAAGTTTTTGTTAAGTTTTTATGGATGAAGTGTTCGAAGAACGAGGCGTTACCGATGTGAGAAGAATAAAGAGAGGCAAGAGTTCAAGCTTGCGGATTCCCAAGGCATCCCAAGTAAATATTTCAAAGGATACTCAAGCATCTAAGCTTGGGGATGCCCCGGTTAGCATCCCATCTTTCTTCTTCAACTAATATCGGTATACCTCGGTTTTTGTTTTGGTCACATGATTTGTGTCCTTTGTGTTTTTCTTTTTCTTTAAGAACCATGCTAGTATGAGATGTCCCTTCATCAATTTATAGAATACTTCATGTGCTTCACTTATATCTTTTAAGTACGATCTTATAGAATTACTCTTTGTGCTTCACTTAAATCTTTTGAATATGGTTTTATAGAATGCTTCGTGTGCTTCACTTATATATTTTGAGCTTGGATATTGGTTAGTCTATGTTAATTGTAGAATGATCCATGAACTTCACTTATATATTTTGGAGTATGAATAATACTATCATTTAAAGTGGTTTGGAAGAGTGTCAACTTTAGGAATTAGTGATCCCACTATTTTGGAGGGTGTTGAATCTTAGTGTGATATTTATGAAAGTGGATTTGGAAGAGTGTCAACTTTAGCTAGCAATGATTCCACTATTTCAGAAGAGGTTCCAATTGAGTATGAGAACAGAGTTGCTATCCATGATGCTACTGAAAATTATTATGAGGGAGGAATACATGCTTGTAGGAGTAGCAATAATATCAAGTTTCCTCTCTAAGTGCTTAAAATTTTGAAGTTATACTTGTTTTGCCTTCCTATGCTAGTTGATTGTTGTTCTTATAAATGGTGTGCTCACAAAATCCCTAGGCATAGTAAGTGGTTATATTTAAATATGCTAGTCATATTCTTCATGATGCTCTCTTTATGTTTCAATACTTTTCTTTTATGTGAGCATCATTGAAATCATCATGCCTAGCTAAAAGGCACTAAAGAAAAGCGCTTGTTGGGAGACAACCCAATATTTACCCTTACTGTTTTTGTGTGTTTACATGTTAAGCTACTGTAGTATTCATGTTTTATATCTTTTGTTTCAATAAAGTGCCAAGTAAGACCTGTGGGAAGACTTGGGTGAAAGTTAATGTGATCTTGCTGTAAAAAACAGAAACTTTGCGCTCACGAGATTAGCTGTCATTTTTTACAGAAGAGTGCTTTTGAGTTGATCCTTTTTGCAGAAGATTAATAGACAAATTACTCACATCCACCAACTTATTTCATAATTTTTGGAGTAGCAGAAGTATGGTTTATGTTCAGATCATTACAGACTGTTCTGTTTCTGACAGATTCTGTTTTCATTGCATAGTTTGCTTGTTTTCTAATTTCCATGACTTATATTTCTCAATATAAATTGTAGAAATGATATGGTATAGTAGACATTGTGTGGGAGAAATTATGAACCTTGTCTTAGACAGTACTAAAGTGGATGGTTTATTCTTTATCATACTAACCTATCCTACAAAGTTTTGTTAAGTTTTGTGTGATTGAAGTTTTCAAGCTTTGGGTGAGATATCTATATGAGGAGAATAAGGAGTGGAAAGACCCTAAGATTGGGGATTCCCAAGGAACCCCAAGGTAATATTCAAGGAAGACTCAAGTACCTAACCTTGGGGATGCCCCAGAAGGCATCCCCTCTTTCGTCTTCAAAACTATCGGTATACCTTACTCGGAGCTATATTTTTATTCGTCACATGATATGTGTTTTGCTTGGAGCGTGTTTTAAATTTTACTTGCTGTTTGAATAAAATCATTGGATCTGAAATATTGAATGAAAAATAATCCTCCCATGGCTAGTTAATTATTTCACTATTCAGTGTTCTTCACTCATATCTTTTGGAGTAGTTTGTCATTTACTCATGTGCTTCACGTATATCCTATGAGTAAATGGTTGAATAAATTGAATGTCATAAATCTGAATCTATATATGTTTCATATGCTTATAATATGGGGAGTAATGACTGCACACATAATAAGTATAGGTAGTAAGCTTGTTGAAAGTTAGCAAACGTAGAATTGGTCACTTGAACAGTTCATGAAAGAATATTGAAGGGAGAGGGATTTCACATATAAATATACTATCTTGGACATATTTTGTAATTGTGAGTACTCATTAAAATATGACATGCTAAAAGGTTGATGTTGTACAAGGAAGACAACGTAATGGGTTATGTTTTCTTATATCTGAAATAAAGTATATTGTCATGGATCACCCAACACGTTGAGCTTGCCTTTCCCCCTCATGCTAGCCAAATTCTTTGCAACAAGTAGAGATACTACTTGTGCTTCCAAATATCCTTAAACCAAGTTTTGCCATGAGAGTCCACCATACCTACCTATGGATTGAGTAAGATCCTTCAAGTAAGTTTTCATCGGTGCAAGCAATAAAAATTGCCCTCTAAATATGTATGATTGACTAGTGTGGAGGAAATTAGCTTTATACGATCTTGTGATGTGGAAGAAATAAAAGCGACATACTGCATAATAAAGGTCCATATCACAAGTGGCAATATAAAGTGACGTTCTTTCTCATTAAGATTTTGTGCATCCAACCCTGAAAGCGCATGGCAACCTCTGCTTCCCTCTGCGAAGGGCCTATCTTTTACTTTTATCTCTTAACCTTATGCAAGACTCATGGTGATTTTCACCTTTCCTTTTTACATTTTATCTTTTGGCAAGCACCTTGTGTTGGAAAGATTCTGATATATATATATATATATATATATATATATATATATATATATATATATATATATCCAATTGGATGTAAAGCATCATGAACTATTATTGTTGACATTACCCTTGAGGTAAAAGGTTGGGAGGCGAATCTATAAGCCCCTATCTTTCTCTGTGTCTGATTAAAACTTTGAACCCATAAATATCGCGTGAGTGTTAGCAACTGTCAAAGACTAAATGATAGTTGAGTATGTGGAGTTTGCTAAATCAAAGATCTGACATAGACTCTTCCTGAAAATAAGATGAATTGTAATTGTTTGACGACTGATAACACGATTTGTTAGTTTCCAGGAAAGTTTATGATCTATACCTTAACACGTGAATTGCTTGTTACTTGATCATGAAAAGTTTTATGAGAAGAGCTATTGTTATGACATATAATGATGCTAGAAAAAGTGACTGGAACTACCATTGATCAAACTTGTGCACTTGCTAGCATTCACACTTCATAAATTATTTCTTTTATCATTTACATACTCGAGGATGAGCAGGAATTAAGCTTGGGGATGCTGATACGTCTTCAACGTATCTATAATTTATGAAGTATTCATGCTGTTATATTATCTATCTTGGATGTTTAATGGGATTTATTATACACTTTTATATGATTTTTGGGACTAACCTATTAAGCTAGAGCCCAGTGCCAGTTTCTGTTTCCTCCTTGTTTTAGAGTATCGCGGAAAAGGAAAACCAAACGGAGTCCGATTGACGTGCAACTTTACGGAGATCATTTTTGGACCAGAAGAAGCCCATGGAGTACCGGAAGTAGGCCAGAAGAGTCCCGGGATGCCCACGAGGGTGGGGTGCGCGCCCACCCCCAGGGTGCGCCCCCTGCCTCGTGGACAGCCCAGAAACCCCCCTGACATGAAATCAACGCCAACACCTCTCATACATACCCAAACCTCTAGAAAGAAACCTAGACCGGGAGTTCCGCCGCCGCAAGCCTCTCTAGCCACGAGAAATCAATCTATGCCCTCTCCGGCACCCTGCCGGAGGGGGCCATCGTCACCGGAGGCCATGGAGGAGGATCCCGGAGGGGCCATCATCACCATGAAGGCCAAGGACCGGAGGGGGAAGGCCATGGAGTAGGAAGCACAAGGGGGAGAACCTCCCCTCCTCTCTCTTGATGGCACCGGAGTGCCATCGAGAGGGGAATCATCGCCGCGGTGATCGTCTTCATCAACATCACCACCATCATCACCATCCTCATCTCTTTTACGCGGTCCACTCTCCCGCACCCCGCTGTAATCCCTACTTGAACATGGTGCTTTATGCCACATATTATGATCCAATGATGTCTTGCCATCCTATGATGTTTTGAGTACATATCCTTTGTCTTTGGGTTGATTGATGATCTAGATTGGTATGAGTTGTATGTTTTATTTTGGTGTTGTCCTATGGTTCCCTCCATGTCGCGCAAGCGTGAGGGACTCCCGCTATAGGGTGTTGCAATACGTTCATTATTCGCTTATAGTGGGTTGGTGAGTGACTGAAACACAAACCCGAGTAAGTGGGGTTGTTTCGTATGGGAATAAAGAGGACTTGGTGCTTTAATGCTATGGTTGGGTTTTACCTAAATGATCTTTAGTAGTTGCGGATGCTTGCTAGAGTTCCAATCATAAGTGCATATGATCCAAGTAGAGAAAGTATGTTAGCTTATGCCTCTCCCTCATATGAAATTGCAATGATGATTACCGGTCTTGCTAACAATTGCCTAGGACAATTCTGCACACCGATCCACCATTATTCCGCACTTGCTATCTATAATATTTAGTAATATATTCTAACTTTATGATAATAGTACCTACTTTTATATTTTAGCTCTCCTATACCATGCAAAGTTATCCTCTTCATACCCACAACGTAGTTTTATTTCTCGTTTCTAGTTGGAAGCAAACGTTCGGTGCACGTAGAGTCGTATCAGTGGCAGATAGGGCTTGAGAGAATATTGATCTTACCTTTAGCTCCTTGTGGGTTCAACACTCCATACTTATCACTTCCACCTTTGGAAATTGCTACGATGATTCCCTGCACTTGGGGATTATCATCCATCTTGGCCGCATCTTCGCGGTGACAAGCCAGGGTTCTTGTTTCATCTGGTGCCATCCTAGGGTACGGGAGATTACAAATGGAATGCACAAACCATCATTTGCATCCCTAATGGTACTCCATTATTTTGCAGGGACCAGACATCCCGTGATCAAAGTAAGATCGCCGATCCTGGATGTGCATTTGCATCCGCGGTTTGGTCTAACCTGGAACCTTGTAGCTGACTTTGGCATATTGGGATCAACTATCTTAGCAGTCGTTACCCATGGTACCACTGATGTGCAACATGGTCACACAATCTATCACGATCAGACCGTCACCATCTACCCAGGTATTCCATTTTTTAACCCTCTCGCCTTCTCTTTCATTTTTGTACTAGTACTCTACGTACGTACTAGTAGGAATACTTTTTACCTTGCAGGACGCGTATAGCTAGCTAGGCCCTTGAAGTCCTGAACCCACTAGCTGCCACCATTTTTGTTTTTCCATGTCTTGCCATCTCATCCATGTTGCCAACAGTGGCTATATATAACAAGCCGATTATTTTACTTCCTCTATACCGGAGTGGTACTACTTGTTGCACAGTATTACTGACCGCCATATTTGAGCACAACATTATTATGAATGGACCTTGACTATGTACGTCACCATGTGTCCAGATCTGAGATGCCGCGTGTACCAGATGAACGGCGCCGAGTTCGACCCCCGTGATGCTACGTGGGTGCCGAAGAACACTCTTGGAGAGTAATCGCTTTTCATTGGGGACAGCTACCCCATTGTGAAGCGGATGCCACCTTCCGTGCACAACACGGAATGCCTACCATTCATGAAGCATGGTTGTGTCTTCAGTGCACACCGCCAGACGAACGGCATGCTGGGACACGCTATCCCTGATTTATGCCGCTTCAGCTTGGATGAGTCTCCATCATGTGGAACCGGACTAGAAAGCTGTGACAATGATTCCCGTTGCCCACCGCTATGGATCGTGCCATCCATGAAGAACACCTGGGACTGGAACCTGGAGGAGGACATGTAGCCCATCTATAACGTGTAAGTGGAGTATGGTAAATTGTGAACGGTAGCGCTATGAATATATGTAGACTAGTCGTGCAAAAATTTATCACATGAATTGGAGATGAACTTGTGTGGCATACTGACATTTTTCCTTTAGAATTTATTACTAGTAAACGTGTTCTGTGTACGTGCAACTTGTGTGGTTGTTGCACGGGCTCTAACATGCTCTTTGAGAAAAAAAGGTGGCACAGCTTTGGATATACATGACGTGGCAGCATCATATAGTAGCATCATTCACTATAGTTGTAATACGCTCCTACTAGGACGACAACTCCTATAAAACCTTGCGCTTGGCTCTTTGCCTCTTCGGGAGGTTCAACAGTTCATACTCGTGTGAACCTTGCACTTGGCTCTTCGCCTCTTCGGAAGGTCCAACAATGATGATACTACAGTACACATTATGCTTCTGGCAACCTAACACCGATTGAACTGCTGCACGTCCACCGCGAGGGCGAGGTCGAGGGTGAGGGAGAGGGAGAGGGCGCTATAGTCAAAACCCTCTCCTCATCCTGCGAACCACCGCGCGCGTGGGCGAGGGAGAGGCGTAGTAAGCAAGCTTCTCCTCGTTCGGCGAGTTGACGGGACACATCAAAGCAGTACTAGTACTAGTCCATATTGCATCCTTTCCGGTTAATATGGCTTAATTTGAAACGAGAAAAATACACTGGCGGTCAACGTATGTGACAATACGCTCTTTACGATCACTATATATAGTTTTGCGGTGATTATACGATCACTAGCTCATCGTAGAGCACCATATTGCACCCTACTGACCGGCCACATAGTCGACGTGGCACTTTGTTGACTCGTTAAATTGTCACCTGGTTTTTGGGTCCCACCTGTCAGTTGGCAGAGCAAAGAAATCAGCTAAAAACAAAGAGTGTAGTACATCTACACTTCCAATGCATTTAGCCTTTAACCTAAATCGATATTGATTGACTAATGCATCAACTTGTGCTCTAGGTATAGGCTACATGTCTACCCTTAATTACAGCATGCAACGACCTTCATTTAATCTTCTTCTCTCAATGGTCGCATGCACACATAAGTCTGCTACTTTTGGGCGTTAATTATGCCCTAGTCAATGTGTAAATCTCTAAATGTACAGTCTTTCACAGACGTAGGGAGTAGGTTGAGCACTTGAGCATGTGGCGTGTGTGTTGCGTCGTGTGGTCTGTGCCGCATGGGTGCGTGAGTGTTGCGTGCGTCCATGTGTACGTGTGAGTGTTGCATGTTGCATGCATGGGGCTTACTCCCTCCCATTGATATGTTCATATTTCAAGCTTCCTCTGTTCCCTCCATATGGTGATACTCCCTCTGTTCCCAAATACGGAGTAAAATCCTCCCTATGTTCCCAAATACGGAGTACTTGTCTTTCTAGAGATTTCAACAAGTGACTATGTACAAAGCAAAATGAGTGAAGTGAGCGTAGAGGCGTAGGGATAATGTAGAAAGGAAGTATTCGCGATCCATTATGCCCCATCTCGGTCAGAGAGAACTATTCAACTAGTCTTCATAGTGAAGTAACAATACACGCTGCAGCAGATGGGACACTTAATTAATAAGCTGAACCAGTGTGTTGGTGTTACTAAATTAGCCTTACCCAGTACTGCCATCATGTTTGCCAGTAGAGCACGCTTCTGTCCTCCATTAACTGACATATGGGCCCTCTTGTGGTAGACCCACATGTCATCGCTTTAACTATTTACACTCCGAAGGACGGTATATCCTGGTGGTAGTAGTAGTAGTAGAATTGAGATTTAATGCACTTTCTTCCTCTTGTTCCACTCTTTTTCCTCCTCTCTTCCCCATCGCCGGCCGCACACCATTTCCCCCTGCTCACTGCTCGCCCGCCCGCGCTATCTTCCTTGGTAGCTCGCGCGTACCATATCCCCCCGCTCACTGCTCGGCCACGCAAAGAGAAGATTCTTCGCTCGCCCGCCCGAATCCACTTCCCCGCTGGCTCGCAGGCACCAAAAACCCTAATGGCAGAACCGACTGATGCGCAGAGCCGTGATTGGAATTCCCTCCCCGATGTTCTCTTGGAGCAGATCTGTAATTGTATGGACCTACTCAGCACCGTCCATCTGGCTGCATGCTCGGTGTCTTTGTACCTTCTACTCATCTGCAACCGGCCGGCTCTTTTCAAGACACCCTGCTTGCTAATGCCCGATCCTCGCAGGTGGCCCAGACACCGACTTGACGATCCTACGGAGGTTGCCGTGGTGCCCCTCGACATGCTACCACTACCCGTCCACCTGTCCTTCATGCGCGGCCACTACTGGGCGGGCATGAAGGCTAACTGGATCGTCCTCATCCACCAATCCGGTAGTCCGTGGCGTCTCGTGGATATCTACACCCAGCGAGAGATCACCCTTCCATCTTTGGATACCGCCACCATCGAGCCTCGCGGCCCGCCGGACACTCCTGCCTACTACGCACGAGATGCGTCGAGCTTTTGGCTCGACCTCTGTTTGCTGAAGGTTGTAATCTGCAAAGTGCCCACACCATCAGAGGACTATACGGATTACAAGCTCATTGCCGTGTTCAACATGGGATTAGTCTATCTGGAATCCGGTCGCCATACATGGTTATGGCTCATCGTCGATCCTCTTTAACCAACACTTCTGTCTGATGCTATAGTGCATGATGGCATTGTTTATGCAGTCGACGCACAGATTGGCTGCCTATACTGGTGGAATCTATCGTCGTGTAATTGTTCTATCTCATCTCATCTTTACCTTAAGAATACGACTTCCTGTTCATTGTTACAAATTTAGAATATATAGTATGTCTATAACCACATCATTGCTATATGTTCCTCTCATTTCCTGGATTTTTATGACCACACATGTTATTATTAGAGTTGATGTGAGAACAATTGGTATCTAATGATTGTTAGAATAGATATTATGAGTATAACGTCATGATTTCTATATGTTACTCTCATTTACAGGATTTTTATAACAACACATGTTATTGCTTAGAGTTGATATGATAAATGTAGTAAGTGCTATGGTAGAATATGAGTAGGCCCTGTCATATTTGTTTTCCTCTCATTGTTACATGATGTTTGAACCATGATATATTGCTAGAATATGAAAGCCATTAGCTTATTTTTTTAACTTGGGGTATGATTATGACCATGTGTCGTGGAATTGTCACGGCAGATGTCCTCTTGCAAGGACTTAGTCGTGGAGCCATCACAACAAGGAAGCTTAAAGGGGTTAATGGGACAAGGGACACGACAGAGGTTTATACTAGTTCGGCCCCTTACGATGAAGGTAAAGCCTACGTCTAGTTGGGTTGGTATTGCTAGGGTTTTGATGACCAGGGAGCGAGATCCGCTATGCCCGGCTCTCGATGAGATGTTTCTTGCCCTAAGCCGCCAGCAGGTCGCCCCCTTATATACACGGGTTGACGCCCTGCGGCCTACAGAGTCCCAGCCGGCTCATAAACAGTGTACGGCTCGGGGACTAGTTAACTCTACCTTATGATACAAGTCATGCCATTGCGGCGGTTTATCACTATGGACCTTAAGTCGCCTGTGGGCTTTAGCCCCTTTATTGAACCGCCATCTTCATGATTGATCTTGGGCTTTGTATGATGATCCTCTTTGCGTAACCCGGCCCCTCCAGGGCGGCTTACACAATTTGTTATATCCCCGACATTAGGCCCCAGATTGATTTGAATTGGTTCATATCAATCTTAAAATACCTTAAGAAAAAACCTTCTGTCTTCTGTCCGTGCGGAAGCTATAACCCGCCGTGACGTCACCTTCTGGATCCGTGGTAACCCACCGTGACGTCATCTTCCATTAAATTCATATTTTACTCCGTCATATACTCAACAGATCTTTGCCTTTACTGACCATTCTGAAAACCGAGGCGTCGGAGTTGCTGGATAATGATGTTCGGTCTCCTCGTTTCTCGCGCCATCTCAGTTAGCCTTTCCTTATAAATAGGCACGACCTAGGTATTTTCCATTCTCCCCCTTCGGTTGCCTTCCTCCTCTCACTGTTTCGCTGCCGCTCGAGCTCCGCCGCCGCCGCCGCAGATCTCCTCATCTTCTCCAACTCAGGCCGCTGCATCGACCTGATTTGACCATAGAAACGCGACGAACCTCCGCAGCAGCTCTGCATCTGTAAGTCCCTTTCCTTCCCTACCATAGATCTGCATTACGGCTTCTCGAGTTCGTCGGTGTTCGTCGCCGCCCGTTACAAACCCTTGATACATTTCACCTCCGATGCCCTTTTCTGATCGTCAGATAGTGTAGAACTGCTGCGGTGGCTGCTTCACACCCATTTTAAATGCAAATAGATCCCCTTTCCTTTGTTCAGAGGCTTCCTTCGAGCGTATGAACTTATCTGCACTAGTTTTAGGTCTAGAAATTTTCTTTTCAGAATGACCATTTGATCCAAAATAATAACTGCAACTTGTGAAACTTGTTTGTTCCATACTTAGCCAAAAAACTGCATCTGTTAGATCTGTTTAACCACGGTAGTCCGTGTAGCTAGTTTAAGAAGACAACACTGATTGTCAGCCTTGCTTGCTTCCGACGACTTAAGATAACTTAATTGCTTCTGATACCCGCAGCGGCTTAAATATCCCTGCACAATTAGCCATACGTCATTAGGCCCCTTCTTAAGCCGCCATCTTGAATAGACTTAAAAATATTTTCTTCCGGGTTAAATTTGAACCGGAAATTCTTATTTTGTCATAGGTTTCCACTTGCATAATGGCACCCAAGGCTCCCAAAGCTCTTGTGACCTGTAACTGGGTCAAGTCCACTGTTACGGAAAGCACATTGTCTGAGTTCGTGAAGACTGGCCATCTGCCCAAGAAGGAGGTCATGTCTTATCGTGCTCCTAACCCATCAGAGGAGAAACCTCAACCCAAGGAGGGGGAAGTGATCATTTTTACTGATCATATGAGCCGGGGATTTGCTCCACCCGGTTCAAAATTCTTCAGGGATGTTTTGCAATTTTTTGACCTCAGACCTCAAGACATCGGGCCCAACTCCGTGTCAAATATTTGCAACTTCCAAGTCTTCTGCGAGGTATACCTTGGAGAAGAGCCCAACTTACTTTTGTTCAGAGAGTTGTTTTACTTAAACCGGCAGAATGAACGTGCCAACGGGACCAGTCTGGAACTTGGTGGCATCTCAATTCAGCGGCGGAGAGACTGCCTTTTCCCATATGCTGAACTGCCAAGCCACCCAAAGGATTGGAACCGGACATGGTTCTATTGCCAGGACACTTCTCCAGCTGATGAGAACCAGCTGCCCGGCTTTCGCGCTCTGCGCCTTGAATCCAACCACCCGCTGCCAGATAAGTTATCTACTGTTGAACGTCTTCCACTCGCTCCCACCATCAGGAAAATCAAAGCTCTCTTGGGGGAATGGCTTACATGCTATTGATTTAGTCCGAGTCTGGATCTCCTGGCGGGTGATTCTGTTAAGCCGCTGCCCCGGCTTAATGTGTACTCAGGCGAAAAGGATGACCCGCTGCGTCATAGTCCTGACGACTTACCAGATGATATGGTGGAAGTTATGACCCAGTCTTTGTTGAAAGAGGGCTCAGTGGTCAGTAATGCCTTTGGTTTACTTCCTTTCTGCAAGAAGAACCCGGCTCCTGCAGTAAGTCATCCATCTCAACAATTATACCCTTATTGTGTTATACCTTACTTTTACTCATAGCCATTTATCATTATTCACAGGCAAATGACAATTTCTGGAAGGTCCAATATGACCATGAGGCTACCAAACAAGCCAGAGCGGCCAAGAGAGCCCAAAGAAAAGCCGCCAAAACAGGGACCCAGAGGAAGAAGAAACCAAGTACTTCTGATTTGTTCAAGCTGGATGACACTGATGACGATGAAGAAGAGGTAATCCTTAACTCCCCTGCCTCTTTTACCATTACCTTACTAACCTTTAATGCCTTTCAGGAGGACACAGGAAACAGCCAAGCCGTTGAGGAAGAGGTAACTATAATTTCCTCGACTCCGAGCCCTTGCCGCAGCAGAAAGTCCGAAGAGTGACCCGGAAAGTAAGATTTTCACATCCTTTAGCTTACCAAGATCCTCAATTTCTTTCGAAGCGGCACATTTATGAGAGCCGGAGGCAGACCCGGACCAACAAAGACGCGGAACTCTCCTCTGACTTACCTGACATAACAAGGAAGCGCCGTGCGAGGTTATATCCGATTTACACTCTTCTTTACCGTTGGCGGGTTTCATTCGTCAACCCCTCAATTCATCTGACTCAAACTATCAGGATACTTCACCTACCTCTGGAGAATCCATGCAATCCGACATGCGGGCTTTCAAAACTGCTCCAGGGTAATGTCAACTTATTTATCTTTATGCTTACCTTACTCACGTTTTTACACTAACCTTTCTAATTTAATCATAGCATACAAGTGAAGCCCAACAAGGGGACAAAGAAAAATAAACCGGCCAAAGATCCTGTCGTGACTGAACCAGAGCTTGGCACAGCTGCTCCTGACACCTCCACACATGAGCCGCCGGCTGAACCAGCTTATGATGTTCCAGCACCAAGTTCTGACCAGCCCGCTGAACATACTCTTAACAGATCTGATAACCCGGAGAATCCTAGCCCGGCCAAGACAGTTGATCCGGAAGTTGAGATTCTTAAGACTTAGTTTGTTGAACCGGAACAGCCCACTGTTCTTGCCAAGTGCTCTGCCAAGGAGGAACTTTTGGAGCGCCGAAAGGCCAAGCTAGATGTTACTAATTACACTCATCTAAGCATTGGAGAGATTGTATCTGGCTACATAAGCCAAGTGCACAACAGTCGTGACCTGGAGATTGACATGGTGAAACAAATCCATCAAAAATTTGAGGTATAATTTATGTTACTTTTCCTTATCCATACTTACTGTTCCAGCCCCCAAGTCTATTGCTTATAAGAAAATATGTTGTAGACTTAGAATCTGCTTAGCACTGCTTGTCAAACGCCCGGCTTATCTCAAAGACTGGCTTTAGAAAAAAGATATTTAAACCGGTGTAGCATAATACTTTGAATTTGCAATATGCATTAGCCCCCAAGTGCCAAGTATCTTTGCTTGCAAAGTGCTTGGGACTTAATTTCCATGAATCGTCGTAGTGACTCAGAGTTCTTCAGCATACATTAGCCCCCAAGTGTCAAGTATCTTTGCTTGCAAAGTGCTTGGGAGTTAATGTTATCTTCTAATAACCCTGACTATAACCCGGCGTTTGATGCAGGCCACCATAAGTCAATTTGAGTCGGAGATTGCTGACCTAAAGGATCGCCTGAAAGCTCGAGAGATTGAAATCTAGAAGGCCAACTCCAAGTTTGAGTTCAGTGTATCTGAACAAGAGAAATTGAAGAAAGCCTTTGAGGCTGATAAAAAAGTATGGGCTGATGAAAGGGTCTCCCTGGTGACCCGGGCAGAGGAAGCATAGGCGTCGCTTGCAGAAGCAACTGCCGAGCTATCCGGCTTGAAGCACCACATATCTCAGATGGTCTGAGCAATCTTTGGTAAGCTACTTCTGCAAACATTCAAATATTGCAAATCTTTTTCCAACGAGTATCTTAATTGTCACCTTCGGCTCACCTGATGTTTGTTAACGCAGGCCCCAGGATCGCAAACCTTAACCAGAGCATGTTGATCAAGCTAAAGGCGGTTTATACTCTGGTGGAACAACTTTACACCGGGTCACAACATGCTTTGGCCGTTGTGGCTTTGTCAAATGATGTTCCCCATCTCCTGGCTGACATGCTAAAACGGCTCGCTGTGCTACCTCAGCGGGTCCAAGAGCTAAGGCAGGCATCTGTAAGAGCTGGAGCTATAGCCGCATTCAGCCAGGCCAACGCGTGGCTACCAGAGTTAGACCCGCCCGACATCGCCCTTGGATATCCAAGCTTGAAGGAGGATGGTACTTTGTTTGATGAGAAGGATTTCACCGCCTGCGTGAAGGAGATACGCCCTGTGGCCACTCTTATTGGGAATGACACTGACCTTACCAAGTATCAGCCGGGTTATGACAGCCAGAATCAGAGACTCCCAACACCTCACTATGATGCAGTCAGTCTGATCCCTCCAATTCGTAAGCATACCTTTGCCCCTGAAGTCGATCCAGCCGGGTTAATTGACGATGAAGCTGAATTTGAAGATTTGAGTGGCATTGACTGGTCGTCATCAACTTTCCAGGAGAGGGCAGCCGACGGAGGAGCAGAGAAGGATAACCCGGAAGCTTCGGGTCCGCAAAACGAGTGAACCATCAGGCGTCGTATGTTTATTTCTTGTGGAAAAACAATGCTTCATTATCCAGACTCGGGGAGTCTTGTAATAGTGTAGAAAAAACACTTGATTTTTTCCATGCCTTCGCGCATGTTTGTGGCGCTCAACACTTTCTTAAGCCGTCGTCGTTATATGCTTTTGGTTTATATTGGTCTTCTGCTTCCTTTATATTAAAAGAAATTGCTTGCATTGCCCTGCATATAGAACAAACACAAGTCCCTTGGTGACTTACCGCATAGGTGGTCACATAATGTGTTGATAACCCGGAGTGTGAACCAAAAAATCATATAAAGGCCGGTTTGCAATTATACTGGTTAGACAACAGCATACCTGTGATTCTTTTGGTGATCTTGCCGGCTTATATGACCCAAATAATGAGGGTAAGCTTTAACTCCTGAAACTTGGCAGATATGATGTTTGCTATGCGCCAACAACTTTATTTGATCAATATTAAACCGGTGGAACAAAAACCACCCCATAAGTACTTTCAAGAGGATCTCAGAAGCAGTCAAATAATTATACTTACAAAGTATCATGAGAAATAACAAAATTCAAAGGCTTCTGATTCGAATACGACCAGTGAACCGTTCCAAAGGGGTTAAGCTAAGATTCGGATACGATCATATAGCCCCCAGTGGCTTTGGCGATGCTGATCAAGTGGGTATCGACAACTATGTTCTCTTTGGTTCGAATACGACCTATGTTTGAACAGGAAACCCCCAAGTGACCATAAGAGTTGTTTAATGATGCTGATTCGAATACGATCCACGTCAGACCCAAAGGGGTTAAGCTATGATTCATATATGATCAGGAAGCCCCCAAGTGGGTTTGGCAGTATGCCGATCAAGAGGGTATCGACAACTATGTTCTCTTTGGTTCGAATACGACCTATGTTTGAACAGGAAGCCCCCAAGTGATCATGGCTAGATTCAGATATGATCATAAGCCGGACCAAAGGGAAAGCCGGATTCAAATATGATCCGCTCCCTGTTGGTTGTTTCAGCAACATGATAAAGAAAGTATGTAAACTTTTGAGGATGAAAAGGACAGAGGTCCTGCTTTATTGCTTTCATAATATATACATCATGAAAATATGTACATCCTGAGAGTCGGTGGCTCAAGTATAGTAAGGCCGAAGATGAGTGATATTCCACGGCCGGCGGGTATCCTCTTCCGACTTACGTGAGTCTTTGTGCTCTCGAACATCAATGAGGTAATATGACCCGTTGTTCAGGTTCTTGCTGACCACAAAGGGTCCTTCCCAAGAAGAGGATAACTTGTGCATATCGGATTGATCCTGGATGAGCCGGAGCACTAAGTCACCTTCCTGAAAGGTTTTGGATCTAACCCGACAGCTGTGATAGCGGCGCGGGTCTTGCTGGTAAATCGCCGAGCGGGCTATTGCCAAATCTCGCTCTTCATCCAATAAGTCAAGCGCATCCTGACGAGCTTGTTCATTATCAACTTCAACATAAGCCGCCACTCGGGGTGAGTCATGAGGATGTCACTTGGCAAGACCGCCTCTGCTCCGTAAACCATGAAGAAAGGTGTATAACCCGTAGACATGTTAGGTGTAGTGTTAATGCTCCAAATCATAGAGGGTAACTCCTCCACCCAACAACCCAGCGCCCACTGTAAGGGGACCAAGAGCCGGGGTTTTATACCTTTCAAGATCTCCTAATTGGCTCTCTCTGCTTGACCATTGGATTGAGGATGAGCTACTGCCGAAACATCAAGCCGGATATGTTCTCATTGACAGAACTCTTCCATAGAACCTTTGGAGAGATTGGTGCCATTATCAGTTATGATGTTGTGTGGAAAACCAAAACGAAAGATCACCTTTTTCATGAACTGAACCGCCGTGGCTGCGTCACACTTACTGACCGGCTCTGCCTCAACCCACTTTGTAAATTTATCAACCGCCACCAGGAGGTGTGTCTTTTTATCTTTAGACCTCTTGAAAGGACCAACCATGTCAAGCCCCCAGACTGCGAATGGCCAAGTAATTGGAATCATCCTCAACTCTTGAGCCGGCACATGATCTCGTCGTGAGAATTTTTGACACCTGTCACATTTACTGACCAGATCTTCCGCATCAGCATGAGCTGTCAGCCAATAAAACCCATGAAGGAAGGCTTTGGCCACAAGAGATTTTGAGCCGTCATGATGACCGCAATCCCCTTCATGGATCTCACGAAGTATTTCTGTCCTTCCGTAGGCGACACACAATGTTGAAACGCCCCAGTGACACTGCGATGGTGCAACTCACCGTGAACAATTGTCATGGATTTAGACCGCCGGATGATTTGTCTCTCCAAGGTCTCATCCTTAGGAAACTCTCCCCGGGTCATGTAAGCCAAATATGGCACTGTCCAATCCAGGATGACATGAAGAGCCGCCACCAGATGCGCCTCCGGGTCTGGCACCGCTAGGTCCTCCTCTGTGGGTAACTTGACAGAAGGGTTATGCAAAACATCTAGAAAGGTGTTAGGCGGTACCGGCTTACGTTGATACCCCAGCCTGCTTAGAGCATCAGCCGCCTCATTCTTCCTTCGATCAATGTGCTCCACTTGATAACCCTTGAAGTGCCCAGCCACGGCATCAACTTCACGAAGATAAGCCGCCATGAGGGGATCCTTGGAGTCCCACTTGCCTGACACTTGCTGAGCCACGAGATCTGAGTCGCCCAAGCACCTTACCCATCTCAAATTCATCTCTTTGGCCATCCGAAGACCATGGAGTAAGGCCTCGTACAACGTTGCATTGTTAGTACAAGGAAACATAAGCCGGAGCACATAACAAAATTTGTTACCTCGGGGGGAGGTTAACACGACTCCAGCCCCCGAGCCTTCCAATTGCCTGGACCCATCAAAGTGAATAGTCCAATACGTGTTATCCGGCCTCTCCTTAGGTGTCTGCGGCTCTGTCCAATCATTGATAAAGTCTACCAGGGCTTGAGACTTAATAGCAGTATGTGGCACGTACTTCAAACCATGAGGCCCAAGCTCAATGGCCCACTTGGCGACTTGTCCTGTGGCCTTTCTATTCTGGATGATATCTCCCAAGGGGGCAGAACTTACCACGGTGATTTGGTGACCCTGGAAATATTGCTTAAGCTTCCGGCTTGCCATGAACACTCCGTAAACAAGCTTCTGCCAATGCGGGTACCTTTGCTTAGATTCAATGAGTACCTCGCTGATGTAATAGACCGGTTGTTGAACCAGATGCTCCTTACCAGCCTCGTTGCGCTCCACCACGATTGCAACACTGATAGCACGTGAGTTAGCGGCCACGTATAACAGCAATGGTTCTCTATCAATGGGAGCCGCAAGGACCGGCAGCTCAGACAATTGTCTCTTTAAATCTTCAAAGGCAGCATCAACAGCATCACTCCAGACAAAGGTGTCGGTTTTCTTCATCATCTAATACAGTGGTAAGGCCTTCTCACCAAACCGGCTTATAAACCGGCTTAAAGCAGCCACACGACCCGCCAGTCACTGAACATCATTAATGCACGCCGGTTTAGCCAAAGAGGTAATTGCCTTGATCTTCTCCGGATTAGCTTCAATACCCCTGTTTGAGACTAGAAAACCCAAAAGCTTGCCTGCAGGCACACCAAACACACATTTGGCAGGGTTAAGCATCATTTTATAGCCCGGAGATTATCAAAAGTTTCCTTCAGATCAGATATCAAGGTTTCCTTCTCTCTGGACTTCACCACTATGTCATCCACATAAGCATGAACATTGCGCCCAATCTGAGTATGGAGACAATTCTGCACACACCGCGGGTAAGTTGCCTGGGCACTCTTGAACCCGAAAGGCATAGAAACATAGCAGAAGGCTCCAAACGGAGTAATGAAAGCCTTCTTCTCCTGGTCCTTAACTGCCATTTTGATCTGATGATAGCCAGAATAAGCATCCAAAAAGCTCAAACGCTCACAACCTGCCGTAGCATCAATGATTTGATCAATACGGGGGAGAGCAAAAGGATCAGCCGGACAAGCCTTATTTAAGTCTGTGTAATCCACACACATCTGCCAGGTGCCGTTCTTTTTAAGCACGAGCACCGGGCTAGCCAACCACTCTGGGTGAAACACTTCAACAATAAACCCGACCGCCAAGAGTCGGGCCACCACCTCACCAATAGCTTTCCGTCTCTCTTTATAGAACCGCCGAAGAAACTGCCTGACCGGCTTGAACTTCGGATCAATATTAAGAGTGTGCTTAGCGAGTTCTCTTGGTACACCCGGCATGTCAGAAGGCTTCCATGCAAATATGTCTCGGTTCTCACGGATGAACTCGATGAGCGTGCTTTCCTATTTAGGATCCAAATTGGCACTGATACTGAACTATTTAGACGAATCGCCTGGAGTAAAATCAACAAGCTTGGTTTCAGCAGCCAACTTAAACTTCATTGCCGGGTCATGCTCTGTGGTCAGCTTCTTTAGAGAGGTCATATCCGCCGGGTCAACGTTATCTTGATAAAACTTCAGCTCCTCTGCTGCACAAACAGATTCAACATAAGCCACATCGCCTTCTTCACATTCCAGGGTTATCTTTCGACTCCCATGCACGGTGATAGTGCCCTTGTGACCCGACATCTTAAGCTGCAAATAAACATAACACGGACGCGCCATGAACTTGGCATAAGCTGGCCGTCCAAATAGAGCGTGATATGGGCTTTTGATCTTGACCACCTCAAAGGTTAATTTCTCAGCCCTAGAATCATACTCATCTCCGAAGGCCACCTCCAGCTCAATCTTGACAACTGGGTATGCCGACTTACTAGGCACCACTCCATGGAAAACTATGTTGGACGTCTTTAAATTTTTATCAGTCAACCTCATACGTCGAAAGGTCTCATACTAGAGGATGTTGATGCTGCTACCTCCATCCATGAGTACTTTAGTGAATTTATATCCACCAACTTGAGGTGCTACCACCAAGGCTAACTGACCCGGATTATCAACCCGGGGAGGGTGATCTTCCCTGCTCCACACAATAGGCTGCTCTGACCACCTCAAGTAATGGGGGACTGCCGGCTCAACAGAGTTCACCGCCCTCTTATGAACCTTCTGGTCATGTTTGCATAAGCCAGTGGTGAATACATGATACTGTCCACTGTTCAGCTGCTTTGGATTGATCTGATAACCCGACTGTTGCTGCTGCTGACTTCCTTGACCAGACTGCTGCTGACTATATCCACCTTGATTTCCCTGAAAGTCAGAATTTGGACCACCACCCGGGCCATGAAAACCGTCGGCTCCTGAGCCGCCACCTGACCCATGATTACCGTCGAACATGTTGGAATTCGTAAAAGCCTTAATGTATGCTGAGCCGCCAGTTGAGCCGCCCGCTCGTCCTCCTAACGTATTCGGTCCTGTACCGGGTTATAACCGCCGGGTTGATTACGACGCTAGGCGTTGCTTGACAGAGCCTCTGATTCCATGTGCCTACTGTAACTCGGGCTCCGGCTTGGATGAGGCGTTAAATGAATCTGGTCCCGACTATAGTAATAAGCCTCTTGCTGAGCCCGGGCTATCTGGACGAGTTCTCCGATCCTTCGCGTCTCCACCGCTGTTGGATCGTCATTGTCCACTAGGAGAGCCGCCAAACGTGTTGATGTTGCAATCAGGTTCTCCATGGGGTTAGAAAAATGACCCGGTGGTGTCGGTACATAGCGGGGTGGGGCCATATTCCCATGAGGGGGTACCATCACCCAAGGCTGAGCCGGTCCTCCGACTCCGGATGCCATGAATTGATTTGCCTCTGGAGGATTACTAGGGTTGGCTCCGGGTGTAGCGAAAAGGTTCCGAGGATCATAAACCGGAGGCAAATGGGATTGAGTTTTCTAGTGTCTCCTCCTCATCACCTCGTTAGATGTGTTCAGGCTCATCGTAAGCTGGAAAGGCTCTGACTGGAGCTGCTGCGTTAGTGCATCCAAAGCCGCCCGTTCTGTGGCTAACCTGGTGTCCTCAGCTGCTAAGGCCTCCTTGGCCCGAGCTATTTCCTCACGCACCTGTGCCACCTCTACATTATGCTCATCTTAATTCGCAGGAATAACTGTGGTGGTTAACAGGGTCGTCAGCTTATCCATGAGATCCATCAGCACCTGAGCCGGCGGGCACACAGGGCCTCCTGCCCTGGCCACTCCTGACCCGGAGGTTATTGCGGCGGCGGTAGTAGAGTTTTGACCGAGTTGAGTACCAGCCATGAAGACCCCTACGCAGCTTGGCGGCTCAAAGGGGTCCGGAATACTGCTGCCATCGGAACAGCCCCCAAGCCTGCCATCTTGCAGTTGATACAACGAATCTGTCTCACCAGTGGACGAATCACCATCGAAGTGGATGGCCGTCTCACCACCATCTACGGATTCTCCAGAAAGTTCCCCTCCGTGGATGCAACCCATGAAAGCATGCTTCACGACGGGTTGAGCCCGGGAAGGTCTCGCACGCTGAGCCGTCTCGACGAGGTCGGTGCAGTTGTCCGGCTCAGGGCCCGGCTCACCAATCCGGCCAATGAAGACGTGGATTCCGCCGAAGGGGACCCGGTACGCAGACTAAGGCATAGCCTAGTGGTGGGAAGGGGATGATGCCTTCCCACCCACCCAGGTTCAAGGCATGGTACTTGCAATTTGGGTTTGTTGCACCAATTATACTGTAGGGGGTTCCCTTACAGTCTTTCAGTCAAAAAAAGGGGACCCGGTACCCGTACTCAATTGAGCCGGCGTCGGGGCCCCAGCCTTCGTCGTCGATGTAGATCTTGCCGCGACGACTTTTGGTCATCCGGCCGACTGCGTATCCCTTGAGCCCTTCAAAGTTGCCCTTCAAGAACTCAAATCCACCGTGCGCTGGCCCCACGGTGGGCACCAACTGTCGTGGAATTGTCACGGCAGATGTCCTCTTGCAAGGACTTAGTCGTGGAGCCATCACAACTAGGAAGCTTAAAGGGGTTAACGGGACAAGGGACACGAGAGAGGTTTACACTAGTTCGGCCCCTTACGATGAAGGTAAAGCCTACATATAGTTGGGTTGGTATTGCTAGGGTTTTGATGACCAGGGAGCGAGATACGCTATGCCCGGCTCTCGATGAGATGTTTCTTGCCCTAAGCCGCCTGCGGGTCGCCCCCTTATATACACGGGTTGACGCCCTGCGGCCTACAGAGTCCCGGCCGGCTCATAAACAGTGTCCGACTCGGGGACTAATTAATTCTACCTTATGATACAAGTCATGCCATTGCGACGGTTTATCACTATGGACCTTAAGTCGCATGTGGGCTTTAGCCCCTTTATTGAACCGCCATCTTCATGATTGATCTTGGGCTTTGTATGATGATCCTCTTTGTGTAACCCGGCCCCTCCAGGGCGGCTTACACCATTTGTTATATCCCCGACACCACGGCATTGCAATTCTCTGTCTATGATATGTGTCACTGTTATAATAATCTTAATTCCACACATACTCTGTACATGATTGTTTATTTTTGTCCTTTTGGTCTCCAATTTGAATTGTTGCAGCAGACGCAAATGCGCTGGCCTTCATGATTCCAGGACCTGGAATCATACCAGCCGATGGGTGGTGGTTTATCGCCCGTTCAGCTGATGGTGGTCATTTGATGCTCATTTGCACGTACCAAATTGACCAAACCATTTCATCAAACCACATGCAGTACAATGCCTGGGGCGTTCGTGACATTGATGGCTATGGCTGCTTCATGTTCGAGAAAGATCCCAGCTCCGTTGGGCCAGGCGTATTCAACTGGAGGCGGGTTTACAGCCTCGGCAACCACTCCATGTTCCTCGGGCTCAATTATTCGATCATCCAACCAATCATCGATCATATCACCGGTGATGATTACCGTGCTATGCAACTTCCATTCACCAGGGTGACTGTGTTTACACATCATACCATGGGTTTCATGAATCACCATATCCAGAGATTCGTCGACACAGCTTGTTGCCAGATAATCTTCAGTGTGTGAAAGGCATCAAGCTTCCATGTGATGGATGGATTTTGCAAACCCGATGTGCGGCGATGTGGTTCATGCCAACAGCAAATATGCACAACTTGATTCGTACTGATATGTAGACTGAGCCATGTATTCTGCTGCTGTAGCACGACCCTCTTTTGTTGGATATTATGTAATGTTGTTAGTTTGAAGCAATCCTCTGGTTTGAAGGATAGATACCTTTCTGGGATCAAGTGCATCCTAACTCACCTGCCCAGGATATACTGATAATGATGATGGAGATGTTGTGTAGTATATATATATATATATATATATATATATATATATATATATATATATATATATATATATATATATATATATATATCACTTAGGCTTCAAGTGCGTACTTGTTAGTTAAGCCTATGGTTAAAATGTGACACTAAATACGACTAGTAAGTAGTACAGTAGCAATACTAGTATACGTCGGTCAAATTATTCATCATGTCCACACATTGAATTGACGTGACAACACGCTGCGTGTGACGTGACACAAGAATCCCGGCGGTGTGTTCAGGTATTCTGGACTTCAGATTTGGAGTACCACTTATCTGTCGAAATCTTTCATCATTCACTTAAAACAGTCGATTGATCATACATTGAGTACCATATAACTAGAATTAACCCATGCAAGTCGAAGAAGGATTGGCCGGTGCTGCCGGCTGGCGTCAAGTTTGATCCCACGGATCAGGAGTTGATCGAGCACATTGAGGCCTAAGCAAGCATTTCTTCCGGTGCAATTCCAGGGCGTTCAAAAGGGGCATGTGGACGCGTTGCAAGATATCGTCGGAGTGCGGCATGCACGCGATGTGGCACAACACGGGCAATACCTTGTCGGTGATGGTCAACGGCCGGCAGACGGGGATCAAAAAGGTTTTGGTGCTGCACACCAACAAGAACTTCGACTAGCAAAGGACCAACTGGGTGATGCACCAGTACCACCTCGGGGACCTGGAGCAAGAGAAGGAGCGGGAGCTGGTCCTCTGCAAGATTTTCTACCAGACGAACACTAGGGCCATGACTAAAATGATTATAAGTTAGTTTGGTATTGGTACTTATACTACCTTGTCGTCTGCAAGTTGGTATTGTTGTTAACGATCTTTTGGTATGAACTTGGCATTTGCTTCCAACCATCATGCCAAGGGTCGATTTTTTTTCAAAACTATCATGTTTTTTGTAGCAATTTCAGAAACTATATCGTAGAATGAAAAAAATGCAAAACTGTTACCCTGTCGGCCAGGAGTGGGCCGAAAAGGCAGTTTTCGGCCAGGCCATGGCCGAAGTAGGCTTTTCGGCCGCGTTTGGGCCGAAGACCTACGTACCTGGGCCGAAAAGTCGCTGTTGGCGGGGGCCCGGCCGAAAATAGTAGCTTCAGCTACTGGGCGGCCGAAGTGGGCCATTTTCGGCCAACCGGCGACCGAAGCTAGCCTTTTCGGCCAGGCTTCGACCGAAGCCGTTTTCGGCCAGGTGTCGGCCGATGAGGTGCGGATAAGCACCGTTCGCCCCCTGCGCTGTTCGCCTCTATTCTTCGTTTCCCTTTCTCTCTCTCTCAGTTCTTCTCTATACCTCGCCCCCCCCCCCCCGCGCCGATCTCCTCCATTTGCCACACATTTGCAAATCCAACCCACAGAATCGGTAGATCATAGCAATCTCCACCAGCCTACGGTGTTATTTTTTGCTATGGGATAGTTTTTGATGTGTTTAGGGAGGAGCAGCCATGGTGGGGAGGAGGAGCCATGGTGGAGAGGAGGAAGGGTAGTAGGTGGTGGTGACTAGTAGCAGCAGCTGCAGAGGAGGAGGTGGTGAGGAGGAGGAGCAGGTTGGGGGCTGACCGGAGTTGAACCTCCAGTCGTCGGGGGCGGCGTTGTCGTTCTCCGGTGGTGCAAGTACTTCGCGAGGTGGCCGGTGCCGCTGAGTCAAAGAGGGAAGCAAGAAGCGGACACACACTTCGAAGGTATAATCACGTCGTCACAAATTTTATGTAAATTGTATAGTTTAGTTAGTGTATATAAGTCATATTGTGAATTTTAGTGTTAATATATTTTTGGAGGCATTTTAGCGCATAGTTCGTGTAGCTGATAATATTAGTGTTTGTTGTGAATTTTAGTGTTAATATAATTTTGGAGGTATTTTAGCGCATAGTTCGTGTAGCGGATAATATTAGTGTATATTGTGAATTTTAGTGTTAATATATTTTTGGAGGCATTTTAGCGCATAGTTCGTGTAGCGGATAATATTAGTGTATATTGTGATTAATATAGTTTAGTTAGTGTATATAAGCCATATTGTGAATTTTAGTGTTAATATATTTTTGGAGGCATTTTAGCGCATAGTTCGCTGTGATTAATGAGAAGATGGCAATGTCTGACAGGTGAAAATGTCGGAATCAGTAAATCTGAATGTTTACTACGGCGCTGGTAATGTTCGATATAATGAGTTGGGGGTTGATCTTAGCGAGTTTAAAAATGGCGTCATGACACTAGCAGACCCGGACAGACTGGACATTAGACAATTGAAGTACTGGTTGACAACTAGTTTCGGGCTGGATCCTGAAGTATGTTCTGTCAGTATTCATGCATTGTGGACCAAATCTTGTAAAAATGTCAAGTCGGAGTTGATGCCGCTAGATAGGAGCCAACATTGGTTGTCCCTGTTAAGACGTTGCCGAGACCGAAGAATCCACCCATATGCACTTGTGCAACCTGTGCCGAAGGAGGAGAATACCGTACAGCTCCACAGTGGGTATGAACCCGGCCAAGGCAGTGAAGTGGCTAACGAGATTGTTTTATCCGGGTCACATCCACAAGATGTGGATGCTAGCCAACCCGAGAAACAGTCAGACTACGTGCCACACAATGTTTGTGGTCCTAATACTGGGCAGAGTAGCCAGTCGATAATATTAGTTGGTTCTAGTTTTGCTGATGGGGATGAGGAAGGGGTTGAAATGCAGAGGGTGATGGAGGAAGAGGACGAGGATGGATTGGTGGAGGAACTGGATTCTGAAAATTCTGAGGATGAAGTTGAGGTACCGATTCCTTCTGCATGGGAGCAGGACATATCCATCGTCCTTACGGTGAACGATGGCCATGAGACTCCATGGCAGTATAATCTGAACCAAGTACAAATAGGGGCTATGTTTGATACAAAGAAAAAATTGAAGTATGTGGTGATAAAGTGGGATATGTCTATGCAGAGGGTTTTGAAGACACACATATCAAGTCCAACAAACTATATCGTGAAATGTGTTGAAATAGGTTGTCCAGGGAAGGTGCACGCGCACGTGCCGTAGTATGACATCCACTGGGTTGTCACCATTGTCATCCCACATAATTGTGTGAGGAAGAACCTGCTGGTGAAGCATCCAAACCTGACTTCAAGTCTCATTGCGCAACTCATGTATATTGAGATAGTAGAGAAGAAAGATATGGAAGCAAAACACATCCAGAGAGCAGTGAAGGTCAGATGGAATTATGTCATTCCTTATGGGAAGGCTTGGAGGGCTAAGCAGAAGGCTATGGAGGAAAGGTTTGGGACGTTCTTTGACTCATATGATAATGTTGTCCGTCTCCTGGGCATACTGAAGGAGAGGAATCCCGGCACTTATGTGAACGTACAACACATGAGGTTGCTGAGTATACCTGATTTCAAGGTGTTGAAACGAGTGTTCTTCTCTTTTGCTATGTGCATCGAAGCTTTCCGGCATTGTCCTCCTGTTATGTTTGTGGATGGTACATTCCTGACCGGTCAGTATAGAGGGCAAATCCTGACAGCTATTGGTGTGGACGGGGACAATCAAATCATCCCACTTGCCATGGCATTTGTGGAGGGTGAGAACTTTCTCAGCTGGGTATGGTTCTTCCGCCAAGTGAAAATTGCCATCGTGAAGGACCGACCAAACGTGTGTGTCATTCATGACAGACATGCTGGTATATTGAAGGCCATGAAGACACTTCGTAATCCAACAGATGACGAACCAACACCTTGGAGGGACTTGCAGAGCCGGTGGTGCATGCGCCATCTTGGGGCTAATTTTTTCTCACAGTTCAAGAACAAGCGGTTGATGAACTTGTTCAAAAAAATATGCAAGCAGAGCCAGCAGCGCAAATACGAATTTATTTGGTCAAAACTAGATGAGTTTACTAAGAAGCAGGTCCGTGCGAGGAAGAAAATGGAAGAAGATCAGGTTAAATTAGCAGCACTCAACATGGAGCTAGAGGATCCAGTAGGTCTTTGTGACTTGCCAGCAATTGACCCTCCTAATACTAAGAGAAAGAAGGGAAGGGCAATAAATTTTTTTCTGAGTGGATAGAGAAAGAGCCTCCAGTGAATTGGTCTTTGCTGCATGACACACATGGAGCTAGGTATGGCCACATGACAACCAATCTTGCAGAGGTGTATAACTTTGTGCTTAGAGGGAATAGAGCATTGCCACTCACAGCTATTATGGAGGCTGTATTCCATGGCACTTTGAGATATTTCTGAGAAAGGCACGAGTTAGCAAAGAAGCATATTGAAGATAATCAGAACACACCTTATTGTAGCCGTGTCATGGAATACATGGCAAAGAAGATAGAGAAAGCAAACAAGCACACTGTCTGACTCATAGGGAATCAAGAAAGGAGGTATGAGGTTCAGCTTCCTACCGATGGTTTTGGTTCTGGAAATGAGGTGAAGACACACGAGGTAAAAATTGGAATGGAATTTTATCCAACGTGTGAGTGTACATGCAACAAACCGAAGTTGTTGCACCTACCTTGCTCTCATGTGTTGGCTGCATGTGGCCAGATTGAGTTGGATGCTATCTCCTTCGTGTCCCCATACTATTTAAAAGAGGCGGTGCTCAACACCTGGACAGGCGAGATCACAGGGTTTAGAGTCGTCGGCAATTTCAACAAGGTAAACGACGGTGAGAGAGTATACATCCCGCATCCAGACCTTCGGCGAACAAGTAGGGGCAGGCGAAAGGCCCGTCGCATCCGGAACGATATGGACCAGTCTGAAGCTGGTGGAGCAACCAGACAATGTTTGTTATGCGCGGCTTATGGGCATAGGATGAAATATTGTCCCGACCTGAACAAAGATGGTGCTTCCGCATCGACGAGTGCTTCTACATCGACGGCTGCGACAACAGGAGCAAGAGGCGGACATGGTCGTGGCAGTCGAGGCCGAAGGGGCGGACGAGGAAGAAATAACTCATAAGCTATATAATGTGTCGTAGTGGGTTTTAATATGTAATATGTCAGCACTATGTTTTAATTTGTAATATGTCAGGACTATGTTTTAATTTGTAATTGTCGGCGTTCTGGGAACGGGGGTCCCCAGACTTGCCTGCCTGCGGCCTGCGGCGTGGCTCGGATGGGGCCCAGCGCGGCCCATCTTCACCAACACAAGTCCCAAGACCCTCGCGAGGGGCCAAGCCTCGCGAGGCGGACGACACGGTGCTTCCTCAGGCGCGGCCTTCTCAGGATGGCTCATGAGGAGGCGGAGAGATCAAGGCAGGGTACCTCGCGAGGTGCCCATGACGCAAGCCATGACGACCAAGGGTGCCAGGCGGGCGCCAGCCCGCACAGCGTTCCCCTTTCCTCTTTGGTGCAAAGGGGGCAAGCGCAGGCGAGAGGATCAAGAAAAGGCACCCATTTCGGTGCAACAAGACCAAGACCAGTCCAACAGTGGGAAGGAGGTCACCATGGAGCCCAGAATGGCATCACCACAGGGCCTTTGGCAGGCGAAGACCAACTTTAGTCAGGATAAGGGTACTAGATGTTCCCCTTTGAATTGGCCAATTGTTGGCGCCCTTCTTGCTCAAATACTTGGGAACAGGCCCAGGGCCTTTGCCTATAAATAGAACTAGCCACCCCCAGGGTAGAAGGAGGTAACCAGCTAGAACGTAGCAACCACAAACAGAGCTAGCATCACACTTAGAGAGAGAGAGAGAAGGGCGATCGAACTCCCCCAGCAGTTCATCCCCTAGCCAAGAACAGACCCTCGCGAGGCTGTTCTTCCTTGTACTGTTCACCCTCATCAGCCCAAGAGGCAATCCATCCACCACAAACTAGAGTAGGGTATTACACCACAATGGTGGCCCGAACTAGTATAAACCTTGTGTCTCTTGTGCTGTTCATTCTGTAGTTTAGACCCTTGCGAGACGGAGAGGTAGAGGGCGTAATCTCCGCGCGCACCCCAGAATTCGAACCTTAAGGGTCTGCCGGAACCCATGATCCGACATTTGGCGCGCCAGGTAGGGGTGCACCGGAATTTGCCTCCCTACCGCTCCGCCTCCCGTCGCATCGTCATCACCATGTCCAGCGACCAGGCGGGCAACCAAGGTCCGTCGGTGGCGTGGCCCATCTGCGCGGAGCCGCCCGCTCCGGGCGACCCCACGCCCCAGGTAGCTCGCGGTCCGCAGGGCGCTGCGGGCCGCGGGGGACAAGCCTCCGCGACCCTCACGCCGCGGCAGGCGCGGTCGGCGGCAAGGGCCTCCAACCACGCCGCGACTACGACACCGTACATCCGCTGGGAGCAGGCGAACTCGAGGGCCGCGCTCACGGTAGCACGGGAGCTGCTGCAGTGCAGGCTGCTGGAGGGCGGCCGCGACGTGCTGCTGGAGCGGGTCGCCGAACTCCTGGGCTTTGCCACTTCGGGGGCTCACCCCTTCTGCATCCAACTTCCGCCCCAAGCCCAGGGCGGCGCACGAGGAGGCCCCGCACGCTCCCGCGGGCCTCAGGGCTACCCCGACACCGGCGAATCCGCCGGTGCTAGACTGGTGGTGGCACTACCCCCGCCCCCGGCGCGTGAATGAGAGGGGCTCGGTGTGGCCTACGGTGCCAGCGGGCAACCGCGCTACCACCCCGTGGTGGGCACGCCAAGCAACGCCACATGGCGCATGGAGCACTACAGCACAACATTCGGGGTGGCGGAGCAAGAAGAATACATGCCTCACATGATGGACAAAGGGCACGCTCACGAGGGCGAGCAAGGCTCACTCTTCAGCCCTAGCTGGGGAGACGAGACGCCAGAGGCCGAGCCTTTCCAGGAGCCCCAGGACGGCTCCGTTGGCCACGCCGGAGGCGACAACTATCGGGTACCGTTAATTCCTCAAGAGCAGGCGTACGCTAATCATGGGTCACAGGAGGTGCAGGTCGCCGCAGCGAGCAGCTGCCCCGCTCCCGCGGCCTCCTACCCCTCGGGAGGAGGACGCAGGGGGCTGCAGGAGAGGGGCAGGGATCCTACATCATCACCGCGACGTCCGGAGCAAGGTGTTCTTAGAAGGTAGGCCCTCCGCTGGGGAGGCGCCTGAGGGCCTGCCCCTGGCGGAGGACCCGTGGTCGTCGGGGGAACCGCTGGCGACCGCTCTACCCCACCGGCGGCGTCCTGGTTTCCGATCGTCATTGGTGGCACTAGAGTGTGGCGCAAGGCGGGGCCCTCGTGTGGCGATATGAAGCAAGGCCGGTTCCTGTGAAGAAGGCCCAGTGCCTGTGAAGCTCGCCGCCCCGTGACACTCTCACGTAGTAATGAGTGGGGCTATACACGCCCCGGAGTCGCAGGGGTGTCGGCCTCAGGCCCTGGGGCTCCCTCCCACGCCCAGTGGACAGCACTTAGCTCCGCACTGGTGAGAAGACGTCCAAGACTATATTAGTTGCCGGACGTGGCTTTTTGTCTGCTTTCATTTGCCTTTTCCCTTTGGTTGTAACTTTTTCCCCCGCTGGATTTAAGTTGAATTCAAATTTGAGCTTTGCGTGTGTTCGAGGAAGGGGTTCTTGGTCTCGTTCGAACCTTTTCTCGCGTTCTGGTCACCTCCTCACCATGGCTACCTCCCCTCGCGAGCCCCTCGCGAGTCGGGCCAGGCCTAGCTCGAGCTCAGCCCTGACTGCCGCTGTTGCTTCCTCACGAGATTAACTTTTGGTGACTGCGGAAGTTGTCTTTTCCTAAGAAGGCCCGGAGCCTGTGAAGAAGGTGAACGCCTGTGAAGATGTCCCGCTCAGGAGAAGGCCCGGAGCCTGTGAAGAAGGAGAACGCCTGTGAAGACGTCCCGCTCGGGAGAAGGCCCGGAGCCTGTGAAGAAGGCGAACGCCTGTGAAGACGTCCCGCTCGGGAGAAGGCCCGGAGCCTGTGAAGAAGGCGAATGCCTGTGAAGACATCCCGCTCGGGAGAAGGCCCAGAGCCTGTGAAGAAGGCGAACACCTGTGAAGACGTCCCGCTCGGGAGAAGGCCCGGAGCCTGTGAAGAAGGCAAACGCCTGCGAAGCCATTGCGTTTAGGAGAAGGCACGGAGCCTATGAAGAAGGCGAACGCCTATGAAGACGTCCCGCTCGGGAGAAGGCCCGGAGCCTGTGAAGAAGGAAAACGCCTTTGAAGCCATTGCGTTTAGGAAAAGGCCCGGAGCCTATGAAGAAGGAGAATGCCTGTGAAGACGTCCCGCTCGGGAGAAGGCCCGGAGCCTGTGAAGAAGGCCCACGCCTGTGAAGTTTTCCGTCAGCAACGATCCCACATCCTGAGATATCAACTAGAGGACACCCAAGGCGCAGTGCCCTCCTGCAGGCAGCCCTGGAGCCAGCAAGGAACAAAGGTAAACCAGCCTACCATAGGGCACACGCGCGATTTGACTTCCACTGATATAATGAACACCAGTTCTTACATGAGGGGCTTCCCCTCCAAAAAATGCTCTCACAACCGTCAGGCCAAACACCTGAGTTCTATCCATGCAGGGTAAAAAGAGGGGAGTGGTACATGGTCAGTCTGACAAGTCTCCCAATGCATCCTCGGGAGCGCCTCCTGAGCTGTCGCTGGCATCGCTGAACTCGCCTTCGTTGTCTGCGCCACCACCAGCGGCGCCGGGATCATCCACCACGCCGCCCACGTCGGCAGCCACGATCACGTCGTCGTCATCCGAGGTGAAGGATCGGACGAGAGCATCCACATTGTTCTCCACCCAATTCGCCAGGTCACCTCGGACGGCCTGGGGGATTGGGGCGATGGCGGCATCGAAGTCGAAGTGGGGATCCATGTCCTGAAGATGGCTGAAGACGCAGGAATAGGCGCGCCCGAGCAGGGCGCGGCTCCTCTCCTCCACCAACCTGTCGGCCCTGGCCGACCGTGCCTCTAGCTGCGTCATGACGGCGGTGAAGAACTGCAGGTTACCGGCGTAGTTGATCGTGTGCGGCTCGTCAACGGCTGCCTCACGGATGTTGCCCGGGGCAGTGTTAGCCTTTTCCCTGAGCGTTGTGAGCATGGGGCCGTGCACGTGCTCCAGGACTTGCTGCTGGCGTATCTCATCGGCATTTTGACGCTCGACGGCCTCGGCCTTCTCCACCCGCTGGCGGAGACGGAGCACCTCAGCCTGAAGGGCGGACGATTCCTTCCGCGCTGCCTCAAGGGCGGCCCGAGAAGCATCGGCCCGCTGCGTCGCCTCCTCCCGCTGGGACCTCAAGGCCGTGGTCCTCCCCTCGGCCTCGAACCGGATCAGCTCCAGCTTCCTCTCGAACTCACGCTCAAGGCCTTGGCGTGTCATCGCCACCTGATGACCAACCTCCTCCAAGACACGCGTCTCTCGCGCGGCAACATCGTCTTCCGCCTGCGTCGCCAGGCGCTCCCTCGTCTCCAGCCGCTCGTACTCGAGGGAGCGTTCGGCAGCTTCCAGCACCAGCGCTTCCGAAGCTCAACCGGGTCACCGGAGGCCACCTTCATAGACACAAGGGCCGCCTCGTGCAGCTCCACCTGCTCCTCCAACGAGCAGCCCCGGGCCAGGAGCTCCTGGGTCTGTTCTTCTTCTGCTTCTCGCTGTCGGTCAGCTCTCCGGGCCTCCTTAGCGGCCTAGGATCGAGCTTCCCGAGAAGCCTCCAGCGACGCCTTCGCCTTTTCGTCATCGAGGTGATGCTGATGACGCGCGAGGGCAACGGCGGCTTCCAGCTCGCGCCTCTCTACGGCCAGGCGCAGGCCCTCGGCTTCCAGGCGCGCGTCTTCATCAGCGAGCTCCTATCCAAGCAAGTCTACGGCGCCACTCACCCTTCGAAGGAACTCGTGGCGACGGGCACATCGCTCCCGTGCACGCTCAAGCACGTCAGCCACACCATCATCTGCCCCAAGCAAGCGTCGAGGGCCGCGGACCATCGCTCCGGCCCCGGCCAGGAGGCTGGGGGCTGGAGCCCTAACGACGGCCGGCCGCACCGCATCAGAAGCCCGGCCTGAGTCCAGCCCGACCTCAGGAGAAGAGCCCAAGGGGTGCCTCAGCCAGTCGCAGCCCGCGACCAGACAAGAAGCCCATGGCAGGTTGCCGATGCCAAGAGAGGGCCCACGGAAGGAGATCGCGGGGACAGAAGGGCTGCCGCGCGCTACGTGGCGGTCCACCCCATCGTTCGCCCTGACCGCAAGGGCCGTGCTGCTCGGGGCACTTAGGGGTGGCGAAGGAGACAAAGTCAAGGTAGGCGGCACCTCGGCGGCCTCCATGACCTCGGCAGGAAGGGGCCTGCAGAGCGATGATCAGTAGACGCGACAAGGGGATCAGGAGCCGGGAGAGGAGAAGGCTTACTCGTCGGTGGCAAAGTACTTCCGGCGCTTCAGCAGGCGACAAGGGGAGTCGTCACCCAGGGCCTCCCTTTTCCTCCGGAGGGCCTCGAAGTCCACACGGAAGCGGCCCAGGAGAGGTGCACAGGAATTAACCCGCGAAAAAGACGGAGCACCAAGGCGACCTGCGTCGAGGACGCATGCCTGGCGCGCACAGTCAGTTGCCTCGCCAGAGGGCACGGAAGGGGGCTCAGGAGCCCCAGCCTCAAGCGTCGGAAGTGGTGCACCTCGCCCGCAGCCTCGGCGGCACGGGCCTAAGGAGCTGCCCCATCAAGGGCATTGCCAGGTGCGGTCACATCATCGGTGGCTCTCTCGAACCCCGCTGTCTCCTGCCTCCCTGCTCCACCATTTGAAGAGGATTCACCTAGGCCGACCGGGAGGGCAATCACCACCACGGGGTTCTCGCGAGGCCCTTGGAAGCCGGCAGGGCGCAGCCCCTACTCGTCGAAAGGGGGCATCTGCCTCACGAAGTCATTCCTGTTCTGGCAGAGGTACAACAAAGCTCCTCCCCGCTGGATGCTGCCCGGGTTGGGGTCGCCAGTCAGGACCAATAGCACCATCCTCAGCGCCGCGGGCGTCAAGTCTTCTTCCTGAAGCCTCATGCGATCATCATGCCCGCTGAAGGCCCACATCTGACGAGAATGGCGCTGGAGAGGGGCAATGCGGCGCATTAGGAACTCCTTCACCACCTTGGGCGCCGTCACGCCGAGCTTTCTCAAGAACATGAAGCGGCGCCAAACGAAGGCGAGCCGGGGGCTCTCAAGCGTCTCCTGGCCCCAGCCAGAGTTGGGTACAGCAGGCGAAGTTGGCTTCACCAGCAGGGGGCTGGGCACCCCAACATCAACAAACAACCACCGCTCACGGAACCCGGCTGAAGGCGGAGGGAGGTTGAAGTCGATACCAGAGGCCGCAGTTTCGGGGGAAGCTACGAAGCTCACGCATGCCGAGCATTGAGCAGGGTCGACCAGGCGCAAGGAGAAGAAATGGCGCAGCAAGGCAACAGAAGGGGGATGCCCATCAGCGCCTCGCAAACAAAAGCAAAAACCGAGAGGAGGGCAATGGATTCAGTTAGCAGCAGTAGCCAAGGAATCGCATGATCGGGTTAAGTTAATAGCCATCGATCGATCGCTCGGGTTCAGTAACGCGTAGCCTGCAGTGCAATCGCTCGGGTTCAGTTAGAGCCCAACGCCTTGCTCGGGTTCAGTTAGAGCCCAATGCCTCGCACCTACGCGCGTGCGTGTATGAGAGAAACGCGCATCGCTCGGCCCCGGCCACCCACCATAACCGGGAACTCCCCGATATTTTCCTCGCCCTCGCTTCTACCATGGGCTTTTCCGTCATGGACGACCCAAAGAATGTCATGCAGCTGCGTCTCCGACCCGCCCAGGATGAAAAGCCCATTTTCTGTCATGATTTTTTGTCATAGAAGTAGGACACCACCACATCTATGATGATACCAGGTTTTGTCAGAATTATCGTCATAGAAGTGTCATAAGTATGACAGAAAAAATTTCGTTCAGCCCAAAATGTCACGGATGTGTCTTTTTTTTTGTAGTGTTGTAATCCCAAGTGCCAGAAACCTGCTGAGCTACCAGATCTGAGTCGCTGAAGCACCTCACCGGCTTAAGTTCATTTCCTTAGCCATCCGAAGACCGTGGAGCAAGGCCTCATACTTAGCTGCATTGTTAGAACAAGGGAACATTAACTGGAGAACATAAGAAAATTTATCACCTCGTGGGGAAGTTAAGACAACTCCAGCCCCCGAGCCTTCCAACTACCTGGATCCATCAAAGTGAATAGTCCAATATGTGTTATCCGGCTTTTCCTCAGGCATCTGCAACTCTGTCCAATCATTGATGAAATCCACGAGTGCTTGTGACTTGATGGTCGTACGAGGCACATACTTTAAACCATGAGGTCCAAGCTCAATGGCCCACTTGGCTACCCGACCTGTGGCTTCTCTATTTTGGATGATATCCCCCAAAGGAGCAGAACTAACCACAGTAATGGGATGACCCAGAAAATACTGCTTGAGTTTTCGACTCGCCATGAAAACCCCATACACAAGCTTCTGCCAGTGCGGATACCTCTGCTTGGACTCAATAAGTACCTTGCTGATGTAGTAAACCGGTTGTTGAACCGGATATTCCTTGCATGTTTCCTTCCTCTCCACCAAAATAGCAACGCTAACAGCTCGGCTATTGGCAGCCACATATAACAGCAAAGGCTCTTTATCAATGGGAGCAGCAAGAACGGGCGGCTCAGGCAACTATCTCTTCAGATCCTCAAACGCTTGATTAGCAGCATCACTCCCAATAAAGTGATATGTCTTCTTCATCATCTGGTAAAGAGGGATAGCCTTCTCACCTAACCGGCTTAAGGCCACAATACGACCCGCCAAACGCTGAACATCATTGACGCATGCCGGCTTAGCCAAGGAAATAATAGCCTTGATCTTCTCTGGGTTAGCTTCAACTATGTTAGAAACCAGAAAACCCAAAAGCTTACCCACCGGTACACCAAAAACACACTTGGCTGGGTTAAGCCTCATTTTATAAACCCAGAGATTATCAAATGTCTTCTTCAAATCATCAATCAGGGTCTCCTTCTTCCTGGATTTCACCACAATGTCATCTACGTAAGCATGAACATTACGCACGATTTGATTGTGAAGGCAATTCTGCACACACCGCTGGTAAGTCGCCTGGCACTCTTGAGCCCGAAAGGCATAGACACATAGCAGAAGGCTCCAAACGGAGTAATGAAAGCTGTCTTCTCCTGGACCTTAACTGCAATCTGATGATAACCAGAATAAGCATCCAAAAAACTCAAACGCTCACCACCCGCCGTAGCATCAATGATTTGATCAATACGAGGGAGAGCAAATGGTTCGGTTGGACAAGCCCTGTTTAAGTCCGTGTAGTCCACACACATTCGCCAAGTGTCGTTCTTCTTAAGCACCAACACCGGGTTAGCCAACCACTCACGATGAAAAACTTCAACGACAAACCCGGCCACCAAGATCCGGGCCACTTCTTCACCAATGGCCTTCCGCCTCTCCTGGTTAAAACGACAAAGGTATTGCCTGACCGGCTTAAACTTCGGATCAATATTAAGAGTGTGATCAGCGAGTTCCTTCGGTACACCTGGCATGTCTGAAGGCTTCCATGCAAAGATGTCCCGACTCTCACGGATGAACTCGTTGAGCGCACTTTCCTATTTTGGATCCAGATTAGCACTGATGCTGAACTGCTTAGATGAGTCGCCAGGAACAAAATCAACCATTTTAGTGTCATCTGCCGACTTAAACTTTACTAAAGGATCATGCTCTATGGTTGGCTTTTTCAAGGACGTCATGTCCGTCAGGTCAACATTATCCTTGTAAAATTTCAGCTCCTCCATTGCACAAACAGACTCAGCATAAGCAGCATCGCCTTCTTCACACTCCAAGGCCACCTTGCGACTCCCATGCACTATGATGGTGCCCTGGTAACCTGGCATCTTAAGCTGCAAGTAAACATAACAAGGCCTTGCCATAAATTTAGCATAAGCCGTCCGCCCAAACAGAGCATGATAAGGGCTCTTGATTTCAACCACTTCGAAGGTTAGGGTCTCAGATCTGGAATCATATTCATCTCCAAAAGTAATCTCCAAAGACATCTTACCCACTGGATATACTGACTTACGCGGCACCACACCATGAAAAATGGTGTTTGATGGCTTAAGATTTTTGTCGGTCAGTCCCATGCGACGGAAGGTTTCGTAGTAAAGTATATTAATGCTGCTGCCTCCATCCATGAGCACCTTAGTAAATTTTAGCCCCCAACCTGAGGCGCCACCACTAGAGCCAGGTGACCCGGATTGTCAACCCGGGGCGGGTGATCCTCACGACTCCATACAATAGGTTGCTCCGACCACCGCAAGTAACACGGCACTGTCGGCTCAATAGCATTCACTTCCCTCTTATGAAGCTTCTGATCCTGCTTACACAAGCTAGTAGTGAAGACGTGGTACTGCCCACTATTCAATTGCTTCGGGTTGTTCTGATAACCACACTGTTGCTGCTGCTGATTCCCCTGATTATTCTGCTGGTTGTAACCACCTTGATTGCATTGGCTGTGAAACCCGGAATTTGAACCGCCACCTCTATGACCCGGACCATGAGGGCCGGACCCTGAACTGCCATTCGGACCATGGTTGTGTTGGAAAGACTCCCTGAATTGTCTCATAATGCTGCAATCCTTCCACAGATGGGTAGACGGCTTCTCCTGTGTTTCGTGCTTCGAACATGGCTGATTCATTATCGCTTCAAGGTCAAATTTTGTCCCTTGAGCCGGCCTCCCCTTATGATGTTGGTTATAATTCCGTGCACTGGTGTTAGCCACAAAATCATCAGCTTTGCGTTTACCGTTACCGCCCTGATTGGTCGGGTTGTGCTGTTGTCCCCTCATACCGCTACTCTTCTTTCCCTTTCCCGATCTTTCATCCTCAGAGTCGGGGTCCTTGGTACTATCAGAGTCGGCATAATTGACAAGAGCCGCCATGAGCTCCCCCATGTCACCGCAATGATGTTTAAGCCACCCAAGCTTCTGCTTGAGTGGAAGGAAATGACATTTTTTCTCCAACATCCGCTGAGCCGATGTTGATATTATCTAAAGAATGTATGATAGTTGAGACCCAGCGCACCCAGCTGGTCGTCGATTCGCCCTCAGCTTGAACACAAGAAACCAAATCCATGATTGACATAGGCTTCTTACATGTATCTTTGAAATTTTGCATAAACCGGGCCTTCACCTCTGCCCACGACCCAATGGAGTTGGCAGGTAGCCCTTTCAACCAGGTACGAGCCGTCCCTTATAACATCATGGTGAAATACTTAGCATATGCAGCCTCACTAACATCCAACATCTCCATAGCCATCTCATAACTCTCCACCCAAGCCTCAGGGGGCTAATATGTTGTGTAGTTAGGCACCTTACGAGGGCCCTTGAAGTCCTTGGGCAAACGCTCATTTCGCAGAGCCGCCATTAAACACGGCACACCCCAAGCTCTAGAAGTCACACCTGCCTCCACTAAAGTCGTCGGGTAAACCGGCGCGTGTTGATGAGCCGCCAGCTCGGCCTCCCGACGCGCTCTGCCCTGATCCACCAAATTCTGGGCATTGGCACCATTGCACGCCGGGTCATGCCCATGAGGTTGTTACGGCGCTGCTAGGTACTTGAAACCGCTGGCGAGTCAATGTGCCTACTGTAGCTCCGGCTTGGACGAGGGGTCGAATGAATCCGATCACGACTATAAGAATAAGCATGATGTTGTACCAGCGCTGTTTGAAGAAGTTCCCTGGCCCTTCGGGTTTCAACCGCCGTCGGAGTCTCGGCCTCAACTAGCAGAGCCGCCAATCGCGTAGCTGCAGCAATCATACTGTCTAAAGGGTTGGAATAATGACCCGACGACATTTCCACGTGCTGAGGCGGGGTGTTATTCATATGCGGAAAATCTGTCACACGCGGCTGACCCGACGCTCCACCCCCTGGTGCTTCAGCCATCTGGTTTATCAGTGGCGGGTTACTGGCCCCTGCTCCAGGTGTGTTAAAGAGGTTCCTCGACTCATAAACCAATGGCAGACGACTCTATTGTTTTCTCCTCAAGACTTCGTTTGAAGCCTTCCGATTCAATGTGAGCTGATATGAATCCGCTTGAATCCGCTATGCTTGGGTGTTTAAAACGGCCCACTCTCCGGTCATCCTAGCGTTTTCCGCTGCCAGCTCTACCTTGGCTTGCGCTATCTCATCACGCAGCTTAGCCACATCCACCTTATGTTGTTCCTGGTTGTCCGGGGTTACCTCCACCTCCATCAGAGTCGCCAGAGTCTCCAACAGATCTGCTAAGACTTGAGCGGGCGGGCGTGCTAATCCGCCAGCACCCGCTGCCGTTACCGCCGCTGCGCTAGAAGTCATAGCCATGGCAGCTGTCAAACCTAGAACCGGCTGGGTGCCAGCCATGAAGATCTCTAACCTGTTCGGTGGCTCATGGGGGTCTGGAATACTGTCACCATCAGAACAGCCCACAAGCCGTCCGTCTTGTAGTTGATACATTGAGTTAGTCTCTCCCGTGGACAATTCACCATCAGGATAGATGGCCGTCTCACCGCCCGACACAGAGCCTTCTAATTCAGCCCCATGGATAAATCCAACAAAAGCACGCTTCACGCAGGGTTGAATCCGGGCGGGTCGTGCATGCTGAGCCATCTCGACAATGTCGGTGTAGATGTCCGGCTCAGGGCCCGGTTCACCGATCTTGCCGATGAAGACGTGGATCCCGCCGAAGGGGACCCGGTACCCATACTCAATTGAGCCGGCCTCGGGCCCCCAGCCTGCATCGTCAATGTAGAGCTTGCCGCGACGACTCTTGGTCATCCGGCCCATAGTGTATCCCTTGATCCCTTCAAAGCTGCCCTTCAAGAACTCAAAACCACCGTACGCAGGCCCCATGGTGGGCGCCAACTGTCATGGAATTGTCACGGCAGATGTCCTAGTGGAAGGACTTAGTTGTGGAGCCATCACGACGAGGTTAGCTTAAAGGGGTTAAAACGGGACAAAGGACGCGAGGAGTTTATACTGGTTTGGCCCCTTGCGGTGAAGGTAAAAGCCTAATCCAGTTTGAGGTGGTATTGCTAGGGTTTCGATTACCAGGGATCGAATACGTTTAGCCTGGCTTTCGATCTGTTGTTTCTTGCCCTAAGCCACCGTCGGGTCGTCCCCTTATATACACGGGTTGACGCCCCGCGGTTTACAGAGTCCCGGCCGCCTCATACAAACATGTCCGGCTCGGTAACTTATCTTACATGCCTTACAATACGAGTCACATATACATGGCGGTTTATACTTATGGGCCTTAAGCCGCCTTTGGGCTTTGGGCCCTTTAACAAGCCTACTACATGAACCACCATCTTCAACATATTCATGGGCTTGTTTTATGAACCATCATTGGGATAACCTGGCCCCTCCTTGGCGGGTCATATCCAATAGTCATATCCCCAACAAGAGTGGTACGGTAATCCTTTCTACTCCCTCCGTTTCTAAATATAAGTCTTTGAAGAGATTCCACTATGGACCACATACGGAGCAAAATGAATGAATCTATACTTTAAAATGCATCTAGATTCATCCATATGTGGTTAATAGTGAGATCTTTCCAAAGACTTATATTTAGGAACGGAGGGAGTAGAAGTCATATTACTAGACCATGACGAACCTACGAACTATGAGGAAGCGATGATGAGCCGAGATTCCGCGAAATGGCTTGAGGCCATGAAACCTGAGATGGGATCCATATACGAGAACAAAGTATGGACTTTGATTGACTTGCTCGTTGATCGGCGAGCCATTGAGATTAAATGGTTCTTCAAGAGGAAGATGGACGCTGATAGTAGTGTTACTATCTACAAAGCTCGAATTGTCGCAAAAGGTTTTCGACAAGTTCAAGATGTTGACTATGATGAGATTTTCTCACTCGTAGCGATGCTTAAGTCTGTCCAAATCATGTTAGCAATTGCCACATTTTATGAAATCTGGCAAATGGATGTCAAAACTACATTCCTTAATGGATTTCTTAAAGAAGAGTTGTATATGATACAAAAATAAGGTTTTGTCAATCCTAAAGGTGCTAACAAAGTGTGCAAGCTCTAGCGATCCATCTATGGACTGGTGCAAGCATCTCGGAGTTGGAATATACGCTTTGATGAGTTGGTCAAAGCATATATAGTTTTATACAGACTTGCGATGAAGCCTGTATTTACAAGAAAGTGAGTGGGAGCACTACGGCATTTTTGATAAGTATATGTGAATGACATATTGTTGATCAGAAATAATGTAGAATTTTCTGGAAAGCATAAAGGAGTGTTTGAAAGGAGTTTTTGAAAGAAAGACCTCGGTGAAGCTTCTTACATATTGAGCATCAAGATCTATAGAGATAGATCAAGACGCTTGATAAAATTTTTCAATGAGTACATACCTTGAAAAGTTTTTGAAGTAGTTCAAAATGGAATAGTCAAAGAAGGAGTTCTTGCCTGTGTTGCAAGGTATGAAGTTGAGTAAAGACTCAAAACCCTACCATGGCAGAAAATACAAAGAGAATGAAAAGTCATTCCCTATGCCTCAGTGATAGGTTCTATAAAGTATGCTATGTTGTGTACCAGACCTATTGTGTACCTCACCATGAGTTTGGCAATAGGGTACAATAGAGATCCAGGAGTGGATCAATGAACAACGGTTAAAATTATCTTTAGTGGAATAAGGAAATGTTTCTCGGTTATGGAGGTGACAAAGAGTTCGTCGTAAAGAGTTACATCGATGTAAGCTTTGACACCGATCTGGATGACACTAGGTCTCGATCTAGATACATATTGAAAGTGGGGGCAATTAGCTAAAGTAGCTCCGTGCAGAGCATTGTAGACATAGAAAATTTGCAAAATATATACGACTTTGAATGTGGCAGACCCGTTGACTAAACTTCTCTCACAAGCAAAACATGATCATTCTTTGGGTTTTAATCACATTGCAATGTGAACTAGATTATTGACTCTAGTAAACCCTTTGGGTATTAGTCACATGGAGATGTGAACTAATCACATAAAGATGTGAACTATTGGTGTGAAATCACATGACGATGTGAACTAGATTATTGACTCTAGTGCAAGTGGGAGACTGAAGGAAATATGCCCTAGAGGCAATAATAAAGTTGTCATTTATATTTCCTTATATCATGATAAATGTTTATTATTCATGCTAGAATTGTATTAACCGGAAACATAATACATGTCTGAATACATAGACAAACAGAGTGTCCCTAGTATGCCTCTACTTGACTAGCTCGTTAATCAAAGATGGTTAAGTTTTCTAGCCATAGACATGTGTTGTCATTTGATGAACAGGATCACATCATTAGAGAATGAATGATGTGATGGACAAGACCCATCCATTAGCTTAGCATAATGACTGTTTAGTTTGTTGCTATTGCTTTCTTCATGACTTATACATGTTCCTCAGACTATGAGATTGTGCAACTCCCGGATATCGGAGGAACACCTTGTGTGCTATCAAATGTCACAACGTAACTGGGTGATTATAAAGATGCTCTACAGGTGTTTCCGATGGTGTTTGTTGAGTCGGCATAGATCGAGATTAGGATTTGTCACTCCGTGTATCAGAGAGGTATCTCTGGGCCTTATCGGTAATGCACATCACTATGAGCCTTGCAAGCAATGTGACTAATGAGTTAGTCAAGGTATGATGCATTATGCAACGAGTAAAGATACTTGCCGGTAACAAGATTGAACTAGGTATGATGATACCGACGATCGAATCTCGGGCAAGTAACATACCGATGACAAAGGGAACAACGTATGTTGTTATGCGGTTTGACCGATAAAGATCTTCGTAGAATATGTAGGAGCCAATATGAGCATCCAGGTTCCGCTATTGGTTATTGGCTGGAGATGTGTCTCGGTCATGTCTACATAGTTCTCGAACCCGTAGGGTCCACGCGCTTAACGTTCGATGACGATTTGTATTATATGAGTTATGTGATTTGGTGACCGAATGTTGTTCAGAGCCCTGGATGAGATCACGGACATAAAGAGGAGTCTCGAAATGGTCAAGAGGTAAAGATTCATATATAGGATGATAGTATTCGGACACCAAAAGTGTTCTGGGGGTACCGGGTACGTATCGGGTCACCGGAAGGGGTTCCGGGCACCCCCCGGCAAAGATATGGGCCTTATTGGGCCAAGGGCAGGACAGACCAGCCCCTAGTGGGCTGGTGCGCCCCATATATGCCAAATAGGATGTAGCGACCAGACCTCAAACAGTCTGATCTCTGTGCTCATGTGTCATCCCTGGATCAGTAATGCTGACACCAGACAGTACTTGATGTATTTATAACAGAGTAGCAATCACACACTTATTACATCGAATGTCTCAAAAGAGAACTTATTACAATAAATATGGCTTAAGGCCATCTAATAATGATAACAGCGGAAAGCTTGGAAGATAAGCGAGTCCATCAACTCCAACGGCATCACTGAGTATAGAACCACGACCTAAAAGCACCTTACTCGTCGTCTGAAAAGTCTGCAACATGAAACGTTGCAGCCCGAAAAGGGGTCAGCACATGGAATATGCTGGCAATGCAACACATAGAGAGTAATGAAAGAATAAACTATTCTACATGCATATATGGCTGGTGGAAAAGCTCTATGGTTACGGTTTTGTGTAAAGCAAATGTTTCCCTACTGCAAAGGAATAAATTTTATTTAACTATCATGGTGGTTGTTAAACATTGAGAATGGTTGACAGCATACTCAATCCCAATTAAGATAATCATCATTAAAACCCAACAAAATTAATTAAAAGTAACATGATGAGATTCACATGATAATGCAAGTACTAGATACTCAAAACGTCCATAACCGGGGACACGGCTAACCATGATTAGTTTGTACACTCTGCAGAGGTTTGCGCACTTTTCCCCACAAGACTCGATCTCCTCCGTTGGATTTCTCGCACTACATGGTGTTTGAGAAACGGATGACCGAGACACAGTCTTTCAGAAGCGCTAGCACCTTACGATGGGTAGACCGTTACACCTACTTTCCCCTACATCTGCTAGTCTACAACTGTAAAAGTTCGCACGACTTAATCAACAATGCTAGAGCCCATAGTAGCTTGTGGTTGCACACGGAAGTTTATAGTATGGAAAATCTCATGATCCCTTTGGGCCTGGGTGGCGGTCCACAAAGAAAAACAACAGGCAATCCTGGAATACCCAGGTACCTCAGTCCACCCAGATGTGTGTTTAAGTTGCCACCTTAGATAAACCATTAATTAACAAACTCACATCTGTCATGGATATCACTCACCCAATCCACGTCTACTAGCATAGCATGGCATAATAAGCAAACGTAGAAGTAACTCCCAAAGGTTTGATAATAAAACAGGTAATAGGTACTACCTCAACTACTTCCCATCCACAATTTAATTAGATCCTAATCATGCAATGTTTGAGGATTGATCTAATGCAATAAAACTGGGTAGTTGGAAGGTATGATCAAAGTGTTACTTGCCTTGCTGATGATCCGCAAAACTAAGAGATTCGAAGTACATGCGGCGCACTCCGGATACTCTATCGCAAACAAACAAACAAGCATACAATAAGTACTCATCTAATGCACAGTTAAAACTCAATTAAGAGATCTAACCAGAAAGTTCAACTTAAGAACTCCGGTTTGCAAAAAGAATCAAATCAAATGAAGCAACGAAAGTCAAACGGCGAAAGAAACAAACTTCGTTCTACTAATCTGGACCTAAGTAAAATTTTACAGAAGCAAAAACTTGTTTAAGTTGGTTAAACGGAAATAGGGTTTCGAGGCGAAACTCTAGGCGCTTGAATCGCCTGATTCCGATAAACGAGCGAAAAGTTATACTAAAACGAAAATCTGATCAGAAATCGCGATCCGAAATAATCGCGGAAAATCCGAGAAAAAGAAAAATGACGAACAGGTTAACGAACGAACATTCGTTATCTGGATCTAAACGTCGAACACGTTCGTTAAAACGAACGAATGGGCGAACGCTCGCTAAATAAACTAAACCAAAAAACCGATCTAATAATAAAAACGGAAATAATAAAAAAAACCGACGAAAACCGACAGAAAACAGATCGGTTTTCTAAAAAACCGGCGGTGAAAACGAGGTTGACCTCGGGCGGCAGGTCGGCGGCGGCGGCGGCGGCGCGGGTCGAGGCGGGCGCGGTCTATGGCTAGGGTTAGGGTTTCAGGGCGCGCGGGCGGCTTGGGCTGGCTCGGCCCGGGGCGGCGCTATATAAAGCCCCCCGGCCAGGCGGAGTCCTGGCCAGTTACGGCCGAGAGTCGGTTCGCGTTTTTTTTAAATAATTACGCGCAGAAAAACAAATAAAAGAAATACTAAATGGACTCCAAAAATCCCAAAATAAATTTTCCCCGACTTCTAAAATCAAGCCGGACAAAGTGAACATTTATTTGGGGCCTAAATGCGATTTTGGAAAACGCATATTTTTCCTAAATTCAAATAAAATAGCGAAAAACTCCGAAATAAAATCTTATTTGATTTTATTATTAAATCCTCAATATTTCTTTATTTTGGGAAAGTCATTTTATTCCCTCTCTCATATCTTTGTAATAGAAATAATTGAAGATAAAATAATTAAAATCAAATGATCCAATTCTCAAAATTTGTGAAAACTCAAATATGAGAATAACGAAATCCCCAACTCTCTCCGTGGGTCCTTGAGTTGCGTAGAATTTCTAGGAACAAAACCAAAAGCAAATAAAATATGATATGCATTGATGATCTAATGTATTGATGATCTAATGTATAACATTCCAAATTGAAAATTTGGGATGTTACATAGGAGGAGAAGGAAGGAGGGGAAGAGAGAAAGGAAAGAGGAGGATTCGGCCTCCCCTTCCCTTCTCTCCCCCTCTCTTTCCTTCCCCCTCCAACACTTTTGGAAGGGGGGAGGCCGAATTGGACAAGGCCCCCAAGTAGGATTCCTCCTACTTGGGCGCACCCTTGCTGCTCCCCTCCCCCTCCCACCTATATATACGTGGGGAGGGGCTGCCTAGAACACACAACAAACATTGTTAGCCGTGTGCGGCGCCCCCCTCCATAGTTTACACCTCCAATCATATTCATGTAGTGCTTAGGCGAAGCCCTGCGCGGATTACTTCACCATCACCGTCACCATGCCGTCGTGCTAACCGAACTCTCCCTCAACACTTTGCTGGATCAAGAGTTCGAGGGACGTCATCGAGCTGAACGTGTGCAGATAGCGGAGGTGTCGTGAGTTCAGTACTTGATTGGTTGGATCACGAAGACGTTCGACTACATCACCGGCGTTACTTAACACTTCCGCTTTCGGTCTATGAGGGTACGTGGACACACTCTCCCGCTCGTTGCTATGCATCACACAGATAGATCTTGTGTGATCATAGGTAAATTTTTTGAAATACTAGGTTTCCCCAATAGGTTATAATAAACTGTGTGGGATCTACTTGATTTGAATTACATAATGGGGTCACAGCGTCCATGGACGGTGTTTGAATTGCTAGACCTTTTATCTGCACTGATCATAAAAGAATTGGAATTATTCAGGGTTCATTTGGACATTTTTATTCATTAAGTGATTTTTCAATGAATTTATGTGCATAATTCAAATTTGAACAACATGCACATGCTCTAGTGCATATAAATTCGTTGAAATATCAAATCTTTGTCCTTGGGTGCATGCTTAGGTCCCATGCAAGAAATGGGAATGAATTTAAAACACCATGGCACTGTTGATTGCCGGCAAAACATTGAGATGCCCGATTTTTAAATTCTAGTAAATCCAAAACTCGTCTGAAATTCATGTAACTTGGCATGCTATCATGGAGCGGCATCAACATGCCGTGGTAAAAAAATTGTCCCATTTGGGGCAGGTTTGGGTATATGCTTCTTACAAACCGGAGCTTCTCACAACAAGCACGGTGGTTTTCGGTAGGGAACATCCCACCTTTGAGGACGAAATGATATCCAATGCCTCTTATTGCTTTCAATTTTTTTCTCTTGTCAACATAGAACAACAGGAGTGTTGTGTGATTTTTTGTGATTTTTCGGGGTTCGTTTGGACATTTTTATGCATTAACTGAGTTTTCAATGCATTTATGTGCATAATTCAAATTTGAACTACATGCGCATGCTCCAATGCATATAAATTGGTTGAAAAATCAAATTTGTGTCCTTGGGTGCATGCTTAGGTCCCATGCAAGAAATGGGAATGAATTTCAAACACCAGGGCACCGTTGATTGCCGGCAAAACATTGAGATGCCTGGTTTTTAAATTCTAGTAAATCCAAAGATCGTCTGAAATTCATGAAACTTGGCATGCTATCATGGAGCGGCATCAACATGTCGTGGTAAATTTTTTGTCCCATTTGGGGCAGGTTTGGGTATATACTTCTCACAACCCGGAGCTTCTCACAACAAGCATGATGTTTTCGGTAGGGAACGTCCCACCTTTGGGGACGAAATGATATCCATTGCCTCTTATTGCTTTCAAATTTTTTTCTTGTGTCAACATAGAACAACAGGAGTGTTGTGTGATTTTTTGTGATTTTTTGGGGTTCTTTGGACATTTTTATGCATTAACTGAGTTTTCAATGCATCTATGTGCATAATTCAAATTTGAACTACATGCGCATGCTCCAGTGCATATAAATTGGTTGAAAAATCAAATATGTGTCCTTGGGTGCATGCTTAGGTCCTATGCAAGAAATGGGAATGAATTTCAAACACCAGGGCATCGTTGATTGTCGGCAAAACATTGACATGCCTGGTTTTTAAATTCTAGTAAATCCAAAATTGTCTGAAATTCATGAAACTTGGCATGCTATCATGGAGCGGCATCAACATGTCGTGGTAAATTTTTTGTCCCATTTGGGGCAGGTTTGGGTATATGCTTCTCACAAACCGGAGCTTCTCACAACAAGCATGATGGTTTTCGGAATGCCCCACCTTTGGGGACGAAACGATATCCATTGCCTCTTATTGCTTTCAAAAAAATTTATCGTGTCAACATAGAATAACAGGAGTGTTGTGTGAATTTTTGTGATTTTTCGGGGTTCGTTTGGACATTTCTATGCATTATCTGAGTTTTGAATGCATTTATGGGCATAATTCAAATTTGAACTACATGTGCATGCTCCAGTGCATATAAATTGGTTGAAAAATCAAATATGTGTCCTTGGGTGCATGCTTAGGTCCCATGCAAGAAATGAGAATAAATTTCAAACACCAGGGCACCATTGATTACCGACAAAACATTGAGATGTCTAGTTTTTAAATTCTAGTAAATCCAAAACTCGTTTGAAATTCATGAAACTTGGCATGCTATCATGGAGCGGCATCAACATGTTGTGGTAACCATTTTGTCTCATTTGGGGCAGGTTTGGGTATATGCTTCTCACAAATCGGAGCTTCTCACAACAAGCATTATGGTTTTCGGTGGGGAACGTCCAACCTTTGGGGACGAAACGATATCCATTGCCTCTTATTGCTTTCAAAAAAATCTCGTGTCAACATAGAAGAACAGGAGTGTTGTGTGATTTTTGTGATTTTTTGGGGTTCGTTTGGAAATTTTTATGCATTAATTGAGTTTTTAATGCATTTATGTGCATAATTCAAATTTGAACTACATGCGCATGCTCCATTGCATATAAGTTGGGTGAAAAATCAAATATGTGTCCTTGGGTGCATGCTTAGGTCCCATGCAAGAAATGGGAATGAATTTCAAACACCAGGGCACCGTTGATTGCCGACAAAACATTGAGATGCCTGGTTTTTAAATTCTAGTAAATCCAAAATTCGTCTGGAAATCATGAAACTTGCAAAGCTATCATGGAGCGGCAGCAACATGCCGTGGTAAATTTTTTGTCCCATTTGGGGCAGGTTTGGGTATATGCTTGTCACAAACCGGAGCTTCTCACAACAAGCATGATGGTTTTTAGTAGGGAACGCCCCACCTTTGGGGACGAAACGATATCCGTTGCCTCTTATTGCCTTCAATTTTTTTTCTCGTGTCAACATAAAACAACAGGAGTGTTGTGTGAATTTTTGTGATTTTCGGGGTTCGTTTGGACATTTTTATGCATTATCTGAGTTTTCAATGCATTTATGTGCATAATTAAAATTTGATGTACATGCGCATGCTCCAGTGCATATAAATTGGTTGAAAAATCAAATCTGTGTCCTTGGGTGCATGCTTAGGTCCCATGCAAGAAATGGGAATGAATTTCAAACACCAGGGCACCGTTTATTTCCGGCAAAACATTGAGATGCCTGGTTTTTAAATTCTAGTAAATCCAAAACTCGTCTGAAATTTATTAAACTTGGCATGCTATCATGGAGCGGCATCAACATGCCGTGGTAAAAAAAAATTCCCATTTGGGGCAGGTTTGGGTATATGCTTCTCACAAACCAGAGCTTCTTACAACAAGCATGATGGTTTTCGGTACGGAACACCCCACCTTTGGGGACAAAACGATATTCGTTGCCTCTTATTGCTTTCAAATTTCTTTCTCGTGTCAATATAGAACAACAGGAGTGTTGTGTGAATTTTTGTGATTTTTCGGGGTTCGTTTGGACATTTTTATGCATTAACTGAGTTTTCAATGCATTCATGTGCATAATTCAAATTCGAACTACATGCGCATGCTCCAGTGCATATAAATTGGTTGAAAAATCAAATATGTGTCCTTGGGTGCATGCTTAGGTCCCATGCAAGAAATGGGAATGAATTTCATACACCAGGGACCGTTGATTGCCGGCAAAATGTTGAGATACTATGTTTTTAAATTCTAGTAAATCTAAAAATCGTCTGAAATTCATGAAACTTGGCATGCTATCATGGAAGGGCACCAGACATGCTGTGGTATTTTTTGTGTCCATTTTGAGAGAAGGCGCACTCAAATAATGTCAGCCAACAAAGGCATTTTGAAAAAAATAGCTGCCACTTTAATATCTCAAACGTTTGTATAATTCAAACCGTGTGCGTTTGGTTAACCATTCACGTGACGCCACGTGTCTTGGTTTTAATGGCTATAGGAGGTGCCGTGTGGATAGCTACTTGACTGAACGGGAGGTGTGCGAGCGCAGTCCGGTGCGCAGGCTCACCGAGAAGCGTACAAGCTGTTCAGCGCAGGATCTGTTCATCTCTTCAACGCAAACGGTTCAGATTACGGTATGCAAATTAAAGCCAAACTTCGGCGCTAAGCCAAGAGACACTATGATTTGTCAAAATATTCAGCTAAAAATCAATATCACTATCTATTTTTTGCAACTAAAATTCAGTAATTAAGCATAGATTTCATTCATACTAGAGATTAAGCATAGATTTCTCCTTTGGATTCATCTATACTAGTTTTCTTAGGGAATTTTTCATCCAATCCAACCTCTTGTGAAGAAGGCTACATGTTTCTAGATTGTAATCAAATGCCCATGTTAATCATGCCAGATCGAAGATGGCACGTTGGTGCATTTTACAAATCCTGCAAACCAAATGGGTGTGTAGCAGTGTTCAAAACTGCATGTAGGCACTAACACATTCTCTTCTTTTATAGTGCATATTAGGCCCGGTGGAAGATGTTTATAACGGCAATCACATCGAATGCCTGGATCTGCATCTCTCAAATATTACTTTGAACTCCTACCGAGGGACCCCACCGGAGATTACACTTGCCAGGTTCTTTCTTGCCAGAGCAAAGGTGCTGAAGGTACTGAGGTTGAATGCACATTTAATTAGGAAAGACAAATGGTATGATTATCAGAGCCGGATGGTGCTATGGAATGGAAGTGCCTCCAAAAATGCCAAAATTTGTATTGGAAGAGCATATGGCAAAGCAATTGGAAATCATTGTGTCAAACCCATACATGAATTGTCAGCGGCTGATCCCTTTTTAGAAATGACGCGGTTTGCAATGTTTGAATTTGGGCGTTGTAATCTTTGAATTTGAACCTTGCAATATTTATGGCATTTGTTATATTGAACCGTTTTTGTTCTCTTGTCACAGCGCTAACAGTTCATCCGGGTGAACCGCATGTCATACATCGCACACACCTTGATCTGGCTGACCGTTTCTTTTGTGTTGCCTAATCACAAACAGTTCATCCGAGTGAACTGTATGTTGTACATCGCACACACCTTGATCTGGCTGACCGTTTCTTTTGTGTTGCCTAATCACAAACAGTTCATTCGAGTGAACTGTATGTTGTACATCGCACACACCTTCATCTGGCTGCCCGTTTCTTTTGCTCCTCCTCATCGAAAATGGTTAATTGAACTGAACCGTATGCCCTGAATCGCAAACGCAACTAAAATCTGAACCGTGTTTGATGCATCCATCATCGCAAACGTTTTGCACCTTTTTTGACGGGTTTTTTACACCACCGTTTGCGATTATTGCATCGCACACAGTTTCGTCGAAGGGTCTCTGATCGTAGTGTCGCATTAGCTGAAGGAAATATGCCCTAGAGGCAATAATAAAGCTATTATTTATTTCCTTATATCATGATAAATGTTTATTATTCATGCTAGAATTGTATTAACTGGAAACATAATACATGTGTGAATACATAGACAAACAGAGTGTCACTAGTATGCCTCTACTTGACTAGCTCATTAATCAAAGATGGTTATGTTTCCTAGCCATGAACAAAGAGTTGTTATTTGATTAACGAGATCACATCATTAGTTGAATGATCTGATTGACATGACCCATTCCATTAGCATAGCACCCGATCGTTTAGTATGTTGCTATTGCTTTTATCCATGACTTATACATGTTCCTTTAACTATGAGATTATGCAACTCCCGTTTACCGTAGGAACACTTTGTGTGCTACCAAACGTCACAACGTAACTGGGTGATTATAAAGGTGCTCTACAGGTGTCTCCGAAGGTACATATTGGGTTGGCGTATTTTGAGATTAGGATTTGTCACTCCGATTGTCGGAGAGGTATCTCAGGGCCTTCTCGGTAATGCACATCACATAAAGCCTTGCAAGCATTGCAACCAATGAGTTAGTTGCGAGATGATGTATTACGGAACGAGTAAAGAGACTTGCCAGTAACGAGATTGAACTAGGTATTGGATACCGACGATCGAATCTCGGGCAAGTAACATACCGATGACAAAGGGAACAACGTATGTTGTTATGCGGTCTGACCGATAAAGATCTTCGTAGAATATGTAGGAGCCAATATGGGCATCCAGGTCCCGCTATTGGTTATTGACCGGAGACGTGTCTCGGTCATGTCTACATTGTTCTCGAACCGTAGGGTCCGCACGCTTAACGTTACGATGACAGTTATTATGAGTTTATGCATTTTGATGTACCGAAGGAGTTCGGAGTCCCGGATGTGATCACGGACATGACGAGGAGTCTCGAAATGGTCGAGACGTAAAGAATGATATATTGGAAGCCTATGTTTGGACATCGGATGCATTCCAGGTGAAATCAGGATTTTACCGGAATACCGGGAGGGTTGCCGGAACCCCCCGGGAGCACAATGGGCCAACATGGGCCTTGGAGGAGAGGTGAGAGGGCTGCCCTCATGGGCTGTGCGCCTCCCCCCTTCCCCTAGTCCTATTAGGACTAGGAGAGGTGGGCGCCCCCTCTCTCTCTCTCTCCCCCTTGGAGAATCCTAGTCCAACTAGGATTGGGGGGGGGGGGAATCCTACTCCCAGAGGGAGTAGGACTCTCCTGGCGCGCCAGGCTTGGCCGGCCAGCCCCTCCCCCTTGGCTCCTTTATATACGGGGGCAGGGGGCACCCCAAAGACACACAAGTTTATCTACGGATCGTTCCTTAGCCGTGTGCGGTGCCCCCTTCCACCAAATACCACCTCGGTAATATCATTGCAGTGCTTAGGCGAAGCCCTGCACCGGTAACACATCAAGATCGTCACCACGCCGTCGTGCTGACGGAACTCTTCCCCGACGCTTTGCTGGATCGGAGCCCGGGGATCGTCATCGAGCTGAACGTGTGCCAAGAACTCGGAGGTGCCGGAGTAACGGTGCTGTGATCGGTTGGATCGCGAGGAAAACGTACGACTACTTCCTCTACGTTGTGTCAACGCTTCCGCTTCGGTCTACGAGGGTACGTAGACAACACTCTCCCTTCTCGTTGCTATGCATCACCATGATCTTGCGTGTGCGTAGGAATTTTTTTTGAAATTACTACGTTCCCCAACAGTGGCATCCGAGCCTAGGTTTTTATGGTATGATGTTATTTGCACGAGTAGAACACAAGTGAGTTGTGGACGATACAAGTCATACTGCCTACCAGCATGTCATACTTTGGTTCAGCGGTATTGTTGGACGAGACGATCCGGACCAACCTTACGCGTACTCTTACGCGAGACCGGTTCCCTCGACGTGCTTTGCACATAGATGGCTTGCGGAAGACTGTCTCTCCAACTTTAGTTGAACCGAGTGTGGCTACGCCCGGTCCTTGAGAAGGTTAAAACGGAGTCTATTTGACAAACTATCGTTGTGGTTTTGATGCGTAGGTAAGATGAGTTCTTGCTTAAGCCCGTAGCAGCCACGTAAAACTTGCAACAACAAAGTAGAGGACGTCTAACTTGTTTTTGCAGGGCATGTTGTGATGTGATATGGTCAAGACATGATGCTAAATTTTATTGTATGAGATGATCATGTTTTGTAACCGAGTTATCGGCAACTGGCAGGAGCCATATGGTTGTCGCTTTATTGTATGCAATGCAATCGCGATGTAATGTTTTACTTTATTACTAAGCGGTAGTGATAGTCGTGGAAGCATAAGATTGGCGAGACGACAACGATGCTACGATGGAGATCAAGGTGTCGCGCCGGTGACGATGGTGATCATGACGGTGCTGCGGAGATGGAGATCACAAGCACGAGATGATGATGGCCATATCATATCACTTATATTGATTGCATGTGATGTTTATCCTTTTATGCATCTTATCTTGCTTTGATTGACGGTAGCATTATAAGATGATCTCTCACTAAATTATCAAGAAGTGTTCTCCCTGAGTATGCACCGTTGCGAAAGTTCTTCGTGCTGAGGCACCACGTGATGATCGGGTGTGATAGGCTCTACGTTCAAATACAACGGGTGCAAAACAGTTGCACACGCGGAATACTCAGGTTTAACTTGACGAGCCTAGCATATAACAGATATGGCCTCGGAACACGGAGACCGAAAGGTCGAGCGTGAATCATATAGTAGATATGATCAACATAGTGATGTTCACCATTGAAACTACTCCATCTCACGTGATGATCGGACATGGTTTAGTTGATTTGGATCACGTGATCACTTAGAGGATTAGAGGGATATCTATCTAAGTGGGAGTTCTTAAGTAATATGATTAATTGAACTTAAATTTATCATGAACTTAGTACCTGATAGTATCTTGCTTGTCTATGTTGTGTAGATAGATGGCTCGTGCTGTTGTTCCGTTGAATTTTAATGCGTTCCTTGAGAAAGCAAAGTTGAAAGATGATGGTAGCAATTACACGGACTAGGTCCGTAACTTGAGGATTATCCTCATTGCTGCACAGAAGAATTACATCCTGGAAGCACCGCTAGGTGCCAGGCCTGGTGCAAGAGCTACGCCAGATGTTGTGAACGTCTGGCAAAGCAAAGCTGATGACTACTCTATAGTTCAGTGTGCCATGCTTTACGGCTTAGAACCGGGACTTCAACGACGTTTTGAACACCATGGAGCATATGAGATGTTCCAGGAGTTGATGTTAATATTTCAAGCAAATGCCCGGATTGAGAGATATGAAATCTCCAATAAGTTCTATAGCTGTAAAATGGAGGAGAATGGTTCTGTCAGTGAGCATATACTCAGAATGTCTGGGTATAACAATCACTTGATTCAACTGGGAGTTAATCTTCCGGATGATTGCGTCATTGACAGAATTCTCCAATCACTGCCACCAAGCTACAAGAGCTTCGTGATGAACTATAATATGCAAGGGATGACCAAAACTATGCCCGAGCTCTTCGCGATGCTGAAAGCCGCGGAGGTAGAAATCAAAAAGGAGCATCAAGTGTTGATGGTTAACAAAACCACTAGTTTCAAGAAAAAGGGCAAAGGGAAGAAAAAGGGGAACTTCAAAAAGAACATCAAGCAAGTTGCTAATCAAGAGAAGAAACCCAAGTCTGGACCTAAGCCTGAAACTGAGTGCTTCTATTGCAAGCAGACTGGTCACTGGAAGCGGAACTGCCCCAAGTATTTGGCGGATAAGAAGGATGGCAAGGTTAACAAAGGTATATATGATATACATGTTATTGATGTGTACCTTACTAATTCTCGCAGTAGCACCTGGGTATTTGATACTGGTTCTGTTGCTAATATTTGCAACTCAAAACAGGGGCTACGGATTAAGCGAAGATTGGCTAAGGACGAGGTGACGATGCGCGTGGGAAATGGTTCCAAAGTTGATGTGATCGCGGTCGGCACGCTACCTCTACATCTACCTTCGGGATTAATATTAGATCTAAATAATTGTTATTTAGTACCAGCGTTGAGCATGAACATTATATCTGGATCTTGTTTGATGCGAGACGGTTATTCATTTAAATCAGAGAATAATGGTTGTTCTATTTATATGAGTAATATCTTTTATGGTCATGCACCATTAAAGAATGGTTTGTTCTTACTTAATCTCGATAGTAGTAATACACATATTCATAATGTTGAAGCCAAAAGATGCAGAGTTGATAATGATAGTGCAACTTATTTGTGGCACTGCCGTTTAGGTCATATCGGTGTAAAACGCATGAAGAAACTCCATACTGATGGACTTTTGGAGTCACTTGATTATGAATCACTTGGCACTTGCGAACCATGCCTTATGGGCAAGATGACTAAAACACCGTTCTCCGGTAATGTGGAGAGAGCAACAGATTTATTGGAAATCATACATACTGATGTATGTGGTCCAATGAATGTTGAGGCTCGTGGCGGATATCGTTATTTTCTCACCTTCACTGATGATTTAAGCAGATATGGGTATATCTACTTAATGAAACACAAGTCTGAAACATTTGAAAAGTTCAAAGAATTTCAGAGTGAAGTGGAAAATCATCGTAACAAGAAAATAAAGTTTCTACGATCTGATCGTGGAGGAGAATATTTGAGTTACGAGTTTGGTCTACATTTGAAACAATGCGGAATAGTTTCGCAACTCACGCCACCCGGAACACCACAACGTAATGGTGTGTCCGAACGTCGTAATCGTACTTTACTGGATATGGTACGATCTATGATGTCTCTTACCAATTTACCGCTATCGTTTTGGGGTTATGCTTTAGAGACGTCTGCATTCACGTTAAATAGGGCACCATCAAAATCCGTTGAGACGACGCCTTATGAACTGTTGTTTGGCAAGAAGCCAAAGTTGTCGTTTCTTAAAGTTTGGTGCTGCGATGCTTATGTGAAAAAGCTTCAACCTGATAAGCTCGAACCCAAATCGGAAAAATGTGTCTTCATAGGATACCCAAAGGAGACTCTTGGGTATACCTTCTATCACAGATCCGAAGGCAAAATTTTTGTTGCTAAAGTCGGAAACTTTCTAGAGAAGGAGTTTCTCTCGAAAGAAGTGAGTGGGAGGAAAGTAGAACTTGATGAGATAACTGTATCTACTCCCTTATTGAGAAGTAGTACATCACAGAAATCAGTTTCTGTGACACCTACACCAAATAGGGAGGAAGCTAATGATAATGATCATGAAACTTCAGATCAAGTTTCTACTGAACTTCGTAGATCAACCAGAGTAAGATCCGCACCAGAGTGGTACGGTAATCCTATTTTGGAAGTCATGTTACTAGACTATGATGAACCTACGAACTATGAAGAAGCGATGGTGAGCCCAGATTCCGCAAAGTGGCTTGAGGCCATGAAATCTGAGATGGGATCCATGTATGAGAACAAAGTGTGGACTTTGGTTGACTTGCCCGATGATCGGCAAGCAATTGAGAATAAATGGATTTTTAAGAAGAAGACTGACGCTGATGGTAATGTTACTGTCTATAAAGCTCGACTTGTTGCAAAAGGTTTTCGACAAGTTCAAGGGATTGACTACGATGAGACTTTCTCACCCGTAGCGATGCTTAAAGTCTGTCTGAATCATGTTAGCAATTGCCGCATTTTATGATTATGAAATTTGGCAAATGGATGTCAAAACTGCATTCCTGAATGGATTTCTGGAAGAAGAGTTGTATATGATGCAACCAGAAGGTTTTGTCGATCCAAAGGGAGCTAACAAAGTGTGCAAGCTCCAGCGATCCATTTATGGACTGGTGCAAGCCTCTCGGAGTTGGAATAAACGCTTTGATAGTGTGATCAAAGCATTTGGTTTTATACAGACTTTTGGAGAAGCCTGTATTTACAAGAAAGTGAGTGGGAGCTCTGTAGCATTTCTGATATTATATGTGGATGACATATTGCTGATCGGAAATAATATAGAATTTCTGGATAGCATAAAGGGATACTTGAATAAGAGTTTTTCAATGAAAGACCTCGGTGAAGCTGCTTACATATTGGGCATTAAGATCTATAGAGATAGATCAAGACGCTTAATAGGACTTTCACAAAGCACATACCTTGACAAAATTTTGAAAAAGTTCAAAATGGATCAGGCAAAGAAAGGATTCTTGCCTGTGGCACAAGGTGTGAAGTTGAGTAAGACTCAATGCCCGACCACCGCAGAAGATAGAGAGAAAATGAAAAATGTTCCCTATGCTTCAGCCATAGGCTCTATCATGTATGCAATGTTGTGTACCAGACCTGATGTGTGCCTTGCTGTAAGTTTAGCAGGCAGGTACCAAAGTAATCCAGGAGTGGATCACTGGACAGCGGTCAAGAACATCCTTAAGTACTTGAGAAGGACTAAGGATATGTTTCTCATTTATGGAGGTGACAAAGAGCTCGTCGTAAACGGTTACGTCGATGCAAGCTTTGACACTGATCCGGACGATTCTAAATCGCAAACCGGATACGTATTTACATTAAACGGTGGAGCTGTCAGTTGGTGCAGTTCTAAACAAAGCGTCGTGGCGGGATCTACATGTGAAGCTGAGTACATAGCCGCTTCGGAAGCAGCTAATGAAGGAGTCTGGATGAAGGAGTTCATATCCGATCTAGGTGTTGTACCTAGCGTATCGGGTCCAATGAAAATCTTTTGTGACAATACTGGTGCAATTGCCTTGGCAAAGGAATCCAGATTTCACAAAAGAACCAAACACATCAAAAGACGCTTCAACTCCATCCGGGATTTGGTCCAGGTGGGAGACATAGAGATATGCAAGATACATACGGATCTGAATGTTGCAGACCCGTTGACTAAGCCTCTTCCACGAGCAAAACATGATCAGCACCAAGACTCCATGGGTGTTAGAATCATTACTTTGTAATCTAGATTATTGACTCTAGTGCAAGTGGGATACTGAAGGAAATATGCCCTAGAGGCAAAAATAAAGTTATTATTTATTTCCTTATATCATGATAAATGTTTATTATTCATGCTAGAATTGTATTAACTGGAAACATAATACATGTGTGAATACACAGACAAACAGAGTGTCACTAGTATGCCTCTACTTGACTAGCTCATTAATAAAAGATGGTTATGTTTCCTAGCCATGAACAAAGAGTTGTTATTTGATTAACGAGATCACATCATTAGTTGAATGATCTGATTGACATGACCCATTCCATTAGCATAGCACCCGATCGTTTAGTATGTTGCTATTGCTTTTATCCATGAATTATACATGTTCCTTTAACTATGAGATTATGCAACTCCCGTTTACCGTAGGAACACTTTGTGTGCTACCAAACGTCACAACGTAACTGGGTGATTATAAAGGTGCTCTACAGGTGTCTCCGAAGGTACATATTGGGTTGGCGTATTTCGAGATTAGGATTTGTCACTCCGATTGTCGGAGAGGTATCTCAGGGCCTTCTTGGTAATGCACATCACATAAAGCCTTGCAAGCATTGCAACCAATGAGTTAGTTGCGAGATGATGTATTACGGAACGAGTAAAGAGACTTGCCAGTAACGAGATTGAACTAGGTATTGGATACCGACGATCGAATCTCGGGCAAGTAACATACCGATGACAAAGGGAACAACGTATGTTGTTATGCGGTCTGACCGATAAAGATCTTCGTAGAATATGTAGGAGCCAATATGGGCATCCAGGTCCCGCTATTGGTTATTGACCGGAGACGTGTCTCGGTCATGTCTACATTGTTCTCGAACCGTAGGGTCCGCACGCTTAACGTTACGATGACAGTTATTATGAGTTTATGCATTTTGATGTACCGAAGGAGTTCGGAGTCCCGGATGTGATCACGGACATGACGAGGAGTCTCGAAATGGTCGAGACGTAAAGAATGATATATTGGAAGCCTATGTTTGGACATCGGATGCATTCCAGGTGAAATCAGGATTTTACCGGAATACCGGGAGGGTTACCGGAACCCCCCGGGAGCATAATGGGCCAACATGGGCCTTGGAGGAGAGGTGAGAGGGCTGCCCTCATGGGCTGTGCGCCTCCCCCCTTCCCCTAGTCCTATTAGGACTAGGAGAGGTGGGCGCCCCCTCTCTCTCTCTCCCCCTTGGAGAATCCTAGTCCAACTAGGATTGGGGGGGGGGGGGGAATCCTACTCCCAGAGGGAGTAGGACTCTCCTGGCGCGCCAGGCTTGGCTGGCCAGCCCCTCCCCCTTGGCTCCTTTATATACGGGGGCAGGGGGCACCCCAAAGACACACAAGTTGATCTACGGATCGTTCCTTAGCCGTGTGCGGTGCCCCCTTCCACCAAATTCCACCTCGGTAATATCGTTGCAGTGCTTAGGCGAAGCCCTGCGCCGGTAACACATCAAGATCGTCACCACGCCGTCGTGCTGACGGAACTCTTCCCCGACGCTTTGCTGGATTGGAGCCCGGGGATCGTCATCGAGCTGAACGTGTGCCAAGAACTCGGAGGTGCCGGAGTAACGGTGCTGTGATCGGTTGGATCGCGAGGAAAACGTACGACTACTTCCTCTACGTTGTGTCAACGCTTCCGCTTCGGTCTACGAGGGTACGTAGACAACACTCTCCCTTCTCGTTGCTATGCATCACCATGATCTTGCGTGTGCGTAGGAATTTTTTTGAAATTACTACGTTCCCCAACATTAGCAGCATCCTGCAGTAGTGAATGTTCATAGGGATACAATCGATGTGTGGCAGGTTTATAAGCCACAAATGGTGGCCGGGCCCCAGACCAAAAGCATGTTTAGCAAGGCTATGTGCCTCGACATTAGTCTCTCGTCCTTCAAAGATGAAGGAACACTGCTAAAAATAGGTAGCTGTCTCATTAATCTCCTTGACTATCGGTGAATACATGTTGGAAATATGAGCAATTTGCCAAATAATTTTACTAGCGGAAATACTAGATAAAGCATGACTAATATAGCAAAGATAAAGTAAGTCATGCAATCTGACAGAGAGAAGGTAAATAGCATCTTCATATATGAACTTGAACTAAACACATCTAGAACAGACACTAGGTCAAGTTGCATATATGAAGTAGAACCTAACTTATGTAGGGCAGACACTAGGGCAAAGAACTGTGCAGGACTTCTAACAGAAAGAGCAAGAACACATACGGGACAGTAGCAGTAGCAGAAGCACTGGACTTGGGGTCGACATCCTCGCCAGCCATGTCATCGATGAGGTTGTCGACGTCGGGGAAGAAGTCATCGTCGGGGAATTAATCGTCGGAGTCCGTCATGAAGAAGTCAGTAGTCGCGCGGAGTGCTCCCCGAAAACCTTATCACCCTTCTCCCGTACAGGGCTCAACAAGGTGCGATTTCGGAGGCCTACTGTCCCAACCTGTGGCGCACGCCACAAGCCGGGATGGGGAAGATCGTAGCAGTAGCTCAGTGGTCAGGAACCTAGAGGCGGGAGGGTTGTGTTGTTCTGGTGCGTCTCTCTGGGAGGAGCGACCACCCTTTTATAGGCGCAAGAGAAGAAGGCGAGAGGGCAGCGACGGGAGGTGAAATGAAGAGAAGGAGGCGAAGTGAACAGCCAGCAGCCGAAGGGATGCACCGTTCGCATTCAGTCTCATCTATAGCAAAAATCTTTTCAACTTCCATGTGACCTTTCGTATCCCAGTCGTGCGTGGCAAAAATTTAGACATTGACTCATTCCCGCAACCCGTGGCATGTCGTGACATGGCGTGCCGAGGCAGGCGAAGGAGGAGGAGCACGCATGAATGTCCCTCTTGTTCTCATGCTCATACATGTGGGGGTCCAACTCCCACCAAACTAGCAATGTGGGACTAAACTTTAGTTCCACCTCTCGCCTTGCGCGAATGGGCTGCGTGGGCCTCTAGGATTTATTAGGAATTTCTAAAATAGTTATTGGGCTGTCCCAAAATAGACTAAATTCCAGCAATCCCCCACCAGATTCCAGAGGCACACAAGAATTGTCTTTGGTTCCAAAACACTATTTTATATACCGGTACTACATTGGAGACTGTTAAGTTGAACTTCCACCTAGAACTCTATGCTACACTAGTAAGCAACTTGAACAGTGGACTGGGCCTTGAACTGCAAGTTTTCTCCGAATCTAGCTTCACACAAAGCCTTGACTAATACTTGGCTACCGTTGGTCTTCCTCGCGGGTGGAGCTTATGTGTCATACTCCGAGACCTTGCATGAGTTTACTAGAGAGAACCATACTCTCATAGATTGTGATGTTTAATAATCAGACTTGTATAGGCATGTTCTTCAAAAGATGTTCTGCAGGACAACATCTCTGCTTAAAAGAGCCACGTTGTCGACGTCCTGGGAACGGGGGTCCCCAGACTTGCCTGCCTGCGGCCCATAGTGTGGCTCCACCAGCGGCCCTGTATGGCCCATCCTCACCAGCAAATACTCAAGACCATCGCGAGGGGCCAAGCCTCGCGAGGCAGACGACACAAGACCTCCTCGGGGGCAGCCTCACCAGGCCGGCTCGTGAGGGGAGGATAGATCAAGGCAAGGGACACCTCGCGAGATTCCTGTGACGCAAGCCATGACGACTGGTGCTAGGCGGGCGCCAGCGCGCGCAGTGTCCTCGTTTCCTCTTTGGTGCTAAAGAGTCAAGCGCAGGCGAGGAGTCCCAAGGCATCAGGAAAAGGTTTCCATATCGGTGCAACGAGACCAAGACCTGTAGGACGGCAGGATGGAGGTCATCATGGAGACCAAGACGGCATCACCACCAGAGCCTTTGGCAGTTGAAGACCACCTTTAGCCAGGATAACTTGTACTAGTTGTCTCCCTTCAAATTTGGCCGTTCTTGGATCCCTTCCCTCTCAATATTCGGGGAGAGGACCAGGGCCTCTATAAATAGGACTAGCCACCACAATAGAGGGGGACGGATCATTCAGATCATCCTCAACCACACAAGTTCACCAAGCACAAGAACACCTCTCCTCAGGAGGTTGTTCTTCCCTTGTAACTGTTCATCCTTAGCCCAAGAGGCAATCCACCACACCACAATGGAGTAGGGTATTACACCACATTGGTGGCCCGAACCAGTATAAACTCTTGTGTCTCTCATTCTTTGGGTTCGTCGAACTAGGCCTTGTGATTGTTGCGAGAGCGATCTAGGGAGAGAGAGATCTTCGTGCGCACCCCAGTGCTCGAACCTCAAGGGTTTTGCCGGAACCCGAAATCCGACATTTGGCGTGCCAGGTAGGGGTGCGCCGAAGCTTTCCTTCCGTCGATCTGCACTTCGCCATCACCGCGCTTCGGCCCCATGGCCGGCACTGCTCTTCCAGCTGTGACGACAGACTCCTGCGGCGGGGCCAGGGGCTCCGAGCCTTGGCCCCCGCCTTGCGGCGGGTGTAGTAGCCACCCAAGTTCAAGCCAGAGTTGTTGCCGCGCTACAATGGCGCGATAGACCCGTCGGCTTTCCTGTTGGCATATGAAGGGGCCATCTTGAAGGCTGGGGGCGATGACAAGGTCATGGCCAAATGGCTTCCCATGGCCCTCACTAGGGCACCGCACGCCTGGCTGCTCAACCTCCCAGGATCTACGGTGACATCTTGGGAGGAGCTGCGCAACCTCTTGGCTGAGCGATTCGCTGTACCGGCGCCCCACGCTATCGCGGCCCTCCTCGGCGGCTCACAAGCGCCACCCTCAGACCGTCACGCCAAGCCGTTCTTTCGCTAGATCAGCGCCGCCTCCACATGGCAGTGGGCTCCTCCAGGTTGGGCGGTGCCCAAGGCCGACCTGATCTTCGACTCGGGAGATCACCCCATCACCACCGTCGGCTCGGGCATGCTCCCAATGCTTTGCATGCCCACCATCTGCAGCGTGGCCGTTACCAAGACCCTCATCGACAGTGGCGCTGGCCGCAATGTGCTCTCTGTGGAGGCTTTTAGCCTCCTTCACGTACCGCTCGAGCGGTTCTGCCCCAACAAGCCCTTCTCCGGGGTCGGCGGCAGCTCCTCCGGTCCCCTGGGGCAGATCCGTCTTCCCGTGACCTTCGGCACCCGCGACAACTACCGCACGGAGCTGATTGACTTCGACATCACCCGCATCGGCCTTCCGTACAATGCCATCCTCGGGTATCCAGCTCTGGCTCAGTTTATGGCGGCGACCCATCCGACCTACAACCTCATGAAGATGCCCGGGAGCAAGGGCGTCCTGACCATAGTTGGAGATACCAAGGAGGCTCTGGTGGCGCTCAAAGCTTGCCCTCAAGGCCGCCGCGATGGCGCGCGCGGCCGACGAGGCCACCTCTGGAGTTAAGGAGGCCGCGCCGGCCAAGAAGAAGCAGTTGTTCACTCAAGATCGGGCGGAAACCAAGCAGGTGCCGGTCGAGGAAGATGGGTCTTCTGGAGCCACCTTCACCACAGGTGCCAACCTCGACTCAGATCAAGAGGAAGCATTGGTAAAGTTCTTGCGCGCAAACAAGGAAGTATTCGCCTCGGAGCCCAATCAGCTGGTAGGGGTCTCAATCAGCTTAAGGGTGTGTCCCAATGTGCGCCCTGTGAAGCAGAAGGCACGGCGACAGCCCACGGAGAAGCAGTCCTTCATCATCCAGGAAACCCGTAAACTGGAGGCAGCGGGTGTCATTCACGAGGTTCGGTACCCCGAGTGGCTGGCAAACCCCGTCATTGTGCCAAAGAAAGGCGGGAAGGAGCGTGTCGGGTGGTTGGTGCGACATATGCCAACGGGTGGCTCATCTGTGTGGGAGCCAGTAAGACGTCGCCGGTGCCTGGAAGCGGGATAAGGCGAAGACATGCACGCCGGCAAATCTTACCCAGCTTCGGGGCTCTCCGTAGAGATAATACCCCTACTGCTGCTCTGCGGGGTCTCCGCATGATCACTCAGTGAACAGGTAACTACAAAGCGCTCCTTGAGCTGTTTGGCGAGAGGAAGAAGAAGGGCAGGGCTAGCTCTACTCCTCTCTCTGTGTATGTGATAACCTAGATGAGATCAACCCTTTGCATGGGTGCCCCGGGGGGTTTATATAGGACTACCCCCCGGGGGTACAATGGTAATCCGGCTGGGCGCGGGTCCCAGCCGTCAGTGTCTACGCTCGCCGGCTTCTGCGCCGGCTGCTGGGGCCCGCCGGCTGGTGGGCCCCGCCGGCTGCTGGCATCTTGGCGACAAGCAGGCCCTACTTCCTAGGGCCCTGTTGGCGGCCGATTACTATAAGCGTGGCTATAGTACCGCCGCCTGGCAGGCGATCGCTGTAGCCTCACGTCGTCTTGTCTTCTTAATGGGGCGCCTCCTTCGAGGGAAGGAGCAAGCCGGCTTTGGGGAAGCCGGCCACGTCTTGGCCGACTAGGGGAGGCCTGGCCACCTTCGGGTCTCTCTCTGCCCAAAGGGGCCCACCGCCCGCGGGCTGCGCTGACAGCCCGCCGTGGATGGCGTCGTAGGCATCATGGCAATAGTGCCGCGCCGGACGGGTCAGGGCTACCCCCGTACGGCGCACTGTGCCAGGCGTGCTCCGGGTTTCGGGGGTGGCAGGCTTCACTATAGCCACGCCCCGTCCCATAGCCCTCGAGGTCCGCAACCACGTAATGGCTATGGGACGGGGCGTGGCTACAGTGAAGCCTGCCACCCCCGAAACCCGGAGCACGCCTGGCACAGTGCGCCGTACGGGGGTAGCCCTGACCCGTCCGGCGCGGCACTATTGCCATGATGCCTACGACGCCATCCACGGCGGGCTGTCAGCGCAGCCCGCGGGCGGTGGGCCCCTTTGGGCAGAGAGAGACCCGAAGGTGGCCAGGCCTCCCCTAGTCGGCCAAGACGTGGCCGGCTTCCCCAAAGCCGGCTTGCTCCTTCCCTCGAAGGAGGCGCCCCATTAAGAAGACAAGACGACGTGAGGCTACAGCGATCGCCTGCCAGGCGGCGGTACTATAGCCACGCTTATAGTAATCGGCCGCCAACAGGGCCCTAGGAAGTAGGGCCTGCTTGTCGCCAAGATGCCAGCAGCCGGCGGGGCCCACCAGCCGGCGGGCCCCAGCAGCCGGCGTAGAAGCCGGCGAGCGTAGACACTGACGGCTGGGACCCGCGCCCAGCCGGATTACCATTGTACCCCCGGGGGGTAGTCCTATATAAACCCCCCGGGGCACCCATGCAAAGGGTTGATCTCATCTAGGTTCCAACACACATAGAGAGAAGAGTAGAGCTAGCCTTGCCCTTCTTCCTCTCGCCAAACAGCTCGAGGAGCACCTTGTAGTTACTTGTTCATCGAGTGATCAGGCGGAGACCCCGCAAAGCAGCAGTAGGGGTGTTATCTCCACGGAGAGCCCCGAAGCTGGATAAGATCCGTCGGCCTGCATGTCTTCGCCTCATCCCGCTTCCAGGCACCGGCGACGTCTTACTGGATCCCTCTAAGATAAGCCACCCGTTGGCATATGTCACACCAACCACCCGACATTTGGCGCCCACCGTGGGGCCAGGTGCACCATCGTCCGGAGACCTGTTCTGGACGGGAACCCTCTTCCTCCCCAGCGAGCGTAGCCAGCCCGGCACGCCCGATGGCGCTTGCCACGATGCGCTGCAAGGCGTCACCAACGCCTGCGCAGCGAGCAACCTCGCCGATCCCCTTGGCGAGGCCCTCATCTCCGACGAGCCCGCCTCCGACGCGGGCACCGACCGCCTCGTCGACCTCCTTGGCCAGCTCCCCGTCTCCAGCGAGCCTGTTGTGGACCAGGAGTCCGTTGGCTCCACCGATCTGATGCCTGTCGACTCCGACACGGCCTCGCCCGACGCTTTCCCCACCAACGTCGTGATCTATGACGACCCGCTTCCCTGAACCGATGGCTGTGAGGGTGCCACCGCCGAGGTGATGGTCATTAGCCACGGCGGCGCTTCTGGCGAGAACGCCCACGACGCCCCACGAGCGGTGATCCATGACTTGTCCGTCCCCCTCCCGGCCGATGCCGACGCTGAAGCACTAGAGGCTCGCCGCCTCGCCCTCCTCGCGGAGGGCCGGAAGCTAGCTTCCGTGAGACGCCTCACTAAGGCCCACCAGCGCGAAGTCGACCGCGCCGCCTTCGGCACGCCACCTCCTGGCGGGCCAAGCCGAGCCGCAGTCGTCAGGCAGTGCGGCGCTGCCATCGCCGACATGTTTGGAGTCGACCGCCCAGTCTATGCCACCCCACTCAAGAACCTGCACGCCGCCCAGGCGGCCGTAGACGAGCTGGATGGACTGGGGGCCGAAGAGCTCCCCTACATGACCAGACGCATCCAGCAGCTGATGGATGCAGCCGCACAGCGGCACGAAGCCGACGCCCGCGCGGAAAGCCCTCCTCCGCACCAAGAGCACGGCGCGACGTCCCGGACGCCAACTGCGGGTAAAACCCGCGCGCAACACGAGAAAGAGCCGGCTGCCAGCCGAAGCCGAACCCGGATCTCCATCGAGCGAGACGCAGAAGGCCGCCCTCGAGCCGTGGAGCAGTGGGGCAACCCGCCTCCGCCTCCGCCTCGTGGGGAAAGATATCCCACCCCGCCGCCTGTCACGCATCCGACTCTCAGCGGCCGACTAGGTCGCCGTGAAGGAGTCGGCGAGAATGATGCTCGCCATCGGATTGATCGCCTAGCGCGATCCCTGGCGCTAGAAGAAGATGATGATGTCGGCCCGCCTTGTTTCAGCCCCCGCATCCGCGACGAGCCCTTCCCCAAAGGGTTCTCGCTCCCAAGAGACACGCCCAAGTACAACGGCTCCGTGAAGCCGGAAGATTGGTTGATCAACTACTCCATCGTGGTACGCATCACGAACGGCAACAGGCGTGTTGCCGTGAAGTACGTGCCCCTCATGCTCCAAGGCACGGCGCGGACCTGGATCAACAGCCTCAAGCCATACAGCGTCAACAGCTGGCTAGACCTCACGGAAGCCTTCGTCCGCAACTTCACCAGCACCTACAAGCGGGCTCCCAAGCCCAGACAGCTCTCCTTGTGTGTGCAAGGCCCCGCCGAGTCCACTCGCGACTACGTCACGCGTTGGGCCGAGCTCCGCAACTCTTGCGAAGGAGTGCACGAGGTGCAAGCCATCGAATACTTCACAGCCGGGTGCCGAGAGGGCACCCTCCTCAAGCACAAGCTCCTCTGCGACGAGCCGACTACCCTCGACAAGCTTCTAGTCATAGCGGACAAGTACGCCACCGCCGACTCCTCAATGAAGACTGAACTCCAGGTAGATGCGTCCGGGAAGGTACTCAACCCAGCGCCCAAGACGCCGGCTGGGGATTCCGGCCGACGCCCGTACCAAAACGACCACAAACGCAAGGGCCCCATGCCGCCTTCCACTAGTCGGCAGGTGGCCACGGTCGAGGGCGAGCAGCCCGAAGGGCGGCCACACCCAAGAAGCCGAAAGGCGGCAGGCCGGCTTGGCAGCTGGCCTTCTCCTACGAGCAAACCCTCGACGCCCCATGCGAGTTCCACAGCGGCGCGAAGCCGTCCAATCACACAACCCGGAAGTGCCACTGGCTCACCCAAATCTCCAAAGGCGAAGTGCTTGTGCCGCCTCCACCTGCTGGTCCGCCGCCTCCGGCTCCGCAGCAGCCGGCCGCTCGGCCAGCAGTCGGAGCCGTGCACGACGAGTTCCCCGATGAGCATGCCGCCTATGTCATCTTCACTAGCCAGCCTGAAGACCGGCGCAGCAGGCGTCGAGAGCACCAGGAAGTCAACGCGGTTGCCGCCAACCCCTCCGAGCCCATGCACTAGTCAGAAAAACCCATCAACTGGAGCTGGGCCGACCACCCAGAGGTGATGCCATCTCCCGGCTCTTATGCGCTGGTTCTGGATGCCACCCTCGCAACAGATAGACGCGTCGCCCGTTTCTCCCGCGTGCTGATAGACGGCGGGAGCAGCATCAATATCCTGTACCTTGACACCCTGAAGAAGCTCAACGTCAAGACGAAGCAGCTCACGCCTACCCGTACAGTGTTCCACGGCATCGTACCCGGCCTGTCCTGCTCCCCCATTGGCAAGATCAAGATTGATGTCCTCTTTGGGGACAAGGATCATTTCCGCAGGGAGGCCATCTGGTTTGAAGTGGTGGACCTTGAGAGCTCTTACCATGCACTGCTTGGCCGACCTGCCTTGGCTAATTTCATGGTTGTTCCCCACTATGCTTACCTCAAGATGAAGATGCCGAGCACCAAGGGCATCATCACCATAGTCGGCGATTACAAGAAATCCTCTGAATGCGCAGCAGCCAGCAGCCGGCTGGCCGAGTCCCTTGTGATTGCCGAAGAGAAGAAGAAGTTGGACCGGGTCCTGGCCATGGCTGGCAAGCAGCCGGCCCTGTCCCCCGATCCCAAAGAATGTGATGCCCAAGGTTCCTTCCAGTCGGCCAAGGAGACGAAGAAGATACCTCTTGACCCTGAGCACCCGGAAAGGTTTACTGTCATTGGGGCAAACCTAAGCAGCAAATAGAAAGGCAAGCTCGCCGATTTCCTCCGTGAGAATCGGGACATCTTTGCATGGTCCCCCAAGGACATGTCGGGTGTTCCGAAGGATTTCGCCGAGCACAAACTACACGTCCGAGAAGGTGCAAAACCAGTCAAACAACCCCTCCGCCGACTATTGGAGGAAAAGAGAAGGATTGTAGGAGAAGTGATAGCCCGGCTTCTGGCTGCCGGCTTCATCATGGAGGTTTTCTTTCCGGAGTGGCTCGCCAACCCGGTCCTCGTGCTGAAGAAGAACAACAAGTGGCGCATGTGTATAGACTACACGAGCCTCAACAAGGCCTGCCCCAAAGATCCTTTCGCCCTGCCAAGGATAGATCAAGTGATAGACTCCACAGCCGGATGCGAGCTGTTGAGTTTCTTGGATGATTACTCCGGATACCACCAGATAAAGTTGGACCCGGCCGGCCGCCTGAAGACTGCCTTCATCACGCCATTCGGAGCCTTCTGCTACCTGACTATGACATTCGGCTTAAGAAATGCCGGTGCCACTTTTCATCATTGCATGCAGAAGTGCCTCCTCAAGCAGCTCGGCAGAAATGCCCACGTCTACATGGACGACATTGTGGTGAAGACGGATAAGCGCGACACCTTGCTGGATGACCTCAAGGAAACATTCGAGAACCTGTGTCGATTCCGGATCAAGCTCAACCCCAAGAAATGCGTGTTCGGAGTGCCAGCCGGCCAGCGTCTAGGCTTCCTGGTCTCCGAACGCGGCATTGAATGCAACCCAGTGAAGATCAAGGCCATTGAGAGAATGGCGATTCCCACCGAACTTCGAGACGTCCAGAAGTTCACCGGATGCTTGGCTTCCCTGAACCGCTTCATCAGCCAGCTCGGAGAGAAGGCTCTCCCCCTCTACGGCCTCATGAAGAAGACCACTCACTTCGAGTGGAACGACCAAGCCGACCAAGCTTTTCACGAGCTGAAGAAAATGCTGACCACGCCGCCTGTCCTGGCGGCGCCGACTGAGAAAGAGCCCATGCTCCTTTACATCGCTGTAACCAGCTGGGTGGTCAGCACCGTCATCGTAGTCCAGCGCCCAGAAGAGGGCCGAGCCCAGCCGGTCCAGAGGCCGGTGTACTATTTGAGCGAGGTGCTGTCTACCTCGAAGCAGAACTACCCGCACTATCAGAAGATGTGCTATGGCGTGTACTTTGCCGCCAAGAAGCTGAAGCCCTACTTCCAAGAGCACCCCATCATGGTCGTATGCACCGCCCCGCTTGTCGAGATCATAGGCAGCCGGGATGCATCCGGTCAGGTGGCAAAATGGGCCATCGAGCTGGCCCCTTACACGATCTTCTACCAGCCCCGCACCGCCATCAAGTTCCAAGCCTTGGCCGACTTCCTCGTCAACTTGGCCGAGACCCAGTACCTGTCGCCGGCTCCCCACTCCACTCACTGGCTCCCGCACTTCGACGGGTCCAAGATGCTCACCGGCTTGGGAGCCGGCATCATCCTCACCTCTCGCAAAGGCGACAAGCTCAGATACACGCTGCAAATTCACTTTGCCGCCTCCAACAACGTGGCCGAGTATGAGGCGCTCGTACACGGGCTCCGGCTTGCCAAAGAGCTCGGCATATGCCGGATCCTGTGTTATGGCGACTCAGACTTGATAGTCCAGCAGTCATCCAGCGAATGGGACGCCAAGGACGCAAACATGGCAAGCTACCGCTTCCTCGTCCAGCAGATCAGCGGGTACTTTGAAGGATGCGAGTTCCTCCACGTACCACGAGCCGACAACGGGCCAGCAGATGCCCTGGCTCGAATAGGCTCCACCCGGCAGGCAATACCAACCGGTGTCTCTCTACAACGCCTCCTCAAGCCGTCTATCAAGCCATCTCCAGAGTCCGATTCCATCTTCGTGCCGCCTAGCCCCGATGCAGCCGGCTCCGGCTTGAAGAGCCAAGCAGGCGGCCCGGGGACTTCGATAGGCGGCTCGGGGACTTCCGTAGTCGCACCCAACCCGGGGACTTCTGAACCCGGCTCGGGGACTGCGGTAGTCGGCCCGGGGACTACACCAGCACCACAGGTGGTGGCCGGCTCCAGCATTCCACAACCCAGCCCGCCCGCCCTGGTCGCAGTAGCTGCGTTGGCAATAGAAGAAGTCACAGCTCCATCATGGGCCCAGCCCATCCTCAACTTCCTGACAAACCAAGAACTGCCGGCTGATGAGACAGAGGCAAGACAAGTCCAACGCCGAGTCGGAGCATACACAATCATCAACAGAGAGCTCGTCAGGCGCAGCGTCACTGGAGTCTTCCAGCGATGCGTTGAGCAAGAGAAGGGCATAGCAATCCTCAGAGACATCCACCAAGGTGAATGCGGCCACCACGCGGCCTCAAGATCACTAGTCGCCAAAGCTTTCCGCCATGGATTCTTTTGGCCGACTGCTTTGGACGACGCCAAGGAATTAGTCAAACACTGCAAAGGGTGCCAAGTCTTCAGCTCCAAGCAACACCTACCGGCTTCGGCACTCAAGACCATTCCCCTCACTTGGCCCTTTGCCGTTTGGGGTTTGGACATGGTGGGCCCATTCAAGACGGCGCGCGGCGGCATGACACATTTGCTTGTCGCTGTGGACAAGTTCACCAAATGGATCGAAGCAAAGGCGATCAAGAAGCTGAATGGGCCGACTGCCGTGACATTCATCGCAGATATAACAACTCGGTACGGCGTGCCGCACAGCATCATCACCGACAACGGCACCAATTTTGCCAAGGGAGCATTGGCACATTTCTGCGCGACGCAGGGCATCCGACTGGACTTAGAGTCCATTGCCCACCCGCAGACAAACGGCCAAGTCGAGCGAGCCAACGGCCTCATCCTTTCCGGCATCAAGCCCCGACTGGTCGTGCCACTGGAGCGTTCGGCGGGCTGCTGGCTCGATAAGCTGCCGGCCGTCCTCTGGAGTCTGCGCACTACCCCAAACAGGTCAACCGACTTCACTCCTTTCTTCCTCGTATATGGTGCCGAGGCGGTCATCCCAACCGACATCGAGTTCGACTCGCCTCGGGTGACCATGTACACGGAGGCGGAGGCCAAGGAAGCACGAGAAGACGGCGTTGACCTGCTGGAAGAAAGCCGGCTGTTAGCCCTCAGCCGGACCGCAATCTACCAGCAGGGTCTGCGTCGCTACCACAGCCGGAAGGTCAAGCCAAGATCCTTCCAAGAGGGCGACCTTGTGCTCCGGCTGATCCAGCGAACAGCCGGCCAGCACAAGCTCTCGGCCCCTTGGGAAGGCCCCTTCGTCATCAGCAGAGCGCTAGGAAACGACTCCTACTACCTGATCGACGCACAGAAGCCGAAGGCACGACAGAGAGACGACTCCGGCAAGGAGTTGGAACGACCATGGAACGCTAACCTCCTCCAAAGATTTTACAGTTGAAATGCAGTATGTATCACGCTAACTTTTGTACTAAGTACGAGACAGTAGGCCCCCCGAAGAGAACTCGGGGACTGCCATCTTTCATCTATGAATGAAGAGTATCATGCTTATGATTATGTCATTACATTCACTTCTCTCGTCCGGCACCGGGTTCGACTAGTCGGCCCGGGGACTGGCCGCCTTGAGTTATGTTAGAAGTCCTACCCGCGGTCAGACAAGTAGTGTGCCGGCTCCAAAGCCCGCTCTTGCCAAAAGTCGCAGTTCGAAGAATCGGCTGTCCGGCTGGCAAGAGCCAAAGGCAGGAAAGAACGCCCACACGAAAAACGGCTAGGGACTAACGGACCAATATAACAAAAGCCGGCTTTTTCCTACTGCCGACCGACTACAAGAGTAGCCGGCTAGCCGGCTTCCATTCACTTTGCTACAATCTAAGAAAGCTCGAGTAATGGCCTTCCCCAAAAAAGATAGCCGAGTCCTTCCTTAGCCATAGGCTGCAAAGCAGCTGCCGGCTGGGAAGGCAGCAATCAGGGGAAGGCGGCAAAGGAAACAGCCTAAGGATAAAAGGCATACGAGAATGGAAGCCAAACACATGCATGATTATATTTACACAAAAGGCCTTCAAAAGGCCAACATTCAACATAGTTTGAATAAACGCCCAGTGGGTGGAACTGCGCAAGCTTAATAGAAATTGTTCAAAGAGTAACAAGCAGGAAAAGCAATGACGGCAGATCAAGCCAGGGGGACGACTGGCGAATCGGGCAGGTCGGTGGAGACAGTAGCGCCGGCTAGAGGAGTGGCCGGCTGGTGAACCTCGGCATGATCACCGCCTCCCGCAGAGGGCGCGCTAGCACGCGCCTCGTTGCTGGAGGCACGGTCATGCTGAGGCTGGCTGGTTGCTTCACTGGCCGGCTCGACGTCTTCGCCCTCCTCCCCTTCTTCGTCTTCACCTTCATCGCTGGAGGCGATCTCCACCGCCGAATCTTCACCCTCCGCCGGGTTCAGCCCGAACCACTCCTCCGGCTGGGCGACGCCGTTGTCATCCACCTCAGGAACGAAGACACTGGTGTCGGTAAACTCGGCAAGAGCCGAAGCACGCTGGATGATAGCCGGCCGCACCTCCACCAGCTCTTCGTCAGCCTCCTCCCGCCAAGTCCTCAGTTGTTCCAAGCTTAGCCCAGGGTACCAGGCCCGGACGAACTCCAGCGCACGCCTGGCGCCGGATCAAGCAGCGGAGGCCTTCCAGGCCTCAAAGCGGTCAACTGCCACCTCCAGCCAGTCGGCAGTCCGGCTCGGGGTGCGGGGAATCACTTCGCCTGGCTAGAGGGCGGCCAGCACCTGCGCCCCAGCACGCTGGAGGCGGCGGAGAATGCGGTGTGCCGGCTGCAGCCGGGCTTGGATCGCCAAGAGCTGCTCCTCAAGTGTCCGGCTCGCGTCCGGCGCGATCTCAACCCCCGCCTGCCGGCGTGCCTCGCGGTGGGCCTCGATGGCCTGGGTGGCGATGAAGGAGTGGCGGGGGAAGTAGTCTGCGCAAAGAGCAAAAGCAGCACAAATCAGAAGACGAATCAGAGGGCAAGGGGCGAGCAAGGAGTGAGGGAGGCGGCTTACCGTCCATCAGATCCTCGATCCGGCTGTAACCCTCGCTCAGCGCTTGTTTCGCCTCAGCCCAGCCCATCGCTTCGGTCTCGAATTCAGCTTTGAGGGCGGACTCGCTGTCCTGCGCCTTCTTCAGGGCCGCCTTGTGGCTCTCCTCCTGGTCGGCCAACTTCTTAGCTAGGCGGTCGCGCTCCTGGACTAAGGCGTTGAGCTCGGCCTCCTTGGCGCGAAGGGCGGTCTGGGCCCCGCCGAGCTGCTCCCTCAAGTCGGCATTGGCCCCTTCAAGCATGAAGACAAAGGAAGAAACAATAAGGAATAAGTTGTTGGGGAAGATCCGACCCGACTGCTCAGCAGTCGGCCCGGATCTCGGGGACTACACCAAGTGGGTGCGCTGACGCCCCCCCCCCCCACAGGATATGAACAAAACAGAGCACGTACTCTGGCTGTTGGACAGATCCTCGCTCTTCTGGCGCAGCTCCTGAGCCTGGGAGTCGAAGGCGGCTGTGCTCTGGTTATGGTACTCCTGGAAGATCAGACAGGATGCAGGAATGAGACGACTGTCAGGACCTAGTAAGTTCCCAGCCGCCTGCTCAACAGCCGACTCGGAACTCGGGGACTACACCCAGTGGGTGCGCTGACGCGCCCCCACAGAAGAAATCGAAAGAAAGCAAAACAACCAAGGCCAGAAGACTCACCCGGGCGACGTCCCGCGTCGCAAGGAAATCTCGGGTATATCGCTGCAGCGCGGTAGCGTGAGCCTGAAGCCGGCTCCAGACCTCCTGGGCCGCTGCGTTCAGCTCGGCCGTCCCCCCGCTGGGCGCCCACTCGGACGTGCTGGAGCTGGCCGCCTCCAGGGCCTCCGCCGTTCGGCTGGCGCTCGCAGCTCTGTCCAGCTCCGGCACGGGGGCAGCTTCTCCCGCACGCCAGCGTGATGACGGCTGCACCACTAGGCCGGCTCTTGCTGTCGGCTCGCTCCCAGCCGACTGCACCGGCGCCGCAGCCGGCTGGCCGCCCTGACCCACCCCAGTCGGCGCCGTCCGCGGCACCTCCTCCAAGACAACCACATCATCCTCCCTCCGCTCCGCCTCCGACCGGCCGCGGTTGGCTTCCTCTGGCGGAGGCACGGGGACGCCGGGAGCCACGCTGCGGAGGGGAATGACGAGTTGTGGAGGCTGGTTGCGCGAGGCCTCCGCCTCCCTCTCCGCGGCTGTCGCCTCCGCCTGGGCCTTGGCTGCCGCGTCGGCCTGCTCCTTCGCCGCCTGGGCGGCCCTTCGCTCCGACGCTTCCCGCTCCTCCCGCGCCTCCTGCGTGTTCCGCTCCGTAGCCTCCATGAGGTCGGCGCGGGGATCCATGCGGCGGGAGCTCAAAGACCCTCCGGCTGATTCAATCACGGAGCCGGCAGGACCCCGTTCAAGGGAAAGCGGCGCCCTGGCCGGTCAACCAAGAAAGAATTTAGAAGAACTCCAATCAAAGAACACGACAAGAATACAAGACGATTAACACTTACGCCGAAACCGCTTGCGGACGCTTCACGACCTTCTGGAAGCGGGCCGCCTTCGCGGCCGCCTCATCCCGCTTGGTTGCCACGGCGGTGCCCCTGGGTTTCTTCGGCCGGCTGCTGAAGTAGGTCGACACGGCCCGGCGCTTCGGCGCGGCGCCACGGGCGGCCGGCGCAGCAGAAGGGCCCGCGCCTTGAAGATCCGGCGCCGGCTGGCGGTGCGGGACGACTTCGACCTCATCGTCGTCCGCCCAACCCTCGAGGACGGCTCCGAGCCCCGCGCCGCCTGCCTCGCCGCCTTCCCCCGTGGCGGCATCTTCCATGGCGGTCGGCCCAAGATCCGGATCGTCGATGTCATCCACCGTGCGGTCGGGGAGGAACTGGCGCTCTGCCCCCGCGGCCCCCGCCGCCGGCGGAAGTAGGGGATTCTGCAGAAAACAAGCCGACTGATCAGAGGCCGGTCATATCAAAGCCGGCAACACCAAAGAAAGGAAAGAATAAATACTTACAGCAGGCGGAGGGTTGGCGCGAGAGTACGGCTCCTTGCCGAATCGCCAATCCTCGGCGAGCTTGCAGTTGGCGATGTAGTTCACCAGGTAGGACACCTCGGCGTGAGGCATCTCCCTGGTACTCAGCCGGCATGGGTCGAAGCGGTCGCTCATCTGGCAGATCATGTGCGGCCGACCTTCGAGCGGAAGTACCCGGCGCTCCACGAAGGCGGCCACCAGGTCGGCTCCGACCAGGCCCTCCGACTGGACCATCACCCGGAGTCTGGCGATGGCGGCGTTCCCGGCCTGGGACAGCGTCCTGGCCCGGTAGCTCCATGAGGGTGGCCTCGCAGCCGGCGGGCCGGCTATGTAAGCCGGCACATTGACAAAGTCGCCTTGCGGGGCGACGTTCCTCACATAGAAGTAGGATTTCTGCCAGAGCTTCACCGACTGGATCAGCGGGATGGACGGGAACGGATTGTTCTCGCATGTCCGCCTCATGGCGATGAAAGCTCCGCATGGGGCGAGCACGCCCGCGACGACGGTGCCGAGCTTGCTTTGGAAGAACTCTCCCCAGAGCTCCAGGGTGGGGAGAACGCCAAGAAAACCCTCACAGAGGGTGACGAAAGCCGACAGCAGCATCACGATGTTGGGGGTGAGATGATGCCACTGAAGGTGGTAGTATTCGAGGAAGGAGCGAAGGAATCCGCTCGCCGGGAGGCCGATGCCGCGTATGCAGTGCAAGCGGAAGACCACCCACTCGCCCTCCTCTGGTGCCGGCGAGATCTCCCTCTCCGGCGCGCGCCGGTCCCGCACGTAGTTCTCGTCGGGCAGACGCCGCGTCCGGCGGAGGAACTCGATGTGCTCGTCGAGGACGTTGGATCCGTCCCACGAGCTTGACAGTGCCATGGGAGCGGTGCGGTGAGGAGCAAGATGCGGTGGCGGCAGAGGCGTGTGCGACCCCACTGCAGCGGAGCAACCGTGAACCGGGACGCCCGACGACGGAGCAGTGCGGCGATGAGGCTCTGCGGCGGCGGAGAAAGCAAGGATGGAAGACAAGAAAGGTTGGAGCGAGGGAGAGCGTGCGAGCCTTTGCCGCTCCCTGTCCTCCCCCTACTTATAGACCCTCGCGGCGGAGCCGAGGAGGCGTGGTGTGGGGGACGTGGGATTAACTGCGCCCACTCCCCCACGTCCTGCTATAACTGCGCCTTGACGGCGTGGCAAAACCGCCGCAGGAAGGCAGACAGCCCACCTTGGGCCGCAGAAGATCCGCGCCTGGGCCGAGGCCAGGAGTGGCGGGTCCGGGCCTGCGGCGACGTCCTGTCGCGCACGCGCCATGGCAGGCCTTTTCTGCCACGTGACACGCGGGGAGGCGCGCGGTCAGCGCACAAGTTGGCCCACATTCTCGTTGACGAGGCCACGGCGCCCACCCAAGGCGGCGCGCATAAGCAGAGCCGACTCCCAGCTGCCGACTCCTCAAGATAGGAAGCTGACCGAGCTTCTCGTCCCCCTTGCCGACCTCGAAGCGCGACCAGCTTCGGGGACTACTGTCGGGGTAAATGACCACGGGTAGCCTAGCCGGCTCCCCTTGGCACTTCAGAAAAAATCACGAGCCGATCCGGCCTCCAAGAAACCAAGACGCGGGGCCGCCTTCCCCCTGCCGGCTGCCTCTCAGGCCGGCTATCGGAAGGCGGCCCGGCCTTAACCATCATGAAGAAATCCGCGTAAGGGTCGGCTCCAAGAAGCCGGCCACGAGAAGGCCGACTCCAAGGAGCCGGCTCCCACAACGCGGTCAAGATCGTACCCTCGATGTCCGCACCCACATAACGGCGATGGGACGGGGCGTGGCTACAGTAAAGCCTGCCACCCTCGAAACCCGGAGCACGCCTGGCACAGTGCACCGTACGGGGTAGCCCTGACCCGTCCGGCGCGACACTGTTGCCATGTTGACTGTGGCGCCATCCACGGCGGGCGGTGGGCCCCCTTGGGCAGAGAGACACCCGAAGGCGGCCAGGCCTCCTCCAGTCGGCCCAAGACATGGCCGGCTTCCCCAAGCCGGCTTGCCCCCTCCCTCGAAGGAGGCGCTCCATTAAGGAGACAAGACGACGTGAGGCAACATCGATCGCCCGCCAGGCGGCGGTGCTATAGCCACGCTTACCTCGATAAAGCCCTCATCATCAGGATTGGTGCAACAGCAATCAGCCGCCGACAGGGCCCTAGGCAGTAGGGCCTGCCTGTCGACCAAGAGGCCGGCAGCCGGCGGGGCCCACCAGCCGGCGGGCCCCAGCAGCCGGCGTAGAAGCCGGCGAGCGTAGACACTGACGGCTGGGACCCGCGCCCAGCCGGATTACCATTGTACCCCCGGGGGGTAGTCCTATATAAACCCCCCGGGGCACCCATGCAAAGGGTTGATCTCATCTAGGTTCCAACACACATAGAGAGAAGAGTAGAGCTAGCCTTGCCCTTCTTCCTCTCGCCAAACAGCTCGAGGAGCACCTTGTAGTTACTTGTTCATCGAGTGATCAGGCGGAGACCCCGCAAAGCAGCAGTAGGGGTGTTATCTCCACGGAGAGCCCCGAAGCTGGATAAGATCCGCCGGCGTGCATGTCTTCGCCTCATCCCGCTTCCATGCACCGGCGACGGCTTACTCGCTCCCACTAACATAAGCCACCCGTTGGCATATGTCGCACCAACCACCCGACAGGGCCCGAACCTGGGTAAAAACATCGTGTCCCTTGTCTCTTGTTACCATCCGTCTAGACGCACAGTTCGGGACCCCCTACCCGAGATCCGCCGGTTTTGACACCGACATTGGTGCTTTCATTGAGAGTTCCTCCGTGTCGTCGTCTTTAGGCCCGATGGCTCCTCCAATCATCAATAATGATGTGGTCCAGGGTGAGACTTTTCTCCTCGGATAGATATTCGTATTCGGCGGCTTTGCACTGCGGGCTAATTCGCTTGGCCATCTGGAGAAGATCAAAAGCTACGCCCCTGGCCATCAGGTCAGATTTGGAAGTTTGAACTACACGGCTGACATCCGCGGAGACTTGATCTTCGACGGATTCGAGCCACAGCTGAGCATGCCGCACTGTCACGATGGGCATGATTTAGCTCTGCTGCCGAACAGTGCCCTGGAGGCCGCGCCCGGATCAGCTTCGACCTGTCGGATTTCAGGTTCCGGCAGACCCTTGATGTTCGAACTTTGGGGTGCGCGCGGAGATTACGCTTCCTACCAACCTGTACCCCTCCGCCTCACAAGGATCTAAGCTACGAGAAGTACAACACAAGAGACACAGGGTTTATACTGGTTCGGGCCACCGATGTGGTGTAATACCCTACTCCAGTGTGGTGGTGTGGTAGATTGCCTCTTGGGATGATGATGAACAATACAAGGAAGAACAGCCTCGCGAGGGTCTGTTCTTGGCCGAGGCGATGAACTGCAAGGAGGAGCTCAGTCGCCCTTCTCTCTCTCTCTCTCTCTCTCTCTCTCTCTCTCTCTCTCTCTCTCTCTGGATCCTAGCTGATTAGATTTCTCGATGCCTCTCCATGCCTCTACCCTGGGGGTGGCTAGTCCTATTTATAGGCAAAGGCCCTGGGCCTCTTCCCAAATATTGAGCGGGAAGGGCGCCAACAATTGGCCATTTTGAAGGGGAACATCTGGTACACTTATCCTGACTAAAGTTGGTCCTCGCCTGCCAAAGGCTCTGGTGGTGACGCTGGCTTGGGCTCCACAATGACTTCCTTCCTTCCGTTGGACTGGTCTTGGTCTCGTTGCACCGAAACGGGTGCCTTTGCTTGATGCTCTCGCCTGCGCTTGCTCCCTTTGCACCAAAGAGGAAAGGAGGACACTGCGCGGGCTAGCGCCCGCCTGGCGCCCTTGGTCGTCATGGCTTGCGTCATGGGCACCTCGTGAGGTACCCCGCCTTGATCTCTCCGCCTCCTCGCGAGCCAGCCTAATGAGGCCGTGCCTGAGGAAGCTCCGTGTCATACGCCCCGCGAGGCTTGGCCCCTCGCGAGGGTCTTGAGTCTGTGTTGATGAAGATGGGCCGTGCTGGGCCCCCTTTTGAGCCACGCCGCAGGCCGCAGGCAGGCAAGTCTGGGGACCCTCGTTCCCAGAACGCCGACAGTAGCCCCCAGGCCCAAGGTGCGCCCGGACTTGGCCGTGCAGGGAGGCGAAAGGACAAGGGCGAAGCGCCGCGGGCCCTAACAACCTAAGGCCTTGGGCGCCGCGTGGCGGTTGATTGGACGTGGGCGGCTCCACTTCCCCACGACGCCTCGGCATCTGCACGGATTGGACAAGTCCCTGCATGTAAAATGGGTCATGATTACCTGCGATCGTTGAGGTCAGCGGTTGGCCTTCGCCGGCCATAAGTACGGGACGGCGCGCGCCCTTCCTGTCCATCCCTCCTTGCTTCTCCTTCTTCCCGATCCTTGCTCCGCCTTGCTGCGATGGCTCCGATCCGTCGGTTCTCGGCGGCAGAGAAGGGAAAGGCTCGCTGAAGAAACGCTCGCCCTCCGCCGTCGGGACGAGGGGACTCTTCAGGTGGTGTCGAGGCCCTCGGGCGAGCGGGCACCGCCGGGGTTCCCACTCCCCTTGTATGCCCACATCGAGGGCTCTGACGGGGTGGATGCCGATCGCCACGGGCGGCGCCATCGCCGGCGCCGATGGGTCACGAAGGTGTGGGTCGTCCCCCCTGGGGTCCACTCCGAGGGCTCCTCCCGAGAGTTCGTGCTCCACGCCGCCATGCCTCCTCAGTCTTGGATTCGACTTCCTCCCTTCTTCGCCTCCATCATCCCGCAGGGAGAACTCCTGGAACTATGGCAGCAGCATGCCGGCTGCAGCACCCTTGCGACCGAGGCGGAGGTCGCAATCGTTGCCTCGGGCGAGGTCTTCATGACTCGAGGCTGGGGCAAAATCGCCCGGGTTTGCAGGACAAGAGGCGCCTTCGTGATCCACTTGGAGTACGACAGTGCCTCGGTGATGTTCTTCAAGGTCTTTGACGCGAACGGGCGCCAGCTGGAGTGCTGCCCCAGGAGAGGTGGTCGGGACCCTGCCATGGCGAGGAACGGGCCCGCCGACCGCCCCCTTGGCGGCTTCTCGGGCGGCGGAGGCGTCGGAGGATCCAGCGACTCCGGCGAACTCTTCGCGACTCCGGAGACGAGCGACGACATCTACGAGCCCCCGAGCCGACGCCGCTCCTGGAGCAGGGCGGGCTCGTCTGGTCGTCGCCGACTCTGATCTGGATGGGGTTGGCGCCGGTGCTTGACGGCCCACTGTTGATGATGGCGTCTTTTGCAGGGGCGCGTGTAGTTAGCGTCCCTCTAGGACATGTTCCCTGCGAGGACTCAAAGTCGCGCCCCGCGGGGGCTTGTAAGGTGTCTGTGATCCTGTTTGTTAATGCAACCCTTGTCGTAGAATTGTGCGAGTTGCTCATTCCGTCTTAGCTCAGTTCTTCCTTTCGAACCTCACGAGGGCTTGGTGCTCTGCGCCGACAGGTCCCAGTCCCAAGGCGGCTTCAGCCGTCGCTGGTATGCCAGGTCGCGATGCCGTGGTCAAGGCCAGGAGGTGAGCGACCCGAGGTCCGGTAAGAGCCCCTGAGTCGCGATGCTCAGGAGGTCCCCTTTGGCGCTCAAGTAGCCGTCGTTCGGTGAGAAAGGAGAGCGGCGTCGCTAACACGGGATTGCATTAGGTGCGAGGACAGTGCCACGGAAGATGGTACTTCCGGGTAGTGACTTATCTCGGGAATCAGGGACCGCTCCCTCGTGTGTCGTCGGGTCCGTGCATCGGCAGGCGTGAGGTTTCTCGGCGAGGTCCTCGCGTGTCCCTCCCCTCTAGCCTTTGCTCCCCTTTCTGCTCTGCGTCCTCGGGTCCCGGCCCTCGAGCGAGTCTCAGCTGTCGCTGGTATGCCAGGTCACGATGCCGTGGTCAAGGCCAGAGGGTGAGGGCTGGAGAGCCAGTAGGAGCCCTGAGTCGCGATGCTCGGGCACCCCCCCCCCCCTTTAACGTGCAAGCAGTTAGCGTGGTTGAGAGTGAAGGAGGCTCTGCAAGGGCCTCGACTGACGCACCTCCTTTAGGGGATCCTGCAGACCATCATAGAAAGAACAAGGGATTGCCATGGCAATTGACAGTCAGCCGTTGGTTGCTTCCGAGGGGTTGTGAGGCAATGAAGGCTTGACGAGGTGGCGTAGTGCGGGGAAGCCGCAGCCAGGGCTCAGCCACTCAGGTTTGTCGGCGTTGCAGGGACGGACCCATGCGCAAGCGTCGTGCCATTTTGGGAACAGCTCCGTCAGTTGGTGTTAGTTGAGTGGGCAACTAGGTCAAACATATTAGCCGCGAAGGAGTGGATTCATTCAAATAGATGCTGGGAAGGAAGGCGTCACTGGGTCAGGCCCGAGCAACCTGGGGATGATGCAGCCCGAGGGGCGCCCCCAACAAAGTAAGCTAACGACACGAAATAAAAGGGATACATGCCTCAGGGACGGACCCACGCGGCCTAGGAATAATGCAGCCCTGGGGGGCGCTCCCAACTGGAAATGGAACTTGAAAGATGTCACCTGATGATGTTGAGGACGAAGCGGTGTTGGTGCAGCAGACTCGGTGGGCTGCGAAGGCCGATCCTGACGAGCCCCCAGGCCCTGGGGCCTCGGGAGGCTCCGGAGGCGCTGGTGGCTTCTCGCGGACCATCTCCATCTCCGCCAGGGCTGCGGAACGCCTGGCCTCTTGATCTTCCATGATGCCCCTCATGAGGCGCTGGTACATGGAAGCCACGCTCGGCAAGCCGTAAGGCATGCGAACGTAGCTGTGGGGTGGACCCTCGCAGCGCCACACTCGTGAGGGCCAGAGGCGCTCCAGCGAGGCGACTCGGTTGAGCCCTGGTACGTCGACGCAGACGCGCAGCCCACCATCCTCGCCTGGATGGGGAGCCACAGCTGGTAGGCGGCCGCCGCCTCTCATGACTCTTGAATCCTGTAGCTCTTGAACGGCCTTGCTGACGAACTCCTGAGGGTCTGGCCCCCCTTGCCTTACTCCTTCTTGAGGGAAACGTGCTTCGAAGGTGACAGGGAGGCGGACCTGCCCGATCAGGACTGTGGAGCCGTCGGTGACTCCGAAGAAATGCTTGGTTGGCTGAAGCTGATTGTAGGGCACTTGGAGATTGTTGAATGTTTCCACGGACAGGACGTTGAGCCCTGCCCCGCCATCGATGAGGGTCTTGGTGACCACCATGTTGCTGATGATTGGGGAACAAAGCATCGGGAGGACTCCGGCCGTGGCTGCACACTTGAGCTGATCCGCTGAGCTGAACGTGATGGCGCATGATGACCACCTGAGAGGGCGTGTGGCTTCGAGCTTGGGGAGGACTGTATTCACTTCGCGGGCGAACTGCTTGAAGATGCGCTGAGAGGCTGGGGCTTGAGCTCCGCCCAGGATGCAGGCGATTGCTTGTGGCTCCTGGAAGCCCCCAGCCCCCTCGTCTTGGTGGCGGTCCTCGTTTCTTCTTGGATGCAGCGGCAGTGGAGGGAGGCCTGCGTTACCTTGCGGGCGATCCTCGCGAGGCTGATCCCTCCAGTCTCCCTCGCGAGGCGGGTCTTGCCAGCGGTCCTCACGAGGTCGATCACGCCACCCTTGGCGTGGGCCGCGGTCTTCCCAGCGTCCTGCGTTCCTTCCTCCTCCTTGACCATAGCCCCGGTCGGCATGATCGGGGCGACGGCCGATCCTTCCTTCTCGCACGGCTCGGAGCTCTTGGCATTCGTTGGTGTTGTGGGTGTGGAGGTCGTGGTACACACAGTACCGACTGCCCTTGGAAGATTCGGGCTGATCTCTGCCCCGCTTGGTGTTCTGTTCTGCCGCGAGCACGGCAGCCCCCTTGCGCTTCACGTCCTTGGCCTTGGACTTCTTCTCTTATGGGTCTGCGGCAAGCAGCTCGAGGAGGGAGAGACGCCCTTCCTCTGCCCTGGCGCACTTGGTCGCCAAGTTGAACAGCTCCAAGGAAGTGCACAGGTCTTCATGCATCGCCAGCTCCTCCTTCATCTTGACGTCGCGCACGCCGTCGGAGAAGGCTGAGATGATGGCCTCCTCGGACACCTCGGGAATCTTGAAGCGTGCGTTGTTGAAGCGCTGGATGTACTTTTGCAGGGTCTCTCCGGGCTGTTGCTTGATGCGGCGCATGTCGCTCACGGCGGGCGGCCGGTCGCGAGTACCTTGGAAGTTGGCGATGAAGCGGGTGCACATCTCGTCCCAAAAGGAGATCGTGCCTAGGGCCAGGTTCAGGAGCCAAGTGCGGGCCCCGTCCTTGAGCGCCATGGGAAACCAGTTCGCCATGACCTTCTCATCTCCGTTGGCAGCTTCGACGCCCAGCTCATAGAGCTGGAGGAACTCCGCAGGGTCGGCCGTGCCGTCGTAGCGAGGAGGCAGGTCTGGCTTGAACTTGCCGGGCCACACGACGCTGCGCAGCTCGGTGGTGAAGGCACGGCAGCCCGCCGTGGCCACGGGGGGTCTTGGGTGACGGAGAGCTTGGTCTTGCAGGTCCCCATGCGCTGCAGCCAGGAGCAGCGCGGGGTCTTGATGTGCGGGAGTAGGAGCATGGCCGCGACGTGCTGGAGCAGGGAGCGCGCAGGTGGATTCTTGCGGGCGAGGAACTTCATGGCAGCTCTGCTCTTGCCGCACTGGCGCCTGGCGCAGCGGGTTCCGACCAGGGGCCACGCGCCTTGCAGCTGGGGCGTCTTCTTGACGAGGGGCGGCTAGGGCGCCCCCGGAGCTTCGTCGCCCGCGCGGGGCGGAGTGCGGTGCAGCGGGACGGATGGTGCAGGAGAGCCCCCCGCGGCGCGGACGAGCTCGGCGACGCGGTCGAGCCACTCTTCGTAGACGTCGTCGACGGGATGGTAGCGCAGGAGCTCGTTTGCTGCGATGAGCGCAGCTCGAGCCTCCATGGGTGCACGGAGCGCGCGGGACGAAGAACCAGCCGGGGTGAGCGAGGGAGTAGCGGTGCGGTTGTCTTGCCGCACGAAAGGATGCTGAGACGACGCTTGCTGCTCGTTCCCCGTCGGGCAGGTGGTGGCGTTGATGGCAGGCGACGAGGAACGGCGAGGACGCCCGCCGACAGGGGCCGTCTGGGCGACGCGGGAAGCGAGAGCGGCTCGGCGCTCGGCGCGGGCCCGATGAGCGTCAGACATGGACGCGATGGTCGGAGGAGAAACGGGCGGTGGAAGACAAATTCCGGCGCACCCCTACCTGGCGCGCCAAATGTCGGATTTCGGGTTCCGGTAGACCCTTGAGGTTCGAACTCTGGGGTGAGCGCAGAGATTACGCTTCCTACCTACCTGTACCCCTCCGCCTCGCAAGGATCTAAGCTACGAGAAGAACAACACAAGAGACACAGGGATTATACTGGTTCGGGCCACCGATGTGGTGTAATACCCTACTCCAGTGTGGTGGTGTGGTGGATTGTTTAAGTGCATCTAGTGCCCCTTAGTGATTTTGGTGTATTGAAGACTTATAGGTTAAGTATCTAATGCGTTTATGAGTGTACACATATCTATAAGTCTATGAGGAGTTTGATATTTACAGAGAAAGTTGACCCCTAAAAATGAAGTTCTTCGACTGAAGACTTTGATATACTGAAGACTTTCTGAAGACTTTGAAAGTGAAGAAATTGGTGTGACCTTGAAGACTTGGTATTCATTCGAGGAACATGAAGCGTGAAGACTTTTGTTTTCGTAGTTTCATTTTATTTTTCTTGATTCATAGGAAACACCGTACTGTTAAAGGGGGTCGAGGAAATACTAAGGAGAAAATTTCCATGTGATGCTCAACTCAAATCCTACACCTACCAATCCCTTCGAGTGAAGCCATTGGAAATCTCATACAGTTCAGTCAATTTCTTCAGTGACAGAGACGCAGTTCTTCTGGTCACTGAGGACTTTGCTCTGACTGAGGAGTTAGGAATTCGCCAGTGCGAATTGCCTACACAGTGAGGAACATGATAGCCCTGAGGAATTTGTACCTCAAATTTCCGACCGTTGTTGTGCTACGCGCCAGCTGTCCTAAAATATCTTGTCCACCTAACGGTCATATCATTAAAGGGCATTTATGTCTTATCATGTCGGGCTGCTCCCTAGGCTATAAATAGCCGCCCCCTACAACCACTAGCTGGTCAGCTGCTCCGCGAGAACTTGACACTTGTCATTTGAGAGCAACCCATCCTCCGAGGACTTTGAGCGAAAATCATCAAGTGAGGAAAATCCAAACCCCAAACCCAAAACACCTACAAACCCAAAGTGATTGAGCATCACTGAAGAGATTGATCCTACGTGGATCCGACGCTTGTTACCTTTGAAGACTGTGCTTCTTCCAGACGGTTAGGCGTCAAGGTCTAGAGCATCCAAGAGGAATTGTGGATCGCCGAGTGACCAAGTCTGTGAAGGTTTGGAAGTCACCTGAAGACTTACCACGAGTGATTGGGCGAGGACCGTGTGTTCTTAGCTCAAGGAGAATACGGTGAGGACTGTGTGTCCGGGACTGGGTGTCCTCGAGTTTAAATACTCAGCCGCTCCAACCAGATGTACAACTGAGACAGCAGTTGGAACTGGTCTACCAAATCATTGTCTTCACCAAGCTTACTGGTTCTATTTCCTCAACTCTTTCATTTCCTCAGTAGTGTGCTGTTTGTGTATCATATCTGTGTTTGAAGACTTTGACTGAAGACTTTCTCAATTTCCTCAGTTCAATTTCTTCAGTCTGTTTGTCTTCAACTTGTGTTATCCTGTGTTTATGCTTTCTGTACTCTGTGTGTGTCTTCATTTCATCATGACGACCATGCTAGGATTCTGTTATGTTTTCATCTGAGTACTTATTCCGCTGCTAGTAGTTCTTCGCTAAGGAATTTCCTCACGAGAAAATTCCTCAGTGAAGAATTTCATAAAAATCGCCTATTCACCCCCCTCTAGTCGATATAACGCACTTTCAATTGGTATCAGAGCAAGGTACTCCCTTGTTCTGTGTGATTTTGGTTTAACCGCCTGGAGTTTTAGTTATGTCGACCGCAGATATGAAGAAAGTGCCATGCCCCATCTTTGACGGTCACGAGTATCCCAAATGGAAGGCCCTGATGAAGAAGCGTCTCAGGGTGACGAACAGTGAGCTGTGGACCGTCACTGAGATCGGTCTAACCGATCTGTGCAAGATGGCGGAAGCTGATGACATTCGCAAGTACACTCAACTCAACCTCACAGCGAAGGCCGTTATGTGCACTAGTCTGTCTCGAAACCACTTCAGAAATATCATGCATCTCGATCAGGCGAAGCTTGTCTGGGACCGTCTCTCTGATGTCTATGAAGGCCATCAAACCTGTCATGATCCTTGGTTTGAGGATTTCAAGGAATCGCTCAAATCTATGACAATCGAACCAGAATCTTCATCCTCTACTCCATGCCTTATGGCAAAAAGTGCTGAGGTAACTGAATGCTACCTATCTGAGTCTAGTGATGAAGAATCTGGTGGTGAATTTGGACCCAGTTATGTCAAACTTGCTTCCCTTGCTGCTAAACAACAAAGAGCCTTGCAAAAGGCTAATGATATGCTTAGTAAGAGCAACGATATGTTGGGTGAAGAAATGGATCAGTCACAAGCCTTGGCTGAAAGTCTTCAAAGGCTTTATTCTAAGTATGACTCTCTTCAAGATCAGCATAACTCTCTTTTGTCTGATTTTGAAAAGATAAGAGTGAGTTATGAAGATCTTCAGAAGGAGCGTGATTCATTACTTGCTCAACAAATCAGCGCTGCTCAGGAAGAATTTATTCCTCCATGTTTAAAATGCATTGAACGAGAATCTGCTAATTCCTCACCTGAATGTTCAAATGCTTCAATTGTTACAAATTCTTCACCTGCCTCTGCTATCACTAATTCCTCATCTGAGGACATTGCTAGTATTACTGACGATGCAGGACTGAAGGAATTGTACATAACAGGCATGTACAAAAGCCTCAAAGGGCATCAGACTCTTTGTGATGTGCTTAAAAAGCAGATCCTCAATAGGAACCCTAGGAAAGAGGGTATTGCCTTTGAGAGGAAACTCAATGTTGATGGTACATATTGGAAGCCTGAGCAGTACCCCAAAACCTCATGGGTTGCTGCAAAGGGACCTCCAGTTGATCCATCTAATTTATTTGGCTATACATGTGAATCTTCTCATTCTTCTGATGAGTCTTTTGACTCCAACTATAAACTGTTCAAAAATCAGAATGGTGAAGTATTTGCTAGATATGTTGGCACTAACTGCAGGAACGGTTCCCCTGTGAAGAAAATCTGGGTTCCCAAAAGGCACCTTGAAAGTCTTCAGGTAAATGTCCTCATGACACCACCTGTGAAGAAAAGGAACCCCAGATCAAATTCTTCATATGGACCAAATTTTTCATGTGGATCCAAGTCCTCATACGGACCAAATTCCTCAAGGGGATCAAATTCCTCACATGGATCAAAGTCCTCATATGAACATCATCGTGCTAACAACTCTGTTTCGCAGAGAAGAGCCAAGGGCTATGAATATGAGCATTATTCTTCAAATTATTATGTTCATAAGTCCTCGAAGAATTTCTCTGCTTATGCATATGCTTACCCTAACCCCTCTTATGTGAAACGAAATGGTTTGGCTGCTTTGCCACCATTCTCATATAGAGCTTGTAGAGTGATGAACTCTTTGCCACCCCTTCAGATGTGGGTGGTGAAGAAAAAGAACTAATCCCTTCTGCAGGGTCAGGTCTCCAGACGTGCAATAACGTCTGAAGAATTTGCTGGGGACCTGACAAAAATGCCTGAAAGGACGCAGGCTAACCATGATGAAATGAACTTTCATTTCACACGTCCTCCCTCTGTTTTATCTGTCTACTACTTGATGAAATTGATCTGATGAATTGTGATATCATATTCTTCACTGCTAAAGTATATGAGGTCGTAAGTTGCACTAATTCATCTACAGGATGATCAACCCAAAGCCACTGAATGGGTACTTGATAGTGGATGTACAAATCACATGACTGGTGACAAGAATCTGTTGATGGATGCTCCCTTATCAGCGTCACACATGAAGCATATTGTAACGCCCCAGATGTAACTTGCCATAATTGTAATCCAACTCTTGCCATTTCCGGCTATGTGTTATGATATTTCATCCGTGTTGGGTTTCCCATCGTTTTGCATTTTGGTCATGTCATGCATTTCATATCATGTCATCATGTGCATCGCATTCGCATACGTGTTCGTCTCATAAATCCGAGCATTTTTCCCGTTGTCCGTTTTGCAATCCGGCGCTCCTATGTCTCCCGGCGTCCCCTTTTACATTTCTTCTTGAGCGGGTATTAAACATTCTCGGAATGGACCGAGGTTTGACATGTGGCCTTGGTATAGCACCGGTAGACCGCCTGTCAAGTTTCGGGTCAATCGGAGTTCGTTTGGTACTCCAACGGTTAACCGGGTAACCGTGAAGGCCTCATGTGTGTTGCAGCCCAACACCCCTTCAAAACAGCCCAATAACCCATCTAAGACACTCCCATGTCCTCCGCCGTTCGATCACGATCGCGTGGGCGAAAACCGCTCTCCATTTGGAGCTTCCTAGCCCCCTGTGCCTATAAATATGTGCACCCCTCCTCCAAATCCGGGAAAAAACCACCCTAACCCTAGATCCCCGTCGCCCCGCGCCGCCGGACGTGTCCGGTCGCGCCGGACGCAGCCGCCACCGCCGCCCCGGGCCAATCGGGCTTCGCCACGTGGCGACCGCCGCCGCCCGTACCGCGCCAGCGCCGCCGGCCCGCTAGGCCCAGGCGGGGCCCTTCCCGGCCCGCGCCCGGACGCCGCCCTCGCGCCCGCGGCCGACCGCGTCTCCGCCGCCCGCGCCGGCCACCGCCGTCTCCGCCGCCCGCGCCGGCCACCGCCGCCTCCGCCGGCCTCCGCCACCTCCGCCGTCGCCGCCGGCCGACCCCGCCCCGCCCGCGCCGCCCCCGCGCTCCGCCGGGGCCGGATCCAGTCAGATCCGGCCACCCCGGTCTCTCCTCCACCTCCTCCGGCCGGTCTCCGGCGGGATCCGCCGCCGCCTCGATCCGCGTACTAGATCTGGTTGACTTCTTCCCCCTCTCGTTTTTCTCCAAGTCCTCTAAATTTTGTATCATCATCACACGTTCAACGTGCCGTAACTTTGCATTGATAGCTCCGTTTCACGCGTATAATATGTCAAATTGTTCGCCTCGAAGAGTACAGCATTTTGTTCCATTGAATCATTTTCATTGGAGGTCATCTTGATGCCCGAAATGCTGTTAGAAGAGGGCTAGTTGATGTTAGTTGCTGGATCTTATCTGAACATGCACTTTTGTCATTTTTGCCATGATTGATGTGTACCTCCTATGAAGTTGAGTCCTACATGAGTTTTGTAACATGCCATGTTACCTATCCAGAGAATTTTGCCATGTATTTTTTTGATACTTGTGGTGACTAGCACAAGCATGCAAACTAGGTCACTTGATGTTGCTGATTTCAGAGACTTAGTGGTTTCACTAAGTCCCTGACTGCTGTTATTTTCATGCCATGTATTCATGTTGTTTCTGAGAGATCTATGCATAATTTGAGCATGATTAGTACGGGTGTTTTGGACTTGAGTATTTGCTTAATCCATACATGCCTTTGTTTGCAATTATGGAGTGCCATAGCTTGAGTCAATCGAGCTCTACTTTTGCTTCAAAATGTTGCTGGCAGATTGTTTACATGTTATTCGATTTTGCCAAGCTTGGTGTAGTTGATCCTTGCATGCTATGATGTTGTTCTTGCCATTTATAGTTACTATGCCATGTCTTCTTGATGTATGTATGCTTAGTTTATCATGAAATGCTCTGTAGTGAGTGCATCGAGCTCACGAACATGCCTAGTCGTTATTAGTTTTCTGCCATGTCCAGTTTTCTGCTAAGTCTGAAACCTGTAACGAAACTTGCTTAATTGTCATGGGTGTAATCTTATTTTCTGATTATTTTTGGCTTATGGTCAGTAAGGGACTTTTGTCAAGTGCTTTGAGTAGATTCATTCCATGCCTTATTTTGCTATGTTCTATTCCTGTAGCATGTTGTTTCATTGCTCTGAACATGTCATCCTGATGTTAGTTTCTGCTATGTTGATTATTTCACCAAGTCTGAGAACTTGTTATCGTTTGCACTTTTGCCATGCTTGTTTGAACCTGTTATGATGTGATTTAGCCATAGCTCAGTGTTCATCTTTTATCAAGCATCTTGATTAGTTTACTGTGATATGCTTTGTTGCCATGTTTGGGTGAAGTGGCTTAATTAATTGTTGCTTGCTAAGTAGCACCATGCTGTTTATGGCAGATTGGTGTCATTCTTGTATTGCTTGCCATTTGCAAACCGTGCATCCGATTCCGGTGTTCTTTATATCGATTTCAACCGAAATCCCCTCACCTATCCAGTGGCATGCTTGGTTTTCCAAGATTATGCCCTGTTCATCCTTGTCCTTCCGGAGCATGCATATGCATTGCATATCACCTCTCGCATATCATGTCATGTTTTGCATCATGTCGCTTGCGCATTGCATCGTGGTTGATATCGGTTCCTTTGCTTGTTCTCTTGTCTTGGGTAGAGCCGGGAGATGAGTACGTGACCGAGGATTCCGTTGAGAACGCTTACGAGGACCAAGCTTTCGACAACTCTGAGACTCTTGCAGGCAAGATGACCATACCCTCGAAATCACTTCTATCTTTGCTTGCTAGATTGCTCGCTCTTTTGCTATGCCCATGCTGCGATACCCACCACTTGCTATATCATGCCTCCTATATTGCCTTGTCAGCCACTAACCATCCTTGTCCTAGCAAACCGTTGTTTGGCTATGTTACTGCTTTGCTCAGCCCCTCTTATAGCGTTGTTAATTGCAGGTGAAGATGAAGTTTGTTCCTTGTTGGAACATGGACTTGTTGTTCCTTGTTGGAACATGTTTACTTGTTGGGATATCCCAATACCTCTTATTTAATTAATGCATCTATATACTTGGTAAAGGGTGGAAGGCTCGGCCTTATGCCTGGTGTTTTGTTCCACTCTTGCCACCCTAGTTTCCGTCATACCGGTGTTATGTTCCCGGAGTTTGCGTTCCTTACACGGTTGGGTGATTTATGGGACCCCCTTGACAGTTCGCTTTGAATGAGACCTTTCCAGCAAGGCCCAACATTGGTTTTACCATTTGCCACCTAGCCTTTTTCCCTTGGGTTCTGCAGACTCAAGGGTCATCTTTATTTTAACCCCCGGGCCAGTTCTCCTTCGATTGCTGGTCCAAACCGAGCGATGTCCGGCGCCCCTTGGGCAACCAGGGTCTATGCCAACCCGACGTCTTGCTCATCCGGTGTGCCCCAAGAACGAGATATGTGCAGCTCCTATCGGGATTTGTCGGCACATCTGGGAGGTTTTGCTGGACTTGTTTTGTTACTGCCGAAATGTCTTGTAGTCCGGGATTCCGAGATTGATCGGGTCTTCCCGGTAGAAGGAATATCCTTCGTTGACCGTGAGAGCTTGTCATGGGCTAAGTTGGGACACCCCTGCAGGGTATTATCTTTTGAAAGCCGTGCCCGCGGTTATGAGGCAGATGGGAATTTGTTGATGTCCGGTTGTAGAAAACCCGAAGTTGACCTTAACTAAAACACATCAACCGCGTGTGTAACCGTGATGGTCTCTTCTCGGCGGGGCCCGGGAAGTGAACACGGTTGTTGGAGTTATGCCTGACATAGGTTGTTTCAGGATCATTTCTTGATCATTTCTAGTTCCTCGACCGTGCTTTGCCTTCTCTTCTCGCTCTCTTTTGCGCTGTAGCCACCATATGCTAGTCGCTTGCTGCATGTCCACCTCACAAACCCCTTTCCCACCTTTAAGCTTAAATAGTCTTGATCTCGCGGGTGTGAGATTGCTGAGTCCCCGTGACTCACAGATATTATCACCTCAGTTGCAGGTACCAACGATGTCAGTGCAGATGACGCGTCCGAGCTCACTTGGGAGTTCGACGAGGAACGTGGCCGTTACTATGTTTCTTTTCCAGACGATCAGTAGTGAAGCCCAGTTGGGTGATCCGGGGATCTGTTAGCATTTGGGGTAGTCTTCTTTCATTTTTGGTACCGTAGTCGGACCTTGAGTGTAATCTGTATGTTGGATGTTATTTATGTACTTGTGTGAAGTGGCGATTGTAAGCCAACTATGTATCTTTTCCCTTATTTATTACATGGATTGTGTGAAGATTACCTCACTTGCGACATTGTTCTCAATGCGGTTATGCCTCTAAGTCGTGCCTCGACACGTGGGAGATATAGCCGCATTGAGGGCGTTACACATATCATCTTCGCTGATAAAAGCAAAAGTCAGGTATTGGGTCTTGGTAAGGTTGCTATCACAAAGGATCGACACATGGACAAAGTCATGCTTGTTGAGTCCTTAGGATATAACCTTATGTCTGTCTCAATGCTTTGTGATCTTGATATGGTTGTTGTCTTTGGCAAGTATCGTTGTGTTGTGATTATGGAAGCTGACAATTCCAAAGTCTTCGAAGGCTTTAGGAGAGGAGACTTGTATATTGTTGATTTCTCTGTAGATTCACAACCAGCCGTGTGCCTACTTGCAAAAGCTTCAGAAGGATGGCTATGGCATCGACGACTTGGTCATGCAGGCATGAGGAATTTGAACACGCTTGCAAAGAAGAAGCACGTCATTGGCATTGAGAATGTCAAATTCCTCAAGGATCACTTGTGCGGTGCCTGTGAAGCTGGAAAGATGACAAAGGCCAAGCCTATCATGACCACTACTCGTCCATTTGAATTGCTTCACATGGATCTCTTCGGTCCTAACCATTATTCCTCTGTTTCGAATGAAGCATCTCAATATGGCTTTGTTATTGTTGATGATTACTCTCGTTACACATGGGTACACCTTGTCTCTTACAAAAATGAAGTGCAGGAAGTCTTCAAACGATTTTCCTCGAGGGCTTCAACCAACTTTGGTGTGAAGATTAAGCACATCAGAAGTGACAACGGCACTGAGTTCAAGAATTCGGGTCTCGATGACTACCTTGATGAACTTGGTATTACTCATGAGTTATCTGCTCCTTATACTCCTCAACAGAATGGCGTCGTGGAGCGCAAGAACAGAACTCTTGCTGAGATGGCTCGCACTATGCTCGATGATTACAAAACCCCTCGTCGTTTCTGGGTTGATGCAATTGATACTGCGTGCCATATCATCAACAGAGTATATCTTCACAAATTCTTCAAGAAGACTGCATATGAACTCCTCCCTGACAAGAAACCCAATGTGAGTTATTTCAAAGTCTTCGGTGCTAAATGCTGGATTAGAGATCCTCATCACAACTCTAAATTTGCACCGAAAGCACATGAAGGTTTTATGCTTGGTTACGGAAAGGACTCGCACACCTACAGAGTCTTCAACAATGTTCTTCACAAGATTGTTGAAACTGTAGATGTGCGGTTCGATGAAACTAATGGCTCGCAAAGAGAGCACCTACCTTCTGTGTTAGATGAACCTGCACCTAAGGATTCAATCAAGCACAAGGCTACTGAAGATGTCATTCCTACTGAAGAATCTGCTGAAGAATTCATTCCAGAACGTGAAGAACGTCAAGCTGATGCACCTGAAGAAAATGCTGAGGAAATTGATGGTGAAGAAAATGCTGATCAAATTCCTCAACGACAACCAGCTCACCCTCGTGTTGCAAAAGAAGTGCAAGTGGAGAAGATCATCGATGACATTAGAGCACCAGGTCCTCTCACACGCTCAAAAGCTTCACATCTATCTAACTTTTGTGGGCACTTTGCTTTTGTCTCTATCACAGAGCCCACTAAGGTAGATGAAGCATTTCTGGAGCCTGAGTGGATTCAGGCCATGCAAGAAGAATTACATCAGTTCAAGCTCAACAACGTATGGGAATTAGTCGATCGTCCCGATCCTCGCAAGCATAACATCATTGGCACAAAGTGGATCTACCGCAACAAGCAAGATGAAAATGGTGTTGTGGTGAGGAATAAGGCACGACTAGTAGCTCAAGGCTACACACAGGTTGAAGGAATTGATTTCGATGAAACTTTTGCACCTGTTGCTAGACTTGAGGCTATTCGCATATTGCTTGCTTATGCTAACCATCATGATATCATCTTACACCAAATGGATGTGAAAAGTGCATTCCTCAATGGTAAGCTTGAGGAAGAAGTATATGTTGCTCAACCACCAGGTTTTGAAGATCCAAAGCATCCTGACAAAGTCTTCAGACTTAACAAGGCCCTCTATGGCCTCAAGCAGGCCCCACGGGCGTGGTATGATACATTGAAGAAATTCTTCATGAAGAAAGGCTTCACACCCGGTTCACTCGATCCCACTCTCTTTACTAAATCATATGATGGTGAACTGTTTGTGTGCCAAATATATGTTGATGATATTATCTTTGGATGTACTGACCAACGTTATAGTGATGAATTTGCCTATATGATGAGAGAAGAATATCAAATGTCTATGATGGGAGAGTTGAAATTCTTCTTAGGTCTTCAAATTCATCAACAGCGCAATGGCATATTCATATCTCAGGAGAAATACCTCAAGGATGTCCTGAAGAAATTCGGCATGCAAGGTTGCAAAGGCATCAAAATTCCTATGCCCACAAATGGTCAACTATGCACTGACAAAAATGGTACTGACTTCGATCATAAGGTATACCGCTCCATGATTGGTTCTTTATTGTACTTATGTGCATCTAGGCCAGATATAATGCTTAGTGTTTGCATGTGTGCACGATTTCAAGCTGCACCGAAGGAATCACACCATAAGGCTGTGAAGCATATTCTTCGATATCTAGCTCACACACCAACACTAGGATTAGGGTATCCCAAGGGCTCAGATTTTGATCTCATTGGATATTCACACTCTGACTATGCTGGTGACCGTGTGGATCGCAAGTCAACATCTGGTACTTGTCATTTCCTCGGACGATCCTTGGTCTGCTGGTCCTCGAAGAAACAGAACTGCGTATCACTGTCTACTGCTGAAGCTGAGTACATTGCTGTTGGTTCTTGCTGTGCTCAACTACTATGGATGAAGCAAACGCTCAAGGACTATGGCATTAACGTGAAGAATGTGCCTCTCCTCTGTGACAATGAGAGTGCCATCAAGATTGCTCACAACCCAGTTCAGCACTCGAAGACAAAGCACATTCAGATTCGTCATCATTTTCTTCGTGATCATGTGTTGAAGGGCGACATTTCTATTGAGCATGTGAAGACTGAAGAACAGCTAGCCGATATCTTCACTAAGCCCTTGGATGAGAAGAGATTTTGCAAGTTGCGGTGTGAGCTAAATATCTTAGAATCTTCGAATGTACTTTGAAAAGGCACTCATCCTAACACTTATGCAAAATTGATGACTTAGATGTGCAACACATGAAGACACGTTTTTCTTCAATCAATGAAGAATAACACTCTAAGTGTGAAGAAATTAATGAAGAATTTGATTCTCAGAACCCTACGACAATTGTACGTGGTGTTTGAAATCATCATTCTTACACGGTGGGACACGCCACCACAAAAGTAGAAAATCTTCAATTTGAGTTTTTCCTCAACTTTTGAAATTCTTCAGTTTTTCAAATTCTTCAAACTTTACAAAGTCTTCACTTGTGCCGTCGTTTTTTTCATTGGCTATATATATATATATATATATATATATATATATATATATATATATATATATATATATATATATATATATATATAAGTTTATGTCCTCCACAGCATTCACTTATAGCTATTTCTTCAAGTTGGAACTTTTCTGCTAAGTGAATGTGATCGGACCCTTCCCCTCTATGCTATACTCAATCCAATCTATTCACAAATTCTTCATGTGCGTTCTATTTGAAACTCGTTCAAATTCTTCACTGTGTCCTTGTCAGCTGAAGAAATTGCGAACGGAAAGTTAAAACTAATCTTATCCAAACTTTCGGTTTTGCCGCTCAAACCGTTCCGCATCCCACGATGGATTATTTTATCCACCCACGATCTTACACGATCTCCACCACACAGTACGTGGGTGACACATGTCGCAAGAAGGAGAACGGCCAGGGGCACGTCCGTCCTAAATCTTCATACAAACAGTTTTTCACCGCGGCTATAAATACCCCCTTCGCCATCCTCACTTCTTTTACCCCGCTCGATCTCACTCCCTCGCTCGAGCTCTCCAAACCCTAGCACCGTCGCTACTCCATCGTCGCCGGTGAGGAAGAGCTTCACTGCCTCGACCTCGTCACCATCGTACTCGCGCCGACCACGGAAATCTTCACCTCCGCCGCCGCCGTAGACGTCTTCCTCCGCCAAGTTAGGGCGTGGAAGATCTGCATCGACGAACTTCACTGTTCCAACTCCCAGTTCGTCGTGTTCTTTGCTCAGGGTAATTAAAAGCTAATTTTACTGCCCTCGTTGATTCGAAATTTTTCTACAAAATCTTCAAAGGTGTTTTACTCTTCAAATCCTCACACACAAAACACCTCACATGTTATCTGCTCTTGATTCATTTCCCTAAGCCTCAATTTCTTCAAAGATTCCTCAATTGTGTGGATCTTCGATCTATACAACTCTGGAACCTAAGATATAAAGCGCTTAGTGAAATTCCTCAAGACGAATCTGGTCAAATTCCTCAAACTTGTTCTTTATGAAAAACCCTCTGAGAACGCATATGACCTCTTCAAATTCCTCGCAACTATACTCTATTCACAGGTACACATGTCCGCTGCTGAATCTTTAGGTTCTCATCGACTTAACTCGTTTGCAGCGTTCCTCGAAGAAAAGTTGCATACTTCTTCAGAAAATTCAATTGTTCAAATTCCTCATCTGAAGAAAATGGCTGAAGGTAAAAGCCCACAGAAAGGAGGAAAGAAGCCTGAGGTTATGACAGCTTTTGAAATACCTGAGGACATCTATGATGAGTACTGCACGCCTGATGAAGCCAAGTTTGGCAAAGAAGATAAAAATCAGCGCAAGGTGCGAATCCAGAGGATTGAAAGGAGATGGGCACGTGAATGGAGGGAATACAGATATGTTACTCCAAAGTACATGAAGAAATTCGCAGTAAACCCTCCATGCCAAAGACCTCCATTGGCACCTGGCCAATTGGCTGATCCCACCAGCATCAAGTGTGGTGAGGAATTTCCTAAAGAATGGGCCAAGCGCCAAGCTAAACTGGCAAGGCAAGCCAGAGAAGCAGTGAGGAAATTCAATGAAGACTCTGATGCTGCTACTGCCACTGAGGCCTCGGTCAAGCCGAAGAAAGCGATGCTAAAGAAGCCCGCTCGCAAGCCAAGTGCTTCATCTTAAATGCCCTCACGGCCAAGTTCCTCAGCTGCGCCCTCACGGCCAGAATCTTCAAAAACTTCAAAGCAAATTCCTCATGCTACTCCTGCTCCACCAAAGTCCTCAGTTGTCCCGACAAAGTCCTCAGCACCTATGCATCTGGCCTCATGCCAAAGGACGACTGGCATCTCTATTGCCTCTGGTGTCTCAGCTAGTTCTTCAGCTGCACCAAATTCCTCAGCAAGACCCTCACTGCTGAAGAAAAAGGCTACTGCTGGACGCGTCACTCGCACAAGTCCTCAGAAGAACCTGTGCCCCTGCAAGTCATCAGGGACCAACAAGAACGGGCTGCTAAAGCCAAAGGCACACCTGTGCCCCTGCTATTGGATCCAAAGGCGATCCTAGATTATATTGATCTCTAGCATAAGGATCCTCACACACCTATGCCTGATTTCAAGCTGACACCTGGTCAAAGTCACATGTTGACTCACTTCATCCAAGAGGAGAAGTGGAAACATGATAAGGCTAGAGAGATCAAGAAATCGCAGTACCGCAAAGAGAAGCTACTGAAGAAAAATGTTCTCAAAATGAAGCCTGAGGAACTTGTCAAGATGCAGGCTGAGATCAAAGCCCTCAGCGACAACTTTGACTCGTATTATGCTGATTGGCAAGGAGCCAAGGTCAGATTTGTGAGGCTGACTGATACCTTCACCAAGGGTGCAGCCTCTACACAACAAATTCCTCAAGCTGAAGCATCTGTTCAGCAAACTGAAGAACATGCCAGCACCGCTAATGAAGTTCAGGCTGCTGAAGAAAATGCTAGTTCCAAGGCTGATGACTCTGCTCCAGCCGTTGATGTAATTGCCAGGGCATCCACTAGTGGTGCGCCTGAAGAAATTGAAGAAACTAGGGCAACTGCATCAGTTGCGCCTGAGGAAAATCAACCAGATTCCTCAGCTCCACCTGCGCCTACGCCAACTCCAATTCTTCCATCTGCATTGGATGTGAGGAAAACAAAGGCTGCAGAACGAGTTGTTGTGAAGAAAAGGAAGGCATCCACTGCTTTAGAATCTTCAGCTCCCAAGAAGATGAAGCCGATGACAAGCTCTTTTGCAAATCCCATTGATGTTGTTCCTATCTCCTCCGTGCCATCAAAGGACCTTGTTCCTTTTGGTGAAGATTATGAGATCCCTAGTGGATCAGATGAAGAAACTCAATCTGCTGCTTCGTCAGAGCAAATTGATGAAGAAATTGAAGCAGATGCAATCCCTTCAACCCCAATGGTCTCATCACCAATGCCTCAGTTTGATGCTGAAGAGGCTGGTGTTGAAGAAATGGATGAAGATGTGGATATTGGAAGCACCACTCTAGTGATGAATGACGACTTTTGGGAAAGTCAGCATCCCAATTCCCCACTCTTCACTCCCCTGCAGCAAATTCCTCACTCTCCTTCACCAACAGTAAAATTGGGCTCTGAAGAAACTCATCCCACTGCATCTGTGAATGAAGAAATTCCAGCCACTAGTGTTGAAGAAACTGCTGCTGAAATAGCCAAGGTGACTGCACCTGAGGAAAATCCTGAAATTCCTCAGCCTGAAGAACCTGAGATCGTGATTCCTGAGGTCGTGATGCAACTCACTGACACTCCTCTGCCAAGGCCAAAGGATCCGTTCGAACGAAAACAAAAATTCAAGGCTGAAGACTTCTATGGCGAGCACGTGTTCTTAACTGAATACAACCCATATGACTCTGCTCGCATAAGGAAGAGGCGTTTCTGGACTGCCAGCCAAGCAAATTTCTATTCCTCAGTGCTTTACAACAAAGACAAAGTCTTCGACCATGCTCATATTCCTCACGTGGATATGGAGTCTTTGCCGTGCTTCACGCCTGTGCTCAGTGTTCTTCATGATGCTGGGCTGCTCAATTTCTGCACAGATATATGCGATTGGAATGAAGAACTTATTCTTCAATTCTATGCAATGTTGCACATCACCGGCAACTCTGAAGATATCAATTCATGGGTTTTGGACTGGATGACTGAGAACACTCACCATAAGGCCCCTGGATCTGAATTGCTTCGGGTCCTTCCTCCGAGTCCACCCACTGAAGATGCTCGCTGTGTGTACAACGAACCTGAGCTTTCAAATCATTATATGCAAGTGTTGATGAAGCCTTTGAAGCCAGGGCAAGCTCCTAGAACCAATTTCCTCGTTAAGGAATTGTTGTATGTGCCAAGGACTGTCTATCGCATTCTGACGAAGACAATGAGTCCAATCAAAGGCCATGACTCGTCTGATGAAGAAGTCGTTGGCATCATGAAGAATCTGCTTTTCAACATCATCCATGGCGTTCCCGTCAACTTTCATGATTTCTTCATGAGGACTCTGGCCAACATTGCTATGTCACCATTTGAGCTGAAGCCTTATGCATCTTGGATAATGAAATTCATCAGGATAAGGTCTTCACTCAACTACAAAGCTGAAACGCTCAACCACTGCAGCTACTTGCCTCCCATTGAAGTCCTCAAACGGACATTTTCCTCGGCTGAAGAAAAAGGCAAGGCCACTGCTGTGATAGATGAAGGCATTCGTCGATTGGATGGCCAATTTCGCAAAGCTGCATCTTACTCCACCAATGATGACTCTGCCACACATGACTCTGCTGCTAACACTGCCAAGCCAAATCCTCAAGCCACAGCACCCAGGGTGATGACTGACCGTGAGTTACTCCTTAGTCTTCATCAAAAGGTTGATCGCAATCACAAATGGGTCAAGCGTCAGTTTGGTTCAATTCTTCACAACATGACTTCCACACACAATGCAGTGAAGATAAACCACTACTACCTTCATGAAACCCTCAACCGCACCTGGGCTGTTCTATCTCAAGTGTACAGTGCTGATGATTTGAAGCAAATGGGTCTCAACAAAGAATTTGCCTGGTCTGCACCTCCTCCGAAGAAATACAAGAAGGTCCCAGTTCCTTCTTTGGTGGCCAATTCATATTCTTCATCACGTGAGACTGATGAAAATGAAGACTTGGACGACACTGCAGCAGGCCCTACTTCAACGACCGACCCCAACAACGCTGGCGCTCCTTCATCAACTTGAAAATCTTTAGGGGCGTTAGTCCTCAGATTTTCGATCCTTTTGGTCATTTGATGACAAAGGGGGAGAAATCTGAGTTAGTCTTTAAGCGGGTCTATAATAAGGGCTTATTCGTTTTTTTTGCTAAGTTACAACTCTCGTTCTTCCGAAACTCTTATAGGATTGAGTTGTAATCTTAAGTCCGATGGTGCACTGATACTTTTGTTGCACTATGCTTTGATACCTTGATACGCTATTCTGGATGCTTATTCCTCGATAATATTATTGCATGCATGCTGAATTACATCAGGCACCATATTTCATCATGCATTTCAAATTCTTCATATTATACATCAAATGCGTGTATGAATTACAAGATATAGGGGGAGATCTCCATGATTCAACTCTTCAAGTGTGCATTGCTTCACAAGCAAATTCCTCACTATGCACATCTTCAGGGGGAGTTCTTCTATATCTTGCAATCAAATTCCTCAATATCAGTATTTACACTTCATATATTTATCCCCGTTGAAAACTTAACCTATGTTGTAATCAATCACCAAAAAGGGGGAGATTGTAAGTGCATCTAGTGCCCCTTAGTGATTTTGGTGTATTGAAGACTTATAGGTTAAGTATCTAATGCGTTTATGAGTGTAAATAGATCTATAAGTCTATGAGGAGTTTGATATTTACAGAGAAAGTCGACCCCTAAAAATGAAGTTCTTCGACTGAAGACTTTGATATACTGAAGACTTTCTGAAGACTTTGAAAGTGAACAAATTGGTGTGACCTTGAAGACTTGGTATTCATTCGAGGAACATCAAGCGTGAAGACTTTTGTTTTCGTAGTTTCATTTTATTTTTCTTGAGTCATAGGAAACACCGTACTGTTAAAGGGGGTCGAGGAAATACTAAGGAGAAAATTTCCATGTGATGCTCAACTCAAATCCTACACCTACCAATCCCTTCGAGTGAAGCCATTGGAAATCTCAGACAGTTCAGTCAATTTCTTCAATGATAGAGACGCAGTTCTTCTGGTCACTGAGGACTTTGCTCTGACTGAGGAGTTAGGAATTCGCCAGTGCGAATTGCCTACACAGTGAGGAACATGATAGCCCTGAGGAATTTGTACCTCAAATTTCTGACCATTGTTGTGCTGCGCGCCAGCTGTCCTAAAATATCTTGTCCACCTAACGGTCATATCATTGAAGGGCATTTATGTCTTATCATGCCGTGCTGCTCCCTAGGCTATAAATAGCCGCCCCTACAACCACTAGATGGTCGGCTACTCTGCGAGAACTTGACACTTGTCATTTGAGAGCAACCCATCCTCCGAGGACTTTGAGCGAAAATCATCAAGTGAGGAAAATCCAAACCCCAAACCCAGAATACCTACAAACCCAAAGTGATTGAGCATCACTGAAGGGATTGATCCTACGTGGATCCGACGCTTGTTACCTTTGAAGACTGTGCTTCTTCCAGACGGTTAGGCGTCAAGGTCTAGAGCATCCAAGAGGAATTGTGGATCGCCGAGTGACCAAGTCTGTGAAGGTTTGGAAGTCACCTGAAGACTTACCACGAGTGATTGGGCGAGGACCGTGTGTTCTTAGCTCAAGGAGAATACGGTGAGGACTGTGTGTCCGGGACTGGGTGTCCTCGAGTTTAAATACTCAGCCGCTCCAACCAGATGTACAACTGAGACAGCAGTTGGAACTGGTCTACCAAATCATTGTCTTCACCAAGCTTAGTGGTTCTATTTCCTCAACTCTTTCATTTCCTCAGTAGTGTGCTGTTTGTGTATCATATCTGTGTTTGAAGACTTTGACTGAAGACTTTCTAAATTTCCTCAGTTCAATTTCTTCAGTCTGTTTGTCTTCAACTTGTGTTATCCTGTGTTTACGCTTTCTGTACTCTGTGTGTGTCTTCATTTCATCATGACGACCATGCTAGGATTCTGTTATGTTTTCATCTGAGTACTTATTCTGCTGCTAGTAGTTCTTCGCTAAGGAATTTCCTCACGAGCAAATTCCTCAGTGAAGAATTTCATAAAAATCGCCTATTCACCCCCCCCCCTCTAGTCGATATAACGCACTTTCAGATTGCCTCTTGGGCTGATGAGGAACAATACAAGGAAGAACAGCCTCGCGAGGGTCTGTTCTTGGCCGGGGCGATGAACTGCAAGGAGGAGCTCAGTCGCCCTTCTCTCTATCTCTCTCTCTGGATCCTAGCTGATTAGATTTCTGGATGCCTCTCCATGCATCTACCCTGGGGGTGGCTAGTCCTATTTATAGGCAAAGGCACTGAGCCTCTTCCCAAATATTGAGCGGGAAGGGGGCCAACAATTGGCCATTTTGAAGGGGAACATCTGGTACACTTATCCTGACTAAAGTTGGTCCTCGCCTGCCAAAGGCTCTGGTGGTGACGCTGGCTTGGGCTCCACAATGACTTCCTTCCTTCCGTTGGACTAGTCTTGGTCTCGTTGCACCGAAACGGGTGTCTTTGCTTGATGCTATCGCCTGCGCTTGCCCCCTTTGCACCAAAGAGGAAAGGAGGACACTGCGCGGGCTGGCGCCCGCCTAGCGCCCTTGGTCGTCATGGCTTGCATCATGGGCACCTCGTGAGGTACCCCTCCTTGATCTCTCCGCCTCCTTGCGAGCCAGCCTGATGAGGCCGTGCCTGAGGAAGCTCCGTGTCGTCCGCCCCGTGAGGCTTGGCCCCTCGCGAGGGTCTTGAGCCTGTGTTGATGAAGATGGGCCGTGCTGGGCCCCCTTTTGAGCCATGCCGCAGGCCGCAGGCAGGCAAGTCTGGGGACCCCCGTTCCCAGAACGCCGACACGACCCTTAGCTCGGATCCAACTACGTCGATCGAGGACGGGCGGCTAGACCCCGCCGCGGGGGCTACAGTCTCAACGGCGATCGAGCCGAACACCAGCCTTATCCTCTGCGAAGCCCGTGACTCCAAGGTGACGGACACTTCTCCGGACTCCGAACCCTCCGCGCCCTTGCCAATCGAATCCGATTGGGCGCCGATCATGGAATTCACCGCCACGGATATCTTTCAGCACTCGCCCTTCGGCGACATTCTGAATTCACTAAGGTCTCTCTCTTTGTCAGGAGAGTCCTGGCTGGATTATGACCGGCAGGATTGGGATGCGGACGACGAAGAAATTCGACGCCCATCCACCACACACTTCGTAGCCACTGTCGATGATTTAACTGACATGCTAGACTTCGACTTCGAAGACATCGATGGTACAGACGACGATGTAGGAGACGAACAGGAACCAGCGCCTATAGGGCACTAGAAAGCCACCTCATCATATGACATATATATGGTGGATACACCCAAAGAAGGCAATGGCAACGGAACAGCGGGGGATGACCCCTTCAAGAAGCAACCTAAGCGTCGGCGTCAGCGGCGCCGCTCTAAGTCCCGCCAATGCAAAAATGGTGATACCGGCACGGGAGATAATAACACCCCGGACAGTGCCAAAGACAACTCCCTCCAGCAAGATTCAGCACAGGAGGATGGAGAAGCCAGCCTTCCTGAGTGAGCGGAAGAAAGAGAGGAAGAGGATGATAATTACATGCCTCCCCCCGAAGACGAGGCAAGCCTCAGCGACGATGAATTTGTCGTGCCTGAGGATCCCGTCGAACAAGAGCGCTTTAAGCGCAGGCTTATGGCCACGGCGAGTAGCCTTAAGAAAAAACAGCAACAGCTTAGAGCTGATCAAGACTTGCTAGCCGACAGATGGATTGAAGTCCTTGCGGCCGAGGAGTACGAACTCGAACGCCCCTCCAAGAGCTACCCAAAGCGCAGGTTGCTACCCCGATTAGAGGAGGAAGCACCTAAACCTACATCACCAGCGCATGATGCGGCTGACCGGCCACCTCGCGGCCGCAACAGAGAGGCCTCTCGGCCCTCCACTCAAGCCGCACCCCGGCGTCGCTCAAAAAATACCAAGGCATGGGGAAATGCGCTAGACCTGCGAGATATGTTGGAGGACAAGGCAAGGCAAAAAAGATCGATCTACGGATTGCGCGGGCGCCACACGACACGAGACGATAACCGCCACGCCGGATACAGTAAATCCGGCCGGGCCGAACACAGCAGACAAAGCTCATTTGAGCTACGTCGTGATATAGCCCAGTACAGAGGTGCCGCACACCCACTATGCTTCACAGATGAAGTAATGGATCATCAAATCCCATAGGGTTTCAAACCCGTAAACATTGAATCATACGATGGCACAACAGATCCTGCGGTATGGATCGAGGACTATCTCCTTCATATCCACATGGCCCGTGGCGATGATCTACACGCCATCAAATACCTCCCACTCAAGCTTAAAGGACCAGCTCGGCATTGCCTTAATAGCTTGCCAGCAGAATCAATTGGTTGTTGGGAGGACCTGGAAGCCGCATTCCTCGACAATTTCCAGGGCACCTATGTGCGACCACCAGACGCCGATGACCTGAGCCACATAATTCAGCAGCCAGAAGAATCTGCCAGACAATTCTAGACACGGTTCCTAACCAAGAAAAATCAAATCGTCGACTGTCCGGACGCAGAGGCCCTAGCAGCCTTCAAGCATAACATCCGTGACGAGTGGCTTGCCCGGCACCTTGGACAGGAAAAGCCGAAATCTATGGCAGCCCTCACGACACTCATGACCCGCTTTTGCGCGGGAGAAGACAACTGGCTGGCTCGTAGCAATAACATGACCAAGAGCCCTGGTAATTCGGATACTAAGGACAGCAATGGCAGGTCGCGTCGCAACAAGCACAAGCGCCGCATTAGCAGCGACAATGCTGAAGATACGGCAGTAAATGTCGGATTCAGAGGCTCCAAACCCGGTCAGCGGAAAAAGCCATTCAAAAAACACTCCGGGCCCGTCCAGTTTGGAATGTATACTCGATCGCTCGTGCCAGATACTGGCACCCCTGAAAAACCAGCCAATCACACCAACAGGGATTGTTGGGTGTTCAAGCAGGCCGGCAAGTTAAATGCCGAAAACAGAGACAAGGGGCTACATAGCGACGACGAGGAGGAGCCCCGGCCGCCAAACAATAGTGGACAGAAGGGCTTCCCCCCACAAGTGCGGACGGTGAACATGATATACGCAACCCACATCCCCAAGAGGGAACGGAAGCGTGCGCTAAGGGACGTATACGCGTTGGAGCCAGTTGCCCCAAAGTTCAACCTGTGGTCCTCCTGCCCGATCACTTTCGATCGAAGGGACCACTCCACTAGCATCCGCCATGGCGGATTCGCCGCATTGGTTCCAGACCCAATCATTGATGGATTTCACCTCACTCGAGTCCTTATGGACGACGGCAGCAGCCTGAACCTACTTTATCAGGATACAGTGCGGAAAATGGGCATAGACCCCTCAAGGATTAAACCCACAAAAACGACCTTCAAGGGCGTTATACCAAGAGTAGAGGCCAACTGCACAGGCTCAGTTACACTCGAAGTGGTCTTCGGATCTTCGGATAATTTCCGATGCGAGGAGTTAATCTTCGACATAGTCCCGTTCCGCAGTGGCTATCACGCACTGCTCGGACGAACCGCATTTGCAAAGTTCAATGCGGTGCCGCACTACGCATACCTCAAGCTCAAGTTGCCAGGACCTCGAGGAGTCATTACGGTCAATGGAAACACCGAACGCTCTCTCTGAACGGAGGAGCATACGGCGGCCCTCGCAGCAGAAGTCCAAAGCAGCCTCTCAAGGCAATTCCCCAGTCCGGCTATTAAATGTCCGGACACCGTCAAGCGCGCCTGGAGTAACCTACAACAAGACCGCCTGGCGTGTTCCGAGCAAGCGTAGCAATGCAGTCCCAACCTCATCCCTCGCGAAACTGCGAAATCAGTACTACGCGTACATAATTACGCTCTGAAAATACCATGGGCACAGGGGGAGGGGCACGACCGCGGCACGCCCAAAATGCGGCTCAACCGCACTAGGGGCTCCTGATTTTGTGATTTTTTTCTTACTTTCAGGACTCCACTCTCCGGAAGGCCTGTCAGGCAGTACAATCACCGAACACACGATGCAACAACCCAGGAGGCAGAAAGCTACCTCGAATTCCCAGGTGGTCTCTATAACGAGCAAAATACATGTCTTACATACCGTCCCGCAGCTCGCCCCTGGAGGGGGACATGTCAAATAGTCCCATCTCTTGCTTATCGCACTATTTGTATCGTTCTGCTTTTACCGCAGCCTTCTTGAATAAACAATGCTTAGCTTCAGCTTATTATTGCATTCTCTATTCATTCCTTTTTTCATATACATGTTCAGTTATGACATTTAGCACCCGTACACTTTGGTACGGTCAATACGCCAGGGGATCAACCAGCCCATAATACGGCGTGAGAAGTCCGAACACTTTCACAAGTGCGGCCCTCCGAACGTATAGCATTATATGCATCAGCTTCGAATCATGTCTTTGGTCAATAGTTGGGTTTGCCCGGCTCCCATGTTTTGGTACCTTACGTTCCGCTATATCGGCTAAGGTAGTGCTGGGACAACTACTGCGATTGTGCCCCGGTTGAGCTGGGCTGAGCACCGCAGTAGAGAAAGCTAAAACTGACTGTCATGATAAGGCGAGAGCTGGTCGCTGATTCGAGAGGTTTCGAGTCCCTAAAGACTTATGCCGCTTAGAGCGAGGAGTCGGCTATGTCCGGCCTAGGCATGTATAGCGCCCCGAACTCAGTCTTCCGAACACTAGGGGCTTCGCCGAAATTTAAAATTATAGAATTCTCTGGCTAAGTGAGAGTGATAACGCACTATAGTCTGATTGCCTTGTTCGTTGTGCTGAGCACCTCCCTCGAAGGACCCAAGAATGGGGAAAAGAGTGCTCAGGTTTATCCCGAACACCCCAGCACTAGTGGCATGGGGGAAGAAGCCGACGACTCGCCATCTCTCAGATTTAATAAAACGGCAACATAGAAGGTAATATTTTAAATTAAAACAAGCGTTGCATATCGCATATGAACAAGTTTTCAGCGCACAGGATAAAACAAACAAGTCTACTCAAAATATTACATCCTTGGAACATTCATCCGCCACAAGGCGGGCACCCTTCAGGATGCCCTCGTAATACATCTCGGGCTGGCGATGCTCCTTGCCTTGCGGTGGCCCGTCCTTCACAAGCTTCTCAGCATCCATCTTGCCCCAGTGCACTTTAGCACGGGCAAGCGACCTACGGGCACCCTCGATGCAAACGTAGCGCTTGATGACTTCAAGCCGTGGACAGGCATCCACCAGCCACCTCACCAGCCCGAAGTAGCTCCCAGGCACGGCCTCCTTAGGCCACAGCCGGACCATGAGACCCTTCATGGCCTGCTCAGCCACCTTATGAAGCTCGACCAGCTGCTTCAGTTGGTCGCTCAAGGGCACAGGGTGTCCGGCCTCAGCATACTGAGACCAGAACTGTTGGGGATATTACTACTGGGCGTAAACCGGTCTATTTGGGCTGGGTTAATTTCATCAGTAGTCCAAGAGCGTTAAAGCCCAAGAAGATAGATGAGGGCCTAAGGCCCATAGTCGGTTTAAGACTTGTAGCCGTGAACCGGCATTTGTATGTAAACTTGTGTTGTAAGTTAGGAATAAGGAGAGACCAACCCGGATACGAATATGAACCGGTGTTGGGACTCTGTGAACCGACGGGCGTCACCCGTGTATATAAGGGGACGACCCGGCAGCGGTTCAGAAGGATAGACAACAACTCGAGACTTAGGCGAAGCTTGTTTGCTCCCTAGTCATCGAAACCCCATCAATCCCATCACAACTAGACGTAGGCTTTTACCTTCATCGAAGGGGCCGAACTAGTATAAACTCTCTGCGTCCTTGTGTTCGCTTTAACCCCTTCAAGCTAACCCATCGCGATGGCTCCATGACTAAGTCCTTTCTCTAGGACATCTGTCGTGACAAAACCACGATAGTTGGCGCCCACCGTGGGGCTATCGCACGATGGTTTCAAGTTCTTGGATGGCCGCTTCGAAGGACTCGAGGGCTACGCTGTGGGACGGATGACTAAGAGTCGTCGTGGCAAGCTCTACATCGACGGTGCAGGCTGGGGCCCCGAGGCCGGCTCAATTGAGTACGGGTACCGGGTCCCCTTTGGTGGCATACATGTTTTCATCGGCAAGATCGGTGAACCAGGCCCTGAGCCGGACATCTACACCGACCTCGTCGAAACGGCTCAGCGTGCATGATCTGCCCAGGTTAAACCGGCCGTGAAGCATGCCTTCATGGGAGTCATCCATGGAGGAAGTTATGAGGATGGATCGGAATCTGGTGGCGAGACCGTCGTTTACTCTGGCGACGAGTCATCAACCGGAGAAACCGAATCTCTGTATCAACTACAAGATGGCCGGATTGGGGGCTGTTCCGATGGCGACAGTATTCCGGACCACTCTGATCTGCCCAACCGGGTTGGAATATTCATGGCCGATACACAAGCAGTACTTCATTCTTCGACGGCTGCGGCAATGACCTCCGGTTCAGTAGCAGCGACGGCTGCCGGGGCAGGAGGCTCTGTGCGCCCGCTGGCTCAAGTTTTATCGGATCTGTTTGATGCGTTGGATGCGCTTCTGGCAGAAGCTAACCCGGCGGATCAGGACAACCACAATGCGGAGATTGCAAAGGTGAGGGAACAGATCACTCAGGCCAAGGCAGACCTGGCAACTGAAAATACCAGGATGGCTGCAGAGCGGGCCGCCTTAGATGCACAAGCCTACAGGCTCATGTTGGACCAGAACGCGTCGCATGAAGTCATGAAGAGGAAGTACCAATCCCGTTTGCCTTCGGTGTTCGAGGCCAGAGACCTCTTCAACACCCTAGGAGCAGGAACTGGTAACCCGCTGGGGGTAAACCGGGAGGAAGCCCCTGGGACAGGCGTGCCGGTTCAGCCCCGTTTGACGGATCTGCCTCGTCATAACACTGTTGTACCCCAGGCTGTTCCGACACCTCCGGGTCACTACTCCAACCCGATGGACAACCTTGTTGCAGCTGCTGCACGGCTGGAGGCCATTCCCATTGAATGTGATTCGCCATAGGCAGTAGAGACGCGTCGGGTCAAGGAGCTTCTTAGGACAGCTTTGGTCCAACACGAAGCATACTTGTACAGCCGCGACCGGATCCATTCCACCCCTCGTCCAAGCCGGAGCTATAGCAGACATATGGATTAACCGGCCGTATCAAGTAATGAACGACGTGGAGCACCCCGCGGCAACAACCCGGCGGGTGGTGCTGATAATGCTTAGGAGGTGGTGGACCGGGCCCGAGCGCGCAGGGAGGCCGAGTTAGCCACACAGTATCAGGCTCGGCAGCTTACGCCGGTTCGTCCCACTACCTCGGCCAAGCCTGGTGTTACTTCTAGTTCTTTGGGAGTGCCTTGCCTTGTCCCCGCTTTACGCAATGTGCGCCTGCCCAAGGATTTCAAGGGCCCACGCAAGGTACCAAATTACACGGCGGATCAACCTCCAGAGACATGGGTGGAGAGCTATGAGATGGCCATGGAGATGCTTGATGTGGATGATGCGGCATGTGCGAAGTACTTCACCATGATGCTCGAAGGAACGGCCCGTACTTGGTTAAAAAGCTTACCGGCCAATTCTATCAGTTCATGGGCCCAGTTACGAGCCTGGTTCATCAGTAATTTCAAGGATACATGTAAGCAGCCTATGTCGATAGTGGACTTAGCTGCCTGTGTCCAGGAGGAAGGAGAATCGACGACTCATTGGGTGCGCCGGGTCTCGCAGGTTCTGCATTCATCAGACCGCATCAACGCTGACACCGCGGTTATAACCCTAGAAGGCAACTGCCGGTTTGGGCCCCTAAAGCTGAAGTTAGGACGGATGAAGCTACATTGCACTGACATGGGGACCCTCATGGCTGCTTTGGTAAAGTATGCTGATTCTGATAGTACCAAGGATCCCGAGTCTGATGATGACAAGACAGGGAAGGGAAAGAAGAACAGCAACTCCAAAGGTCAGCAGTATCACTCAACAGGTAATGGTAGCGGAGGCAAGCGTAAAGCGGATGGCAACATGGACTTCGTGGCTAATACCAACGCACAGGACAAGGGCCAGCGACGCAAGGGTAAACCGCCGAATCGTAGTGGAGTGCCTAACCCTAACCCGGACCGCTTAAATTATCTATTGAACCAGCCCTGTCCAAAGCATGGGACGAAGGAGGTGCCAGCAAACCACCTTTGGAAGGATTGCTACATTATGCAGGAGTTCAAGAATTCTAATGCTTTCCGGTATGATCACGGCTCCGGCGGTGGCTCAGGATCCGGGCCGGGTTACGGTGGAGGAAATTTCGGTTTGGGGTTTAATGGTAATCCGGGCGGACATAGCAATCAAAATAATCAGAATAACCAGGGCGGTTACAACCAGCAGCAGCAGCAGTCGGGTTACCAGAGCAACCCAAAACAATTGAATAGTGGACAGTACCACGTCTTCACTACTAGCTTGGACAAGCGAGATCGGAAGGTTTAGAAGCGGGCAGTCAACTCTGTTGAACCGGCCGTGCCCCATTATCTACGCTGGTCCGAACAGCCAATCATATGGAGAAGAGAGGATCACCCTCCCCGGGTTGACAATCCGGGTCAGTTGGCTTTAGTGGTGGCGCCTCAGGTGGGAGGTTACAAGTTCACCAAGGTGCTCATGGATGGAGGGAGCAGCATTAATATCTTGTACTATGAGACCTTCCATCGTATGGGACTAACAGATAAAAATCTCAAACCGTCCAATACGGTGTTCCATGGTGTGGTACCTGGCAAGTCAGCATATCCGGTTGGTAAGATAGCTCTGGAAGTGGCCTTTGGAGATGATCGTGATTCCAGGTCGGAGACATTGACGTTTGAAGTGGTAAAAATCCAAAGTCCATATCACACCCTGTTTGGGCGACCGGCCTATGCCAAATTCATGGCACGACCCTGTTATGTGTATTTGCAGCTCAAGATGCCGGGTCACAAGGGGACAATAACGGTTCGCGGAAGCCGTAAAGTCGCTTTGGAGTGCGAAGAAGGAGATGCAGCCTACGCAGAGTCGGTTTGTGCCACCGAGGAGCTGAAATTTTATAAGGACAATGTTGATCCGACAGACATGACTCCGTTGAAGAAGACAACTACGAAGCATGAACCGGCCCTGAAATTCCAATTGGCAGCTGAAACTAAGCTTGTTGACTTCGTGCCTGACGATTCATCCAAGCAGTTCAGCATCAGTGCCAACTTGGATCCGAAATAGGAAAGCGCGCTCATCGAGTTCATCCGTGAGAATTGGGACATTTTTGCATGGAAAACCTCTGACATGCCAGGTGTACCGAGGCGACTCGCTGAGCACACTCTTAATGTGGATCCTAAGTACAAACCGGTGAAACAGTTCCTCCGCCGGTTTAACGAAGAAAGACGCAAGGCTATTGGAGAGGAGGTGGCCAGGCTCTTGGCAGCTGGCTTTATTATTGAAGTTTTCCACCCTGAGTGGCTTGCTAATCCGGTGTTGGTCCTTAAGAAAATGGCACCTGGCGCATGTGTGTGGATTACACAGATCTTAATAAGGCTTGTCCAGCAGATCCTTTTGCCCTCCCCCGTATTGATCAAATTATTGATGCTACGGCGGGTTGTGAGCGTTTGAGTTTTTTGGATGCATATTCTGGCTATCATCAGATCAAAATGGCAGTTAAGGACCAGGAGAAGACGGCGTTCATAACTCCCTTTGGAGCCTTTTGCTATGTGTCTATGCCCTTTGGGCTCAAGAGTGCCCAGGCAACTTATCAAAGGGCTCAAGAGTGCCCAGGCAACTTATCAACGGTGTGTACAAAAATGCCTTCACAAGTAGATTGGCCGTAATGTACATGCTTACGTGGATGATATCGTGGTTAAGTCAAGGGAGAAGGAGACTCTGGTTGATGATTTGAAGGAAACCTCTGATAACCTGAGGACGTACAAGATGATGCTTAATCCGGCCAAGTGTGTCTTTGGTGTACCGGCAGGCAAGTTATTGGGCTTTCTGGTGTCCAACAGGGGAATCGAGGCTAATCCGGAGAAGATCACAGCCATCACCACCTTGGCTAAACCAAAGTGCATCAATGATGTTCAACGCGTGGCAGGCCGGATTACTGCGTTGAGCCGGTTTATCAGCCGCCTTGGTGAGAAGGCAATCCCTTTGTATCAGATGTTAAAGAAGACAGATCAATTCGTCTGGAGTCCTGCTGTTGATAAGGCATTTGAGGATTTAAAGAGGCAATACGCCAATCCTCCTGTGCTCGCCGCTCCCATTGACAAGGAGCCATTGCTGCTATATGTTGCTGATAATGCTCGTGCGGTCAGTGTGGCTATTGTGGTGGAGCGAAAGGAGGCAGGCAAGGAGCATCCGGTTCAATGTTCGGTCTATTATATCAGCGAGGTACTTATTGAGTCCAAACAAAGGTATCCACATTGGCAGAAGCTAGTATATGGAGTTTTTATGGCAAGCCGGAAGCTTAAGCAATACTTCCAAGGGCACCCCATTATGGTGGTCAGTTCTGCTCCCTTGGGCGATATCATCCAGAACCGGGAAGCGGCTGGCCGGATTGCCAAGTGGGCTATAGAGCTTGGGCCGCACGGGTTAAAGTACGTGACTCGGACGGCAGTTAAGTCTCAAGCACTTGTTGATTTCATCAATGATTGGACGGAACTGCAAGCACCTGAAGAAAAGCCGGATCACACATATTGGACCATCCATTTTGACGGATCCAGGCAATTGGAGGGCTCGGGGCTGGAGTCGTATTAACTTCCCCATGAGGTGACAAGTTTTGTTACGTTCTCCGCTTAATGTTCCCTTGTACTAACAATGCAGCTGAGTATGAAGCCTTGCTCCACGGTCTCCGGATGGCTAAGGAGATGAATCTAAGTCGACTTAAATGCTTTGGTGACTCGGACCTCGTGGCTCAACAGGTGTCTGGCACTTGGGATTCCAAGGACTCACTCATGGCAGCATATCGTCGTGAGGTGGATATTGTTGCAGGTCACTTTAAAGGCTATCAGGTGGACCACGTGGACCGATGGAAGAACGAAGCGGCGGACGCTTTAAGCCGGCTGGGCTCTTAGTGCAAACCGGTTCCGCCCAATGTTTTCCTCGACGTGCTGCACAACCCGTCGGTCAAGCTCCCTGGTGAAGCGGATTTGGCTATTCCTGATCCGGAGGCTCAATTGGTGGCAGCTCTTCATGTCATTCCGGATTGGACGCTTCCTTACCTTGCGTACATGAACCGGGGCGAGTTACCAGAGGATGAGATTCTGGCCCGACAGATAATCCGGCGATCCAAGTCCATGACTATTGTCAATGGCGAGTTGCATCATTGCAGTGTATCAGGGGCGTTTCAACGCTGTGTGTCTCCTGAAGAAGGCTGTGAAATTTTGCGTGAGATCCACGAAGGAGATTGTGGTCACCACGCCGGTTCAAAATCTTTGGTGGCTAAAGCGTTCCGCCATGGCTTCTATTGGTTAACTGCTCATGCTGATGCGGAGGATCTGGTCAGACGATGTGACGGTTGCCAAAAGTTTTCAAGACGTGCTCATGTGCCGGCTCAAGAATTGAGAATGATTCCAATTACTTGGCCGTTTGCGACTTGGGGGCTGGATATGGTTGGGCCTTTCAAAAGGTCCAAAGATAAGAAGACCCACCTCCTGGTGGCGGTTGACAAGTTTACAAAATGGGTGGAGGCAGAACCTGTTAGCAAGTGTGATGCGGCGACGGTGGTTCAGTTCATCAAAAAAGTGATTTTTCGGTTTGGCTTTCCACACAGTATCATCACAGATAATGGTACCAATTTGTCCAAGGGTGCCATGAAGGAGTTCTGCGAACGTGAGCACATCCGGCTTGAAGTTTCATCAGTAGCGCACCCATAGTCTAATGGTTAAGCAGAAAGGGCAAATCAAGAGATCTTGAGAGGTATCAAACCCCGGCTTATGGTTCCTTTGCTGAGAACAACGGGTTGTTTGGTAGAGGAGTTACCATCTGTGTTATGGAGCATCAATACCACACCCAACAGGTCAACAGGATACACACCGTTCTTCATGGTCTACGGAGCGGAGGCGGTTCTCCCCAGTGATATCCGTCATGACTCACCTCGTGTGGCGGCTTACGTTGAAGCGGACAACGTGACAGCACGGCAAGATGCGTTGGACCTGTTGGATGAAGAGCATGACATAGCAGCCGCCCGCTCGGCGATTTACCAACAGGATCTTCGTCGTTATCACAGTAGCCGAGTCAGAACCAGAACCTTTCAGGAGGGAGATTTGGTGCTTCGGCTCATCCAAGATCAGACTGATATGCATAAGCTATCCCCACCTTGGGAGGGACCTTTCGTGGTCAGCAAGAATCTGCACAACGGGTCATACTATCTGATTGATATTCGAGAACATAAAGATTCACGTACATCAGAGGAGGAGACCAACAGGCCGTGGAACATAGCTCATCTTCAGCCTTACTATACCTGAGCCATTGGCTCTACTTATGTACATATTATGACAATGTATATATTATGATTTAAATAATAAACCGGAACCTCAACTAAAGCGGGGTATCTGCTTTCTTTTACATCATGTGTGGTTACACGGAGTTGTTCTATCTTAAAGCGGCCTCCGGTTTACCCCTTGAATACGCTTTTTAAAGCTTTATAACATCACTTGGGGGCTTGGTCGTATCTGAACCAATGCAACACCTTTTGATAGGCGAAAGCCACCAGATCACTTGGGGACATGGTCAAGTCTGAACCAGTCACGCCTCTTGATCGGCCTAAGGCCACAGAATCACTTGGGGGCTTGGTCGAACCCGAACCATTGCCACGCCTCTTGATCGGCATAAATGCCACGGTTTCATTTGGGGACATGGCTGACTTGAACCGTAGCTACACCTATCGGGAGCTTGGTCGTGTCCAACCATGGTAACGCCATCTGATCGGCTCAAATAAGCCTCTTTTTGCAAACGGTTTTATCATTGCCTTTGCTTCAAAATTTTCTTTGATACATATTTCTTTATGATTGTTGCGTCTTTAAACTGACAAATTTTTAAACCGGTTCAAACTGTCAATTGACAGAACACGGTCCATTTTTAATCCGGAGACTAATTCCTCGGTTTGATTTTCTGTTCGCATCCCATTAAGGAATAACATGGTATTTATCATAACCCGGCATAGTTTACATGGTAAACCGACATTACATACACAGGAGCTACTTTCTCCTTCGATGGTATCGGTTTATATACCTCCGTTTCAAGATTGGCAACACCAACTTCATGCCCAACGATGGCAGGTATTTTGTATCACAAGATTTGATCATATACCTAAATTTCATTGCATATATGTACAAAGATCATAATCCGGCGGGCGGTACAACCGCCTTGGGGTTTAAGATTTTGTGATTGCAGGACAAATAGATTGAAGGTTTTGATCATTCAAAAGAAGTGTAAGTACCAGTACCTATGCACAAAGGCATCTCAAAAGCAAGAGTATTGGCTATCCTATTACAAGGCAACATGGTGCCCAAATAAAATCATTGTTTTTTTCGGCGGAATATAAAAGACCAGCAATTTAAACCGGCCTCTGGTTCAAGCTTCGTCACCGGCCTGGTCTGATGGTTGCGGGTCATCTTGCGCCGCTTCAGCTTCTGCTTCCCTACCCAGTGGCTGGAAATCAACAGTTGTCCAGTCGATTCCCGTTAAGGCTTGAAAGACAGCTTCATCATGGATCAGCAACGATGGTTCAATATCAGGAGCGTAAGTATGCTTACGGATTGGGGGGATCAAATTCTCCGCTTCAGGAATTGGTGCAGCCACTCGTTTGTTCTGGTTATCATATTGGGCTTGATAATGAGACAAGTCTGCCTCTTCCACCAATTGACAAGCTAGAGGGCGCACCTCCCGGTTTATCGCTCTCAGGTCCTCCTCATTGAACTCTGACCCATCTTCTTTCAAGTGGGGGTAGCCTTGAGCCGCTTCAACAGGATCAAAATCTGGCACCCATGCTTTTGCCCGGATTAAGGCATTAATAGCACCGGTTCGAGCCGCAGATTTTTTCAGCTCTTCAACCCGGGCAAGAGGCATAGACAGTCTTTTCAGCATGTCTTGGATCAAGGTGGGCGCTGGGTTGTTGTGGGACGCAGTTGAGATGATCCGTTGCGCGCCAGTATACAATTGCTCTATCAAAGTATAGGCAGCTTTCAACTTCTTCCGCACATCTGACCCCAAGTGACCAATGCGTATACCTAGAACATTACAAAGGATTCACAAACCGGACACATCATAAGAAGGCCGAGTTACTACAGAAGTCAAGAAAATTTACCTAATATGGCGGCAGTCATGGCATGCACTTGACGCTTTACGCTGGTCAGTTCATCTACCACCGGTTTAAGTGCGGCTTCGGCATTTTCAGCTCGCTTAGTCAAAGCGGCCTTCTCAGTGGCCCAGTCCGCCTGCTCTTTCTTGAAGTCCTCCTTAAGCTGTTCCATGACGCTTAAAGCGCTGGTCAACTCCTCTTTTCCTTTTGAGGTTTCAGCTTGTTGGGACTTCAGATTTTCTTGGAGATCGGCGACTTGGTTTTCTTTTGTCTTCAGCTCAGCCTGCATACAGACAGTTATATGATTCAGAAAGCAGTGCAAGAATTGAAGTACCAACCACATAACAAGTTATGCACTTGGCACTTGGGGGCTAATGCATATTTGATCTTCATCTTTCAATTGATTATAAAGTCCCAAGATCAATACAAGTATTCAACTTGGCACTTGGGGGCTAATGGCTATTTGCTCGAATAAATTCTGATGCTGCGATGTCAATTACTTAAAGTCCCGGTTTAACTACACTAAGTTGAACCGGCCCTTGGGGGCTACATCAGCGAATTCCGCGGCATGGAGATTTATATTAGCAAGTCCCGGTTTGAATGAAGATTCTAAACCGGCCCTTGGGGGCTAGGAGAATTAACAAGATTGAAATATCCAAGCAGGATAAAGCACATGGAAGTTACCTCAAATTTTTCTTCATCATATTCACCAGACCAGCTTCATAATCACGGCTGGTATACAGCCGGTTCAGGTAGCCGGAATGAAGATCTTGGGTATTCAGAGTAGCATAAGTCGTCAGATCAACATTCCACTTGCCTTTGCCCATGGCAGCAAATTCTTCTTTGGCAGTATGCTTGGATAAGGCGACAGGATTTCTTGGCTCTGTACGGCCAATGCCAGTAATCACAACATCATCATCCTTAGCATCACCGGTTTGCACTGGGGCAGTCGGTTTGTCAGCAGGCTGGGATGGACTGGTGGATCTCTCAATCCGGATGGGGCTTCTGGGTTGGTCGACAGGGCCTGGGGTGTCAATAGGCCTTTCTTCGGCAATAAAGTCATCATCTTGCAGTGGTGGGTCGTTGGGTATATCTTCACGAATAGCCGCTTCAAGATCTGGTGTTTTATCTGGTTCAGGGGCGGCGTCCTCCTCGGCCACTTTATCCAGGGGGGGCCTTCTTGCTCGGCCTAGGCTTGGCCCTGAAAGGAGTAATAAAAGTCAAAAAGCAGCATATGTTGCAAAGTAATGCGCCAGAAATGTTATGATAAGTATAGCTTACCCAAGCACCGTTTTGAGCGGTGGCAGCTGAGTAGCCGATGACTCGCCAGAGGATGAATGGGAAGTAACCTGATAATCGGAGTCAGATGGATTAAGAGGTTGACGAAAACAGCCGCTTTAGGACAAGCACTGACAAGCAAATTAGAGACCTCTGAACGGCGTTTCCGAACTGGACTGTTTGGTAAACCGGCGGAGGTAACTACCTGGCCGCTGTGTCGGGTTGTGCGGCAAGCTTCGTGTTGTTGGGTCTTCATAAGAAATTTGGGATCCAAGTAAGCAAGAGGATGAGAAAATTTAACCTTCCGGTTTGCCTGACGGATTTTTAGCGAAGGCAAAGGGTCTGAATCGGAAGAGAGAGTAATTACCTCTGCAGCATCAGCATGGCTGGCTTCGGCATCATCCTAACAAATATCATCATCAATAAGGCGTGTGAAAAATAAGCCAAGTGAATCAAGCTCTACCTCAAGGTCCGGATTACCCACGTCATCATTAGCGACCGGATCAGAAGATGCAGTGGTTTTCTTCTTATGAGCAGACCTCTTCATGACTTTAGTCTTTGGTCGGATTGGTCTTTCCGGTTTGTCTGGTTTTTCTGGTTTCTCCTGTGGAAGCTTCTTGCTCCAAAACGGATCATCGCCCTGTTTAAACAGATGTTGATATTAAAGAACGGACAGATATAGCAATGACAGGTTCAGAAAAAAGTAAAATCAAAATCTTACAGCTGGCAATTTGTTGGTGGCACAGAAGGGAGGCAGGCCGGTTCGGGCACAGATGTGTTCCGGTTCGTTCAACATTTTCTTCACAACTTCTGTGACTTCCTCGTCGGTGAGCTGGATGTTAACATGTCGCGGTGGGTCATCGACACTGCGAGTATACTCGCACATCAAACCGGAGCGCTGACTAAGGGGCAGTATGCTCCACGATATCCAACAGCGAGCAAGATCAACTCCTGTTAAACCGTTGGCCATGAAGGCTCTGAGCTTGGACAGTTGAGGAGCATATTTACTTCTCTCCTTGGTAGTCAACCTTTGCGGAAAAGGGTGTGTATTGCTAAGCCGCTCCGGACGAAAGCCAGGCAAAGGATTTTCATCAGCAGGGGAGGTGTCTTTGCAATAGAACCATGTTTGATTCCATTCTTTGGGGTGGTTGTGCAGTTTAGCGTGAGGGTAAGTGACCTCTTTTCTTTTCTGAATCGCCACACCACCCAATTCCGTATTGGAACCATCAGTAAACTCTGAACGGCGGTGTAACGCCCGGATGTAACTTGCCATATTTGTATTCCAACTCTTGCCATTTTCGTCATTGTGATATGATATTTCCTTCCGTGGTTGGGTTTCCCTTTGTTTCGCATTTTGTTCATGTCATGCATTTCATATCATGTCATCATGTGCATCGCATTCGCACGTGTTCGTCTCATAAATCCGAGCATTTTCCCCATTGTCCGTTTTGCAATCCGGCGCACCTATGTTCCCCGGCGTCCACTTTTACATGTCTTCGTGAGCGGGCATTAAACATTCTCGGAATGGGCCGAGGTTTGCCAAGCGGCCTCGGTATAGCACCGGTAGACCGCCTGTCAAGTTTCAGGTCAATGGGAGGTCGTTTGGTACTCCAACGGTTAACCGGGTAACCGTGAAGGCCTCATGTGTGTTGCAGCCCAACACCCCTTCAAAACAGCCCAATAACCCATCTAAGACACTCCCATGTCCACCGCCGTTCGATCACGATCGCGTGGCCGAAAACCGCTCTCCATTTGGAGCCTCCTAGCTCCTCCTACCTATAAAAACACCTTCCCCTCCCCCATTCACGGGTAAAAATCGCCCTAACCCTAGCTCCCCGTCGCCCCGCGCCGCCGGACGTGTCCGGGCGCGCTGGACGAAGCCCGCCGCCGCCCCGGGCCTATCCGCGCGCGACACGTGGTCCCGAGCTCGCGGCTCCGCCGCCGGACCGCCAGGCCCGCGCTCGGCCCCCGGGGGCCCAGTCGCCCCGCCGCCCATCTGCAGCCGCCCGCCGCCTCCGCAGCTCGCCGTCGCCGGAGCCGCCGGCCGTAGATCGCCGCCGCCGCCGCACCACCGCGCCGCCCCGCACCGCCGCAGCTCGCCGCCGCCGCCGCACCACCGCGCCGCCCCGCGCGCGCCCCGGATCCGCCGACCCCGGGCCAGATCCACCTCCCCGAGCCCAGATCCGGTGAACTCCGGCCATCCTCGGCTTCCGCGCCGACGCGGTTGACTTCTTCCTCCCCCCTCGATTTCTCTAAGTCCTCATATGTTCACATTATCATCACATGTTCGTCATGCCATAACTTCGCATCCGTAGCTCCGTTTTGTGCATATAATATGTCAAATTGTTCGCCTCGACGAGTACATCATTAGTTTCCATTGCATCATTTTCATTTGAGGTCATATTAATGCCCGAAATGCTGTTGGAAAAGGGCTATGTGATGTTCGTTTCTGATTCTTCTCAGAACATGCACTTTTGTCATTTTTGCCATGATTGATGTGTGCATCCTATGAAGTTGAGTCCTACATGAGTTTTGTAATATGCCATGTTACCTTTCCAGATAATTATGCCATGTATTTTTGTGATCTTTGTGGTGACTAGCACAAGCATTCAAACTAGGGCACTTGATGTTGCTGATTTCAGAGACTTAGTATTTTCACTAAGTCCCTGCCTGCTGTTATTTTTATGCCATGTGTTCATGTTGTTTCAGAGAGATCTGTGCATATTTTGAGCATGATTAGTAAGAGTGTTTTGATAATATGGATTTTCTCTATCCATCCATGTCTTTTTTTGTATTTATTGAGTGCCATAGCTTGAGTCAACCGAGCTCTACTTTTGCTATAAATTGTTGCTGACAGATTATTTACATGTTATTCGATTTTGCCAAGCTTGGTGTAGTTGATCCTTGCATGATATGATGTTATTCTTTCCACGTATAGTTCCTATGCCATGTCTTCTTGATGTATGTATGCTTAGTTTATCATGCAATGCTCTGTAGTGAGTGCATCGAGCTCACGAACATGCCTACTCGTTATCTGTTTTTGACATGTCCAGTTTTCTGCTAAGTCTGAAACCTGTAATGAAACTTGCTTAATTGACATGGGTGTAATCATATTTTCTGATCCTTTTTGGCTTATGGTCAGTAAGGGACTTTTGTCAAGTGCTTTGAGTAGATTCATTTAGTGCTTTACTTTGCTATGTCCTGATCCTGTAGCATGTAGTTTCATTGCTCTAAACATGTCATCCTGATGTTAATTTCTGTCATGTAGTTATTTTCACTAAGTCTGTGAACCTGTTATCTTTTGCGCTTTTGCCATGCTTGTTTGAACCTTTTGTGGTGTGATTTAGCCGTAGCTCAGTGTTCATCTTTTGTCAAGCATCTTGAGTAGATTACTGTAATATGCTTTGTTGATATGTTTGGGTGCATTAGCTTAATTTCTTGTTGCTTGCTAAGTAGCATCATGCTGTTAATGGCAGATTATCGTCATTCTTGTTTTGCTTGTCATTTGCAAACCGTGCATCCGATTCCGGTGATCTTTATATCGATTTCAACCGAAATCACCTGACCTATCCAGTGGAATAATTGGTTTGCCAAGATTATGCCTTGTTCATCTTTTTCCTTCCAAAGCATGCATATGCATTGCATATCACATCTCGCATACCATGCCATGTTTTGCATCATGTTGCTTGCGCATTGCATCATGATTGATATTTGTCCTCTTTGCTTGTGTTCTTGCTTTGGGTAGAGCCGGGAGACGAGTTCGTGAACGAGGAACCTGTTGAGAACGCTTTCGAGGACCCAGCTTTCGACAACTCTGAGAACCTTGCAGGCAAGATGACCATACCATCGAAATCACTTCTATCTTTGCTTGCTAGATGCTCGCTCTTTTGCTATGCCTATGCTGTGATACCTACCACTTGCTATATCATGCCACCCATATTTCCATGTCAGCCCCTAACCATCCATGTCCTAGCAAACCGTTGATTGGCTATGTTACCGCTTCGCTCAGCCCCTCTTATAGCGTTGCTAGTTGCAGGTGAAGATGAAGTTTGTTCCTTGTTGGAACATGGACTTGCTGTTCCATGTTGGAACATGTTTACTTGTTGGGATATCACAATACCTCTTATTTAATTAATGCATCTATATACTTGGTAAAGGGTGGAAGGCTCGGCCTTATGCCTGGTGTTTTGTTCCACTCTTGCCACCCTAGTTTCCGTCATACCGGTGTTATGTTCCCGGATTTTGCGTTCCTTACACGGTTGGGTGATTTATGGGACCCCCTTGACAGTTCTCTTTGAATAAGACTTTTCCAGCAAGGCCCAACATTGGTTTTACTATTTGCCACCTAAGCCTTTTGCCCTTGGGTTCTGCAGACTCAAGGGTCATCTTTATTTTAACCCCCGCCCCCCGGTCAGTTCTCCTTCGATTGCTGGTCCAAACTAGAGCACCGTGCGGGACCGTCCCTTGGCAACTTGGGTTATGTTGGTTCCTGTACGCTTAGCTTATCCGGATGTGCCCTGAGACCGAGATATGTGCAGCTCCTATCAGGATTTGTCGGCACAATCGGGCGGCTTTGCTGGACTTGTTTTATTACTGCCGAGATGTCTTGTAGTCCGGGTTTCCGAGACTGATCGGGTCTTCCCGGTAGAAGGAATATCCTTCGTTGACCGTGAGAGCTTATAATGGGCTAAGTTGGGACACCCCTGCAGGGTATTATCTTTCGAAAGCCGTGCCCACGATTATGAGGCAGATGGGAATTTGTTGATGTCCGGTTGTAGAAAACCCGAAGTTGACCTTAACTAAAACACATCAACCGCGTGTGTAACCGTGATGGTCTCTTCTCGGCGGGGTCAGGGAAGTGAACACGGTGTTGGAGTAATGTTTGACGTAGGTTGTTCTAGGATCTCTTCTTGATCACTTCTAGTTTCACGACCATGCTTTGCCTTCTTTTCTCGCTCTCTTTTGCGTTGTAGCCACCATATATGCTAGTCGCTTGCTGCAGCTCCACCTCACAACCCCTTTCCTACCTATAAGCTTAAAGAGTCTTGATCTCGCGGGTGTGAGATTGCTGAGTCCCCGTGACTCACAGATTCTATCACAACAGGTGCAGGTGCCAACGATGCCAGTGCAGATGACGCGACCGAGCTCACTTGGGAGTTCGACGAGGAACGTGGCCGTTACTATGTTTCTTTTCCAGATGATCAGTAGTGGAGCCCAGTTGGGGTGATCCGGGGATCTATGTAGCATTTGGGGTAGTCTTCTTTCATTTTGGTACCGTAGTCGGACCTTGAGTGTAATTTGAATGATGGATGTTTATTTATGTATTGTGTGAAGTGGCGACTGTAAGCCAACTATGTATCTCTTTCCCTTTATGTATTACATGGGTTGTGTGAAGATTACCTCACTTGCGACATTGCTTTCAATGCGGTTATGCCTCTAAGTCGTGCCTCGACACGTGGGAGATATAGCCGCATCGAGGGCGTTACAGGCGGTTTAGATGGAAGCAGTCTCTGAACAGCTCAACTGTGGGTTCCTCTTGAAAGAACACCTCACAGAGCACTTGGAAGTGACATATGTTGGTAACAGAGTTGGGGCCAGTGTCTTGCGGGCGGAGTTGAAAATTGGCTAAGACATCCTGGTAAAATTTAGAACTGGGCGGATTAAAGCCCCGGGCTAGGTGATCTGCGAAAACGACGACCTCTCCCTCTTGAGGTGTGGGAGGACATTCTTTACCAGGGACCCTCCAATGGATAGTGTTTTTGCTGCTTAAAGCGCCGGTCAGGACTAAATTATTCAGTTGAGTTTCTGTGACGCGAAAAGGAACCCAGTTGCACTCGTATACTTGCTTGGCCATGATGGAGACTACAAAATAGGTGATTCCGGTTCAAGAATGTGTTGGTTAAAATGTATATTGGTATATGCAATGTTAAACCGGAGACAGCTATATCTAAACCGGAGTTCTACGAAGCATCTGGTTAAAGAGTTCCGGTGGTTCAACAAGGGGACTAATGGTATATGCTGGTTTATTAATTTTTTCTACACCAAGTTAAACCACCCGATCTAAAGCATTGAAACAATTGAGATTGCGGATGGATAAGTATACAAAAACAGGTTTCACAAAATTTCTCTACAGCATTGGATCTGAAGCAAGTTCAGAAAAGAAGGAAAATATTCAAAAGCTCAAGGCAGAACGGTATTGAATCAATGGGCAGAAATATATGTGAGATCTATGATTTTGGGCGTGAAACTAAAGGCGGATAATAAAAGTTGCCGCTACACAGAGCAGGGGTTCATAGATGCATCCAGGAGCTAGCATATGAATATGAACAGGTGATGAACACTGCAAGAACACGAAACCCTAAAACAATGTTGAGAAGAGCAGAAGGCCTACAAGAGCTGAGGAAGACGCGGAAGGTCGCCGCGGTTTTCTGGTGCGCTCAGGTTGATGCAGCAGCCAAGGTCGATGCAGAAGACGACGACGGCGGCGGAGCTCTGAGACTGGAGACGCGAGGAAGACGAAGAGGAAGGGCACGAAGGGGAGAAAATAAATGACCCTTCGGTCCTATTTATAAAGCAAAAACACATGTGTCAGGCGCGTGAATCAAGGAACCGTGAATTTCGGAAGCAGAGCTGTCGCCTCGGTTGTTGTGGGTCTATTAAACAAGGAGATATCAGGGATGTTTTCTTTGTGACAGATGACATCACTCCGGTTTATAGCAATTCGAGAAGATGACATCACGGCGGTTCAACAACTACAAGAAGATGTTGAAGATGAAGATTTTTGCTAAGGATTGACATGAACCCGTTCAAATCAATCTGGGGCCTAATGTTGGGGATATTACTACTGGGCGTAAACCGGTCTATTTGGGCCAGGTTAAATTCATCAGTAGTCCAAGAGCGTTAAAGCCCAAGAAGATAGATGAGGGCCTAAGGCCCGTAGTCGGTTTAATACTTGTAGCCGTGAACCGGCATTTGTATGTAAACTTGTGCTGTAAGTTAGGAACAAGGGGAGACCAACCCGGATACGAATATGAACCGGTGTTGGGACTCTGTGAACCGACGGGCGTCACCCGTGTATATAAGGGGACGACCCAGCGGCGGTTCAGAAGGACAGACAACAACTCGAGACTTAGGCGAGGCTTGTTTGCTCCCTAGTTATCGAAACCCCATCAATTCCATCACAACTAGACGTAGGTTTTTACCTTCATCGAAGGGGCCGAACTAGTATAAACTCTCTGCGTCCTTGTGTCCGCTTTAACCCCTTCAAGCTAACCCGTCGCGATGGCTCCACGACTATGTCCTTTCTCTAGGACATCTGCCGTGACAAAACCACAACAAGAACACCTTCTTCGTCGAGCTCCCCTCTTCGGCGCGATAGAAGGCGGCGGCGTCTGACACGCTACGGGGCAAATCTGCGAATGCTCTTGGAGAGCTCCAGGCTCGGGTAAGTAACAAGTAATTCACTTTCACGTGCTTGCTTTGCATAAAGAATGCCTTACCCGCCGCTATCTTCTTCATCGCCTCAACTTCCTGGAGGGCTTTCTGGGCTTCGGCCTTGGCAGACTTGGCGCTTTCGAGGTCCGCCGCGATCTCGGACTCTCGCGTCTTTGAGTCAAGCTCCAAACTCTCGTGTTTCTTCACGAGAGCCTGGAGCTCTTGATGTACCTCACCAACTCGCGCCTCATGTTTCTCCCACTCAGTGCGCTCCATGGTCGCCTTCTTTTCGGCCTTGGAAAGTGAAAGTGCAACTATCCCTAGGTGGTTTTGGTAATTCATAACAACATATAGCTCACTGAGCTAATGCAATTCCAAGACAATTATTTCAGGAAAGCTCAATGATTGGCATGGCATGGATGGTGAAAGTGGAACCCTCAAAATACTAAGGACAAAGGATTGGCTCAAGCTCAAAATCTCAAGACTCTTCAATTTATATTTTAGTGATCCAAGATCACATTGATTCTATAGGAAAAGCCAATACTATCAAGGAGGGATGAGGTGTTGCTTAATGAGCTCTTTGCCTTATGTGCTTAATGATAAGCTCCAAAATCCTCAACTACTTTCCCATATCCACATTTCACCTAAACCCCAAGCCAAACTCGGTCCTACCGATTCCTTCTATCCGGCGCCACCGAGTTTCTCATATGTCATAAGCCACTGCCAAACCCTAGCAAATCGGTTTCACCGATAGGGATCTCGGTCTCACCGAGATGGGATTGCAACCTCTCTGTTTCCTTTTCGTAACTTTTCAGTCTCACTGAAAGAGCGGATCGGTCCCACCGAGATTGCAATGCAAACTCTCTATTTCCCTTTTGTAACTTTTCGGTCTCACCAAAAGAGCAAATCGGTCCCCCCGAGTTTGCCTGACCAACTCTCTGGTTAGCTAATTACCAAATCGGTCTCACCGAGTTTGTGTAATCGGTCTCACCGAGATTACGTTATGCCCAAACCCTAACCACATCGGTCCTACCGAGATGCATGTCAGTCCCACCAAAAATCTCTAACGGTCACTAGGTTTACCATTTCGGTCCGACCGAGTTTGTTGATTCGGTCCCACCGAGATTGGTAGATTGTGTGTAACGGTTGGATTTTAAGTGGAGGCTATATATACCCCTCCACCTCCTCTTCATTCGTGGAGAGAGCCATCAAAACACACCTACACTTCCAATTCATATGTTCTGAGAGAGAACCACCTACTCATGTGTTGAGACCAAGATATTCCGTTCCTACCATATGAATGTTGATCTCTAGCCTTTCCCAAGTTGCTTTCCACTCAAATCTTCTTTCTACCAAATCCAAATCCTATGAGAGAGAGTTGAGTGTTGGGGAGACTATCATTTGAAGCACAAGAGCAAGGAGTTCATCATCAACACACCATTTGTTACTTCTTGGAGAGTGGTGTCTCCTAGATTGGCTAGGTGTCACTTGGGAGCCTCCGACAAGATTGTGGAGTTGAACCAAGGAGTTTGTAAGGGCAAGGAGATCGCCTACTTCATGAAGATCTACCGCTAGTGAGGCAAGTCCTTCGTGGGCAATGGCCATGGTGGGATAGACAAGGTTGCTTCTTCGTGGACCCTTCGTGGGTGGAGCCCTCCGTGGACTCGCGCAACCGTTACCCTTCGTGAGTTGAAGTCTCCACTAACGTGGATGTAGGATAGCACCACCTATCCGAACCACGGGAAAAACATCCTTGTCTCCAATAGCGTTTGAATTCTCCAAACCCTTCCCTTTACATTCTTGCAAGTTGCATGCTTTACTTTCCGCTGCCTATTTACTCTTTGCATGCTTGCTTGAATCGTGTGATTATTGCTTGAATTGTCCTAAAATAGCTAAAATCTGCCAAGAACTAAAATTGGGAAAAGGCGTAGCTTTTATTTGGTCAAGTAGTCTAATCACCCCCCCTCTAGACATACTTCTGATCCTACAGAAAGCGCTTGCTTCAGGGTCGCCACCTCAGTCGTGGCCCCTAGGACACCAATAGCGATCCTGTCATTTTTTGCAACTGCATCTTTTATATAATTCCACAAGGCATTACGTACATTGGCTCTCCTCGAGCTGCTTCTTGGCAAGGCCGAGCTCTTGCTCGGATCGCTCGAGGTTCTTCTTCAGCGTGTCCACCTCCGCAGTCAGTGCGGCAGAGGCCAGCAGCGAAGCCTGCATACGCATATCGACATAATTATGTTAGACTCCTGCGACTATTATTAGATCCTCCATTCGGCTTTTCCTTGTGAACGCCAAATAGAGCATCATGGGCTACTGTCTATGTGGTAATATTTTCATATATTTTCTACGTACCTCAAAGCCTGTCAACAGGCTGGCACATGCTTCAGTCAGCCTGCTCTTGGCGGATTGAACCTTCTGGATCACCGCACTCATGATAGTGCGGTGCTCCTCGTCGATGGAGGCGCCGTTAAGCACCTCCAGCAAGTTATCCGGTGCCTCCGGTTGGGCAGAGGCCACCGGCGCAGTAGGCTTGCCCTTCTTTGTAGGGGGGCGCCTGCCGAAGTCCGGAACCACTGAAGGTTCCGGCACGGTGTCCGACCCAAGGCCGGACTCGGAGCCCTTGGGAGCTTTGCTCCCTTTGTGCCTGCAGTCCGGGAGGTCGCCTTGCGGCGCCTCCAGGACCACCTCCCCTTGGCTTGGAACCATTTGGGACAACACCTCAGCGTCGTCCGTAGGGCGAGGGGAGGTAGCGGTTGGAAGTGAAAAACTATTCACATCCGACGAATCCAGGGAACCGCTCAACGATATGTCGACCCGGGCCTGGGGCGGACTGCATAATTATATTTGGCGTCAGGGGAAGCTGTGCAATAAAGGAACACCATGAGTCACTCTGGTGCCTGAATACTTATGACTTCGCCAGGGGCTTGGCCCTGAGCGGCCACTCCTCTTCGCCGTCGTCGGCGTTGGTGGAGTAGTCCGAAGGAAGGGTCCTCCCCTTCTTGGACCCTACAGCCTCCCCAGTTGGGGCGGCCTTCCTTTTCTTTTCTCCCCCTGCTGGGGAAGAAACCTCTCTTTACTCCTCCTCGTCTTCATGGGAGGAGTGCGCCTCGGAGTCATCGGACGATGAGTCCGACTCCATCGGGCGCCGGGAACTCTTCCGGGTTCCCGTGGCCTTCTTCTTGGCCTTCTTCTCTGGCACCACGTAAGGTGCCGGAACCAGCAGCTTCGCCAAGCGAGCGTCTGCTGGGTCTTCAGGCAAAGGAGCCAGACAGTTGATTTGTCCGGCCGTCCTCTGCCAGTCCTGTCAAAGGCATGGGGGCTTAGATCCCGCATAGAGTCAAACTATGAAAGACAAATATCCTGTAAGAGGTAAAATAGCTTACCGCGCTGGCTTGACGTTGCGCGCTGAATCCGCGATCCTCGATGGCGGAAGCGAGAGCCTCGGCGCCCTTGAATAGCACCTTCCAGGCATCTTCGTACGTTGTGCCAAAGAGCCTGTTCAGAGTTCAATGCTGGGCCGGATCGAACTCCCACAAGCTGAAAGCCCGTTTTTGGCACGGGAGGATCCGGCGGATGAGCATGACCTGGGCTACGTTGACGAGTTTGAGCTTCTTGCTCACCAGGTTTTGGACGCATGTTTGGAGTCTGGTCAGCTCTCCCGAACTACCCCACGGCAGGCCCTTCTCTTTCCAGGAGGTGAGCCGCGTAGGGATTCCGGATCGAAACTCGGGGGCTGCGACCCATTCGGGGCCACGCGGCTCGGTGATGTAGAACCACCCCGATTGCCACCCCTTTATGGTCTCCACGAAGGAGCCCTCGAGCCATAGGACGTTGGGCATCTTGCCCACAATGGCGCCTCCGCACTCCGCCTGGCGGCCGCCCACTACCTTCGGCTTGACATTGAAGGTCTTCAGCCATAAGCCGAAGTGGGGCTGGATGCAGAGGAAGGCCTCACACACGACGATAAACACCGAGATATTGAGGATGAAGTTCGGGGCCAGATCGTGGAAGTCCAGGCCGTAGTAGAACATGAGCCCCCGGACGAATGGGTGGAGAGGGAAGCCTAGTCCGCAGAGGAAATGGGTGAGGAACACCACCCTCTCATGGGGCCTGGGGGTGGGGATGAGCTGCCCCTCGTCTGGGAGCCGGTGCGCGGTGTCGTCAGACAAGTATCCGGCTCTCCTCAGCTTCTTGATGTGTCCCTCCATGACGGAGGAGACCATCCACCTGCCTCCCGCTCCGGACATGGTTGGAGAAGGTTGAGGTGGGGAATGCGGACTTGGGCGCTGGAGCTCGAGTGTGCGAAAATGGATGAGCAAAGGAGGAAGAACGCGTGGATAAAAAGGTGGATTCTTATCCCCTTATATGGGCGGACGAAACTATGCGTCCCCACCAGCCTGGTAAAACTCGCTTATCCCCCAAGCGTCGTAATCAATGGCACGGTTGGGTTACCCACGCTCGTATTGATGAGAATCCCGGGGTGAGGGGACATGATCTCTGCTTCGACAAGACGTGCCAAGGAGACCGCCTCGCAAAACGCGCTGAGGTGGGACAGTAAAAACGATTCGAATAAAGGCTTGGCTCTGGTGTGATGTCACGCTACGGAATACGTCAGTAGATTAGATTTGTGTAAATATTATTCTCTCTACGGCAGTATGTGGAACTTATTTTGCAGAGCCGGACACTATCCTTGTGTTCAAAATCTTCTATGAAGTATTCGGAGGAGGAACCCGCCTTGCAATGCCGAAGACAATATGCGCGCGGGAACATCGTCATTAAAGCCTGGTTCAGGGGCTACTGAGGGAGTCCTGGATTAGGGGGTATCTGGACAGCCGGACTATAACCTTTGGCCGAACCCTTGGACTATGAAGATACAAGATTGAAGACTTCGTTCCGTGTCCGGATGGGACTTTCCTTGGCGTGGAAGGCAAGCTTGGCAATACGGATATGTAGATCTCCTCCCATTGTAACCGACTCTGTGTAACCCTAGCCCTCTTCGGTGTCTATATAAACCGGGGAGTTTAGTCCGTAGGACAACAACAATCATACCATAGGCTAGCTTCTAGGGTTTAGCCTCTCTGATCTCGTGGTAGATCTACTCTTGTACTACCCATATCATCAATATTAATCAAGCAGGAGTAGGGTTTTACCTCCATCGAGAGGGCCCGAACCTGGGTAAAAACATCGTGTCCCTTGTCTCCTGTTACCATCCGCCTAGACGCATAGTTTGGGACCCCCTACCCGAGATCCGCCGGTTTTGACACCGACAGGTGCCCTCGTGAGGGTTTTTTCCTGTTTTTCGCGAGGCACCCTTGTTCGAGCTCATAAGCTGGTGCACTTCTCTCAATCCGTGCCCCTCGAGCAGCGCGATGCGAAGCGCTGGATCATGGCCAGCGGCGCCTGCGACCAGGGCTCAGAAGAACAAGAGTTTCCAAACGTTTTTTTGCAGTTCCTAGACGCCTCCCAGGCCAAGGAGGCCTCGCCAGGTACTGGGAGATGCGCACCTCATGAGGCGAAAACTACTTCGAGCGTGTCAAGTTAAGTTATCTCTATGTGCCTACATAAAACGTTGATGCCGCAACGTGACACAGGAAAAATAAACATAGCATAGCAACTTGGAAACCATGGTTCATTGCACGCCCCTACGGGGCCCCATACTTGTCTCTCTCTTAATGCAGGAAGAAAAGAAAGAACGAAACAAGTGGCGCGTGCCCCTACAGCAGCTCACGAGGATGAACCCATGGCGCTCTCCTGAGCTCAGCCAGACCCCTCCTCGCGCTTCACTGGGGCGCGGCGACGAAACGACCCGCTGCCACCCTCGAAGCGGGCGCGGCGGCTGGCCGTGGGCGCCGCTGCTGGAGCTGTCGCCGGAGGGAGAATCGCCGTAGCTGGGTGAGCAGTGGCCAGCGCCGAAGGCAAGACCACCCTCACCCTCGTCTCGACCGTCGCCAAGGCCAAGCACCTTGTCGTTGTCCTCGGGGCAGCACCCGATGCGGCAGCCGTCTTCTTCAAACACCCTCACGTAGAGGGTCGCATTGCCGTCGTACTTGAAGTGGAGGGTGCACCGCCTGCCCAGACCGCGCGCGCGGGCAAACGTCTGCCAGTCGCGAGCCAGGGCTGCGTTGCCCACGACAGAGACCTCGACCGCGACCCATGAAGCCTTGCTGCAATAGCCATCCGCCTGCAGCCAGAGCCCGCCTGGACCCGTGGCCGGCAGCTCACCGATGAAGCGTGGGAGCTGAAGCCAGGTGCCGACCGGGTTCTTCGACCATACGACAAACTCTGGCAGCACCTCCGCTGAGTGGAAGCACGGCCGGGGAGGCCGTGCGACCATGGCGCGCCTCCCTTCATCGACGGGGCTTCCACGACCTGGGCGACTCCCACCACGCAAAGAGGCGCTTTCGCGGCCGCGAGGGGCCATGGCAGAGGTCGCGGTGTACTTGCAGGGATGGCCGCACCCCCTCTTGGGCAGCGGAGAGCCGGGACCCTCCTGGCGGGCCTTCCCCTTCTCTGCGGCCGAGAGCCTCTTCGTAGGCGCCATGGGAGTCACTACTAGCATTGAAGCGAGCAAGCAGAAGCAAGCAGAGCAGGAAGAGATGAGCGACGGGGGCTCCGCCCCCTCCTCATTTATAGCAGGAGAAGGCCAACCAGCGATCCTCACGATCATAGGTAATGATGATTTTTCTTTGCATGTAGCTGGGACTCGTCGAGTCGGGCAGTTGCCGAGGCAGCATGGGGAAGCGGAGACGCCCACATCCAGTCAATCGCCACGCATCAAGCGGGGTCGCAGGCTGTTGGGGCCCATGGTGCTCCGCACTTGCCCTTTGGCTTCGCCTCGAAGCCAAGTCCGATCGTGCCTTGGGCCCGGGTGCTACTTTCGGCGTCCTGGGAACGGGGGTCCCATGACTTGCCTGCCCGCGGCCCACAGCATGACTCAACTAGCGGCCCTGTACGGCCCATCCTCACCAGCAAACACTCAAGACCCTCGCAAGGGACCAAGCCTCGTGAGGCGGACGACACAAGACCTCCTTGGGGGCAGCCTCACCAGGCCGGCTCACGAGGGGCGGAGAGATCAAGAAAAGGGTGTCGGGACCCCGATCCTAAGTCACACCGATCTAGCATGTAACACATCATATCACTTTGCGGCCTCACGCACGGTATTCCCACGGGTGCCACCTTACCTGGCCCGGGACCGTTTGCGCCTTTTGGCTCACGTATATGATAGTGTCGCTAGCATCCATATGACAAAGAACCCGAGCCGACATGGCTAGTCGTGAACCCAAAGCGGCACTAACCCATGAGGACAGGCATACATGAATCACATCGAGCATGTCGGTCATCAACGTGTGAATCCGGGCTGTAGCACTGGGCTAACAGGACTCCGGTAACCCGGGCTGTAGCAGGCTAGGCAGGACTCCGGAAGTCACCGCGTGACATTTCCCCGAAGGGACAGACACAGGAACGAAGTGAAACACATGCCGGCCAGTCAAGTGTTCCGAGCAGTAGTGCTGGGCTAGCAGGACTCCGGTGAACCGGGCTGTAGCGGACTACTATCGCTCAGAAGCACTAGACTACATTTCCCCATATGAAAGGCTGCCAAGGATAAACAACTAGATAGTCGGATCCCACACATATCAAGCATTTCAATCATACACACAATATGCTCGATATGTGTAAATACAACCTGGCATCACAACAAGACTCTACGACTCAAAGTATTTATTCATTAGGCTCCGAGGAGCGAGATATTACAAACATGGGTTTCATGACCCAACATTCAGAGCATACAAGCAACAAGCACATGCGGAAGCTTAACATGTCTGAGTACAGACATCTACAAATGAAAAAGGCTGAGAAGCCTGACTATCTACCAGATCCTGCCGAGGGCACAAGATCGTAGCTGAGGTAACAAGCTAAACGTCGAAGTACAAGCGGTACTACTAGCGAGACTGAAGTCTCTCTGCAAAAACGTAAAATAGGCAAACGTGAGTACAATTGTACCCAGCAAGACTTACATCAGAACTAACTACATATGCATCAGTATCAATAAAGGGGGTGGTGGAGTTTTAACTGCAGCAAGCCAGCTTTGACTCGGTGGCTATCCTGAACTACGATTGCAAGTAACTCTTTTGAGGTGGCGCACACGAGTCCACATATTCACCATATCAATACACCACTATGGATCCGCTCCCGTCTCCCTACGGGGAAGCCATCCATAGCACTCACGCTTATCTTGCGCATTTTAGAGTATCCACTTTCACTTGTCTATGAACTGTACAAGGGGTCCAAGTTTCCATATCCGAGGAATCCGGCTATTCGAATAGATAATGATAACCCTGCAGGGGTGTACTTCTTCACACACGCTCTCGCCACTTATCGCCCTGTACACGTCATGTACCTCGGCAACCTTCAAGCGGAAGCCGGGCGAGGGAGTCGGCCACGACCTGACTAACCACACAAGTCTCTCGTCCAGGTTTATCGCCTATTCGGGTTCCATCCGCAAGGAGATCCGGCCGGGGTGTCGCTCACGGCCCCAAACGATGTGAGCAGGGCTCCCAAGCCCACCAACCGGGTGCCACTCGGTACACCGTGCCACTGTGCCTAGTCTGTCCCAAGCCCACCTGTACCGGGTGCCACTTGGTAGACTACTAACACTACCTACAAACACCAGAAACTAGTTGCAACTCCTGGACAGAGATCAAGTTGATTAATAAGTCGAGAGGGGTCGAGTTACCGGAACCCAATGTGTGGTAGTAACTGTTCATGGATCACAAACACAGAACTCAGTTCCTGAGGACGGCTGCAATGAGACAACCCACCATGTACTCCTACATGGCCTCTCACCGCTACCTTTACCAAATCGTGTTCACACACTTAGCTCTCAACAGTAGGACATGTTCACCACATTCCAATTCATTCCCGATGAATCAGACCTGACTCAACTCTAAGCAGTAGCAGGCATGACAAACAAGCATGAATGAGTAGGCACAACAGGGCTCAAACAACTCCTACTCATGCTAGTGGGTTTCATCTATTTACTGTGGAATGACAGGTCATGCAAAGGATAAAGGGGTTCAGCTACCGCAGCAAGTAACACATGAATCGTTGTTGTCCTAATGCAATAAAAGAGAGCAGGAGCGAGAGAGTGGGATTGTATCGGAATGAACAAGGGGTTTTTGCTTGCCTGGCACTTCTGAAGATATTATAGTTCTTCATCGGTGTCATCGATCTCATCGTCGAAACCACGTCTATCGAGCGGGGACAATCACCGGCAACAGAGAAAGAATACAATCAATGCAATGCGACAATATGATGCATGATCATGACATGGCAATATGATGTGGTTTGAGCTAATGCAACTAGCAACCAGATTAAATGAAGTTGATTTGAATCCAAGATTCAAATTCAAACTCCATATGTGGATATTTAAATGCCATTATAAGATTTGTGCTAAACAGCAACTATAAGTTGTTCTAACATGCATGAAAATGGTACAGATGGATTCCTTGAATTTTTCTGATAATTTTTCATATATAAATTATTTCATTCTGAGCTATAGATTATTTTCTATGATTTTTCAAAGTTTAGGCAATTTTCTGGATTTTCCTGATTAATAAAAATTCCAGAAAATAAGTTATTGCGTCAGCCTGACATCATCATGACGTCAGCAGGTCAACGGGGCACGGTCCAGGTCAAACCTGACGTGTGGGCTCCACACGTCAGTGTCATAGTGTTAAACAGGGGTGTGTTTAGCCTAATTACAAAATTAGTGGGCGCTGGGGCCCATCTGTCAGCGTATGTGGGTGATCTATCTGGCGGTGGTTAGCGCTAATGACGCGCCACGTCGGCACTCGCCGGAGCACGGCCGGCGACGACCAAAACGACGGCGGCGCGGCTCGGATTTGAGCATCGGGCGGTGGTTTGGCGCGCTGAGCGCACCGGGGAGGAGCCCTTGCTCGTCCGCATCCAATGGACCGGACGGAAGGCCGCGGGGTGGCCGGAATTCGTCGGAAGTGACCTCATGGCGGCGGCCGGAGTTCGGCGGAGTCCGGCGCGACGTTCCACGGCATGTCGAGATCAGCTGAGGGGCTCTATGGGTTCCTGGGGTCACCAGAAGCACGCCGGTGCAACGAACGCAAGTGCAGGAGCTCGGGAGCGCGGGGCTCGCCGGTCATGGCGGACGCGAGCTACGGCCATGGCAGCACAGCTAGCTAGAGGACGGACCAGAGAGGGAGAGGTGAGGGGTAATACTCCGGGGCTCACAGCGAGGTCGAAGAGCAGCTCGGTGGTCTCGGGGAGGCGTCAGAGACGGCGAATCGACCGCGGCGATTGCCGGATAGATGCGGCGATGAAGGCGGCGGGGACGACGCTGCGGTGCACCCGGCGTCACGTGGGTTGGTGGAGACGAAGAGGAAGGCGCGGCGGTTCTTCTGGAAGCATCGGCGACGCGAGGTGTGGACGGTGGCCACGGTGGCAGTGAACGGCGGCGACGGGCTCGCTCGGGTTGCCGTGAGAGAGAGAGCAGGGGAGGGGAAAGCACGGGAGAGAGAGGGGGCGGTCCAGGGGGGTCTGCGTGGCGTCGTCCAGAAGATCGGGGAGGCCAGGCAGGCAGGGAGGAGCTGGGCGGCTCGCCTGCGCGCCGGGCACGCAGCTGCTTCTCCTCCTGGCAAGAGGAAGAAGACAGTGCTGCCCCTGGTGGGCCGGGCTGACTTTGCCCGGCTGGGATGCTACAGTGGTGGGCTGGCTAGGCTGCCAGGTAAGTGGACAGGTAACTTCTGTTCTAATATTTCTTGTTTTCTATAACTTCTGACATTTGTTTTTGACTTAACAATAAATACTAGCACAAATATAAAAATGTTGGGATTGCTTGTGACCACTAGTTATAATATACCAGAGGCCCTCACCAATTTCCAACATTTTTGGAGCCTCTAAAATATTTATATTATTTTTAACAGCTCCAATTCAAATACATATGGGTTCATTCAAAAATCCAAAATGTTTAGAAAAATGTGCATCACCTCTGGTTGTTGGTTGCAACATTTTCCAAAGACCAAGAACATTTTTGAATAGCATTTTGGGTTAATTGAAATTCCATTTTTAATTTGCAACTATTTGAATTTGCTTTGGTGCTAGGGTTTGAAGCATTCCCCATTTCAAATTTAATTGAAACTTAAACATGATGCACCACAAGATGAAAGCACTAGGCAGCACCAGAAGCTAGGGATGTGACAACTCGCCCCCACTAAACAAGAATCTCGTCCCGAGATTCAAGCGTAGGGTAGGATGAAAGGGGAACGCAAACTAACATAATCTTCACGATCTAGGTGGCACTTCATAAGAACGTTGACACGATCACCATCTTGATCTTGACATCTTTGCCTTCGAGATCTTCATCCATATGAGGACGACGAAAGAAACTCTACTAGGATTGATCTTCTTGAAGATCAAGCTATTCAAGATCAACTCGCGGAATGAGATGTTGGAACATCTCAAGTTGAGACACAAAACACATCGAGAGGGATGGAAGAACAACGACGGGGTTTGATTTGATGGGCAACTATTCCACGCTTAGAAGGATGGTGGATGGTGTCACGGTGGCGAAGGAATAATTGCCATGATCCATAATGGGGCACGTCAGGGAAGGTGACTCGAAGAACTATCCCCTTAAGTGGCAAAAAGAATTACTTTTGATCCATAGATCATTAAAACTCTCTATACCAGCCTAAGGCAATCACAAACGATCGTTTGAACGAATTCGAAATAATGGCATACTCGCACCAGGGTAAATGATGTGGACTACCTTGTTGAAGACAATGCAATGGATGATTCTGCGTGTGCGTGCTCTCAAGAACTTGAGCATTTCCATATTCATCAAGGTTCTACCAACATCCGTGTCAAGGATCCTGGCAACACAACATACTACCATAATGAATAGTGATGGACGGTGCAGATGCAAAAGGAAATAACACATTCTCAGATTTTTCCTTAGCAATGCCAAAGAAGAAAATCTGGATGATCGACCGAGAGACATTTAGCACTCCGCTTCTAATGTTCTCCTTGATGTACTAGCGTAACCCATTTATAGGTAAGGTTTGGTATCTAGAACATCAAGTAAAAGGTCGGACTTCGGAACACAAAAATCCACAAGGAATAACTATGGAAGTAAATCCTGCGAGATCCTTATGTGGAGGTGGCCAACTTCCTCAATCGAGATACTACGATAATAGGTCTTCCGGCTGGTGTGTTGGCCACGACATCCACCTACCGGGTTATAGAGAGACCATTAGTATAGTTCTTGGAAAAACGTTCCAACCATCATATCTGCCTGAGATTCAGATCTGGTTGGTGTCAGGATATTCCAGACTCATCGAATCTAGAAGAAAAAGTGAAAATTTGCAACACAAATCGACGAGATGATGTTGCGAGATTCTCGGGAAATGAACTATGATAGCAAGCTCCAAAACATGAGCGGGTTTTGCTACACACATGTGAACACACTGTCCTAGACAAGCGTGACCACGTGGCAGTCTTATAATCAAACACTACCGAGTTCAGGTGGGGAACCCTCAACGAGGATATGGAAGTCTTGTGCACTACCATGGATTAGCACTTAACTCCTTTTCCTTGAACAAATCAATCAGTGGCTTGGGGTGCTAGGGAATACATATGGAATGAAGGTTGCAAGTCCCCAAACCACAGAATACTTCGCACATGCATGACTGACTTGGGATGGTACCAGAGGAAACATAAAACAATCTTTCTCGAACTCACGGCGGCAACTTACACCAAATGCACGTGAATCAGAGAAAGTCACTTCCTTCATCCAACATATGCTTCATGAACGGGACATGAAGATAATGCTTATAAAAGTTTCCAACACTAACATAGATGTCCAACGTGAATCATGGGTAAGATGAAAATATTGATGATGGGCTCAACAACAGGTCATCTAGATTTCCATGAAGATGGAATTCCACAACTATGTGAACAAAACGATAGCATTGGTCAGACCCAAAAGATATAATGGTGTATGCTCGAGCAAACAACCACAAGTAAGACAACATTACGAATATCGTTGGTTCTGATTTGATCTGACGATAGCCCATACTCAAATCAAAGTTTTGATACGACAATAGGTCCAACAACTGATCACAAGGATCAATTGATGAAGATATCATCTATCTTCAACATACACGAAAATATCCCTCGAAATGAACCGAGCTGGCAAGCTTTTATCTTCCAACTCTCCAAGTTGTTGTTAGCTTAACTAACCAGCTCAGGGATATCCAACACAGATTCTTGGAGAAGGGGTGGTTTATAAGAAAACCAACTTGATCACGAACTCAACATAGCGGTCAGGTGACAACCTGGTGATACTTCTGAGAAGATATTCAGAATATCACGAACCACCGGTATGTTACTAAGCTCAAGAACAATCTTGCTTTTCAGGGCAAGACGATATGATCAAATAAGCAGGGGATTGAATAATCCTAACTCATTGATCGAAGAGTGCACCAGAAATAAGGACTAGGTAGCACGATCAATCTTAGGATGATGATTTAATAACCAACACGCTAAGAATGAGATTATTGTCCATTAACTACCAAGCAACAGAGTTGCTAGGAGTATTGATTTCACACATCATGGTTCACTTGTCGGCATTCCGGCTGTGGCAACACGGAAACCGGGGAATGAGCAATGATGGCAAGAAGTATTACTGCGTCAATAATTCATAAGAGGTGGTGCAATTCTCATGACACTCTCGACATAAAGATGGTAACACTCCAAGGTAGAACAGAACAAAAGCTGGATTGGCATTTTGATCTGTGGTATACAACTGCTTTGACCCAATCCTGGATATGGATGAGGTACTGGAGTTTGTTTCTCCTAGTCATTCCGAAATAGAACGACTTGACGGGCCACAAGAATAATAGGCATCGATGAACGAATGCACGCATGCTCTTGACTATCAATTGATAGACGAGGGTCAGAAAACGACTAAGGAGGGACAACTCAAGGAACATATGATCTTCTGAGTTGTGGATGCATGGATTAGTATGTCAAACGAGTTCAACGAATCTCTTCCGGATAATCCATGCGGAGAGGTAGGATGGGCAGATTCACAATTATGGATGGAGAACTCCTCAAGAGTACTCTGGTTGTGATCTTTTGGTTCAACAGAACTTCTGCCATAAGCAGTTCATGGTATTTGGAAGAATGATATACCACGGACCTCGATGACTATCGCAAAGGTTACTAATGTCCTAAAGGAACTAGCAAGCACTATCAACATGAAGTAAGTAGGATGAATCTCGGGTTCAAAAACCCAGGAGTAGAATACCTACTACTAAACGGCATCACGGGATGCTTTCGAGAATGGTGGCCAGAATCATCACACCGGAAACACATAGCATTGCTAAATTACTAGATGAACCCCTAAGACACCTAGGGTCATAATAATAACTCCAACATATATGTCGAGGTAATAGAATACCTCAACTCACCGATTAGTGTGCTTATTCTGACCAAAAGGACATCGGGAATGGAAGGAAAGGATTTGCAAATGCATCAGACTAGTTAGAAACCTGGGATGACTCGGGCAGCATAACGGCTGTAAATGCTTGAAATGATTAGAGACAACCTGCATAAAATGGTGGCATAGCCACTCAACATCACAATATCAATGTTCTGAAGCCAGCTAAGAACACATGGAAGTAGTAGAAACTGAATTGAGGCTTGAACTCAACAATCCTAGGCAACTACGGTTTAGTAACACGTCATCCTGAGAGATAGAAGAGAAGCCTAGTTCTTAATCCCCGTAGAAGAGAAGAGGTTGACTCAGATCAGAAGGTCATAAGGTAAAGGAGTAAAAAGAGCCTTACGTTTCATCCCACAATCAATTCCCTTACATAACTAAAGCATTTCTAGACTCAACTTCGACCAGTTTGGCTTGGTAATCCTACAGGCAGTCAGGCTCTGATACCAACGCTGTCGGGACCCCGATCCTAAGTCACACCGATCTAGCATGTAACACATCATATCACTTTGCGGCCTCACGCACGGTATTCCCACGGGTGCCACCTTACCTGGCCCGGGACCGTTTGCGCCTTTTGGCTCACGTATATGATAGTGTCGCTAGCATCCATATGACAAAGAACCCGAGCCGACATGGCTAGTCGTGAACCCAAAGCGGCACTAACCCATGAGGACAGGCATACATGAATCACATCGAGCATGTCGGTCATCAACGTGTGAATCCGGGCTGTAGCACTGGGCTAACAGGACTCCGGTAACCCGGGCTGTAGCAGGCTAGGCAGGACTCCGGAAGTCACCGCGTGACATTTCCCCGAAGGGACAGACACAGGAACGAAGTGAAACACATGCCGGCCAGTCAAGTGTTCCGAGCAGTAGTGTTGGGCTAGCAGGACTCCGGTGAACCGGGCTGTAGCGGACTACTATCGCTCAGAAGCACTAGACTACATTTCCCCATATGATAGGCTGCCAAGGATAAACAACTAGATAGTCGGATCCCACACATACCAAGCATTTCAATCATACACACAATATGCTCGATATGTGTAAATACAACCTGGCATCACAACAAGACTCTACGACTCAAAGTATTTATTCATTAGGCTCCGAGGAGCGAGATATTACAAACATGGGTCTCATGACCCAACATTCAGAGCATACAAGCAACAAGCACATGCGGAAGCTTAACATGTCTGAGTACAGACATCTACAAATGAAAAAGGCTGAGAAGCCTGACTATCTACCAGATCCTGCCGAGGGCACAAGATCGTAGCTGAGGTAACAAGCTAAACGTCAAAGTCCAAGCGGTACTACTAGCGAGACTGAAGTCTCTCTGCAAAAACGTAAAATAGGCAAACGTGAGTACAATTGTACCCAGCAAGACTTACATCAGAACTAACTACATATGCATCAGTATCAATAAAGGGGGTGGTGGAGTTTTAACTGCAGCAAGCCAGCTTTGACTCGGTGGCTATCCTGAACTACGATTGCAAGTAACTCTTTTGAGGTGGCGCACACGAGTCCACATATTCACCATATCAATACACCACTATGGATCCGCTCCCGTCTCCCTACGGGGACGCCATCCATAGCACTCACGCTTATCTTACGCATTTTAGAGTATCCACTTTCACTTGTCTATGAACTGTACAAGGGGTCCAAGTTTCCATATCCGAGGAATCCGGCTATTCGAATAGATAATGATAACCCTGCAGGGGTGTACTTCTTCACACATGCTCTCGCCACTTATCGCCCTGTACACGTCATGTACCTCGGCAACCTTCAAGCGGAAGCCGGGCGAGGGAGTCGGCCACGACCTGACTAACCACACAAGTCTCTCGTCCAGGTTTATCGCCTATTCGGGTTCCATCCGCAAGGAGATCCGGCCGGGGTGTCGCTCACGGCCCCAAACGATGTGAGCAGGGTTCCCAAGCCCACCAACCGGGTGCCACTCGGTACATCGTGCCACTGTGCCTAGTCTGTCCCAAGCCCACCTGTACCGGGTGCCACTTGGTAGACTACTAACACTACCTACAAACACCAAAAACTAGTTGCAACTCCTGGACAGAGATCAAGTTGATTAATAAGTCGAGAGGGGTCGAGTTACCGGAACCCAATGTGTGGTAGTAACTGTTCATGGATCACAAACACAGAACTCAGTTCCTGAGGACGGCTGCAATGAGACAACCCACCATGTACTCCTACATGGCCTCTCACCGCTACCTTTACCAAATCGTGTTCACACACTTAGCTCTCAACAGTAGGACATGTTTACCACATTCCAATTCATTCCCGATGAATCAGACCTGACTCAACTCTAAGCAGTAGCAGGCATGACAAACAAGCATGAATGAGTAGGCACAACAGGGCTCAAACAACTCCTACTCATGCTAGTGGGTTTCATCTATTTACTGTGGAATGACAGGTCATGCAAAGGATAAAGGGGTTCAGCTACCGCAGCAAGTAACACATGAATCGTTGTTGTCCTAATGCAATAAAAGAGAGCAGGAGCGAGAGAGTGGGATTGTATCGGAATGAACAAGGGGTTTTTGCTTGCCTGGCACTTCTGAAGATATTATAGTTCTTCATCGGTGTCATCGATCTCATCGTTGAAACCACGTCTATCGAGCGGGGACAATCACCGGCAACAGAGAAAGAATACAATCAATGCAATGCGACAATATGATGCATGATCATGACATGGCAATATGATGTGGTTTGAGCTAATGCAACTAGCAACCAGATTAAATGAAGTTGATTTGAATCCAAGATTCAAATTCAAACTCCATATGTGGATATTTAAATGCCATTATAAGATTTGTGCTAAACAGCAACTATAAGTTGTTCTAACATGCATGAAAATGGTACAGATGGATTCCTTGAATTTTTCTGATAATTTTTCATATATAAATTATTTCATTCTGAGCTAGATTATTTTCTATGATTTTTCAAAGTTTAGGCAATTTTCTGGATTTTCCTGATTAATAAAAATTCCAGAAAATAAGTTATTGCGTCAGCCTGACATCATCATGACGTCAGCAGGTCAACGGGGCACGGTCCAGGTCAAACCTGACGTGTGGGCTCCACACGTCAGTGTCATAGTGTTAAACAGGGGTGTGTTTAGCCTAATTACAAAATTAGTGGGCGCTGGGGCCCATCTGTCAGCGTATGTGGGTGATCTAGCTGGCGGTGGTTAGCGCTAATGACGCGCCACGTCGGCACTCGCCGGAGCACGGCCGGCGACGAACAAAACGACGGCGGCGCGGCTCGGATTTGAGCATCGGGCGGTGGTTTGGCGCGCTGAGCGCACCGGGGAGGAGCCCTTGCTCGTCCGCATCCAATGGACCGGACGGAAGGCCGCGGGGTGGCTGGAATTCGTCGGAAGTGACCTCATGGCGGCGGCCGGAGTTCGGCGGAGTCCGGCGCGACGTTCCACGGCATGTCGAGATCAGCTGAGGGGCTCTACGGGTTCCTGGGGTCACCAGAAGCACGCCGGTGCAACGAACGCAAGTGCAGGAGCTCGGGAGCGCGGGGCTCGCCGGTCATGGCGGACGCGAGCTACGGCCATGGCAGCACAGCTAGCTAGAGGACGGACCAGAGAGGGAGAGGTGAGGGGTAATACTCCGGGGCTCACAGCGAGGTCGAAGAGCAGCTCGGTGGTCTCGGGGAGGCGTCGGAGACGGCGAATCGACCGCGGCGATTGCCGGACAGATGCGGCGATGAAGGCGGCGGGGACGACGCTGCGGTGCACCCGGCGTCACGTGGGTTGGTGGAGACGAAGAGGAAGGCGCGGCGGTTCTTCTGGAAGCATCGGCGACGCGAGGTGTGGACGGTGGCCACGGTGGCAGTGAACGGCGGCGACGGGCTCGCTCGGGTTGCCGTGAGAGAGAGAGCAGGGGAGGGGAAAGCACGGGAGAGAGAGGGGACGGTCCAGGGGGGTCTGCGTGGCGTCGTCCAGAAGATCGGGGAGGCCAGACAGGCAGGGAGGAGCTGGGCGGCTCGCCTGCGCGCCGGGCACGCAGCTGCTTCTCCTCCTGGCAAGAGGAAGAAGACAGTGCTGCCCCTGGTGGGCCGGGCTGACTTTGCCCGGCTGGGATGCTACAGTGGTGGGCTGGCTAGGCTGCCAGGTAAGTGGACAGGTAACTTCTGTTCTAATATTTCTTGTTTTCTATAACTTCTGACATTTGTTTTTGACTTAACAATAAATACTAGCACAAATATAAAAATGTTGGGATTGCTTGTGACCACTAGTTATAATATACCAGAGGCCCTCACCAATTTCCAACATTTTTGGAGCCTCTAAAATATTTATATTATTTTTAACAGCTCCAATTCAAATACATATGGGTTCATTCAAAAATCCAAAATGTTTAGAAAAATGTGCATTACCTCTGGTTGTTGGTTGCAACATTTTCCAAAGACCAAGAACATTTTTGAATAGCATTTTGGGTTAATTGAAATTCCATTTTTAATTTGCAACTATTTGAATTTGCTTTGGTGCTAGGGTTTGAAGCATTCCCCATTTCAAATTTAATTGAAACTTAAACATGATGCACCACAAGATGAAAGCACTAGGCAGCACCAGAAGCTAGGGATGTGACAAAGGGACACCTCGCGAGATTCCTTTGATGCAAGCCATGACGACTGGAGCCAGGGGGCGCCAGCGCGCGCAGTGTCCTCATTTCCTCTATGGTGCTAAAGAGGAAAGCGCAGGCGAGGAGTCCTGAGGCATCAGGCAAAGGTTTCCATATTGGTGCAACAAGACCAGGACTAGCAGGACGACAGGACGGAGGTCACTGTGGAGCCCAAGACGGCGTCACCACCAGAGCCTTTGGTAGGCGAAGACCACCTTTAGCCAGGATAACTTGTACTAGTTGTCTCCCTTCGAATTTGGTCATTGTTGGATCCCTTCCCGCTCAATATTTGGGGAGAGGACCAGGGCCTCTATAAATAGGACTATCCACCACCATAGAGGGGGCGGATCATTCAGATCATCCTCAAGCACACAAGTTCACCAAGCACAAGAACACCTCTCCTCAGGAGGTTGTTCTTCCCTTGTAACTGTTCATCCTCAGCCCAAGAGGCAATCCACCACACCACACTGGAGTAGGGTATTACACCACATCGGTGGCCCGAACCAATATAGACTCTTGTGTCTCTCGTTCTTTGGATTCGTCGAGCTAGGCCTTGTGATTGTTGCGAGAGCGATCTAGGGAGAGAGAGATCTTCGTGCGCACCCGAGTGTTCGAACCTCAAGGGTTTTGCCGGAACCCGAAATCCGACACACTTAGAACACATTAAGATATGCATCAACCTGCCATGCAAATTAGGAGAGTATTGCATCTTCATGGAGTGGTATTGTTAATAGTAAGGATACTCTCCTCTCAATTGACCAACAACTTGTCTTCCACATCTAATTCACGAGACCTCCGATCACAAAGAATAGGTTACCACTGTGAACAACTCATATTGTGGGTCTCATACCCATCTCCCTCGATGCATTATCTATCACATTACATGATAGACCCTTAGTAAAAGGATCTACCAAATTTTTAGATGTTTGTATATAATCCAATGCAATAACTCCGGTGTTTCTCATTTGCCTGACAGATTTTAACCTTCTCTGAATGTGTCTTGATGACTTCATGTTATCCTTTGAGCTGCTCACTTCTGTGATCACAGTTTGATTGTCGCATTTCATAAGGATACCCGGTACATGTTTCTCAACAACCGGCAAGTCATTCAAGAGAAAGTGAAGCTAATCTGCTTCGACCGTAGCTATATCTAGTGCTGTGAGTTCTACTTTCATTGTTGACCTCGTTAAGATGGTCTGATTGCAAGACTTCCAAGAAATAGCGCCACCTCCATGAGTGAATACATATTCGCTTGTGGTCTTTATCTCATCAGCATCTGAGATCCAGTTTGAGTCACTATACCCTTCAAGCACCTTTGGGTGCCCACTGTAGTGAATTCCATAATTCGCAGTGCCTTTCAAATAACGCAAAACTCTCTCTAGAGCTTTCCAATGCACATCTCCTGGTTTTGAGACAAACTGGCTCAGATTGCTAATGGCAAAAGAGATGTCAGGTCCTGTAGCACTAGTTAAATACATAAGCGAGCCAATAATCTGAGAGTATTTCAATTGGCCTCTAGCAATTCTTCAATTCTTTCGAAGCAACACACTAGCATCATACGGTGTTGGAGAAGGCTTGCAGTCACTGTAGCCAAAGCGACTCAAGATCTTTTCCACATAGTGAGATTTGTCGGATCATGGTTTCCGGCAAAACCCTCGAGGTTCGAACACTGGGGTGTGCGCGAAGATCTCCTCCCTACCGATCCACGCCCTAGCTCTATAAGATCTTGCGGACGAACTCGCAACACAGAAAGACACAAGATTTATACTGGTTCAAGCGACCGTTGTGGTGTAATACCCTACTCCAGTGTGGTGGTGGTGGATTGCCTCTTGGGCTGATGATGAACAGTACAAAGGGAAGAACAGCCTCCTGAGGTTGAGGTGCTCTCGTGCTTGGCGAACTTGTGTGGGTGAGGACTCGATGCCTCTGAATGAGTTATCGACCCGTTGCCTACTGTGGTGGCTAGTTCTACTTATATAGGCCCTGGTCCTCTCCCCAAATATTGAGCGGGAAGGGAGCCAACAACGGCTAATTTGAAAGGGAACAGCTAGTACAGCTTATCCTGACAAAAGTGGTCTTCGCATGCAAAAGGCTCTGGTGGTGACGTCGTCTCGGGCTCCTTGGTGACCTCCACCTTGCCGTCCTGCTGGTCTTGGTCTTGTTGCATCGATATGGAAACCTTTGCTTGATGCCTCTATACTCCGCGTCTGCGCTTGCCTCCTTAGCACCAAAGAGGAAACAAGGACGCTGCGCACGCTGGCGCCTGCCTGGTCTCGGTCGCCTGCCTGCGAGGCTGCTCCTGAGGAGGTCTTGCGTCGTCCACCCCGTGAGGATTGGCCCCTCGCGAGGGTCTTGAATGCCTTGTCGATGAAGATGGGTCGTATGGGCCTCCTAGCTCAGCCACGTCGTGGGCCGCAGGTAGGCAAGTCTGGGGACCCCCATTCCCAAAATGCCGACAGTAGCCTCCGGGCCCAAGGCACGCTCGGGCTTGACTTCGAGGCGAAGCCAAAGGTCAAGCGCGGAGCACCACGGGGCCCCAAAGCCTGCGGCCTCGGTTGACGCGTGGCAGTTGATTGGACATGGGCATCTCCGCTTCCCCACGCTGCCTTGTAATCCGCCTGACTATGCGTCCCCCGCAACCTACACAGTTATTCTCCCATCGCCCACGCCTTGCTTCCCAAGTCCCTCTGCTTCCTTGAGACTCTGCTCCTCCTCTCCAATCTGACATGCACTCCGCCTGCTTCATCGCCATGGCGCCGAAACAAGCATACAAGGGGAAGAAGCCTCTGTCTTCTCCAAGTGCGCCTCCATCCGCCGAGCTTGCAGTCGGTCGATCCTTGGTGCTCAATGACGAGGCCATGGACAAGGTGCGTCCCACGCTCGCCACCAGTTTCAACAAGTGGGGGAAGACGGTGGCTTGGCCTGTGTCTCGCGCTCGCATTAGTCGGGCGGCCACCAAGGTCCCAATCTTCATCAATGCCCTTTGGGCAGGCCTGATTTCCCCTTTCTCCACCTTCTTCAACGCGGTGCTTGAGCATTATCAGATCCACATGCTGCATCTCGACGCTCAATCTGTGACTCTCTGAACGCACAAGTGCTCCTCAGGTGGTTTTGGTAATTAATGTCAACATATCTCTTGTTGGACTAATGTTTCTATCTAGCATGTTTCAGATAAGTTCAACAATTGAGTGGCATGGACTAAAGGTTGTGGGACTCCTTCAGATGATAAGGACAAAGGATTGGCTAAAGCTTCAAGCTCAAGACTCTTCATTTTACACTTTTAGTGATCCAAGATCACATTGAGTCTATAGGAAAAGCCAATACTATTAAGAAGGGATGAGGTGTTGCTTAATGAGCCTTTTGCTCTATGTGCTTAATGATATGCTCCAAAATCCTCACCTACTTTCCTACTTCCACATATGACCTAAACCCTAAGCCAAACTCGGTCCTACCGATTCTTTCTATCCGGCGCCACCGAGTTTCATATGTCATAAGCCACTGCCAAACCCTAGCAAATCGGTCTCACCGAGATGGGATTGCAATCTCACTGTGTATGTCCATTGTCAAAATCGGTCTCACCGAGTTTAGGCAATCGGTACTACCGAGATTACAATGCAAACTCTCTGGATAACTCATTACCAAAATCGGTCCAACCGAGTTTAGTAATCGGTCCCACCGAGTTTGCCTGACCAACTCTCTGGTTAGCTAATTACCAAGTCGGTCTCACCGAGTTTGTGTAATCGGTCTCACCGAGATTACGTTATGCCCAAACCCTAACCATATCGGTCCTACCGAGTTGCATGTCAGTCCCACCGAAAATCTCTAACGGTCACTAGGTTTACCGTTCCGGTCCGACCGAGTTTGTTGATTCGGTCCCACCGAGATTGGTAGATTGTGTGTAACGGTTGGATTTTAAGTGGAGGCTATATATAACCCTCCACCTCCTCTTCATTCGTGGAGAGAGACATCAGAACACACCTACACTTCCAACTCATATGTTCTGAGAGAGAACCACCTACTCATGTGTTGAGACCAAGATATTCCATTCCTACCATATGAATCTTGATCTCTAGCCTTTCCCAAGTTGCTTTCCACTCAAATCTTCTTTCCACCAAATCAAAATCCTGTGAGAGAGAGTTGAGTGTTGGGGAGACTATCATTTGAAGCACAAGAGCAAGGAGTTCATCATCAACACACCATTTGTTACTTCTTGGAGAGTGGTGTCTCCTAGATTGGCTAGGTGTCACTTGGGAGCCTCCGACAAGATTGTGGAGTTGAACCAAGGAGTTTGTAAGGGCAAGGAGATCGCCTACTTCGTGAAGATCTACCGCTAGTGAGGCAAGTCCTTCGTGGGCGATGGCCATGGTGGGATAGACAAGGTTGCTTCTTCGTGGACCCTTCGTGGGTGGAGCCCTCCGTGGACTCGCGCAACCGTTACCCTTCGTGGGTTGAAGTCTCCACTAACATGGATGTAGGATGGCACCACCTATCCGAACCACGGGAAAAACATCCGTGTCTCCAATAGCGTTTGAATTCTCCAAACCCTTCCCCTTACATTCTTGCAAGTTGCATGCTTTACTTTGCGCTGCCTATATACTCTTTGCATGCTTGCTTGACATGTATTGCGTGTGCTGAAATTGTGCCTAAAACTTCACATAAACCAAAAGGGCTTAAAAACTGCAACTTTAGTACTAAGTGTCTAATCAACCCCCCCCCCCCTCTAGACACACCCACTTCTAGATCCTACAAGTGGTATCAGAGCTTTGGTCTCCATTGTCTTGGTTTAATCACCTTTGGAGGAAGATGGATGTGTCTTCTTTAGGGAGTCTTAGACATAAAGTGCCTATTCTTGATGGAGAGTATTTTCATGAATGGAAAAATGAGATTCTTGTGATTTTCACTCAATATCATTTGAACAAGTATATTGCTAGTCCTTGTGCTCCTCATGTTGATCCTATGCATCCCACTCTAGATGAAGATGTTGACATGATCCGCAATCTTAGAACCGTTGAGCTCATCATTAGAGGATTGCCCAAATACTTGATTGCTAGTTTACCCACTCTTAAATGCGCCTATACTATATGGAAATTTCTTGAGGAACGATTCCCAGATTACTGATTGAAAAACTTGGATGAAATCTCCATAAATCTATTGCCATGAGTAAGATAAACTCTAGTAATCCTAGTTTTGATGATTGTCTACTTGAGCTTACTAATCTCATGCACGCTAAAGGAAATGTTGGAATCATTAGTAATATCATATCCGAAGCTATAAGAATTCATAAAAGTGACAACTTTGATGATCATTTATCTAATGAATCACTTTCTCTAGGAAATGATGAGTCACAAGATCATGTTGAACATGGATACTACGATGAGAATGATGATAGTGACTTCGATCTTGAAGATGCAATGAGACACTTTGGTCTTATGGCAAATCTTTGAGGATATGTGTTAGGAGGAAAGGAATGGGTTCTCGATAGTGGATGTACCGATCATATGACCGGAGACGAAGAGATGTTCCGTGAGCTTGCTGAAAATGACGGCCCTCGAAAATATGTCACCTTTGGTGATAATTCAAAGGGTAAGGTGGTTGGCCTTGGTAAGGTGGCCATCTCACACGATAGCTCCATTCAAAATGTCATGCTTGTTGAATCCCTTGGCTACAACTTACTTTCAGTATCTAGACTTGCTGATTTCGGATTGAATGTCCTATTTACTGAGGTAGATTGCCAAGTGTTTCGTCGAGATAATCATAAAATGGTCTTTACCGGTATACGTAGAGGTGACCTTTATATTGTTGATTTCTCAAAAAGGGCACAACCTAAAACTTGCTTTATTGCTAAATCTTCAAAAGGTTGGTTGTGGCATAGACGACTAGGTCATGTTGGCATGAGAAACCTTGACAAGCTTATTAAAGGAAATCATATCCTTGGAGTTAACGATGTCATATTTGATAAGGATAGACTTTGCAGTGCTTGTCAAGCAGGTAAACAAGTTGGAGGAAGGCATCCCGTGAAGAACATCATGACCACAAGGAGGCCACTTGAGCTACTTCATATGGATCTCTTTGGTCCCAACGCCTACAAGAGTCTCGGTGGAAATTCTTTTGGTCTAGTCATAGTTGATGAGTTTTCAAGATTTACGTGGGTGTTCTTTCTTGATGATAAATCGCGGGTCCAAAAGATCTTCAAAAACTTTGCTAGGAAGGCCCAAAATCAGTTTGACGTGAAGATCAAGAAGGTTCGAAGCGACAACGGAACGGAGTTCAAGAACACAAATGTGGATACCTTTCTTGATGAAGAAGGGATTTCACATGAGTTCTCGGCTACGTACACACCTCAACAAAATGGAGTTGTTGGGAGGAAGAACCGGACGCCCACCGAAATGGCGAGAACGATGCTTGATGAGTACAAGACGCCGAAGCACTTCTGGGCAGAAGCGGTTGAGACGGCTTGTCATGCAACAAATCGCTTGTATCTTCACAAGCTACTCGGCAAGACGGCATACAAGCTCCTCACCGGTAACAAACCCCAAGTTGGATACTTTCGAGTATTTGGCTCAAAGTGCTACATTCTAGATAAGCATCGTCGTTCAAAGTTTGCTCCTAAGTCTCATGAAGGTTTCCTACTTGGTTATGGCTCAAACTCTCACACTTACTGTGTCTACAACAATTTCACCCGAAAGGTTGAAGAAACGGTAGATGTGAAGTTTGATGAATCTAATGGCTCGCAAGTAGAGCAATTGCCAATTGATGTAGGAGACAAAGACCCTTCGGAAGCAATTCAAGACTTGTAGATTGGCAAAATTCGTCCAACGGAGGTGAAGGAGAGTACCTCGTCCGTCCAAGTGGAAGCTTCTACCTCACGACAAGGTGAACCAAGAATCGACACGGAAGCATCCACAAGTGGGACACACCAAGATGAAGAAAACGAGGAAATACGTCAAGACGAACATCAACAACCTCCTTCTCCACCACGACAAGAGAACAACAACGCCAACAATGAAGAAGGCCAACAAGAAGAAGAAAAAGATGAAGAGGAAGTTCAACGAAGGCCCAAGCAAAAGCTTTCGCGAGTTCGAGCAAGAATTGCCAAAGATCATCCCGTCGAGCAGATCTACAATGATATCCAAACCGGGAGAATTACTCGCTCAAAAACTCGTCTAGCTAACTTTTGTGAAAACTATTCATTCATCTCTAGCATTGAACCTATGAAGGTGGAGGAAGCATTGGAGGATCCGGATTGGATAAATGCTATGCACGAAGAGCTACACAACTTTGAGAGAAACCAAGTTTGGACATTGGTTGAGAAGCCCGACAACAACCACAACATCATCGGTACCAAATGGGTGTTTCGCAACAAGCAAGATGAAGATGGACAAGTGGTTCGCAACAAAGCACGTCTCGTTGCCCAAGGATACACACAAGTCGAAGGTATGGACTATGGTGAGACATATGCTCCTGTTGCTAGACTTGAGTCCATTCGCATCTTACTTGCCTTTGCTAATCACCACAATATCACCTTGTACCAAATGGATATTAAAAGTGCTTTTCTAAATGGTGAAATAGAGGAGGAAGTTTATGTCAAACAACCTCCCGGCTTTGTCAATCCTAAGAAACCTAATCATGTTTACAAACTTCACAAAGCACTTTACGGTCTTAAACAAGCTCCTAGAGCATGGTATAAATGCTTGACTAAGTTCCTTATTGCAAGTGGTTTTGAAATTGTAAAAATTGATTCTACCCTTTTTACTAAAAGAGTTAATGGAGAATTATTTGTATGCCAAATTTATGTTGATGATATCATATTTGGTTCTACTAACCCTCTTTCTAGTGAAAAGTTTGGAAAGCTTATGTCAAAGAAGTTTGAGATGTCTATGATGAGTGAACTCAAATTCTTTCTCGGTTTGCAAATCAAGCAAACTAAGGAAGGTACATTTATCTCTCAAACGAAGTATACCAAAGACCTATTCAAGAAGTTCAATATGCAAGAATGCAAAGGTATGTCTACACCCATGCCTACTAGTGGACATAATGATTTGACCAAAGATGGTGAACCGGTTGATCAAAAGGTTTATCGCTCTATGATTGGTTCATTGTTATACCTATGTGCCTCTCGCCCCGACATTATGCTAAGTGTGTGCATGTGTGCACGATATCAAGCTGCTCCTAAAGAATGTCATCTTAAGGCCGTGAAAAGGATAGTAAGATACTTAATCCATACACCAGATTTTGGCATTTGGTATCCTAAGAGGTCCTCTTTCGATCTTGTTGGGTATTCCGACTCGGATTATGCCCGAGACAAGGTTGATAGAAAGTCCACTTCGGGTACATGTCAATTTCTTGGTAGATCTCTTGTATCTTGGTCCTCCAAGAAACAAAACTCGGTATCCTTATCCACCGCCGAAGCGGAATACATTGCCGCTGGTTCATGTTGTGCTCAATTACTTTGGATGACCTAAACTCTTAAAGATTATGGGGTCAATGTGAAACATGTTCCATTGCTTTGTGACAATGAAAGTGCTATCAAAATTGGTCATAATCCTGTGCAACATTCTCGAACTAAGCATATTGAAGTTCGTCATCATTTCATTCGAGACCATGTTGCAAAGGGAGACATTGATCTTAAACATGTTCGCACCGATAAGCAATTAGCGGATATATTCACTAAACCACTTGATGAAAAAGTGTTTTGCAGGTTGAGAGGAGAATTGAACATCATTGATGCTTCAAACTTGGAGTAGAAACTCCATTGGATACATGCAAGACATGAGCTTATGTCAAATCCTTGATATATCTCTTATGATGACTATCTTATGTCTTGGATATATTTGCATCTTGCATGTTATCTAACCTATGCAGATATTTGGATGGATCTATTTCTATGAGATTGCAACTCTCTCACATTTTGAGCAATCTCTACATCACCAAGTCTCTACACAATGGTGGTTGACAAGGAAGCACGAAACCACTCAAACATATCCTTGACTAATTCTATGATTGAGCTTCATGATTGTCATGTTGGATATAAAAGTGTTTTTCCTTGCAAGAACTAACCCATGTAGGTAGATGAACTCAAACTCCAAGTGGTGCTCCCAACTCTTGATGAGCTACATCAACCTTGAGCACCCACACAAGTTCCACTACATGAGCAAGATCCACACCACCACCCAAGGTATGTTATTCCATCTTAGAGAAGCTTTACTCCATGACATGAGTCAAAGCAACTCAACAAGATGATAATACATCAAGATGCTTAAACGAAAAATGGTAACCCCATTTTGAGCTTAAACGATGAGTATGACCTATGATCAAGTGTTCTCACTTGACTCCTAAGTCAATATACTCTAACATAGGTGACTATGTCACCGCCCAATTCTAGATGAAGTTCTCCTGTGTTCTTTTATGTGTTATTGCATTTGTCCCTTGCATGTTTATTTCCCTCTTTTTAAAAAACTTCATCTAGAACTTTCATTCTTTCCTGTTTCTTTTTGTTCTGCATATTCTGCATCAAATTCCTTGCAAATCTTTCAGTTAATTCATTGCAAATCTTTGTGAAATCTTATTTGACTAGTGAGCTGAGGTGACAAGTATTTTCTCTGAAGTAAACTCGGTTCCACCAAACTGAACTTTTTGGATCAACCGAATTCTTTCGGTACCACCGAAACTTGACGCTCGGTGTCGCCGATTTCGCAACAGGAAAACAGTTTGCCACTTATTCTATATTTCTTCTGATCCAGCTCCACTCGATGAATCTTATCCTCTACAAGCATCACAGTTTTACCATTGCTTTATGCTGAATCTCAAGGACCAAACCTTTTCGACAGATTCCAGTAAGACCTTCTTGGAAATTGATGTCAAAGGGGGAGAGAGAGATCACATCAAAGCTTATCATCAGGGAGAAAGAGAGAAAGTATTAAGGGGGAGAAAGAGATCTCCAGGGGGAGAGAATACTCAAGGATCCCAGATGCTTGATGATTAAGAGGAGAGATGCCACATGTCTTTTTGGGGGAAAGTCATGTGTTTTAGTGCTTCTGTTCATTTATATCTTTCAGCTCTGATTCATATTTACTCTTGGGGACATGTCTGATTCAATGTGGTACTCTGTACTCACTCTCTACATGTCATCCCAGTCTTGGTACTCTTGTGGTTTCTTTTGTTTGCTCTGGCTAGTGGATGTATCTGTGTTATCTAACCTTGTTTGTGCAGGTTCATTTCATCCTAAGTCAACTCAAGACCACAAGGTAAGTATATGCATCAGAATCATGAGTATGAGGAATTCTTGCTTTTATACAAACTGTTTGCAAGAAGGACTCATAAACATGATGGTGTTCCTCTTAATAATCTTTTACTCTGATGCATATGGCTAAGATACATGTAACACATTGCCTACTCTGTCATGGTTATGCTCTCACATACTTCTACATTTTATACTCACATGATTGCATACATGTAGGGGGAGCCTATGGTTGTTACATGTCCTTCCAAAGCTTTACTTTCTACTCCTTGTATCTTTATCTAAAGCTTTGATGTATGTTGCCATCGATTACCAAAAAGGGGGAGATTGAAAGCACAAGTGCTCCTCAGGTGGTTTTGGTAATTAATGTCAACATACCTCTTGTTGGACTAATGTTTCTATCTAGCATGTTTCAGATAAGTTCAACAATTGAGTGGCATGGACTAAAGGTTGTGGGACTCCTTCAGATGATAAGGACAAAGGATTGGCTAAAGCTTCAAGCTCAAGACTCTTCATTTTACACTTTTAGTGATCCAAGATCACATTGAGTCTATAGGAAAAGCCAATACTATTAAGAAGGGATGAGGTGTTGCTTAATGAGCCTTTTGCTCTATGTGCTTAATGATATGCTCCAAAATCCTCAATTACTTTCCCACTTCCACATATGACCTAAACCCTAAGCCAAACTCGGTCCTACCGATTCTTTCTATCCGGCGCCACCGAGTTTCATATGTCATAAGCCACTACCAAACCCTAGCAAATCGGTTTCACCGATAGGGATCTCGGTCTCACCGAGATGGGATTGCAATCTCACTGTGTATGTCCATTGTCAAAATCGGTCTCACCGAGTTTAGGCAATCGGTACTACCGAGATTACAATGCAAACTCTCTGGATAACTCATTACCAAAATCGGTCCAACCGAGTTTAGTAATTGGTCCCACCGAGTTTGCCTGACCAACTCTCTAGTTAGCTAATTACCAAATCGGTCTCACCGAGTTTGTGTAATCGGTCTCACCGAGATTACGTTATGCCCAAACCCTAACCATATCGGTCCTACCGAGTTGCATGTCAGTCCCACCGAAAATCTCTAACGGTCACTAGGTTTACCATTTCGGTCCGACCGAGTTTGTTGATTCGGTCCCACCGAGATTGGTAGATTGTGTGTAACGGTTGGATTTTAAGTGGAGGCTATATATAACCCTCCACCTCCTATATATAACGCCCACAACAAATTGTGTTCTACTCGCGCAAGAAGAACTACGCATAGACCTAGCTCATGATGCCACTGTTATGGAACGTTGCCGAAAACAAAAATTTTCCTACGGTTTCACTAAGATCCATCTATGAGTTCATCTAGCAACGAGTGATCGGATGCATCTACATACCTTTGCAGATCGCGAGCGGAAGCGTTCAAAAGAACGGGGATGAGGTTGTCGTACACGACGTGATCCAAATCACCGGAGATCCTAGCACCGAACGGACGGCACCTCCGCGTTCAACACACGTACGGAGCGGATGACGTCTCCTCCTTCTTAATCCAGCAAGGGGGAAGGAGAGGTTGATGAAGATCCAGCAGCATGACGGCGTGGTGGTGGATGCAGGGCGTCACAGCAGCAGGGCTTCGCCGTGTACTACGAGAGGGAGAGGTGTAGCAGGGAGAGAGGGAGGCGCCAAGGGCAAGGGTGCAGCTGCCCCTCCCTCCCCCCCCCCTTTTATATAGGCCCCTGGGGGGCGCCGGCCCCTGGAGATCCCATCTCCAGAGGGGGCGGCGGCCAAGGGGGGGTGGAGTGCCCCCCAAGGCAAGTGGGCGCCCCCCACCCTAGGGTTCCAACCCTAGGCGCAGGGGGGTGGGCCTTGGGGGGTGCACCAGCCCACTAAGAGCTGGTCCCCCTCTCACTTCAGCCCATGGGGCCCTCCGGGATGGGTGGCCCCACCCGGTGAACCCCCGGGACCCATCTGGTGGTCCCGGTACAATACCGGTGACCCCCAGATCACTCCCGATGGCCGAAACAGCACTTCCTATATATAATTCTTTACCTCCGGACTATTTCGAAACTCCTCGTGACGTCCGGGATCTCATCCAGGACTCCGAACAACATTCGGGTTACTGCATATACATATCTTCACAACCCTAGCATCACCGAACCTTAAGTGTGTAGACCCTACGGGTTCGGGAGACATGCAGACATGACCAAGACGGCTCTCGGGCAATAACCAATAGCGGGATCTGGATACCCATGTTGGCTCCTACATGCTCCATGATGATCTCATCGGATGAACCACGATGTCGAGGATTCAATTAATCCCGTATACGATTCCCTTTGTCAATCGGTATTTTACTTGCCCGAGATTCGATCGTCAGTATCCCAATACCTCGTTCAATCTCGTTACCGGCAAGTCACTTTACTCGTACCGTAATGCATGATCTCGTGATCAAACACTTTGATCACATTGAGCTCATTATGATGATGCATTACCGAGTGGGCCCGGTGATACCTCTCCGTCAAGCGGAGTGACAAATCCCAGTCTCGATCCGTGTCAACCCAACAGACACTTTCGGAGATACCCGTAGTATACTTTTATAGTCACCCAGTTACGTTGTGACATTTGGTATACCCAAAGCACTCCTACGGTATCCGGGAGTTACACGATCTCATGGTCCAAGGAAAGGATACTTGACATTGGAAAACTCTAGCAAACGAACTACACGATCTTGTGCTATGTTTAGGATTGGGTCTTGTCCATCACATCATTCTCCTAATGATGTGATCTCGTTATCAATGACATCCAATGTCCATAGTCAGGAAACCATGACTATCTGTCGATCAACGAGCTAGTCAACTAGAGGCTTACTAGGGACATGTTGGTGTCTATTATTCACACATGTATTACGATTTCCGGATAACACAATTATAGCATGAATAAAGACAATTATCATGAACGAGGAAATATAATAATAATGCTTTTATTATTGCCTCTAGGGCATATTTCCAACAGTCTCCCACTTGCACTAGAGTCAATAATCTAGTTACATTGTGATGAATCGAACACCCATGGAATTCTGGTGCTGATCATGTTTTGCTCTAGGGAGAGGTTTAGTCAACGGATCTGCTACATTCAGGTCCGTATGTACTTTACAAATATCTATGTCTCCATCTTGAACATTTTCACGAATGGAGTTGAAGCGACGCTTGATGTGCCTGGTCTTCTTGTGAAACCTGGGCTACTTGGCAAGTGCAATAGCTCCAGTGTTGTCACAGAAGAGTTTGATTGGCCCCGACGCATTGGGTATGACTCCGAGGTCGGTGATGAACTCCTTCACCCAAATTGCTTCATGTTCTGCCTCCGAGGCTGCCATGTACTCCGCTTCACATGTAGATCCCGCCACGACGCTCTGCTTGCAACTGCACCAGCTTACTGCCCCACCATTCAAAATATACACGTATCCGGTTTGTGACTTAGAGTCATCCAGATCTGTGTCGAAGCTAGCATCGACGTAACCCTTTACGACGAGCTCTTCGTCACCTCCATAAATGAGAAACATTTCCTTAGTCCTTTTCAGGTACTTCAGGATATTCTTGACCGCTGTCCAGTGTTCCTTGCCGGGATTACTTTGGTGCCTTCCTACCAAACTTACGGCAAGGTTTACATCAGGTCTAGTACACAGCATGGCATACATAATAGAACCTATGGCTGAGGCATAGGGGATGACACTCATCTCTTCTATATCTTCTGCCGTGGTCGGACATTGAGCTGAGCTCAATTTCACACCTTGTAACACAGGTAAGAACCCCTTCTTAGATTGATCCATATTGAACTTCTTCAATATCTTATCAAGGTATGTGCTTTGTGAAAGACCTATGAGGCGTCTTGATCTATCTCTATAGATCTTGATGCCTAATATATAAGCAGCTTCTCCAAGGTCCTTCATTGAAAAACTCTTATTCAAGTAGGCCTTAATGCTGTCCAAGAGTTCTATATCATTTCCCATCAAAAGTATGTCATCTACATATAATATGAGAAATGCTACAGAGCTCCCACTCACTTTCTTGTAAATGCAGGCTTCTCCATAAGTCTGTGTAAACCCAAACGCTTTGATCATCTCATCAAAGCGAATGTTCCAACTCCGAGATGCTTGCACCAGCCCATAAATCGAGCGTTGGAGCTTGCACACCTTGTCAGCATTCTTAGGATCGAAAAAACCTTCCGGCTGCATCATATACAATTCTTCCTTAAAGAAACCATTAAGGAATGTCGTTTTGACGTCCATTTGCCATATCTCATAATCGTAGAATGTGGCAATTGCTAACATGATTCGGACGGACTTTAGCTTCGCTACCGGTGAGAAAGTCTCATCGTAGTCAACCCCTTGAACTTGTCGATAACCCTTAGCGACAAGTCGAGCTTTATAGATGGTCACATTACCATCCGCATCTGTCTTGTTCTTAAAGATCCATTTATTTTCTATGGCTTGCCGTTCAACGGGCAAGTCAGTCAAAGTCCATACTTCGTTTTCATACATGGATCCTATCTCGGATTTCTTGGCTTCTAGCCATTTGTTGGAATCCGGGCCTGCCATCGCTTCTTCATAGTTCGAAGGTTCACCGTTGTCTAACAACATGATTTCCAAGACAGGGTTGCCGTACCACTCTGGTGCGGAACGGGTCCTTGTGGACCTACGAATTTCAGTAGGAGATTGATCAGAAGTATCTTAATCATCATCATTAATTTCCTCTCTAGTCGGTGCAGGCACCTCAGGAACGTTTTCTTGAGTTGCGCCATTTTCCGGTTCAAGTGGTAACACTTCATCAAGTTCTACTTTCCTCCCACTTACTTCTTTCGAGAGAAACTCCTTCTCTAGAAAGGATCCATTCTTGGAAACAAAGATCTTGCCTTCGGATCTGAGGTAGAAGGTATACCCAATAGTTTCTTTAGGGTATCCTATGAAGACGCATTTTTCCGACTTGGGTTCAAGCTTTTCAGGTTGAAGTTTCTTGACATAAGCATCGCATCCCCAAACTTTTAAAAACGACAGCTTAGGTTTCTTCCCAAACCACAATTCATACGGTGTCGTCTCAACGGATTTCGACAGAGCCCTATTTAAAGTGAATGCGGCAGTCTCTAAAGCATAGCCCCAAAAAGATAGCGGTAAATCGGTAAGAGACATCATAGATCGCACCATATCTAATAGAGTGCGATTACGACGTTCGGACACACCATTACGCTGAGGTGTTCCAGGCGGCGTGAGTTGTGAAACTATTCCACATTTTCTTAAGTGTGTGCCAAATTCGTGACTCAAGTATTCTCCTCCACGATCTGATCGTAGAAATTTGATCTTTCTATCACGTTGATTTTCATCCTCACTCTGAAATTCCTTGAACTTTTCAAAGGTCTCAGACTTGTGTTTCATTAAGTAGATATACACATATCTACTCAAGTCATCAGTGAGGGTGAGAACATAACGATAGCCACCGCGAGCCTCAACACTCATTGGACCGCACACAACAGTATGTATGATTTCCAATAAGTTGGTTGCTCGCTCCATTGTTCCTGAGAACGGAGTCTTGGTCATTTTACCCATGAGGCATGGTTCGCATGTGTCAAATGATTCATAATCAAGAGACTCTAAAAGTCCATCTGCATGGAGCTTCTTCATGCGTTTGACACCTATGTGACCAAGGCGGCAGTGCCACAAATATGTGGGACTATTGTTATCAACTTTAACTCTTTTGGTATTCACACTATGAATATGTGTATCATCACGTACGAGATTCATTAAGAACAAACCATTAACCATCGGAGCATGACCATAAAACATATCTCTCATATAAATAGAACAACCATTATTCTCGGATTTAAATGAGTAGCCATCTCGAATTAAACGAGATCCAGACACAATGTTCATGCTCAAACTTGGCACTAAATAACAATTATTGAGGTTTAAAACTAATCCCGTAGGTAAATGTAGAGGTAGCGTGCCGACGGCGATCACATCGACCTTGGAACCATTCCCGACGCGCATCGTCACCTCGTCCTTCGCCAGTCTCCGTTTATTCCGCAGCTCCTGCTTTGAGTTACAAATGTGAGCAACTGCACCGGTATCAAATACCCAAGAGCTACTACGAGTACTGGTAAGGTACACATCAATTACATGTATATCACATATAGCTTTTGTTTTGCCGGCCTTCTTGTCCGCTAAGTACTTGGGGCAGTTCCGCTTCCAGTGACCACTTCCCTTGCAATAAAAGCACTCAGTCTCGGGCTTGGGTCCATTCTTTGGCTTCTTCCCGGCAGCTAGCTTGCCGGGCGCGGCAACTTCCTTGACGTCCTTCTTGAAGTTCTTTTTACCCTTGCCCTTCTTGAACTTAGTGGTTTTATTCACCATCAACACTTGATGTTCCTTCTTGACTTCTACCTCTGCTGATTTCAGCATAGCAAATACTTCAGGAATGGTCTTTTCCATCCCCTGCATATTGAAGTTCATCACAAAGCTCTTGTATCTTGGTGGAAGCGACTGGAGGATTCTGTCAATGACCGCGTCGTCCGGGAGATTAACTCCCAGCTGAGTCAAACGGTTATGTAACCCAGACATAGTGAGTATGTGCTCACTGACAGAACTATTTTCCTCCATCTTACAGCTAAAGAATTTGTCGGAGACTTCATATCTCTCGACCTGGGCATGAGCTTGGAAATCCAATTTCAGCTCTTCGAACATCTCATATGCTCCGTGTCTCTCAAAACGCTTTTGGAGCCCCGACTCTAAGCTGTAAAGCATGCCGCACTGAACGAGGGAGTAGTCATCGGAACGTGCCTGCCAAGCGTTCATAACGTCTTGTTCTGCAGGGAAACAGGTGCGTCACCTAGCGGTGCCTGTAGGACATAATCTTTCTTGGCAGCTATGAGGATGATCCTCAGGTTCCGGACCCAGTCCGTATAGTTGCTGGCATCGTCTTTCAGCTTGGTTTTCTCTAGGAACGCGTTGAAGTTGAGGACTACGTTGGCCATTTGATCTACAAGACATATTGTAAATATTTTAGACTAAGTTCATGATAATAAAGTTCATCTAATCAAATTATTTAATGAACTCCCACTTAGATAGACATCCCTCTTCTAGTCATCTAAGTATAACATGATCCGAGTCAACTAGGTCGTGTTCGATCATCACGTGAGACGGACTAGTCAACATCGGTGAACATCTTCATGTTGATCGTATCTTCTACACGACTCATGCTCGACCTTTCGGTCTTCTGTGTTCCGAGGCCATGTCTGTACATGCTAGGCTCGTCAAGTCAACCTAAGTGTTTGCATGTGTAAATCTGTCTTACACCCGTTGTATGTGAACGTTAGAATCTATCACACCCGATCATCACGTGGTGCTTCGAAACAATGAACTGTCACAACGGTGCACAGTTAGGGGGAACACTTATTGAAATTATTATGAGGGATCATCTTATTTACTACCGTCGTTCTAAGTAAACAAGATGCAAAACATGATAAACATCACATGCAATCAAATGATAAACGTGACATGATATGGCCAATATCACATAGCTCCTTTGATCTCCATCTTGGGGCTCCATGATCATCTTTGTCACCGGCTTGACACCATGATCTCCATCATCGTGTCTCCATGAAGTTGCTCGCCAACTATTACTTCTACTACTATGGCTAACGCGTTTAGCAATAAAGTAAAGTAATTTACATGGCGTTTCCATTGACACGCAGGTCATAAAAGAATAATGACAACTCCTATGGCTCCTGCCGGTTGTCATACTCAACGACATGCAAGTCGTGATTCCTATTACAATAGCATGAACATCTCATACATCACATATAGATCATTCATCATTCATCACAACTTTGGCCATATCATATCACAAAGCACTTGCTGCAAAAACAAGTTAGACGTCCTCTAATTGTTGTTGCAAGTTTTACGTGGCTGAATTAGGGTTCTAGCAAGAACGTTTTCTTACCTATGTGAAAGCCACAACGTGATTTGTCAACTTCTATTTACCCTTCATAAGGACCCTTTTCATCGAATCCGCTCCAACTAAAGTGGGACAGACAGACACCCGCCAGCCACCTTATGCAACTAGTGCATGTTAGTCGGTGGAACCGGTCTCACGTAAGCGTACGTGTAAGGTTGGTCCGGGCCGCTTCATCCCACAATACCGCTGAAGCAAGATAATACTAGTAGCGGCAAGAAAGTTGACAAATCTACGCCCACAACAAATTGTGTTCTACTCGCGCAAGAAGAACTACGCATAGACCTAGCTCATGATGCCACTGTTATGGAATGTTGCAGAAAACAAAAATTTTCCTACGGTTTCACCAAGATCCATCTATGAGTTCATCTAGCAACGAGTGATCGGATGCATCTACATACCTTTGCAGATCGCGAGCGGAAGCGTTCAAAAGAACGGGGATGAGGTAGTCGTACACGACGTGATCCAAATCACCGGAGATCCTAGCACCGAACGGACGGCACCTCCGCGTTCAACACACGTACGGAGCGGATGACGTCTCCTCCTTCTTGATCCAGCAAGGGGGAAGGAGAGGTTGATGAAGATCCAGCAGCACGACGGCATGGTGGTGGATGCAGGGCGTCACAGCAGCAGGGCTTCGCCGTGTACTGCGAGAGGGAGAGGTGTAGCAGGGAGAGAGGGAGGCACCAAGGGCAAGGGTGCGGCTGCCCCTCCCTCCCCCCCCCCCTTTTATATAGGCCCCCTGGGGGGCGCCGGCCCCTAGAGATCCCATCTCCAGAGGGGGCGGCGGCCAAGGGGGGTGGAGTGCCCCCCAAGGCAAGTGGGCGCCCCCCCCCCCCCACCCTAGGGTTCCAACCCTAGGCGCAGGGGGGTGGGCCTTGGGGGGCGCACCAGCCCACTAAGGGCTGGTCCCCCTCCCACTTCAGCCCATGGGGCCCTCCGGGATGGGTGGCCCCACCCGGTGGACCCCCGGGACCCATCTGGTGGTCCCGGTACAATACCGGTGACCCCCAGATCACTCCCGATGGCCGAAACAGCACTTCCTATATATAATTCTTTACCTCCGGACTATTCCGAAACTCCTCGTGACGTCCGGGATCTCATCCGGACTCCGAACAACATTCGGGTTACTGCATATACATATCTTCACAACCCTAGCGTCACCGAACCTTAAGTGTGTAGACCCTACGGGTTCGGGAGACATGCAGACATGACCGAGACGGCTCTCGGGCAATAACCAACAGCGGGATCTGGATACCCATGTTAGCTCCTACATGCTCCATGATGATCTCATCGGATGAACCACGATGTCGAGGATTCAATTAATCCCGTATACGATTCCCTTTGTCAATCGGTATTTTACTTACCCGAGATTCGATCGTCGGTATCCCAATACCTCGTTCAATCTCGTTACCGGCAAGTCACTTAACTCGTATCGTAATGCATGATCCCATGATCAAACACTTTGATCACATTGAGCTCATTATGATGATGCATTACCGAGTGGGCCCGGTGATACCTCTCCGTCAAGCAGAGTGACAAATCCCAGTCTCGATCCGTGTCAACCCAACAGACACTTTCGGAGATACCCGTAGTATACTTTTATAGTCACCCATTTACGTTGTGACGTTTGGTATACCCAAAGCACTCCTACGGTATCCGGGAGTTACACGATCTCATGGTCCAAGGAAAGGATACTTGACATTGGAAAACTCTAGCAGACGAACTACACGATCTTGTGCTATGTTTAGGATTGGGTCTTGTCCATCACATCATTCTCCTAATGATGTGATCTCGTTATCAATGACATCCAATGTCCATAGTCAGGAAACCATGACTATCTGTCGATCAACGAGCTAGTCAGCTAGAGGCTTACTAGGGACATGTTGGTGTCTATTATTCACACATGTATTACGATTTCCGGATAACACAATTATAGCATGAATAAAGACAATTATCATGAACGAGGAAATATAATAATAATGCTTTTATTATTGCCTCTAGGGCATATTTCCAACACGTAGATGGGCATTTAATGCCTTTGTCCCCTGCCGTCAGGGTTAGGTATGATACACTGTGTAGGTAGTTGTACCTACCGCAGCATATTTACACTTTTGTCCTTACCTACGTTGCCACCTGTTGGAGACCCCTTGAACATATAAAAGGAGGCCCATGCACAACGTAGGGGGGGGATCGATCCTCAGAGAAGCGCTCGGTCTCGTTAGCTGCTCGAGTGTACTGTAGCACTTGGCGCTCCCGAGCAAGAACTCAATACAATTCACAAAGCAGCAGTAGGACTGTTATCTCTCCGGAGAGCTCCAAAGCTGGGTAAAAACCTTCCCCCGCGTGCCTCGCCTCGATCCGCTCTTCGCACGACCTCCGCCCCCCGCCGAACCGAGAAGGGGCTCCGTCCCCATAGGTGCTCGGGGAGCCCAGGAAACCCCGACATCTCTGGCGCGCCAGGTAGGGGGCGTCGAGGTTGTGTGAACCTGATACAGCGTTCACGCGAGCTGAATCTTCATCGACTTCATCGACATGCCGCCGAAGAAGAAGGCTTCGGAGGCGGCTGCGCCGTCCGTGTCGAATCCACCGCCGCCACAACAAACGGCCGGCGGGGAGAACGCCGGCGGTGGAACGGGCGCCGACGAGGGAGCCCACGGTGCCAACAAGTCCAAGGACAAGACCGCGCTGCCCGCTGGCGTCGTAGTCGGCTCCCACGACGACCGGGCGTCCGTAGACGCACCGCGCCCATCTCAAGAGGCGCAGGACCGACAGCGTCGTGGTACTCATGGTACCATACGCTCGCTGGACCCAAATCGAGCTAGCGGATCCCGGGACGCTCAAGGCCAACATGCACGCCGACGTGCTGGCGCGAGCGAGGCACGGTCGCCTGGACGGAATACTGCTCCTTCCAACATCGTTGGGAGCCCGAGCATATCCCGCTCCTCGCACCGTTCGCCACCGCTACCCGCCACCCCAGCAGAAGCTCTAGCGCAAGCTCAACTGCTCCTAGACTTCCCTCCAGCGCCAGACAAGATCGACGACTAGAGGGCCACCATTCAGAGTCTCATCGGCTTCGCCAACGGCGACACTCCGCAGCCAGCGACCACATCGCAGCCGCGGCAGGCCAGCCAAGTGCGAGCCGATGGCGACAAAACCGGTGGGGGCGCAACCACCGTGCACTCTCCGCCCCAAAGGCCAAGATCGCCGACTCGCCGGGTCCGCCACGACAGCGACTCCACTGCTTCCTCAAATCCGCGAACTCGTCGCGATCAGTGCCACGTTCTTCACGAACGGCAGCAAGAAGACGCCCGCACCCGCATCGAGCGCCGGAGAGAAACGCTGCGTCAATCGGACCGACGCGCTGGCCCCACTGTCGACATGCAAGCGCCAGGGGAACCAGGCGACCTGCCGTACGCGGTAGGTTGCCCTACGTTTACCCGTGAGCTGCGGCAAGTCCAGTGGCCCAGCACGAAGAATTTCAAGCCAGACGTACCAGAGAAGTACGACGGCAGGCTGCATCCGTCGGAGTTCCTCAGCATCTACACCATTGCGGTGCAGGCTGCCGGGGGGCGGGACGACAAGATCCTCGCCAATTACTTCCCCCTGGTGCTCAAGCCCAACGTCAGGTCCTGGCTCATGCACTTGCCGGAAAACTCCATATCTTCCTGGGCAGACCTTTGCCATCAGTTTGTCGGTGCCTTTACGGGCGGCCACAAACCCCATGGCCAGGAGAGTGATTTTCACCTGCTTGCCCAGAAGGAAGGGGAGCCTCTACGTAAGTACATCCAGAGATTCAGCCAAGTGCAACGCAACATCCCAGACGTCCACCCTGTCGCGGTCATCAGTGCGTTCCATCAGAACGTGCGCAACCGCAGGATGCGGGAGGAGATGGCGATGTGCAAGATCAGAGACGTCAATGAGTTGTATGCCCTGGCCGGCAGATGTGCATGTGCTGAGGAAGGAAGGAAACTCCCTGGAGAGAACGTAGGAACCGGAGGATCTGACAGCGACGATGCCGCCCCAGCAAGCAAAAACAGGCGGCGGAACAACAGGAAGAGGAAAGGCAAAGATGTGCTAGTTGTCGAGCAATCCGGCAACGAAGGTGGCGCCAAGGCAGCCAAGACTGATGGCTCCGGCAAGGAGGTTGCCGCATGCGCCAACTGCCAGGCTGTGGCGGCCGCCGACAAGCAGGATGGCACCAACAAGCAGTACTGCAAGATTCACCGCACCAAAGGCCATGACCTCCAGAGCTGCAAGAAGGTCGAACAGCTCGTTGAGCTGCAAAAGGCCGAGTACGAGCGACGCGACAAGGAGAAGGCCCAAGGAGGTGCTGGAGGATCTGGTACGAAGCGCACTGGCCGGGGGGACGCCGCGGCAACACCAAGCAGCGGCAAGGCGACAGACCTCCCCGCGGCCGCGACAAGGATGAAGATGACGACGACGACGAAGACATGGATGACGCCGAGACCAGCGAGCAGGAGTTCCAGAAAGCCACAGAAGTTTTGTGCGTTGACGGAGGTGCTTCTCTGCATACTTCACACCGCCAACTCAAGCAGTGGGTGCGGGAAGTTAATGCAACAGAACCACCCGTCGAGTCACGCAAGCTTCTGAAATGGTCCAGCACGCCTATCATCTTTGATATTGAGGACCACCCCGATCGCACAACTGCTGTCGGGTGTTTGCCGATGTTGGTCTCACCAACTATCCGCAACCTCAAGGTCACTAAGATGCTAGTTGACGGCGGGGCCGGCTTGAACCTGATCTCCTCCGCTGTACTTCGGAGACTCCAAGTCCCTGACAGTGAGCTCGAAGAGACCGGCACGTTTCAAGGAATCAACCCGGGAAGGAGCAAGCCGAAGGGGAAGATCACGCTGCCGGTGACATTTGGCAATGAGTTGAACTTCAGGACTGAGAGGATCACTTTCGACGTTGCCAATTTTCCATTGCCTTACAATGGAATTCTCGGTCGTCCAGCGCTCGCCAAGTTCATGGCGGCCTCTCACTACGCGTACAACATGCTGAAGATGCCAGGCCCGATAAGTGTCATCTCTGTACATGGCGACAAGAAAGACGCTCTCATCTGTGCCGACAAGATCTACCGGGAAGCAGCAACCGCCGCGGATCGCGAGACACTCGCTGCTGAAGCTCCCGAGGGGAAGAAGAAGACCAAGTCCGGCAAGAGCTCTGATGCCCACTCCGGCAAGCGCACCTCTTCGGAGTGCTGCGCTACCATCGAGGACGCACCATCGAGCTCCACCGGCAAGTGTAAGAAGACAATGGCAGCTCCACCAGCAACCAAGAAGGTGTCCGCCAAGGAGGACGGCACTGGTGGTACCTTCACCATCAGTGCCACTCTCGACCCTAAATAGGAAAGCGCGCTCGTTGCTTTCCTGCGGGCGAATGTCGACGTGTTTGCGTGGCAACCGTCTGACATCCCCGGCGTTCCCAGGAAAGTAATCGAGCACCACCTCGCCGTCTGTCCTCACGCGCGACCCGTCAAGCAGAGAGTCAGGAAACAAGCGGTGGAGCGCCAAGAGTTCATCACCGAAGAGATCAAGAAGTTGGAAGTAGCAGGCCTTGTCAGAGGAGTGCTCCATCCTACGTGGTTGGCCAATCCTGTAGTCGTGCGCAAGGCGAACGGGAAATGGAGACTTTGCATCGACTTCATCGATGTCAACAAAGCTTGTCCCAAAGACCCATTTCCCTTGCCGCGCATTGACCAGATTGTCAACTCCACAGCCGGATGCGACTTGCTTTCGTGTCTTGACGCATACTCAAGATACCATCAGATATTCATGGCAGAAGAGGATGAGGAGAAAACCGCATTCATCACTGCATGTGGCACGTACTGTTTTGTACGAATGCCTTTCGGTTTGAAGAATGCTGGTTCAACATTTGCAAGGGTCGTCCATACTGCTTTTGAGCCGCAAATACACAGAAATGTGGAAGCCTACATGGATGATATAGTGGTCAAAAGCAGGGACAAGTCAACTCTGATTCAAGATCTAGAAGAAACTTTTGCAAATCTGCGTAAGATTAGCCTCAAGCTCAACCCCAAGAAGTGCGTGTTTGGAGTCCCTTCCGGCAAGCTTCTCGGGTTCTTTGTGTCCCAGCGGGGGATTGAAGCCAATCCCGACAAGATCAAGGCCATTGAGAAGATCGAAGCACCGAAGCGCGTCAAGGATGTACGAAAACTTGCCGGCTGCGTGGCGGCTCTCAGCAGGTTTATCTCTAAGTCTGCTGAGTGCGCCCTGCCGTTTTTCAAAATCTTGAAAAAGGCAGGTCCAATGAAATGGACTCCAGAAGCGGAGGCTGCGCTGCAGGACTTGAAGAGATACCTGTCCTCCACTCCAATACTTGTCGCACCTAAACCACAAGAGAAGTTGCTGCTATGTCTGGCGGCAACCAATCAAGTGGTTAGTGCTGCGTTAGTAGCGGAGAGAGAGGCAGATGATGAGCCAGCAACTGCGGCAAGCGCGTCCAGCAACAAGCAAGGGGCTTCCCCGACGAGCTCTGGTCCCGACGAAGATAGATCTGCGCAGATGTGCGAAGGGATATAGAAGAAAATGGTGCAGCGCCCAGTCTACTTTGTAAGTTCCCTTCTGCAGGGGGCTAGGTCGAGGTACTCTGGTGTGCAGAAGTTGCTTTTCGGCCTTCTTATGGCCTCGAGAAAGCTGCGCCATTACTTCCAAGCACATGAGATCATAGTTGTCACTCGCTTTCCGCTGAAGAGGATACTGCAGAATCCAGAAGCAACAGGCAGGATTGTTGAGTGGGCATTGGAACTGTCGAGCTTTGGCCTCAAGTTTGAGAGCACTTCAACTATTCGAAGCAGAGCATTGGCAGAATTCATAGCAGAGTGGACGCGAACACCTGACGAAGAAACCCCAGAGACAAGCATCCCCGTCAAGGAAGCAAACAAAGAGTGGCTGATGTACTTTCATGGCGCGTTCTCGCTACAAGGCGCCGGTGCTGGCGTGCTACTTGTCGCACCCACCGGAGAGCACCTCAAGTACGTGGTCCAGATGCACTTTCCCAAGGAGCAAGCAACAAACAATACTTCAGAGTATGAAGGATTGCTCGCCGGTCTCAGGATCGCGGCAGACCTTGGGATCAAGCAGCTCATTGTCAGGGGTGACTCGCAGCTTGTCGTCCGCCAAGTAAACAAGGATTATCAGAGTCCGTTGATGGAAGCTTACGTTGATGAAGTGAGGAAGCTGGAAGAGCGCTTTATCGGCCTACAGATGGAACATCTTCCTAGAGCTCAGAACGACATCGCTGACGGCCTGTCAAAGTGCGCGGCATTTAAGTTACCTGTGGAACCAGGGATCTTTGTGCTCAAGCTGACTCAACCATCCGTAACGCCACCAACTGGACAGAGCAGGAAGAGGAAGTTGATTTCTGGTGACTATCTTCCGGCTGAGCTTCCCGAAGCCGCCGCCAAGAAGGTCCCCAAGATCAACGCCAAGAGTGCTGAGGAGCAGTCTGCTCCGACAAGCCCCAAGGTTTGTTTCGTTGAAGCAGACGCTCCCGACAAGTTTCGCTTCGGCAAACTTGCCGGGGATCATCAAGCTCCGACTAAACCACGGGTTCTCGCCATAGAAGCGGATGTTCCCGCAGCAACAGATATGCTTTTAGTCCTTGTTGTCGAGCCACAGGCTCCAGCATGGGCACAGCAGATCGTCCGTTTCCTCCAGTCAGCAGAACTTCCCGAAGAACCAGAAGAAGCGGAAAGAGTAGCCCGGCAGTCTAGTACGCACTGTACAGAAGAAGGCTCAACGGAGTGAAATTGAAGTGTATTCCCCGGGAAGATGGACAGAAGCTGTTGGCAGAGGTGCATGGAGGCATATGTGGTCATCACATTGGCGCCAGAGCACTTGCTGGCAAAGCGTTCCGGCAAGGTTTCTTTTGGCCGACAGCCCTCCAGGATGCAACTGCACAAGTAACCAAGTGTGAAGCGTGCCAGTTCCATTCCAAGCAGATACACCAACCAGCTCAAGCTCTCCAGACAATCCCTTTATCTTGGCCATTTTCGGTCTGGGGGCTCGACATCCTCGGCCCTTTCCCCCGAGCAGTCGGGGGCTTTGAGTACTTGTACGTCACAATCGACAAGTTCACAAAGTGGCCAGAAGTGGAACCCGTGAGGAAGGTGACAGCACAGTCAGCAGTCAAGTTCTTCAGGTCGATTGTTTGCCGCTTCGGAATCCCTAACAGGATCATCACCGACAACGGTACACAATTCACGAGTCGCAACTTCATGCAGCACGTCCAAGACCTTGGCGCCAAGGTCTGCTTCGCTTCTGTTGCTCACCCCAGGAGCAACGGTCAAGCAGAGAGGGCAAATGCTGAAGTGCTGCGTGGACTCAAGACCCGTACTTTCGACAGGCTGCACAAGTGCGGAAGAAACTGGATCGAGGAGCTGCCGGTGGTTCTTTGGTCGATCAGGACGACGCCAAATCGAGCCACTGGCCAGACACCTTTCGCTCTAGTCTATGGAGCAGAGGCAGTTACCCCCATGGAACTCGTATACGGGTCACTTCGAGTGCTCGCTTATGATGAGCTTGAGCAAGAGCAGCTGCGGCGAGATGACGCGCTGCTCCTTGAGGAGGACCGTCTTCAGGCTGCTGTACGAGCTGCTCGATACTAGCAAGCTTTGCGCCGCTACCACAGCCGCAAAGTTAAAGCCAGAAGTTTCGAGGAAGGCGACCTTGTTCTTCGGCGTGTTCATTCCGCCAAGAATTCCAACAAGTTGACGCCTAAGTAGGAAGGCCCATACCGGGTGAAACGAGTCACGAGGCCTGGCGCTGTCCGCCTTGAGACCGAGAATGGCATTCCGGTGAGCAACTCCTGGAACATCGAGCATCTTCGTAAGTTTTACCCGTAAGGCGCGGTTGTCGGACCCTGTTCGGCAACCACCATTTTGTACAAGTCTTGCCGCTGTTGCATGTAATCCTTTGTACAAAGCCAGGCGCAGACCCTCACCATAAATAAAACACACGTGCTCCGCACACCCTGTCAATTTCATGCCTTTCTGCGTAAATTGTCTGACACTTTGTGCAGCGAGCCCCCCTCGGTAAGCAATAACGAGCCATAAGGCTCCATACTATTGTTTTCTCTTTTCTTTTTCTCAAGGAAAGGAAGGATCCTTTGCCCACAAGTTAGCCGGGGGGGATGGGAAGATAATGGTATGGACCCGGCGCCGTTCAGGAAAAATTTCACCTTGCCGGGGAGCAAACGACAAAAAAGCTAAGTGCCAAAGTTTGAGCAATCAGATTTTTTAACTTTAAGCTATTTTCCTTGAACGACCATGCTTTGTATGGAAAACCCGTGCGCGAAGGAACCGGCTCGTGGCTAGTTGCGCCCTTACTTTGCTTCGAGTTTGCTCAACAGCTTAAGTGTTCCGCGACTAGAGTCGCGCCCTTACTTTGTTTCGAGTTCACTCAGCAACTTAAGCGAGCTGCGACTAGTCGCGACAAGGTTTCTTGTCGGTAACGGCACCGCCAGCAGGCTGCTGACGTCCCGCACTCAGCCCTCGCGGCAAAGGTGCCTACGCCGGCAGGTTCCCTAAAAGCGTAGGGCAAAAACATACAAAGGAAGGAATCGAGTAAAGGGAATAGCATTGCAATCGTGACATGAAACAAAGTTATATTACAAGATAGCTTGTCGCGGCTCTAATAAATTGTTTTCATAACATGACCAGCGGCGACGAGAAAAGAAGAAAATAGGCGGCCTAGTACGCGTGGTCGCCCTCAACCCTCTTGATCCCGCTCACCTTGTCCACAATGGGTGCGACGAGGGTCTCAAGCTCCTCCAGATCAGCTTCAGGCGGCAGGGACCTGAGGACGTTAGCGAGGTGGAGGCCCGGGTTGCGGAAGGCCACCTTCATCAGCACCTTTTTGAGAGCTCCCGCGCAGATCTCGCGCGACTCGTCGGCCAGCTGCTTTGGGATCCTCTCCCGGAGTTGCTGGAGGGACGTCGCCACGCCTTTAAAGAACAAGGTGAGCTTGGCGCTAGATGGGAGGCTCTCGTCAGAGGAATACCTGAGATCCTCCACCCCCAGCAACGCCAACTCCTTGTCAATGCCTGCGGCAGCGCTCACAAGGCCCTCTGTCCACCGCTCCACAGTTCCCCTGAACTCATTCTGGGTGGCAGCGATGTTCTCCAGCAGCGCCTAGTCGGCCTCGATCTCCTTCTTCAAGGCCGCCTCCTGCTCCTTGGCACCGTCCAGCATCTTGGTCAAAGTAGCCATCTTCAGCTCAAGGTCAACGTTGGAGTCCTTGGCGGCGTCAAGCTCCTTGACCTTTTCGGCGAGACGGCCCTGCAGATCGCCAAAGGTATAGGCGTCCTTCTCGCGCTCATGCTTGAGCGCGGCAAGCGCCTCACCGCTCGCCTTGAGATCAGTCTCCAGCTGCGCCACTTTTGCCTCCAGCTCCTTCTTGGCGGCCTCGGCAGCTGTGGCAGCGTCCTTTGCTTCCTTGAGGGCTCCGCTGAGTGCTCGCTCGCGCGCCGCAAGCTCCTCTTCGTGGCTGTCCAGGCTGGCTTTCAGCTGCACCAACTCACCATCCCGTGCGGATAACTCCTCGGCGGCGAGCCGCTGTTGCTCTGCAACCTCTGCCTTCTCGAGGATGAAAGCCTTCTGTGCCTCATCGAGTTGTACCCGCTCCGTCGCCAGCGACTGGAGAGCTGCCTGGTTGAGGCCCCGGAGCTCCTCCGCGCGCTTCTCCATGTCCACCCCCGCCTTCGCGACAAGCGCTTCGCGGGACTCCAGTTTGGCCTGGCGGGCGCGGTAGAGCGACACCAGCTTCCGCAGCAGTCGCTCCTCCTCGGGCTCGTCGCTGCTGCTGCTTGGTGCGTCGACCAACGTCAGCCCAGCGGAGGCAAGCACCTCCACGTCGAAGCTTTCTCCTTCGACTGGCGCCCTGGACGTTGATGCCCAGGGGAGGTTGATGAAGATGCCAGCGCCAGCCTTCAAGTAGACGCCTGCTTGGGGTTCCTCGGAGCCTGACGCTACGGCAGCAGCGGGAGGATCAGCGGTCGGTGTAGCGCCTGTCGCTCATGCGGCCCCAGGGTCGTCAGTACGATCGCTGGACCCCTCGTCAGCTGCTGCGGCGGCAGCCTTGGCGGCCTCTTCGCCGGCGGGATCATCAGCGCCGGCCGTTTCCTCGGTGGAAGTGGCGTCGTCAATAACGACTTCGGTCTCCATCGGCCCCATAGTGGATGGATCTGACGGCCGAAAAATGAAGAAAAGTCAAGCAAATATCCAAAAAGAAGAACCCAAGGGGGGTTTAGAAGCAAGGAGTACCTGTACCAGGCTCAGGGGTGGGGATCTCCGCTGCCGGGGGTTCGCTGGTACCGTCCCTTGCCGGAGATTTCTCCCTCGCCGGGGAACTCTCCCTCGTCGGGGACTTCTCCCTTGCTGGGGAGCTCTCCCTTACCGGAGAATTCTCCCTTGGCGGCGTAGTCGAAGCAGGTGGCACGTCAGGGGTGGCCTCCGGGCGCTCCTGGTGGAGCTGCTCTGCTCCTACATAAGCCAACGGTCAGATATCAGCAAGCAAAGAGTATCCATGCGCGCCTAACAGCTGGAAGTAAACCATATACTTACGCTGGGGGCTGCGCTGGGGGCTGCTCTGAAGAACAGCCGTCGGGTCCGGCAAGTTTATCTCGGGCGCACCCCCTGCTCCCACGGAGGGGTCATCCTCGATAGCGATCACCGGGACCTTGGCCCTCTTTGCCATTCTCTGGGCCAGCGTCCTAAAAAGGGATGGGTTCAGAGTAAGGCAAATGAGATACGATACAAGACAGCAAGTATTGAAGACATGCAAATACAACAAGGATCTTACTCTTCTTCTTCCTCGTCGGAGCTGAGCGCGGAGAATTCAAAGCCTGGCCCACCTCCGGCGCGAGGAGGCGGGGGAGTGGGATCTCTTGACCGCTTGGCGAGAGCTGGGGCGGCAGGCCGAGAGGACCCCGCCTCAGTTGCCGCTGCAGCGCGAGGTGTTCCCGCGGCAACAGAACTTGCCACGGTGAAGCGTGTCGTGCGGCGCGGCGGGGGTTGACTCGCCCGCCGCTCCGCTACATCCCCAGCCTTGCGAAGACGCTTTCTTGGTGGAGCCGGGGGCTCTTCTTGTGGAGCCGGGGGCTCTGCTTGCGAAGCCGGAGGCTCTACTTGCGGCAGGTTGTCCGAAGACGAAGAGGAAGAGGAGCCGATCTCCAACGAGCCGCTCGTGTCCTCGGCGGGCCCGCTCGGCCCGACGTCGTGCTCGGCGGACCTCCTCTCGCCGGCAAGCTCCTCTCGGTCGGCAAGGCTTGCCGCCTCGGCTGCCTCTACTTCCTCCACGGTGAACCCAAACTCGCCCGCAGCGGCGGCTGCCGCCGCCTCTTCCATCCTGGTGGTGATACGCTTGAGCTCGTCGTCGGTGGTGTCCTGGGTGAGGCCCTTTGTCTCGACGGCGTCGACCGGCACTTCTATCAAGCTGTCGAAGAACGCCCGAACGACATCATCCGCAGGCTCTATCCAGGCTGGATCAATTCTGTGCGAATCGCACAGCGGCATTATTGCACGGATGCGGTCGAGCGCGGAGTTGTTGCACAGCGGAACGATGCCCCTCGGCAACCTGAACACTTCGGGATGCTGTGGGTCGTGCTTGAACAACTCCTGGAGCGTCGCGTAGAGCTCCATGACAGTGAAGTTAAAATTGAGGCCCGGCCGCAACCTCATGATATCCGCCGCATTCTGGAACTCCCAGGCGGGTCTCCTCCTCTCCTGCAGGGGGGCAATGCGGCGGCGGAGGAAATCTACGCCGACCGCTCCTACAGTAAGCCCGGCAAGCCTGAGGCGCAAGATCCGGGTGACGGCAAACCTCAGTCTGTCGTCCTCCGGGGCCAGGCTACTCCAATCGCCGCCGCGCACTACCGGGGTTTCGCCCAGAGCAGTAAACGGCTGGGGGTTCTCCTCGACAATCAAACACCAGTCAGCCCTCCACTCCTCCCACTTGCTGTGGAACTCTCCTTCCAGATAAGCGTCTTTTTTGCCGGCCTTCGAGATCCAGGCGATCCCGCCGGATAAAGGCTCTCCTTTCTCAACCCGAGGCGAAAAGAAATGGCGGAAAAGAGCTACGTTTGGATGGATCCCGACAAAGTTTTCACAGAGATGTGCGAAAACTGCCATGGTCAGGACAACATTGGGGGTGAAATCAAGAAGGTGGAGCCCGTAGGTGTTCATGACATCGCAAAAGAATTCAGAAAAAGGCGGGCAGAGCCCGCAGTAGAAGAGCAAGGCAAAGAAGGGATACCCGGTGGGATACTTATCCCAAGCAGTGGCTGGGAGTACCCTCGTGCGCGGATGCGCCCGTGTTCCCGTCGACCAGAAGAGATAGAAGTCTTCCTTCAGCTCTGCTGCCTCGAGCCTCGGAGGGAAGATTGCCCGCTCCTTTCGCAGCGCCGCGAGCCGCTGCGCCTCAGCGGACTTCGCCTTCTCGGCCTTCGGGGCCATGGCGGGAATGGAGAAGGAGAACGACGGTGTTGGTGGTGCTAGTGGCGATGGGGACGGGGCTCTGCTCTCCTTCGGCTTTGGGAAGAAGGGGAGTGGCGGAGATTCTCGAGGAAGGAACAGCAACGGGCAGATGGGCGAACTGCCCCTGCTCCCCCTGCTTATAAGGAGGGATGGGGGCGAACGTTTCGCCTTTCCGAGTAAAGGAACCACCCACGACCTCCCCCACGACGCCGCAATCGACGCGTGTCGTTCGGGAGGGCGTGGTGGATGCGGAGCAAGGTGCAACACGACCCAGGCCGTGTGTGCCCGTGCCCTGTTTTGGGCCTGGCCCAACAGCGCTCGGCACCGTGTGTGGCCCAGGCCCGGGGGCTCCTGTCGATGTACTAAAGTAGGGGTACTCTAGTATCCCGAACTTGTGCACGGGCAGTCGCAGCGCCCCACGGCAAGGCCCACCAGGTGATCACCAAGGCTCTCTATGGTTCCTTTGGAGCCATTCGAGAACAAAGTATTTAAGTCAAGGAGACAAGTCCCCGGCAAGAGGAGCTTGCCGGGAAGGCCATTCAAGGTACAAGACCCCGGCAAGAGGAGCTTGCCGGGAAACCCAACAAGAGCATCTCAAAGAACCTGCCGCAGCACGCCACGCGTCCCGGCAGGACCCGGCGAGCGACAAGTTCCCGGGCGCGACAAGTTCCCGGGCGCGACAAGGCAACGGCCGCGGCAAGGCACTTGCCGCGGCAGGCAGCCACTCTGTACCCGCGCTCCAGCTCACCCACCTACGTGTCACTCCGGGACCCTTCCCAGCGTACGTGGCGGGAGGTTGTGCAGCCAGGGGTACACTATGGCATGCAGCGCTGACAGGATCGCCATCGTGGCGAGCGATGGCGCCCCTGACGGTCCCTTTTCTGCATCGTCTGGGTGACGTAGACGGGCATTTAATGCCTTTGTCCCCTGCCGTCACGGTTAGGTATGATACGTTGTGTAGGTAGTTGTACCTACCGCAGCATATTTACACTTTTGTCCTTACCTACGTTGCCACCTGTTGGAGACCCCTTGAACATATAAAAGGAGGCCCATGCACAACGTAGGGGGGGATCGATCCTCAGAGAAGCGCTCGGTCTCGTTAGCTGCTCGAGTGTACTGTAGCACTCGGCGCTCCCGAGCAAGAACTCAATACAATCCACAAAGCAGCAGTAGGAGTGTTATCTCTCCGAAGAGCTTCGATGCTGGGTAAAAACCTTCCCCCGCGTGCCTCGCCTCGATCCGCTCTTCGCGTGACCTCCGCCCCCCGCCGAACCGAGAAGGGGCTCCGTCCCCATAGGTGCTCGGGGAGCCCAGGAAACCCCGGCACCTAGATTGGCTAGGTGTCACTTGGGAGCCTCCGACAAGATTGTGGAGTTGAACCAAGGAGTTTGTAAGGGCAAGGAGATCGCCTACTTCGTGAAGATCTACCGCTAGTGAGGCAAGTCCTTCGTGGGCGATGGCCATGGTGGGATAGACAAGGTTGCTTCTTCGTGGACCCTTCGTGGGTGGAGCCCTCCGTGGACTCGCGCAACCGTTACCCTTCGTGGGTTGAAGTCTCCACTAACGTGGATGTAGGATAGCACCACCTATCCAAACCACGGGAAAAACATCCGTGTCTCCAATAGCGTTTGAATTCTCCAAACCCTTCCCCTTACATTCTTGCAAGTTGCATGCTTTACTTTCCGCTGCCTATATACTCTTTGCATGCTTGCCTGACATGTATTGCGTGTGCTGAAATTGTGCCTAAAACTTCACATAAACCAAAAGGGCTTAAAAACTGCAACTTTAGTACTAAGTGTCTAATCACCCCCCCCCCCCTCTAGACACACCCACTTCTAGATCCTACACTCTCCTTGCCATCTTTGCCTTTGTGTGTGAAGCCATGGTGGGCATCGCTCCCTCTGTGGCCCTCCTCCGTCATTTCTTCTCATTGCATCTGATTGACCCTCGGCAAAGCTCTGGGTGCGTGAGCTTATAGGCCGTGGCCGCGACGGCGGGCGCGGGGATCGACTTTGAGCTTCCTCCATCCACGAGCGAGTTTCGGACACGGTGGGTGTTTGTCGACGCCAGTGTGCTCAGCCCTCTGCTCCATGCCCCGTCAGCGCCTGCCGTTTCCCACTCCGGCTGGGGCCACGAGAGGCTCGCGAGCCCCCGTCTTGTCCCCATCTGGCTCAGGCTGAGGAGGCTGAAGGACCGTGGCGTGACCGCTCCTATGGTGGTGAAGGAGTTCATCAAGCGTCGAGTCGCTCCGCTTCAGCGCCATTCTCGCCTGATGTGGACCTTGCTCAACAGTCAGGACCATATGAGGTTTCAGGAGTCCGGGCTCCCCCTTGGGGCGCGGCAAACGGTGCTCGAGGTCCTGACAGGTGTCCCTTCGCCAGACGACTTGCCTGGGAAGAACTGTCTGTTGTACCGTTGCAAGAACAAGGATGAATTTGCAGGGAGCATGCCTTCCTTTGACGAGTAGGGACTGCGTCCGGACGGCCTGGTGGGGTACCACAAGAACCCTGTCAGGGTGGTTCCTTTCTTCGTCGCCGGCGCCGATCTCGTCCTGAATGTGGGTGCAGGGGGACGAGCGCTGCCAGAGGCTGGCGGCTCGAGTGCTGATGTGCAGACACCGCCTGGGGGTCCTGGGGCGTCGTCCTCAGGATCCCATGATTCTGGGACGTCGGTCGCTGAGACAATGCAGCATGCGGCTCCCGAGGCCAAAACTCCGGAGGCCTCGAGAAGTCGCGGTGAGACGGCGCCCGACTGTTCTCCGCAGCCAGGCACCCCTGAAGTTGTTCTCTCGAGAACTTCTCCGGCTGCACCCCGTACTAGCCGCCACGTTCAGCGCTTCGGTCGGCTTTGTGTGGACTTCGAGGAAATCCGCAAGAGGAAAGGATCTCCAAGCGGCAGCGGTATCTTTGGGCCGTTGAAGCAACGAAAGTACATCGCCGTTGACGAGTAAGTGTTTCACCTTGTGAGTTCTTGATTGCTGCTTTCCTCCCTGACACTGGCTCTTCAGGACCCCTTCTGCCAGGGCCGTTGAGTCCCCCGAGAAGCAATCCCCGCCTTCCTCGACACCCCCGTCGGCCTTGGGCATCCCGAGCCTGCATGTCGCGCCTGGAACTAGGCCGGTCGGGGGTGCGCTCGCCTTCATGGCGCCTTGAATCTGCGGCTCCGTCGCCCTTCCTCCACGGCCTGGCTTGGAGCTTGGCGGGCGTTCCCCGGACTCCTCCTCTGGTCATGGACAGCAGCTGGTTGGCTTCGGTCTTCAGCTCGTCCTCAAGCAGTGGGCCCCGACTGGCCGGGGCCCCTCGTGAGCTCAGGCTGGCACCTGGAGCAGCACCAACCCCCTGCTGAGAGGGGGTGCACCGCTTCATGTCCCACCTGCAGCCCTCGCGGCAGAAGACGAGGTGGGCCGTGCATTGGAGTTCGAGCGCGGGTGGAGCGTCGTTCGTCATGAGCTCTTTGCTACCTCTTGAGCTTGCGTTGGTTTTCCCCGAAGAGGAAAGGATGATGCAGCAGAGTAGCGTACGTATTTCCCTCAGTTTTTGAGAACCAAGGTATCAATACAGTAGGAGGCCACGCACAAGCCCCTCGTACCTACACAACACAAAGAGCTCAACGCAACCAACGCGATTAGGGGTTGTCAATCCCTTCACGGTCACTTACGAAAGTGAGATCCGATAGATAATATTTTTGGTATTTTTGGTATAGAGATGCAAAGTGAAAAGTAAAATACAAAGTAAAAACAAAGCAAGATTAAAGTGATGGAGATTTATATGATGAGAATAGACCCGGGGGCCATAGGTTTCACTAGTGGCTTCTCTCAAGAGCATAAGTATTCTATGGTGGGTGAACAAATTACTGTTGAGCAATTGACAGAATTGAGCATAGTTATGAGAATATCTAGGCATGATCATGTATATAGGCATCACGTCCGTGACAAGTAGATCGAAACGATTCTGCATCTACTACTATTACTCCACTCATCGACCGCTATCCAGCATGCATCTAGAGTATTAAGTTAAAAACAGAGTAATGCTTTAAGCAAGATGACATGATGTACAGAGATAAATTCATGCAATATGAAATAAACCCCATCTTGTTATCCTCGATGGCAATGATACAATACGTGTCTTGCTGCCGCTTCTGTCACTGGGAAAGAACACCGCAAGATCGGACCCAAAGCTAAGCACTTCTCCCATGGCAAGAACTACCGATCTAGTTGGCCAAACCAAATGGATAATTCGAAGAGACTTGCAAAGATAACCAATCATACATAAAAGAATTCAGAGAAGATTCAAATATTGTTCATAGATAGACTTGATCATAAACCCACAATTCATCGGTCTCAACAAACACACCGCAAAAAGAAGAAGATTACATCGAATAGATCTCCACAAGAGAGGGGGAGAACATTGTATTGAGATCCAAAAAGAGAGAGGAAGCCATCTAGCTAATAAGTATGGACCCGAAGGTCTGAGGTAAACTACTCACACTTCATCAGAGAGGCTATGATGATGTAGAAGCCCTCCGTGATGACGGCCCTCTCCGGCGGAGCTCCGGAATAGGCCCCAAGATGGGATCTCATGGATACAGAAAGTTGTGGCGGTGGAATTAGGTTTTTGGCTCCGTGTCTGTTCGTTTGGGGGTACGTGGGTATATATAGGAGGAAGAAGTACGTCGGTGGAGCTTCGAGGGGCCCATGAGGCAGGGGGCGCGCCCTAGGGGGGGCGCCCCCCACCCTCGTGACCGCCTCTTCGATGCCTTGGCGTAGGGTCCAAGTCTCCTGGGTCTTATCCGGTGAGAAAATCACGTTCCAAAAAGGATTTTTCTGTTTGGACTCCATTTGATATTCCGTTTCTTCGAAACACTGAAATAGGCAAAAACAACAATTCTGGACTGGGCCTCCGGTTAATAGGTTAGTCCCAAAAATAATATAAAAGTGGAAAATAAAGCCCAATATAGTCCAAAACAGTAGATAATATAGCATGTAGCAATCAAAAATTATAGATACGTTGGAGACGTATCACTCTTCCAGGAGGCGATGGGCGCAATGAGCCGACTTGGTGAAGAACTCGTGAGTGTCGACTCGCGCCTTGAGGCTGAGGGTCTTCGGCTGGAGGAGGAATGGCGTAAGCTGAGGGTGGCCATCAACCTTGGCCACTACCAACGTGATCTTGACAATGCGAAGGCCGACGCGTCCCTCGAGGTTTCCCATGAGGCTTGCTCCCGAGACTTGGAGGAGGCTCGCGAGGCTGCGGAGAAGCGTGTGCGGGAGCTCCAAGCCTGGAGTGCGTCCCTCGAGCGGCAAGTGGAGGCACGCAGAGCCGCCCTTGCATTGCTGAGGGGGACGCCTACCGAGGAAGAGGAGGTCCGGAAGCGCGAGGAGGCGTTGGCTCTGAAAGATGTGGAGCGTAGCCTCGAGCTTGAGCAACTGGAGATGAGGGAGCGTCAAGTTGCCCAAGCGAAAGATGCCGTCGGGGCTCGCGAGGCCAAGGTCCAGGAGGAAGTCGACCATCGGGTGGCCGAGGTTCGCGCGGATCTTGGAGGTTGGCATGACCTGAGGCTGAAGCTTGCGGGAACTGAGTCAGCGGGCAGGGCCGCCGCTCCTAGACCCAGGTTAGATGAGGAGGGGAGGCGTGAGGAGGCCTCGGCTGCCGCCCTGGTCACGGCGTAGGCAGACTTTCCCTCCGCCCGCGCCAAGCTACTTTCTCTTTGGAAACGGTTTGATGACGCCGAGGCTGTCGCACGGCAAAACAGGGAGGAAGTGCTTCAACGGACGAAGTTGGAGCGGGAGCACGCCCCCATGCTTCAGGACCTCCGGAACAGGGCTAATACCGCCCTGGGCTACATCTCTGACGAGAATGCATCGCACCCCCACTCGAATGACTACGCCAGTCACCTGAACTTCTTCACCAATGTGGTGACGCGCCTGGAAGCCCGGTCTGATAGGGCTCGCCAACTTGTGGAAGAGAGAAGCCGGGGCCTGCTCAGGCGCGCGTTCTCCCGTGTCTTCAACCACCTTCGGAACCCCTTCCCCAACTTCAACTTCGACGCCGCCATTGCCCCTGTACCGCAGGCCATTCGTGGTGACCTGGCGTGGTGGGTGGAGGACAACATGGACGCGCTGGTCAGGGCCTTCACTTCCGAAGACGAAGCGGTGGTAGTCGTGGCAGACGAAGGTGACGTGGTCAACAACGGCGACGGAGGCGTCGCCGAAGGTGGCGACGATGCCGACGAAGATGACGACGAGGCGAGTGACGCGTCCGAAGGCGATGCGACGAGCGACGTATCTAGCTGATCTCATGTTCCCCTGCTGTTTTATCCTGTATGCAAACACTTGGGTGTGGCCCTTAAAGATTGTGAGAGCATTTTGAGAGGGGGAGCCCCTCACAAATCGCAATTTTACTCTGTTATGCCAAGCCAAGTGTGCGCCTTCATGGATCCATGAGTCCGGGGGCAAGTTTTGCTGCTGCGGCTTACCTTGGCTGGGTGGGCCCCATATTGAATTGCAAGATTGAGAGTTGCCGCGGAGCTCCCGAAAGGCCTGCAGATGCGCCCGAGCGGGCCTCGCGAGGATCTAGCGCCAACCAGTGTGTTCGGTGTGTGTGCCGCGCCCAGCCCCGCTTGCGAGGGGCCGCGAGGAGGAGGCAGCGAGCACGAGCTTCAGAACAAGGCGAAAACTGGATGGCAAGAAATCGCTTGAACGAGAAAGGGCACCCCCGCGCGCATCAATAAAAACTCAACTTCAACTTAAATCCAAATCCAGAAGGCAAGGTTACAGAAAAGAGATTCAAAGCAAATGGCCGCGTCCGGCACCTAGTCTAGTCTTCTTGTCTTCAAGTCTTCTCACCAACGCAGAGCTAAGTGCTGCCACTAGGTGTGGGAGGGATCCCTCGAGGCCCGAGGGCGGCTCTCCGGAGACTCTGGAGCGTGTACAGCACCACTCATTATTACGTGAGAGTGTCACGGGCGGCGATCTTCACAGGCACTGGGCCTTCTTCACAGGTACCGGTCTTGCTTCATATCGCCAGGCGAGGGCCCCGCCTTGCGCCGCTCTCGACCACCTTTGAGGCGACCGACAACCAGGACGACACAAAGGGGGGAAAGGGGACGCCAGCGGCGCCCTCGGCGACCACGGGTCCTCTACCGAGGGTAGGCTTTTCAGCACCTCCCCAGCAGAGGGCCTACCTCCGGGGGAGTCTTGCTCCATGCGACACGGCGAGGGATCTGGCTCCCGGCTTCTCTCCTGCTGCCCCAGCGCGATCCTCCTGGCGGGAGGAAGGTTTCCGAGCTGGGGCCGCCGGCCGCTGTGGTGACCTGATTCTCCTGCGACCCATGGTTAGCGTAAGCTTGCTCCTGAGGGATTAGTGGTACCCTGTATCTGTTGTCAACAGCGCGGTTGGCGGGGCTCTCCGGCGGCTCCTGGAAGGCTTCAGCTCCTAATGCCTCCTCCTCCCAACCTGGCCCGAGGAACGAGCCAGGGTCGTCCTCCGGCGTGTACTCCTGGTCCATCATGCGGGGCACATAGGCTTCAGGGGGCTGTCACCCCAAACACCTCGCCGTAGTGCCCCACACTCCACGTCGCCCGGCCCAGTGCGGCGTCCTGAGGATGATAGCGCGACGCCTCGCTGGAGCCATGGGGGGCAACACTCGTGCCCATGCTCATCGGAGGCGGCGTGGGGGCAACAGGGCCCCCGGCGCCGCCGGCCGTCTTGGTGTCAATGAAGCCCCCAGGCGCACCCGAGGGCACGTGGTTGCGGCGAGGCCCGTCGTGAGATCCAGTAGCGGCCCGGGAAGGGAGCAGATAGCAAAAAGGCGGCGCTCCTGACGCCACCGCATCCAGCAGCTCAGCGACACGTTCCATCAGTGCATCGCGGCCGCTCTCCATCAGTCGGCACCGCAGCAACTCCCGTGCCACCATGAGCGCGGCCCGCATGTTCGCATGCTCCCGCCGGGTGTGTGGCGTCGTTGCTGCGGCGTGGCTTGCGGCCCTTGCAGCGGCTTGCGCTTGTCGTGGAGTGAGGGTGGACGACGCCTGGCCATGCCGCCCGCGCCCCGCAGCGTTAGGCGGCGCTCGTGCCGCCTGGAGCACGGGGTTGAGGTCTTCATGGGCAGGTGGCGCCGCCCGGACTGGCCAGGTTGCCCAACGGTCAGAGTCGGCCCTTGGGTCATCGGACATCGGGGCCATGGAGCGTCGGCGGGTCGATTGGCGGGGAAGAGGATCCGGCGCACTCCTACCTGGCACGCCAAATGTCGGATCACGTGTTCTGGCAAAACCCTCGAGGTTCGAACAATGGGGTGCGCGTGAAGATCTCCTCACAACGGATCCACGCCCTAGCTCTCTAAGATCTTGTGGACGAACTCGACGAACTCTGTCGGGTGGTTGGTGCGACATATGCCAACGGGTGGCTTATCTGTGTGGGAGCCAGTAAGACGTCGTCGGTGCCTGGAAGCGGGATAAGGCGAAGACATGCACGCCGGTGAATCTTACCTAGCTTCGGGGCTCTCCGTGGAGATAACACCCCTACTGCTGCTCTGCGGGGTCTCCGCATGATCACTCGGTGAACAAGTAACTACAAGGTGCTCCTTGAGCTGTCTGGCGAGAGGAAGAAGGGCAAGGCTAGCTCTACTCCTCTCTCTATGTGTGTGGTAACCTAGATGAGATCAACCCCTTGCATGGGTGCCCCAGGGGGTTTATATAGGCCCACCCCCTGGGGGTACAATGGTAATCCGGCTGGGAGCGGGTCCCAGCCGTCAGTGTCTACGCTCGCCGGCTTCTGCGCCGGCTGCTGGGGCCCGCCGGCTGGTGGGTCCCGCCGGCTGCTGGCATCTCGGTCGACAGGCAGGCCCTACTGCCTAGGGCCCTATCGGCGGTTGATTACTGTTGCCTCAATCCTGATGATGAGGGCTTTATCAAGATAAGCGTGGCTACAGCGCCGCCGCCTGGCGGGCGATCGCTGTAGCCTCACGTCGTCTTGTCTTCTTAATGGGGCGCCTCCTTCGAGGGAGGGAGCAAGCCGGCTTTGGGGAAGTCGGCCATGTCTTGGGCCGACTGGGGGAGGCCTGGCCGCCTTCGAGTGTCTCTCTGCCCAAAGGGGCCCACCACCCGTGGGCTGCGCTGACAGCCCGCCGTGGATGGCACTATAGTCATCATGGCAACAGTGCCGCGCCGGACGGGTCAGGGCTACCCCGTACGGCGCACTGTGCCAGGCATGCTCAGGGTTTCGAGGGGTGGCAGGCTTTACTGTAGCCACGCCCCGTCCCATCGCCGTTATGTGGTTGTGGGCCTCGAGGGTACGATCTTGACTGCGTCGTGGGAGCCGGCCTCTTGGAGTCGGCCTCTCGGAGCCGGCCCTCTCGCAGCTTTCTTCATGAAGGTGAAGGCCGGGCCGCCTTCCGACAGTCGGCCTAAGAGGCAGCCGGCAGGGGGAAGGCGGCCCCGCGTCTTGGTTTCTTGGAGGCCAGATTGGCCTGTAAATTTTTCTGAAGTGCCAAGGGGAGCCGGCTTGGCTACCCGTGGTCATTTACCCCGACAGTAGTCCCTGAAGCTAGTCGAGCTTCGAGGTCGGCAAGGGGAACGAGAAGCTCGGTCAGCTTCCTATCTTGAGGAGCCGGCAGCTGGGAGCTGGCTCTGCTTGTACGCGCCGCCTTGGTCGGGCGCCGTGGTCTCGTCAAGGGGAATGCGGGCCAGCCGCGCGCTGACCGCGCGCCTGCCCGTATGTTACGTGGCAGAAAAGGCCTGCCATGGCGCGTGCGTGACGGGACGTCGCCGCAGGCCCGGGCCCGCCATGCCTGGCCTCGGCCCAGGCGCGGATCTTCTGCGGCCCAGGGTGGGCGGTTTGCCTTCCCGTGGCGGTTTCGCCGCACCGTCAAGGCGCAGTAATTGCGGGACGTGGGGGAGTGGGCCCAGTTAATCCCACGTCCCCCACACCACGCCTCCTCGGCTCCGCCGCGAGGGTCTATAAGTAGGGGGAGGAGAGGGAGCGGCAAAGGCTCGCACGCCCTCCCTCGCTCCACCCATCCTCGTCTTCTTCTTGCTCTCTTCGCCGCCGCAGCGCCTCTTCGCGGCGCCGTTCCACCATAGCGGGGTCGCGCGCGCCTCCTCCGCCACCGCATCTCGCTCTTCGCCGCCGCCGCTCCAATGGCGCTGTCGAGCTCGTGGGACGGCTCCAACGTCCTTGATGAGCACATCGAGTTCCTCCGCCGGACGCGGCGTCTGCCCGGCGAGAACTACGTGCGGGTCCGGCGCGCGCCGGAGAAGGAGGTCTCGCCGGCACCGGAGGAGGGCGAGCGGGTGATCTTTCGCTCGCACTGCATACGTGGCTTCGGCCTCCCGGCAAGCGGATTCCTCCGCTCGTTCCTCGAGTTTTACCACCTTCAGCCGCATCACCTCACCCCCAACGCCGTGATGCTACTGTCGGCCTTCGTCACCCTCTGCGAGGGTTTCCTTGGCGTCCTCCCCACCATAGAGCTCTGGGGGGAGTTCTTCCAGAGCAAACTCGGCACCGTCGTCGCCGGCGTGCCCGCCCCATGCAGAGCATACATCGCCATGAGGCGGACTGGTGAGAAGAATCCGTTCCCATCCATCCCGCTGACCCAGTCGGTGAAGCTCTGGCAGAAGTCTTCTACGTGTGGAACGTCGCCCTGCAAGGCGACTTTGTCAATCTGCCGGCTTACGTAGCTGGCCCGCCGGCTTCGAGGCCGGCCTCATGGAGCTACCGGGCCAGGACGTTGTCCCAGGCCGGGAACGCCGCCGTCGCCCGCCTCTGGGTGATGGTCCAGTCGGAGGGCCTGGTCGGAGCCGATCTGGTGGCCGCCTTCGTGGAGCGCCGGGTACTCCCGCTCCAAGGTCGGCCGCACATGATCTGCCAGATGAGCGACCGCTTCGCCCCATGCTGGCTGAGCACTAGGGAGATGCCTCATGACGAGGTGTCCTACCTGGTGAACTATATCGCCAACTGCAAGCTCGCCGAGTATTGGCGGTTCGGCAAGGAGCCGTACTCTCGCGCCAACCCTCCGCCTGTCGTAAGTATTTCTTCCTTCCTTTCTTTTGTGTTGTCGGCTTTGATATGACCAGCCTCTGATCGCCGGCTTGTTTTCCGCAGAATCCACTACTTCCGCCGGCCGCGGGGGCCGCGGGGGCAGAGCGCCTGTTCCACCCCGATCGCACGGTAGATGACGTCGACGATCCGGACCTCGGAGCGGCCGCCATGGAGGACGCCGCCGTGGGCGAAGGCGGCGAGGCGGGCGGCGCCGGGCTCGGAGCCGGCCTCCAGGACTGGGCGGACGACGACGAGGTCGAAACCGTCCCGCATCGCCAGCCGGCGTCGGATCCTCAAGGCGCGGGCTCTTCTGCCGCGCCGGCCGCCTGTGGCGCCGCATCGAAGTGCCGGGCTGCGTCGACCTACTTCGGCAGCCGGCCGAAGAAGCCCAGAGGCACCGCCGCGGCAACCAAGCGGGACGAGACGGCCGCGAAGGCGGCCCACTTCCAGAAGGTCGTGAAGCAGCCGCAGGCGGTTTCAGCGTAAGTGCTAACCATCTTGTACTCTTGTCGTGCTCTTGGATTGGAGCTTCTCTAAATTCTTTCTTGGTTGGCCGGCCAGGGCGCCGCTTTCCCTTGAACGGGGCCCTGCCGCCTCCGTGATTGGATCGGCCGGAGGGTCTTCGAGCTCCCGCCGCGTGGACCCCCGCGCCGACCTTATGGAAGCTACAGCGCGGAACGCGCGGGAGGCACAGGAGGAGCGGGAGGCGTCGGAGCGGAGGGCCGCCCAGGCGGCGAAGGAGAAGGCCGACGCGGCGGCCAAGGTCCAGGCGGAGGCGACAGCCGCGGAGAGGGAGGCGGAGGCCTCATGCAACCGGCCTCCGCAGCTCGTCATCCCCCTGAGGAGTGTGGCTCCCAACGCCCCCGTGCCTCCGTCTGAGGAAGCCGACCGCGGCCAGGCGGCGGCGGAGCGGAGGGAGGATGATGTGGTCGTCTTGGAGGAGATGCCGTGGACGGCACCGACTGGAGCGGGCCTGGGCGGCCAGCCGGCTGCGGCGCTGGTGCAGCCGGCCGGGAGCGAGCCGGCAGCAGGAGCCGGCCTGGTGGTGCAGCCGTCATCACGCCCGCGGGCGGGGGAAGCTGCCCCCGTGCCGGAGCTAGACAGAGCTGCGACCGCCCGTCATACGGCGGAGGCCTTGGAGGCGGCCAGCTCCAGTACGTCCGAGTGGGCGCCCAATGAGGAGACAGGTGAACTGAACGCGTCGGCCCAGGAGGTCTGGGGCCGGCTTCAGGCTCATGCCATCACGCTGCAGCGATATACTCGCGATTTCCTTGCGACGCGGGCCATCGTGCGGGTGAGTCTTCTGGCCTTGGCTGCTTTGCCTTTTGATTTCTTCTGTGGGGGCGCGTCAGCGCACCCACTGGGTGCAGTCCCCGAGTTCCGAGTCGGCTGCTGAGCAGGCGGCTCGGAACTTACTAGGAGTACCATAACCGGAGTGATGCCGCCTTCGACTCCCAGGCTCGGGAGCTGTGTCAGAAGAGCGAAGATCTGACCAACAGCCGGAGTGCGTGCTCCATTTTCTTCGTATCCTGTGGGGCGCGTCAGCGCACCCACTGGGTGTAGTCCCCGAGATCCGGGCCGACTGCAGAGCAGTCGGGTCGGATCTTCCCCGACGACTTCTTCCTTATTGCTTCTTCCTTCGTCTTCATGCTTGTAGGGGCCAACGCCGACTTGAGGGAGCAGCTCGGCGGGGCCCAGACCGCCCTTCGCGCCAAGGAGGCCGAGCTCAATGCCTTAGTCCAGGAGCGCGACCGCCTGGCCAAGAAGTTGGCCAACCAGGAGGAGAGCCACAAGGCGGCCCTGAAGAAGGCGCAGGAGAGCGAGGCCGCCCTCAAAGCCGAGTTTGAGACCGAAGCAGCGAGCTGGGCTGAGGCGAAGCAGGCGCTGAGCGAGGGTTACAGCCGGATTGAGGACCTCATCGACGGTAAGCCGCCTCCCCTACTCCTTGCTCGCCCCCTTGCCCTCTAATTCGTCTTCTGATTTGTGCTGCTTTTGTTCTCTGCGCAGACTATTTCCCCCGCCACTCCGTCGCGGCCTCCCAGGCCATCGAGGCCTACCGCGAGACACGTCGTCAGGCGGGAGTTGAGATTGCGCCAGGCGCGAGACGGACACTTGAGGAGTAGCTCTTGGCGATCCAAGCCCGGCTGCAGCTGGCACACCGCATGATCCGCCGCCTTCAGCGTGCCGGAGCGCAGGTGTTGGCCACCCTCTGGCCAGGCGAGGCGATTCCCCGCACCCCAAGCCGGACTACCGACTGGCTGGAGGTGGCAGTCGGCCGCTTTGAGGCCTGGAAGGCCTCCGCTGCTTGATCCGGCGCCAGGCGGGCGCTGGAGTTCGTCCTGGCCTGGTACTCCGGGCTGAATTTGGAGCAGCTGAGGACTTGGCAGGAGGAGGCTGATGAAGAGCTGGTGGGGGTGCGGCCGGCTATCATCCAGCGCACTTTGGCTCTTGCCGACTTCACCGATACCAGCGTCTTCGCTCCTGAGGTGGACGACAACGGCGTCGCCCAACCGGAGGAGTGGTTCGGGCTGAACCCGACGGAGGGTGAAGACTCGGCGGAGGAGATCGCCTCCAGCGATGAAGGTGAAGACGAAGAAGGGGAGGAGGGCGAAGACGTCGAGCCGGCCGACGAAGCAACCAGCCCGCCTCAGCATGACCGTGCCTCCAGCAATGAGGCGCGTGCTAGCGCGTATTCTGCGGGAGGCGGTGATCATGCCGAGGTTCACCAGCCGGCCACTCCTCCAGCCGGCGCTACTGTCTCCACCGACCTGCCCGACTCGCCAGTCGTTCCCTTGGCCTGATCTGCCGTCTTTGCCTTTCCTGCTTGTTACTCTTTGAACAATTTTATTAAGCTTGCGCAGTTCCACCCACTGGGGGTGTATTCAAACTATGTTGAATGCTGGCCTTTTCAAGGTCTTTTGTGTAAATATAATCATGCATGTGTTTGGCTTCCATTCTCGCATGCTTTTTATCCTTAGGTTGTTTCCTTTGCCGCCTTCCCCTGATTGCTGCCTTCCCAGCCGGCAGCTGCTCTGCAGTCTATGGCTAAGGAAGAACTCGGCTATCTTTTTTGGGGAAGGCAAGTACTCGAGCTTTCTTAGATTATAGCGAAGTGAATGGAAACCGGCCAGCCGGCTACTCTTGTAGTCGGTCGGCGGTGGGAAAAAACCGGCTTTTGTTATATTAGTCCGTTAGTCCCTAGCCGTTTTTCGTGTGGGCATCCTTTCCTGCCTTTGGCTCTTGCCAGCCGGACAGCCGATTCTTCGAACTGCGACTTTTGGCAAGAGAGGGCTTTGGAGCCGGCACACTACTTGTCTGACCACGGGTAGGACTTCTAATATAACTTAAGGCGGCCAGTCCCCGGGCCGACTAGTCGAACCCGGTGCCGGACGAGAGAAGTAAATGAAATGACATAATCATAAGCATGATACTCTTCATTCATAGATGAAAGATGGCAGTCCCCGAGTTCTCCTCGGGGGGCCTATTGTCTCGTACTTAGTACAAAAGTTAGCGTGATACATACTGCATTTCAAATGTAAAATCTTCGGAGGAGGTTGGCGTTCCATGGTCGTTCCGACTCCTTGCCGGAGTCGTCTATCTTTCGTGCCTTCGGCTTCTGTGCGTCGATCAGGTAGTAGGAGTCGTTTCCTAGCGCTCTGCTGATGATGAAGGGGCCTTCCCAAGGGGCCAAGAGCTTGTGCTGGCCAGCTGTTCGCTGGATCAGCCGGAGCACAAGGTCGCCCTCTTGGAAAGATCTTGGCTTGACCTTCCGGCTGTGGTAGCGACGCAGACCTTGGTAGATGGCGGACCGGCTGAGGGCTAACAACCGGCTTTCTTCCAGCAGGTCGAAGCCGTCTTCTCGTGCTTCCTTGGCCTCCGCCTCCGTGTACATGGTCACCCGAGGCGAGTCGAACTCGATGTCGGTTGGGATGACCGCCTCGGCGCCATATACGAGGAAGAAAGGGGTGAAGCCGGTTGACCTGTTTGGGGTAGTGTGCAGACTCCAGACGACGGTCGGCAGCTCATCGAGCCAACAGCCGGCCGAACGCTCCAGTGGCACGACCAGTCGGGGCTTGATGCCGGAAAGGATGAGGCCGTTGGCTCGCTCGACTTGGCCATTTGACTGTGGGTGAGCAACGGACGCTAAGTCCAGTCGGATGCCCTGCGTCGTGCAGAAACGTGCCAATGCTCCCTTGGCAAAATTTGTGCCGTTGTCGGTGATGATGCTATGCGGCACGCCGTACTGAGTTGTTATATCTGCGATGAATGTCATGGCAGTCGGCCCATTCAGCTTCTTGATCGGCTTTGCTTCGATCCACTTGGTGAACTTGTCCACGGCGACAAGCAGATGTGTCATGCCGCCGCGCGCCGTCTTGAATGGGCCCACCATGTCCAGACCCCAAACGGCAAAGGGCCAAGTGAGGGGAATGGTCTTTAGTGCCGAAGCCGGCAGGTGTTGCTTGGAGCTGAAGACTTGGCACCCTTTACAATGCTTGACTAGTTCCTTGGCGTCGTCCAAAGCAGTCGGCCAAAAGAATCCATGGCGGAAAGCTTTGGCGACTAGTGATCTTGAGGCCGCGTGGTGGCCGCATTCGCCTTGGTGAATGTCTCTGAGGATTGCTATGCCCTTCTCTTGTTCAACGCATCGCTGGAAGACTCTAGTGACGCTGCGCCTGACGAGCTCTCTGTTGACGATGGTGTATGCTCCGGCTCGGCGCTGGACTTGTCTTGCCTCTGTTTCATCAGCCGACAGTTCTTGGTTTGTCAGGAAGTTGAGGATGGGTTGGGCCCATGATGGAGCTGTGACTTCTTCTATTGCCAACGCGGCTACTGCAACCAGGGTGGGCGGGCTGGGTTGTGAAATGATGGGGTCGGCCGCCGCCTGTGGTGCTGGTGCAGTCCCCGGGCCGACTGCCGCAGTCCCCGAGCCGGGTTCAGAAGTCCCCGGGTCGGGTGCGACTACGGAAGTCCCCGAGCCACCTGCTGAAGTCCCCGCGCCGCCTGCTTGGCTCTTCGAACCGGATCCGGCTGCATCGGGGCTAGGCGGCATGAAGATGGAATCGGACCCTAGAGACGGCTTGATTGACGGCTTGAGGAGGCGTTGCAGAGAGACGCCGGTTGGAATTGCCTACCGAGTGGAGCCTAATCGGGCCAGGGCGTCTGCTGGCCCGTTGTCGGCTCGTGGTACGTGAAGGAACTCGCATCCTTCGAAGTACCCACTGATCTGCTGGACGAGGAAGCGGTATCTCGCCATGTTTGCGTCCTTGGCGTCCCAATCGCCGGATGACTGCTGGACTATCAAGTCTGAGTCGCCGTAACACAGGATCCAGCGTATGCCAAGCTCTTTGGCAAGCCGGAGCCCGTGTACGAGCGCCTCATACTCGGCCACGTTGTTGGAGGCGGCGAAGTGAATTTGCAGCATGTATCTGAGTTTGTCGCCTTTGGGTGAGGTGAGGATGACGCCGGCTCCCAAGCCGGTGATCATCTTGGACCCGTCGAAGTGCAGGCGCCAGTGAGTGGAGTCGGGAGCCGGCGGCAGGTACTGGGTCTCGGCCCAGTCGACGAGGAAGTCGGCCAATGCTTGGGATTTGATGGCGGTGCGGGGCTGGTAGAAGATCGTGTAAGGGGCCAGCTCGATGGCCCATTTCGCCACCCGGCCGGATGCGTCCCGGCTGCCTATGATCTCGGCGAGCGGGGCGGTGCATACGACCGTGATGGGGTGCTCTTGGAAGTAGGGCTCTAGTTTCTTGGCAGCAAAGTACACGCCGTAGCACATCTTCTGGTAGTGCGGGTAGTTCTGCTTCGAGGTAGACAGCACCTCGCTCAAATAGTACACCGGCCTCTGGACCGGCTGAGCTCGGCCCTCTTCTGGGCGCTGGACTACGATGACGGCGCTGACCACCCGGCTGGTTGCAATGATGTAAAGGAGCATGGGCTCTTTCTCGGTCGGCGCCGCCAAGACAGGCGGTGTGGTCAGCATCTTCTTCAGTTCGTGAAAAGCTTGGTCGGCTTGGTCGTTCCACTCGAAGTGAGTGGTCTTCTTCATGAGGCGGTAGACGGGGAGAGCCTTCTCTCCGAGCCGGCTGATGAAGCGGTTCAGGGAAGCCAAGCATCCGGTGAACTTCTGGACGTCTCGCAGCTTGGTGGGAATCGCCATTCTCTCAATGGCCTTGATCTTCACTGGGTTGCACTCGATGCCGCGTTCGGAGACCAGGAAGCCTAGGAGCTAGCCGGCTGGTACTCCGAACATGCATTTCTCGGGGTTGAGCTTGATCCGGAATCGGCGCAGGTTCTCGAATGTTTCCTTGAGGTCTTCTAGCAAGGTGTTGCGCTTCTCCGTCTTCACCACGATGTCGTCCACATAGACGTGGGCGTTTCTGCCGAGTTGCTTGAGGAGGCACTTCTGCATGCAACGCTGAAAAGTGGCACCGGCATTTCTCAAGCCGAATGTCATAGTCAGGTAGCAGAAGGCTCCGAATGGCGTGATGAAGGCGGTCTTCAGGCGGTCGGCCGGGTCCAATTTTATCTGATGGTACCTGGAGTAAGCATCCAAAAAACTCAGCAGCTCGCATCCGGCTGTGGAGTCTATCACTTGATCTATTCTTGGCAGGGCAAAAGGATCTTTGGGGCAGGCCTTGTTGAGGCTCGTGTAGTCTATACACATGCGCCACTTGTTGTTCTTCTTCAGCACGAGGACCGGGTTGGCGAGCCACTCCGGAAAGAACACCTCCATGATGAAGCCGGCAGCCAGAAGCCGGGCTATCTCTTCTCCTACAATCCTTCTCTTTTCCTCCGACAGTCGGCGGAGGGGTTGCTTGACCGGTTTTGCACCTTCTCGGACATGTAATTTGTGCTCGGCGAAATCCTTCGGAACACCCGGCATGTCCTTGGGGGACCATGCGAAGATGTCCCGATTCTCAAGGAGGAAATCGGCAAGCTCGCCTTCCTATTTGCTGTTTAGGTTTACCCCAATGAAGGCAAACCTTTACGGGTGCTTGGGGTCAAGAGGTATCTTCTTCGTTTCCTTGGCCGGCTGGAAGGAACCTTGGGCATCACACTCTTTGGGATCGGGGGACAGGGTCGGCTGCTTGCCAGCCATGGCCACGACCTCGTCCAACTTCTTCTTCTCTTCGGCAATCACTAGGGACTCGGCCAGCCGGCTGCTGGCCGCTGGGCACTCGGCTGATTTCTTGTAGTCGCCGACTATGGTGATGATGCCCTTGGTGCTCGGCATCTTCATCTTGAGGTAAGCATAGTGGGGAACAGCCATGAACTTGGCCAAGGCAGGCCGGCCAAGCAGTGCATGGTAAGAGCTCTCAAGGTCCACCACTTCAAACCAGATGGCCTCCCTGCGGAAATGATCCTTGTCCCCAAAGAGGACATCAATCTTGATCTTGCCAATGGGGGAGCAGGACAGGCCGGGTACGATGCCGTGGAACACAGTCCGGGTAGGCGTGAGCTGCTTCGTTTTGACGTTGAGTTTCTTCAGGGTGTCGAGGTACAAGATGTTGATGCTGCTCCCGCCGTCTATCAACACGCGGGAGAAATGGGCTACGCGTCTGTCCGTTGCAAGGGTGGCGTCCAGAACCAGTGCATAAGAACCGGGAGATGGCATCACCTCTGGGTGGTCGGCCCGGCTCCAGCTGATGGTTTTTTAGACCAGTGCATGTGCTCGGAGGGGTTGGAGGCAACCGCGTTGACTTCTTGGTGCTCTCAGCGCCTGCTGCGCCGGTCTTCGGGCTGGCTGGTGAAGACGACATAGGCGGCGTGCTCGTCGGGGAACTCGTCTTGCACGGCTCCAACTGCTGGCCGAGCGGCGGGCTGCTGCGGAGCTGGAGGCGGCGGGCCAGCAGGTGGAGGCGGCGCGAGCCCTTCGCCTTTGGAGATTCGGGTGAGCCAGTGGCACTTCCGGGTTGTGTGATTAGACGGCTTCGCGCCGCTGTGGAACTTGCATGGGGCGTCGAGGGTTTGCTCGTAGGAGAAGGCCCGCTGCCAAGTCGGCCGGCCGCCTTTCTGCTTCTTGGGTGCGGGCCGCCCTTCGGGCTCCTCGCCCTCGACCGTGGCCACCTGCCGACTGGTGGAAGGCGGCATGGGGCCCTTGCGCTTGTGGTCGTTTTGGTACGGGCGTCGGCCGGAGTCCCTAGCCGGCGTCTTGGGCGCCGGGTTGAGTACCTTCCCGGACGTGTCAACCCGAAGTTCAGTCTTCATTGAGGAGTCGGCGGTGGCGTACTTGTCCGCTATGACCAGAAGCTCGTCGAGGGTAGTCGGCTCGTCGCAGAGGAGCTTGTGCTTGAGGAGGGTGCCCTCTCGGCACCCGGTTGTGAAGTATTCGATGGCTTGCACTTCGTGCACTCCTTCGCAAGAGTTGCGGAGATCGGCCCAACGTGTGAGGTAGTCGCGAGTGGACTCGGCGGGGCCTTGTACGCACAAGGAGAGCTGTCTGGGCTTGGGAGCCTGCTTGTAGGTGCTGGTGAAGTTGCGGACGAAGGCTTCTGTGAAGTCTAGCCAGCTGTTGACGCTGTATGGCTTGAGGCTGTTGAGCCAGGTCCGCGTCGTGCCTTGGAGCATGAGGGGCACGTACTTCACGGCAACACGCCGGTTGCCGTTCGCGATGCGTACCGCGGTGGAGTAGTCGATCAACCAATCTTCCAGCTTCACAGAGCCGTTGTACTTGGGCGTGTCTCTTGGGAGCAAGAACCCTTTGGGGAAAGGCTCGTCACGGATGCGGGGGCCAAAGCAAGGCGGTCCGACATCATCTTCTTCTTCTAGTGCCAGGGATCGCGCTAGGCGGTCGATCCGATGGCGGGCGTCGTTCTCGCCGACTCCTTCGCGGCGACCTAGTCGGCCGCTGAGAGTCGGATGCATGACAGGCGGTGGGGTGGGATACCTTTCCCCACAAGGCGGAGGCGGAGGCGGGTTGCCCCGCCGCTCCACGGCTCAAGGGTGGCCTTCTGCGTCTCGCTCGATGGAGATCCGGGTTCGGCTTCGGCTGGCAGCCGGCTCTTTCTCGTGTCGCGCGCGGGTTCTACCCACAGTTGGCGTCCGAGATGTCGCGCCGTGCTCTCGGCGCGGTGGAGGGCTTTCCTCGCGGACGTCAGCCTCTTGCCGCTGCGCGGCTGCATCGACTAGCTGCTGGATGCGTCCGGTCATGTAGGGGAGCTCTTCGACCCCCAGTCCATCCAGCTCGTCCACGGCCGCCTGGGCGGCGCGCAGGTTCTCGAGTGGGGTGGCATAGACTGGGCGGTTGACTCCAAGCAAGTCGGCGATGACAGCGCCGCGCTGTCTGACGACGCCGACTCGGCTTGGCCCGCCAGGAGGTGGCGTGCCGAAGGCGGCGCGGTCGACTTCGCGCTGGTGGGCCTCGGTGAGGCGTCTCACGGAAGCTAGCTTCCGGCCCTCCGCGAGGAGGGTGAGGCAGCGAGCCTCCAGTGCTTCGGCGTCGGCATCGGCCGGGAGGGGGACGGACAGATCGTGGATCGCCGCTTGCGGGGCGTCATGGGCGTTCTCGCCAGAAGCACCGCCGTGGCTGATGACCATCACCTCGATGGTGGCAACGTCACAGCCATCGGCTCGGAGAAGCGGGTCGTCGTAGATCACGACGTAGGCGGGGAAGGCGTCCAGCGAGGCAGTGTTGGAGTCGACATGCATCAGATCGGTGGAGCCAACGGACTCCCGGTCCACAGCAGGCTCGCTAGAGACGTGGAGTTGGCCGAGGAGGTCGACGAGGCGGTCGGTGCCCATGTCGGGAGCGGGCTCGTCGGAGATGAGGGCCTCGCCAAGGGGATCGGCGAGGTCGCTTGCTGCGCAAGCGTTGGTGACGCCTTGCAGCGTGCCGTGGCAGGCGCCATCGGGCGTGCCGGGCTGGCTACGCTCGCTGGGGAGGAAGAAGGTTCCCGTCCAGAACAGGTCTCCGGACGACGGTGCACCTGGCCCCACGGTGGGCGCCAAATGTCGGGTGGTTGGTGCGACATATGCCAACGGGTGGCTTATCTGTGTGGGAGCCAGTAAGACGTCGCCGGTGCCTGGAAGCGGGATAAGGCGAAGACATGCACGCCGGCGAATCTTACCCAGCTTCGGGGCTCTCCGTGGAGATAACGCCCCTACTGCTGCTCTGCGGGGTCTCCGCATGATCACTCGGTGAACAAGTAACTACAAGGTGCTCCTTGAGCTGTCTGGCGAGAGGAAGAAGAAGGGCAAGGCGAGCTCTACTCCTCTCTCTATGTGTGTGGTAACCTAGATGAGATCAACCCTTTGCATGGGTGCCCCGGGGGGTTTATATAGGCCCACCCCCCGGGGGTACAATGGTAATCCGGCTGGGAGCAGGTCCCAGCCATCAGTGTCTACGCTCGCCGGCTTCTGCGCCGGCTGCTGGGGCCCGTCGGCTGGTGGGTCCCGCCGGCTGCTGGCATCTCGGTCGACAGGCAGGCCCTACTGCCTAGGGCCCTGTCGGCGGCCGATTACTGTTCCCTCAATCCTGATGATGAGGGCTTTATCGAGATAAGTGTGGCTACAGCGCCGCCGCCTGGCGGGCGATCGCTGTAGCCTCATGTCGTCTTGTCTTCTTAATGGGGCGCCTCCTTCGAGGGAGGGAGCAAGCCGGCTTTGGGGAAGTCGGCCATGTCTTGGGCTGACTGGGGGAGGCCTGGCCGCCTTCGGGTGTCTCTCTGCCCAAAGGGGCCCACCGCCTGTGGGCTGCGCTGACAGCCCGCCGTGGATGGCGCTATAGTCATCATGGCAACAGTGCTGCGCCGGACGGGTCAGGGCTACCCCGTACGGCGCACTGTGCCAGGCGTGCTCCGGGTTTCGGGGGTGGCAGACTTTACTGTAGCCACGCCCCGTCCCATCGCCGTTATGTGGTTGCAGGCCTCGAGGGTACGATCTTGACCGCGTCGTGGGGGTCGACCTCTTGGAGTCGGCCTTCTCGTAGCCGGCCTCTCGGAGCCGGCCCTCTCGCAGCTTTCTTCATGAAGGTGAAGGCCGGGCCGCCTTCCGACAGTCGGCCTAAGAGGCAGCCGGCAGGGGGAAGGCGGCCCCGCGTCTTGGTTTCTTGGAGGCCGGATTGGCCTGTAAATTTTTCTGAAGTGCCAAGGGGAGCCGGCTTGGCTACCCGTGGTCATTTACCCCGACAAACTCGCAACACAGAAAGACACAAGATTTATACTGGTTCGGGCCACCGTTGTGGTGTAATACCCTACTCCAGTGTGGTGGTGGTGGATTGCCTCTTGGGCTGATGATGAATAGTACAAGGGGAAGAACAGCCTCCTGAGGTTGAGGTGTTCTCGTGCTTGGCAAACTTGTGTGGGTGAGGACTCGATGCCTCTGAATGAGTTATCGACCCGTTGCCTACTGTGGTGGCTAGTTCTACTTATATAGGCCCTGGTCCTCTCCCCAAATATTGAGCGGGAAGGGAGCCAAGAATGGCTAATTTGAAAGGGGACAGCTAGTACAGCTTATCCTGACAAAAGCGGTCTTCGCCTGCAAAAGGCTCTGGTGGTGACGCCGTCTCGGGCTCCATGGTGACCTCCGCCTTGCCGTCCTGCTGGTCTTGGTCTCATTGCACCAATATGGAAACCTTTGCTTGATGCCTTGGCACTCCGCGTCTGCGCTTACCTCCTTAGCACCAAAGAGGAAACAAGGACGCTGCGCGCGCTGGCGCCCGCCTGGCGCCTGCCTGGTCTCGGTCGTCATGGCTCACGTCACGAGAACCTCGCGAGGTTTTCCTTTCCTTGATTTCTCCTCCCCTCGTGAGCCTGCCTGACGAGGCTGCTCCTGAGGAGGTCTTGCGTCGTCCGCCTCGTGAGGCTTGGCCCCTCGCGAGGGTCTTGAATGCCTTGTCTATGAAGATGGGTTGTACGGGCCTGCTAGCTCAGCCTTGCCGTGGGCAGCAGGCAGGCAAGTCTGGGGACCCCCGTTCCCAGAACACCGACAAGATTGAATCAATGTAACCCCACCATCATCGTCTCTCAACAACTTGATGTTTAGAATACATCAGCCACTCCTAAATCCTTCACCTCAAAGCAACGAGATAGGAAATCCTTCACCTCCTTAATAACCTTCAGATTTGTTCCGAAAATCAGTATGTCATCAACATACAAGCAAAGGATAACTCCCTCGCCCCCACCATGTCGATAGTACACACATTTATCAGCTTCGTTTACAGCAAAGCTTGCAGGTGTTAAAGTTCTTTCAAACTTCTCATGACTTGTTCGAATTTCTCTCTATGCTTCACTTAAATTTTTATGAGCTATGGACTTGCTCTAGTGGTTCACTTATATCTTTTTGAGCACGGTGTGCTTTAGTATTTTTGAAGAAATGCTCTCCTACTTCACTTAGATTTATTTGAGAGTTAGTAAAAATTTTAAGAAATTCTCTCTTGCTTCACTTAAATTATTTTGAGAGAAAGAAACATTTATGCTCATGATCTTTACTTATATTTGTTTGAGCTTATGAAAAGCAACACGTGAAAATTAGTCCCAAAGTGATAGATATCCAAGAAGGATATAATAAAAACTTTCATGAAGATCATTGGACAAAATAAACTTGATTCTTAGTAATAGTTTTGAGATATGATGATGTGATATGTGAGTTATGTTGATGAGTAATTATGCTTTAGTAAGAATATTGGTGTTAAGGTTTATGATTCCCTATGCAAGCACGAAAGTCAATAGTCATGCAATGAAATTATATCCTACTTGTGGTGCATTATTCTGTGTTATTTATGCTTAATGCTTGCTTATGAGATTATTCGTTTCTTAGTTGGTCGCTTCTCAATCTTTGGCTAGCCTTCGTTTTGCACTAACTATGATCTCTACTTGTGCATCCAAAAACCTATAAACCATTTTTGCCACATGAGTCCACTATATCTACCTATATGCGGTATTCTTTTGCCGTTCTAAGCAAATTTGCATGTGCCATCTCTAATTTTTAAAATAAACTTCTCTTTTGTGTGTTTGTTTCGCTCGCAGAGCGGTGAGGGGTGGCTATTTTTTTCCATGCTAGATGTGTTATTCTCACGATGAGTGTTTATTCACTTGTCATTGCACAAGAGTAAGGAAAAGGTATTAGGGATGCCCAGTCCCGAAATAAAAAATGAATTTACTTTATGTTGTCAAATAATAAATTCCTTGGAAAGTGTTGGTATGGAAGGCACCCGTGGATACGGTTAGCCATGGAAAGTGAAAGTATGGTGGAAAAAGGAATAAACTTTATTTTCTATTTGGGAACCGCCTATGATATATCTAGCATGGAAAGTGTTGGTAACTCTAAGTCGTTTTCGTTGGTGGGATGGATACACCTCCCAAACGTTTTTATCTCTAAGTTTTTCGCTTTGAGCTCTGGCACCTCTACAAATCCCTACTTCCCTCTGCAAAGGGCATTTCTTTTACTTTATGCAATTTTTATTTTGAATTTGAGTCTCCACCTTCTCTTACAAAAGCACCAACTAGGAGGCAATATGATCGTACTTAAGTATTGGGTGTAACTAATATGTGAGTCTGTTTCATGAGTGGATCAATGGTTGAGCATGATGGGCTAGGGATAACTTATTTTAGCGTTGATATTTTGAAAGACATGGTTGCTTGTTGATATGCTTGAGTATTTAAATTATCATGTCAAAACTAGACTATTGCTTTAAATCACATAAAAGTCCAAATGTCCATGCTATAAAGAAAAGAATATGATATGACATGTTAGGCAGCATTCCACATCAAAAGTTCTATTTTTATCACTTACCTACTTGAGGACTAGTAGGAGTTAAGCTTGGGGATGTCGGTACCTCTCCAACTTATCTATAATTTTTGATTGTTCCATGCTGTTATATTATCAATCTTGGATGTTTTATAATCATTTTATAGTCATTTTATATCACTTTTTGGTACTAACCTATTGACATAGTGCCAAGTGCCAGTTGTTGTTTTCTGCATGTTTTTTACATAGCAGGAAATCAATATCAGACGAAGTCCAAATGCAACGGAACTCCAAGGAGTTTTTTTTGGACCAGAAAGAACATAATGGGCCCTGGCTGCGCCTGGGGGGTGCTCCGAGGAGAGCACAACCCACCAGGGCGCGCCAGGAGGCCCAGGTGCGCCCTGGTGAGTTGTGCCCACCTCGGGTGCCCCGCGGACCGCATCTTTGCTCTATAAATACCCCAATATACCCAAAACCCTAGGGGAGTCGACGAAATATTCATCCAGCCGCCAAAGAGTCCAGAACCACCAGATCCAATCTAGACACCATCTCGGATGGGGTTCACCACCTCCATTGGTGCCTCTCCGATGATGCGTGAGTAGTTCTTTGTAGACCTTCAGGTCCGTAGTTAGTATCTAGATGGCTTCATCTCTCTCTCTCTCTGAATTCTCGGTCTCTTGGAGATCCATATGATGTAACTCTTTTGCGGTGTGTTTATTGGGATCGATGAACTTTGAGTTTGATCAGATCTATCTTTTTATATCCATGAATGTTATTTGCGTTTCTTTGATCTCTTATATGCATGATTGCTTATAGCATCGTATTTCTTCTCCAATATTTGGGTTTTGTTCGGCCAACTTGATCTATTTATCTTGCAATGGGAAGAGGTGCTTTGCAGTGGGTTCGATCTTACGGTGCTTGATCCCAGTGACAGATGGGGAACCGATACGTATGTACCGTTGCTACTAAGGATAAAAACGATGGGTCTATCTCTACATAGATAGATCTTGTCTACATCATGTCATCGTTCTTATTGCATTACTCCGATATTTCAAACTTAATACACTAGATGCATGTTGGATAGCGGTCGATGTGTGGAGTAATAGTAGTAGATGCAGGCAGGAGTCGGTCTACTAATCTTGTACATGATGCCTATATAATGACCATTCCCTGGACATCGTCATGAGTATTTGAAGTTCTATCAACTGCCCAACAGTAATTTGTTCACCCACCGTTTGCTATTTTTCTCGAGAGAAGCCACTAGTGAAACCTATGGCCCCTGGGTCTCTTTCTCATATATTTGCCTTTGAGATCTACTTTTCCTTTGCATTTATTTTCAGATCTATTAAACCAAAAATACAAAAATACCTTGCTACGTGTTATTTCTATTTATTTTGTTTGGCGTTCGATCTATCAATCTACTACAATTTTATCTCACGTCTGTTTGCCTATCTTGAGGCGCCGTACCCCGGAAGGGATTGACAACCCCTTTAACACGTCAGGTTGCGAGGATTTGTTTTCTATGTGCAGGGGTTGTTTATGTTGTGTTGCTTGGTTCTCCTACTGGTTCAATAACCTTGGTTTCATATCTGAGGGAAATACCTACCGCTGTTGTGTTGCATCATCCGTTCCTCTTTGGGGAAATACCGACGTAACTTCAAGCGACATCACTCCACACACATGACAAACACATTTCTTCTTGTCATTCTTCTTCTTGAAGTTCGTGTGCTCCACAGCCTTGTTCTTCCCATCAAACTTTGCTTTACCATCAAACTTGACCTTGTCCTTGAACTCGTGGGGTTGGAAGTTCTTCTTCTGTACCAGATTGGCACTAGATCCTCCCTCAATACCTCGAGCACGTGTGTCCTTTGCTCTCGCCTTTTCTTCCACAGCAAGAGTACCAATGAGATCCGAAATGGAAAACTCCTGCCTATTATGCTTCAGTAAGGTAGCAAAGTTACTCCACGAAGGAGGAAGCTTAGTGATGATACCTCCGGCAACAAACTTGTCCGGTAGCATATAATTGAAGTGCTCAAGTTCTCTAGCAAATGAAAGTATTTCAAGAGCTTGCTCAACCACAGAGCGCTCTTCAGTCATCCTGTAATCATAGAATTGCTCCATGATGTACAGCTCAGTGCCAGCATCCGAGACCCCAAACTTGGCCTCGAGTGCGTCCCACATATCTTTTCCATTATCAATTGACACATAAGCATTTCAAAAAAATTCCTACGATCACGCAAGATCTATCTAGGAGAAGCATAGCAATGAGCGGGGAGAGTGTGTGTCCACGTACCCTAGTAGACCGAAAGTGGAAGCGTTAAGTAATATGGTTGATGTAGTCGAACATTTTCACGAACCAACCGATTAAGCACCGAACGCACGGCACCTCCGCGATCTGCACACATACAGCTCGATAACGTCCCTCGAACTCTTGATCCAACTAAGGCCGAGGGAGAGTTTCATCAGCACGAGGGCGTGGTGACAGTGATGATGAAGTTACCAGCGCAGGGATTCGCCTAAGCACTGCAACGATATGACCGAGGTGTGTTTCTGTGGAGGGGTGCACCGCACACGGCTAAGAGAAACTTTGGTGTTGTCTTTCGGGTGCCCCCCTCCCACGTATATAAAGGGGGGAGGGAGGAGGAGGCCGGCCAAGAGGAGGCGCGCCCAAAGGGGGAGTCCTACTCCAAGTAGGATTCGCCCCCCCCCCCCTTTCCTACTTCCACAAGGAGAAGGGGGAAAGAGGAGGAGGAGAGAAAGGAAAGGGGGGCCGCCACCCCAACCCCTAGTCCAATTCGGTTTGGGCTTGGGGGCGCCTCCCTGGCAGCTGCCTCCTCTCTTACACTAAGGCCCATGAAGCCTCATTAACCCCCCGGGAGTTCCGGTAACCCCCTGGTACTCCGGAAAATACCCGATACACCTCGGAACCATTCTGGTGTCCGAATATAGTCTTCCAATATATCAATCTTTATGTCTCGACCATTTTGAGACTCCTCGTCATGTCTGTGTTCTCATCTAGGACTCCGAACTACCTTCGGTACATCAAAACACATAAACTCATAATACCGATCGTCATCGAACATTAAGCGTGCGGACCCTACGGGTTCGAGAACTATGTAGACATGACCGAGACTCATCTCCGGTCAATAACCAATAGCGGAACCTGGATGCTCATATTGGCTCCCACATATTCTAAGAAGATCTTTATCGGTCAACTCTCATAACAACATACGTTGTTCCCTTTGTCATCGGTATGTTACTTGCCTGAGATTCGACCGTCGATATCATCATTCCTAGTTCAATCTCGTTACCGGCAAGTCTCTTTACTCGTTCCATAATGCATCATCCCGTAACTAACTCATTAGTCACATTGCTTGCAAGGCTTATAGTGATGTGCATTACCGAGAGGGCCCAAAGATACCTCTCCGACAATCGGAGTGACAAATCCTAATCTCGATCTATGCCAACTCAACAAACACCATCGGAGACACCTGTAGAGCATCTTTATAATCACCCAGTTATGTTGTGACGTTTGATAGCACACTAAGTGTTCCTCCGGTATTCGGGAGTTGCATAATCTCACAGTCACAGGAACATGTATAAGTCATGAAGAAAGCAGTAGCAATAAACTAAACGATCACAGTGCTAAGCAAACGGATGGGTCAAGTCAATCACATCATTCTCTAATGATGTGATCCCATTCATCCAATGACAACCCATGTCTATGGCTAGGAAACTTAAGCATCTTTGATTAATGAGCTAGTCAAGTAGAGGCATACTAGTGACACTTTGTTTGTCTATGTATTCACACATGTACTAAGTTTCCAGTTAATACAATTCTAGCATTAATAATAAACATTTATCATGATATAAGGAAAGATAAATAACAGCTTTATTATTGCATCTAGGGCATATTTCCTTCAGTCCCCCACTTGCACTAGAGTCAATAATCTAGATTACACAGTAATGATCCTTACACCCATGGAGTCTTGGTGCTGATCATGTTTTGCTCGTGAGAGAGGCTTAGTTAACGGGTCTACAACATTCAGATCCGTATGTATCTTGCAAATCTCTATGTCTCCCTCCTTGACTTGATCGCGGATGGAATTGAAGCATCTCTTGATGTGCTTGGTTCTCTTGTGAAATCTGGATTCCTTTGCTAGGGCAATTGCACCAGTATTATAACAAAAGATTTTCATTGGACCCGATGCACTAGGTATGACACCTAGATCGAATATGAACTCCTTCATCCAGACTCCTTCATTTGCTGCTTCCGAAGCAGCTATGTACTCCGCTTCACACGTAGATCCCGCCACGACGCTCTGCTTGGAACTGCACCAACTTACAGCTCCTCCATTTAATATAAATACGTATCCGGTTTGTGACTTAGAGTCATCCGGATCAGCGTCAAAGCTTGCATCGACGTAACCGTCTTTGTCACCTCCATAAACGATAAACATATCATTAGTCCTTTTTAGGTATTTCAGGATGTTCTTAACCATTATCCAGTGATCCACTCCTGGATTACTTTGGTACCTCCCTACTAAACTAATAGCAAGGCACACATCAGGTCTGGTACACAGCATTGCGTACATGATATAACCTATGGCTGAAGCATAGGGAATGACTTTCTTTTTCTCTCTATCTTCTGCAGTGGTCAGGCATTGAGTCTGACTCAACTTCACACCTTGTAACACAGGCAAGAAACCCTTTCTTTGCTTGATCCATTTTGAACTTCTTCAAAACTTTATCAAGGTATGTGCTTTGTGAAAGTCCAATCAAGCGTCTTGATCTATCTCTATAGATCTTGATGCCCAATATATAAGCAGCTTCACCGAGGTATTTCATTGAAAAATTCTTTTTCAAGTATCCTTTTATACTATTCAGAAATTCAGTATCATTTCCGATCAATAATATGACATCTACATATAATATCAGAAATGCTACAGAGCTCCCACTCACTTTCTTGTAAATACATGCTTCTCCAAAAGTCTGTATAAAACCATATGCTTTGATCACACTATCAAAGCGTATATTCCAATTCCGAGAGGCTTGCACCAGTCCAAAAATGGATCGCTGGAGCCTGCACACTTTGTTAGCACATTTTGAATCGACAAAACCTTCTGGTTGCATCATATACAGCTCTTCTTTAAGATATCCATTAACGAATGCAGTTTTGACATCCATTTGCCAAATTTCATAATCATAAAATGCGGCAATTGCTACCATGATTCGGACGGACTTAAGCATCTCTACGGGTGAGAAGGTCTCATTGTAGTCAACTCCTTGAACTTATCGAAAACCTTTCGCAACAAGTCGAGCTTTGTAGACAGTAACATTACCGTCAGCATCAATCTTCTTCTTAAAGATCCATTTATTCCCTATGGCTTGCCGATCATCGGGCAAGTCAACCAAAGTCCACACTTTGTTCCCATACATGGATCCCATCTCAGATTTCACGGCCTCAAGCCATTTCACGGAATCTAGGCCCATCATCGCTTCCTCATAGTTTGTATGTTCGTCATGGTCAAGTAACATGACTTTCAGAACAGGATTTCCGTACCATTCTGGTGCGGATCTTACTATGGTTGACCTACGAGGTCCGGTAGTAACTTGATAAGAAGTTTCATGATCATCATCATTAGCTTCCTCACTAATTGGTGTAGGAATCAATAGAACTGATTTCTGTGATGAACTACTTTCCAATAAGGGAGCAGGTACAATTACCTCATCAAGTTCTACTTTCCTCCCACTCACTTCTTTCAAGAGAAACTCCTCTAGAAAGGATCCATTCTTAGCAACGAATATCTTGCCTTCGGATCTGTGATAGAAGGTGTACCCAACAGTCTCCTTTGGGTATCCTATGAAGACACATTTCTCCGATTTGGGTTCGAGCTTATCAGGTTGAAGCTTTTTCACATAAGCATCGCAGCCCCAAACTTTAAGAAACGACAACTTGGGTTTCTTGCCAAACCACAGTTCATATGGTGTCGTCTCAATGGATTTAGATGGTGCCCTATTTAACATGAATGCAGCCGTCTCCAAAGCATAACCGCAAAACGATAGCGGTAAATCAGTAAGAGACATCATAGACCGCACCATATCTAATAAAGTTCAATTACGACGTCCGGACACACCATTACACTGTGGTCTTCCAGGTGGCGTGAGTTGCGAAACTATTCCGCATTGTTTCGTATGAAGACCAAACTCATAATTCAAATATTCTCCTCCATGATCAGATCATAGAAATATTATTTTCTTGTTACGATGATTTTCCACTTCACTCTGAAATTCTTTGAACTTTTCAAATGTTTCAGACTTATGTTTCACCAAGTATATATACCCATATTTGCTCAAATCATCTGTGAAGGTTAGAAAATAACGATACCCGCCGCGAGCATCAACACTCATCGGACCGCATACATCAGTATGTATTATTTCCAACAAGTCTGTTGCTCGCTCCATTGTTCCGGAGAACGGAGTCTTAGTCATCTTGCCCATGAGACATGGTTCACAAGCATCAAGTGATTTATAATCAAGTGATTCCAAAAGCCCATCAGCATGGAGTTTCTTCATGCGCTTTACACCAATATGGCCTAAACGGCAGTGCCACAAATAAGTTGCACTATCATTATTAGACTTATATCTTTTGGCTTCAATACTATGAATATGTGTATCACTACTACCGTGATTTAATAAAAATAGACCACTCATCAAGGGTGCATGACCATAAAAGATATTACTCATATAAATAGAACAACCATTATTCTCTGATTTAAACGAATAACCGTCTCGCATAAAACAAGATCCAGATATAATGTTCATGCTTAACGCTCGCACCAAATAACAATTATTCAGGTCTAAAACTAATCCCGAAGGTAGATGTAGAGGTAGCATGCCGACGACGATCACATCGACTTTGGAACCATTTCCCACGCGCATCATCACCTCGTCCTTAGCCAATCTTCGCTTAATCCATATCCCATGTTTCAAGTTGCAAATATGAGAAACAGAACCAGTATCAAATACCCAGGCGCTACTACGAGCATTAGTAAGGTACACATCAATAACATGTATATCAAATATACCTTTCACTTTGCCATCTTCTTATTCGCCAAATACTTGGGGCAGTTCCGCTTCCAGTGACCAGTCCCTTTGCAGTAGAAGCACTGAGTCTCAGGCTTAGGTCCAAACTTGGGCTTCTTCACTTGAGCAGCAACTTGCTTGTCGTTCTTCTTTAAGTTCCCCTTCTTCCCTTTGCCCTTCTTCTTGAAACTAGTGGTCTTTTGACCATCGACACTTGATGCTCCTTCTTGATTTCTACCTCCGTAGCCTTTAGCACTGCGAAGAGCTCGGGAATCGTCTTATCCATCCCTTGCATATTATAGTTCATCACGAAGCTTTTGTAGCTTGGTGGCAGTGATTGAAGAACTCTATCAGTGACACTATCAACCAAAAGATTAACTCCCAACATAGTCAAGTGATTGTGGTACCCAGACATTCTGAGTATATGCTCACTGACAGAACTATTCTCCTCCATTTTGCAGTTGTAGAACTTATTGGAGACTTCATATATCTCAATCTGGGCATTTGCTTGAAATATTAATTTCAACTCCTCGAACATCTCATATGCTCCATGACGTTCAAAACGTCGTTGAAGTCCCGGTTCTAAGCCGTAAAGCATGGCACACTAAACTATCGAGTAGTCATCAGCTTTGCTCTGCCAGACGTTCATAACATCTGGTGTTGCTCCTGCAGCGGGTCTGGCACCTAGCGGTGCTTCTAGGACGTAATTATTCTGTGCAGCAATGAGGATAATCCTCAAGTTATAGACCCAGTCCATGTAGTTGCTACCATCATCTTTCAACTTAGCTTTCTCTAGGAACGTATTAAAATTCAACGGGACAGTAGCACGGGCCATTTATCTACAACAACATAGACATGCAAAATACTATCAGGTACTAAGTACATGATAAATTAAAGTTCAATTAATCATATTACTTAAGAATGCCCACTTAGATAGACATCCCTCTAATCGTCTAAGTGATCACGTGATCCATATCAACTAAACCATGTCCGATCATCACGCGAGATGGAGTAGTTTTCAATGGTGAACATCACTATGTTGATCATATCTACTACATGATTCACGCTCGACCTTTCGGTCTCAGTGTTCCGAGGCCATATCTGCATATGCTAGGCTCGTCAAGTTTAACCCGAGTATTCTGCGTGTGCAAAACTAGCTTGCACCCGTTGTATGTGAACGTAGAGCTTATCACACCCGATCATCACGTGGTGGGTCGACACGACGAACTATCGCAATGGTGCATACTTAGGGAGAACACTTGTACCTTGAAATTTAGTGAGAGATCATCTTATAATGCTACCGCCATACTAAGCAAAATAAGATGCATAAAGGATAAACATCACATGCAATCAATATAAGTGATATGATATGGCCATCATCATCTTGTGCCTTTGATCTCCATCTCCAAAGCACCATCATGATCACCATCATCACCGGCTTGACACCTTGATCTCCATCGAAGCATCGTTGTCGTCTCACCAACTATTGCTTCTACGACTATCGCTACCGCTTAGTGATAAAGTAAAGCAATTACATGGCGATTGCATTTCATACAATAAAGCGACAACCATATGGCTCCTGCCAGTTGCCGATAACTGTTACAAAACATGATCATATCATACAATAATGTATATATCATCACGTCTTGACCATATCACATCACAGCAAGCCCTGCAAAAACAAGTTAGACGTCCTCTACTTTGTTATTGCAAATATTACGTGGTTGCTATGGGATTTAGTAAGAACCGTTCTTACCTACGCATCAAAACCACAATGATTTTTCGTCAAGTTTGTTGTTTTAACCTTCAACAAGGACCGGGCATAGTCACACTCGATTCAACTAAAGTTGGAGAAATAGACACCAACTAGCCACATGTGTGCAAAGCACGGTGGTAGAACCAATCTCATGAACACGGTCATGTAATGTCGGTCTAGGCCGCTTCATCCAATAATACCGCCGAATCAAAGTATGACATGCTGGTAAGCAGTATGACTATTATCGCCCACAACTCTTTGTGTTCTACTCGTGCATATAACATCTATGCATAGACCTGGCTCGGATGCCACTATTGGGGAACGTAGTATTTCAAAAAACTTCCTACGATCACGCAAGATCTATCTAGGAGAAGCATAGCAACGAGCGGGGAGAGTGTGTCCACGTACCCTTGTAGACCGAAAGCAGAAGCGTTAAGTAACGCGGTTGATGTAGTCGAACTTTTTCGCCATCCAACCGATCAAGCACCGAACGCACGACACCTCCGCGATCTGAACATGTATAGCTCGATGACGTCCCTCGAACTCTTGATCCAGCTGAGGTCGAGGGAGAGTTTTATCAGCACGATGGCATGGTGACGGTGATCATGAAGTTACCGGTGCAGGGCTTCGCCTAAGCACTGCAACGATATGACCGAGGTGTGTTTCTGTGGAGGCGGGCACCGCACACGGCTAAGAGAAACTTTGGTGTTGTCTTTGTGGTGCCCCCCTCCCACGTATATAAAGGGGGGAGGGAGGAGGAGGCCGGCCAAGAGGAGGCGCGCCCAAAGGGGGGAGTCCTACTCCAAGTAGGATTCGCCCCCCCCCCCTTCCTACTTCCACAAGGAGAAGGGAGAAAGAGGAGGAGGAGAGAAAGGAAAGGAGGCCGCCCCCCAACCCCTAGTAAAATTTGGTTTGGGCTTGGGGGCGCCTCCCTGGCAGCTGCCTCCTCTCTTCCACTAGGGCCCATGAAGGCTCATTAACCCCCCGAGGGGTTCCAGTAACCCCCCGGTACTACGGAAATACCCGATACACCTCGGAACCATTCCCGTGTCTGAATATAGTCTTCCAATATATCAATCTTTATGTCTCGACCATTTCGAGACTCCTCATCATGTCTGTGATCTCATCCCGGACTCCGAACTACCTTTGGTACATCAAAACACATAAACTCATAATATCGAACGTTAAGTGTGCGGACGCTACGGGTTCGAGAACTATGTAGACATGATCGAGACTCATCTCTGGTCAATAACCAATAGCGGAACCTGGATGCTCATATTGGCTCCCACATATTCTAAGAAGATCTTTATCGGTCAACTCTCATAACAACATACGTTGTTCCCTTTGTCATCGGTATGTTACTTGCCTGAGATTCGACCGTCGATATCATCATTCCTAGTTCAATCTCGTTACCTGCAAGTCTCTTTACTCGTTCCATAATGCATCATCCCGTAACTAACTCATTAGTCACATTGCTTGCAAGGCTTATAGTGATGTGCATTACCGAGAGGGCCCAAAGATACCTCTCCGACAATCGGAGTGATAAATCCTAATCTCGATCTATGCCAACTCAACAAACACCATCGGAGACACCTGTAGAGCATCTTTATAATCCCCAGTTACGTTGTGATGTTTGATAGCACACTAAGTGTTCCTCCGGTATTCGGGAGTTGCATAATCTCATAGTCATAGGAACATGTATAAGTCATGAAGAAAGCAATAGCAATAGCAATAAACTAAACGATCACAGTGCTAAGCTAACGGATGGGTCAAGTCAGTCACATCATTCTCTAATGATGTGATCCCGTTCATCAAATGACAACTCATGTCTATGGCTAGGAAACTTAAGCATCTTTGATTAACGAGCTAATCAAGTAGAGGCATACTAGTGACACTTTGTTTGTCTATGTATTCACACATGTACTAAGTTTCCAGTTAATACAATTCTAGCATGAATAATAAACATTTATCATGATATAAGGAAATATAAATAACAACTTTATTATTGCCTCTAGGGCATATTTCCTTCAGTTTCACCTCTTGTCGCTGCCCCTAAGGATATGTTTCTCGTTTATGGAGGTGACAAAGAGCTCGTCGTAAATGGTTACGTCGATGCAAGCTTTGACACAGATCCAGATGACTCTAAGTCACAAACCGGATACATACTTATTTTAAATGGAGGAGCTGTAAGTTGGTGCAGTTCCAAGCAGAGCATCATGGCGGGATCTACGTGTGAAGCGGAGTACATAGCTGCTTCGGAAGCAGCAAATGAAGGAGTCTGGATGAAGGAGTTCATATCCGATCTAGGTGTCATACCTAGTGCATCGGGTCCAATGAAAATCTTTTGTGACAATACTGGTGCAATTGCCCTGGCAAAGGAATCCATATTTCACAAGAGAACCAATCAAGAGACACTTCAATTCCATCTGCGATCAAGTCAAGGAGGGAGACATAGAGATTTGCAAGATACATACGGATCTGAATATTGCAGACCCGTTGACTAAGCCTCTCTCACGAGCAAAACATGATCAGCACCAAGACTACATGGGTGTTAGAATCATTATTGTGTAATCTAGATTATTGACTCTAGTGCAAGTGGGAGACTGAAGGAAATATGCCCTAGAGGCAATAATAAAGTAGTTATTTATATTTCCTTATATCATGATAAATGTTTATTATTCATGCTAGAATTATATTAACCAGAAACTTAGTACATGTGTGAATACATAGACAAACAGAGTGTCACTAGTATGCCTCTACTTGACTAGCTCGTTAATCAAAGATGGTTAAGTTTCCTAGCCATAGACATGAGTTGTCATTTGATGAACGGGATCACATCATTAGAGAATGATGTGATTGACTTGACCCATCGGTTAGCTTAGCACTATGATCGTTTAGTTTATTGTTATTGCTTTCTTCATGACTTATACATGTTCCTATGACTATGAGATTATGCAAGTCCCGAATACCGCAGGAACACTTAGTGTGCTATCAAACATCACAACGTAACTGGGTGATTATAAAGATGCACTATAGGTGTCTCCTATGGTGTTTTTTGAGTTGGCATAGATCGAGATTAGGATTTTTCACTCCGATTGTCGGAGAGGTATCTCTGGGCCCTCTCGGTAATGCACATCACTATAAGCCTTGCAAGCAATGTGACTAATGTTGGGGAACATAGTAATTTCAAAAAAAAACCTACGCACATGCAAGATCATGGTGGTGCATAGCAACGAGAGGGGAGAGTGTCGTCTACGTACCCTCATAGACCGTAAGCGGAAGCATTATGACAACGCCGTTGATGTAGTCGTGCGTCTTCACGATCGACCGATCCTCAGTACCGAACGTACGGCACCTCCGCTTTCAGCACACGTTCAGCTCGGTGACATCCCACGAACTCATGATCCAGTAGAGCTTCGGGGAAGAGCTTCGTCAGCACGACGGTGTGGTGACGGTGTTGATGAAGTTACCGACGCAGGGCCTCGCCTAAGCACCGCTACGATATGACCGAGGTGGATTATGGTGGAGGGGGCACCGCACACGGCTAAGAGATCAATGGTCAATTGTTGTGTCCTGGGGTGCCCCCTGCCCCCGTATATAAAGGAGCTAGGGGGAGGTGGCCGACCAAGGAGGAGGGCGCGCCAAGGGGGGAGTCCTACTCCCACCGGGAGTAGGACTCCTTCTTTCCTAGTAGGAGTAGGAGAAGGGGGAAGGGAAGGAGAGAGGAGGAAGGAAAGGGGGGCGCCGCCCCCCACCCCCCCCCCCCTCCTTGTCCAATTCAGACTAGAGGGGGAGGGGGCGCGCGGCCTACCCTGGCTGCCCCTCCTCTTCTCCACTAAGGCCCAATAGGCCCATTACACTCCCCGGGCGGTTCCGGTAACCCCCTCGTACTCTGGTATATGTCCGAAACCTCCCGAAACACTTCCGGTGCCCGAACATAGTCGTCCAATATATCGATCTTTATGTATCGACCATTTCGAGACTCCTCGGCATGTCCGTGATCATATCCGGGACTCCGAACTACCTTCGGTACATCAAAACACAAAAACTCATAATACCGATCGTCACAGAACTTTAAGCGTGCGGACCCTACGAGTTCGAGAACTATGTAGACATGACCGAGACATGTCTCCGGTTAATAACCAATAGCAGAACCTGGATGCTCATATTGGTTCCGACATATTCTACGAAGATCTTTATCGGTCAAATCGCAAAACAACATACGTTGTTCCCTTTGTCATCGGTATGTTACTTGCCCAAGATTCGATCATCGGTATCTCAATACCTAGCTCAATCTCGTTACCAACAAGTCTCTTTACTCATTTAGTAATGCATAATCCCGCAACTAACTCATTAGTCACAATGCTTGCAAGGCTTATAGTGATGTGCATTACCGAGAGGGCCTAGAGATACCTCTCTAACAATCGGAGTGACAAATCCTAATCTCAATCTATGCCAACTCTACGAACACCATCGGAGACACCTGTAGAGCACCTTTGTAATCACCCAGTTATGTTCGGACGTTTGGTAGCACACAAAGTGTCCCTCCGGTATTCGGGAGTTGCATAATCTCATAGTCATAGGAACATGTATAAGTCATGGAGAAAGCAATAACATTAAACTAAACGATCAAGTGCTAAGCAAACGAAAATGGTTCAAGTCAAACACATCATTCTCCTAATGATGTGACCCTGTTAATCAAATGACAACTCGTGTCCATGGCTAGGAAACCCAACCATCTTTGATCAACGAGCTAGGCAAGTAGAGGCATACTAGTGACACTATGTTTGTCTATGTATTCACACATGTATTATGTTTCCGGTTAATACAATTCTAGGATGAATAATAAACATTTATCATGATATGAGGAAATAAATAATAACTTTATTATTGCCTCTAGGGCATATTTCCTTCAGTCTCCCACTTGCACTAGAGTCAATAATGTAGATTACACAGTAATGATTCTAACACCCATGGAGTCTTGGTGTTGATCATGTTTTGCTCATGGAAGAGGCTTAGTCAACGGGTCTGCAACACTTAGATCCGTATGTATCTTGCAAATCTCTATGTCTCCCACCTGGACTTGATCCCGGATGGAATTGAAGCGTCTCTTGATGTGCTTGGTCCTCTTGTGAAATATGGATTCCTTTGCCAAGGCAATTGCACCAGCATTGTCACAATAAAAATTCATTGGACCCGACGCACTAGGTATGACCCCTAGATCGGATATGAACTCCTTCATCCAGACTCCTTCATTTGCTGCTTCTGAAGCAGCTATGTACTCTGATTCACATGTAGATCCTGCCAGGACACTTTGTTTAGAACTGCACCAACTGACAGCTCCACCGTTCAATAAAAACATGTATCCGGTTTGCGATTTAGAATCATCCAGATCAGTGTCAAAGCTTGCATCAACGTAACCATTTACGACGAGCTCTTTGTCACCTCCATAAACAAGAAACATATCCTTAGTCCTTTTCAGGTATTTCAGGATGTTCTTGACCGCTGTCTAGTGATCCACTCCTGGATTACTTTGGTACCTCCTTGCTAAACTAATAGCAAGGCTCACATCTGGTCTGGTACACAACATTGCATACATGATAGAACCTATGGCTGAAGCATAGGGAACACTTTTCATTTTCTCTCTATCTTTTGCAGTGGTCGGGCATTGAGTCTGACTCAACTTCACACCTTGTAACACAGGCAAGAACCCTTTCTTTGCTTGATCCATTTTGAACTTTTTCAAAACTTTATCAAGGTATGTGCTTTGTGAAAGTATAATTAAGCGTCTTGATTTATCTCTATAGATCTTGATGCCTAATATATAGGCAGCTTCACCGAGGTCTTTCGTTGAAAAACTCTCATTCAAGTATCCTTTTATGCTATCTAGAAATTCTATATCATTTCCAATCAACAATATGTCATCCACATATAATATTAGAAACGCTACAGAGCTCCCACTCACTTTATTGTAAATACAAGCTTCTCCAAAAGTCTGTATAAAACCATATGCTTTGATCACACTATCAAAACGTTTATTCCAACTCCGAGAGGCTTGCACCAGTCCATAAATGGACCGTTGGAGCTTGCACACTTTGCTAGCACCCTTTGGGTCTACAAAACCTTTTGGTTGCATCATATACAACTCTTCTTCCAGAAATCCATTCAGGAATGCAGTTTTGACATCAATTTGCCAAATTTCATAATCATAAAATGTGGCAATTGCTAACATGATTCGGACAGACTTAAGCATCGCTACGGGTGAGAAGGTCTCATCGTAGTCAACCCCTTGAACTTGTCGAAAACCTTTCGCAACAAGTCGAGCTTTGTAGACAGTAACATTACCGTCAGCGTCAGTCTTCTTCTTGAAGATCCATTTATTCTCTATGTCTTGCCGATCATCGGGCAAGTCATCCAAAGTCCACACTTTGTTCTCATACATGGGTCCCATCTCAGAATTCATGGCCTCAAGCCATTTTGGGTAATTTGGGCTCACCATCGCTTCTTCATAGTTTGTAGGTTCGCCATGGTCAAGTAACACGACTTCCAGAACAGGATTACCGTACCACTCTGGTGAGGATCTTACTCTGGTTGACCTATGAGGTTAGGTAGTAACTTGATCTGAAGTTTCATGATCAATATCATTAGCTTCCTCACTAATTGGTGTAGGTGTCACAGGAACCGGTTTCTATGATGAACTACTTTCCAATAAGGGAGCAGGTACAGTTACCTCCTCAAGTTCTACTTTCCTCCCACTCACTTCTTTCGAGAGAAACTCCTTCTCTAGAAAGGATCCATTCTTGGCAACGAATGTTTTGCCTTCGGATATGTGATAGAAGGTGTACCCAACAGTTTCCTTTGGGTATCCTATGAAGACACATTTCTCTGTTTGGGTTCGAGCTTATCAGGTTGAAGTTTTTTCACATAAGCATCGCAGCCCCAAACTTTAAGAAATGACAACTTTGGTTTCTTGCCAAACCACAGTTCATAAGGCGTCGTCTCAACGGATTTCGATGGTGCCCTATTTAACGTGAATGCAGCCGTCTCTAAAGCATAACCCCAAAATGATAGCGGCAAATCAGTAAGAGACATCATAGATCGCACCATATCTAGTAAAGTAAGATTACGACATTCGGACACACCATTACGTTGTGGTGTTCCTGGTGGCGTGAGTTGTGAAACTATTCCGCATTGTTTCAAATGAAGACCAAACTCGTAACTCAAATATTCTCCTCCACGATCAAATCATAGAAACTTTATTTTCTTGTTACGATGATTTTCCACTTCACTCTGAAATTATTTGAACTTTTCAAATGTTTCAGACTTATGTCTCATTAAGTAGATATACCCATATATGCTCAAATCATCGGTGAAGGTGAGAAAATAACGATACCCGCCGCGAGCCTCAATATTCATTGGACCACATACATCAGTATGTATGATTTACAACAAATCTGTTGCTCGCTCCATTGTTCCGGAGAACGGCGTTTTAGTCATCTTGCCCATGAGGCATGTTTTGTAAGTACCAAGTGATTCATAATCAAGTGATTCCAAAAGTCCATCAGTATGGAGTTTCTTCATGTGCTTTACACCAATATGACCCAAATGGCAGTGCCACAAATAAATTGCACTATCATTATCAACTCTGCATCCTTTGGCTTCAACATTATGAATATGTGTATCACTACTATCGAAATTCAACAAAAATAGACCACTCTTCAAGGGTGCATGACCATAAAAGATATTACTCATATAAATAGAACAACCATTATTCTCAGATTTAAATGAATAACTGTCTCGCATCAAACAAGATCCAGATATAATGTTCATGCTCAACGCTGGCACAAAATAACAATTATTCAGGTCTAAAACTAATCTCGAAGGTAGATGTAGAGGTAGCGTGCCGACGGCGATCACATCGACTTTGGAACCATTTCCCACGCGCATCGTCACCTCGTCCTTAGCCAATCTTCGCTCAATCCGTAGTCCCTGTTTCGAGTTGCAAATATTAGCAACAGAACCAGTATCAAATACCCAGGTGCTACTACGAGCTTTAGTAAGGTACACATCAATAACATGTATATCACGTTCGCCTTGCCATCCTTCTTATCCGCCAAATACTTGGGGCAGTTCCGCTTCCAGTGACCAGTCTGTTTGCAGTAGAAGCACTCAGTCTCAGGCTTAGGTCCAGATTTAGGTTTCTTCTCCTGAGCAGCAACTTGTTTGCTGTTCTTCTTGAAGTTCCCCTTCTTCTTCCCTTTACCCTTTTTCTTGAAACTGGTGGTCTTGTTGACCATCAACACTTGATGCTCCTTCTTGATTTCTACCTCCGCAACCTTTAGCATTGCGAAGAGATCAGGAATTGTCTTATCCATCCCTTGCATATTATAGTTCATCATGAAGCTCTTGTAGCTTGGTGGCAGTGATTGAAGAATTCTGTCAATGACACTGTCATCCGGAAGATTAACTACCAGTTGAATCAAGTGGTTATTATACCCAGACATTTTGAGTATATGTTCACTGACAAAACTATTCTCCTCCATCTTGCAGCTGTAGAACTTATTGGAGACTTCATATCTCTCAATCCGGGCATTTGCTTGAAATATTAACTTCAAATCCTGGAACATCTGATATGCTCCATGACGTTCAAAACGTCGTTGAAGTCCCGGTTCTAAGCCGTAAAGCATGTCACACTAAACTATCGAGTAGTCATCAGCTTTGCTCTGCCAGACGTTCTTAACGTCGTCAGTTGCATCTGCAGCAGGCCTGACACCCAGCGGTGCTTCCAGGACGTAATTCTTCTGTGCAACAATGAGGATAATCCTCAAGTTACGAACCCAGTCCGTGTAATTGCTACCATCATCTTTCAACTTTGCTTTCTCAAGGAACGCATTAAAATTTAACGGAACAACAACACTGACCATCTATCTACAACAACATAGACAAGCAAAATACTATCAGGTACTAAGTTCATGATAAATTTAAGTTCAATTAATCATATTACTTAAGAACTCCCACTTAGATCGACATCTCTCTTATCATCTAAGTGATCGCGTGATCCAAATCAACTAAACCATAACCGATCATCACGTGAAATGGAGTAGTTTTCAATGGTGAACATCACTTTGTTGATCATATCTACTATATGATTCACGTTTGACCTTTCGGTCTCAATGTTCCAAGGCCATATCTGCATATTCTAGGCTCGTCAAGTTTAACCCGAGTATTTCTACGTGTGCAAAACTGGCTTGCACCTGTTGTATGTGAACGTAGAGCTTATCACACCCGATCATCACGTGGTGTCTCGGCATGATGAACTTTGGCAACGGTGCATACTCAGGGAGAACACTTGTACCTTGAAATTTAGTGAGAGATCATCTTATAATGCTACCGTCAATCAAAGCAGAATAAGATGCATAAAGGATAAACATCACATGAAATCAATATAAGTGATATGATATGGCCATCATCATCTTGTGCCTTTGATCTCCACCTCCAAAGCACCGTCATGATCACCATCATCACCGGCGCGACACCTTGACCTCCGTCGTAGCATCGTTATCGTCTCGCTAACTATTGCTCCTACAACTATCGCTACCGCTTAGTGATAAAGTAAAGCAATTACAGGGCGATTGCATTGCATACAATAAAGCGACAACCATATGGCTCCTGCCAGTTGCCGATAACTCTGTTACAAAACATGATCATCTCATACAATAAAATATAGCATCATGTCTTGACCATATCACATCACAACATGCCTTGCAAAACAAGTTAGACGTCCTCTACTTTGTTGTTGCAAGTTTTACATGGCTGCTACGGGCTGAGCAAGAACCGTTCTTACCTACGCATCAAAACCACAACGATAGTTCGTCAAGTTAGTGTTTTTTTAACCTTCTCAAGGGCAGGGCATAGTCACACTCGGTTCAACTAAAGTTGGAGAAACTGACACCCGCCAGCCACCTGTGTGCAAAGCACGTCGGTAGAACCAGTCTCGCGTAATGTCGGTCCGGGCCGCTTCATCCAACAATACCGCTGAACCAAAGTATGACATGCTGGTAAGCTGTATGACTTGTATCGTCCACAACTCACTTGTGTTCTACTCGTGCATATAACATCTATGCATAAACCTAGCTCGGATGCCACTGTTGGGGAATGTAGTAATTTCAAAAAAAATCCTACGCACATGCAAGATCATGGTTATGCATAGCAACGAGAGGGGAGAGTGTCGTCTACGTACCCTCGTAGACCATAAGCGGAAGCGTTATGACAACGCGGTTGATGTAGTCGTACGTCTTCACGGTCGACCGATCCTCAGTACCGAACGTACGGCACCTCCGCGTTCAGCACACGTTCAGCTCGGTGACGTCCCACGAACTCACGATCCAGTAGAGCTTCAGGGAAGAGCTTCTTCAGCACGACGGCGTGGTGATGGTGTTGATGAAGTTACCGACGCAGGGCTTCGCCTAAGCACCGCGATGATATGACCGAGGTGGATTATGGTGGAGGGGGGCACCGCACACGGTTAAGAGATCAATGATCAATTGTTGTGTCTTGGGGTGCCCCCTGCCCTTGTATATAAAGGAGCTAGGGGGAGGCGGCCGGCCAAGGAGGACGGCGCACCAAGGGGGGAGTCCTACTCCCACCGGGAGTAGGACTCCTTTCCTAGTAGGAGTAGGAGAAGGGGGAAGGGAAGGAGAGAGGAGGAAGGAAAGGGGGCGCCACCCCCCTCCTTGTCCAATTCGTACTAGAGGGGGAGGGGCGCGCGGCCTGCCCTGGCCACCCCTCCTCTTCTCCACTAAGGCTGAATAGGCCCATTACACTCCCCGGGGGGTTCCCGTAATCCCCCGGTACTTCGGTATATATCTGAAACCTCCCAAAACACTTCCGGTGTCTGAACATAGTCGTCGAATATATCGATCTTTATGTCTCGACCATTTCGAGGCTCCTAGTCATGTTCGTGATCATATCCAGTACTCCGAAGTACCTTCGGTACATCAAAATACAAAAACTCATAATACCGATCGTCACAGAGCTTTAAGCGTGCGGACCCTACGGGTTCGAGAACTATGTAGACATGACCGAGACATGTCTTCGGTTAATAACCAATAGACCTAGATGCTCATATTGGTTCCTACATATTCTACGAAGATCTTTATAGGTCAAACCGCATAACAACATACGTTGTTCCCTTTGTTATCGGTATGTTACTTGCCCGAGATTCGATCTTCGGTATCTCAATACCTAGCTCAATCTCGTTACTGGCAAGTCTTTTTACTTGTTTCGTAATGCATCATCCCACAACTAACTCATTAGTCACATTGCTTGCAAGGCTTATAGTGATGTGCATTACCGAGAGGACCCAGAGATACCTCTCCAACAATCGGAGTGACAAATCCTAATCTCGATCTATGCCAACTCTACGAACACCATCGGAGACACCTATAGAGCACCTTTATAATCACCCAGTTACGTTGTGACATTTGGTAGCACACAAAGTGTTCCTCCGGTATTCAAGAGTTGCATAATCTCATAGTCATAGGAACATGTATAAGTCATGGAGAAAGCAATAGCATTAAACTAAATGATCAAGTGCTAAGCTAACAAAAATGGGTCAAGTCAATCACATCATTCTCCTAACGATGTGACCCCGTTAATCAAATGATAACTCATGTCCATGGCTAGGAAACTCAACCATCTTTGATCAACGAGCTAGACAAGTAGAGGCATACTAGTGACACTGTGTTTGTCTATGTATTCACACATGTATTATGTTTTCGGTTAATACAATTCTAGCATGAATAATAAACATTTGTCATGATATGAGGAAATAAATAATAACTTTATTACTGCCTCTAGGGCATATTTCCTTCAACTAATGAGTTAGTCACGGGATGATGCATTACGGAACGAGTAAAGAGACTTGCCGGTAATGAGATTGAACTAGGTATGATGATATCGACGATCGAATCTCGGGCAAGTAACATACCGATGACAAAGGGAACAACATATGTTGTTTTGCGGTTTGACCAATAATGATCTTCGTAGAATATGTAGGAGCCAATATGAGCATCCAGGTTCCGCTATTGGTTATTGACCTGTCTACATAGTTCTCGAACCCGTAGGGTCCGCATGCTTAACGTTCGATGATGATCGGTATTATGAGTTTATGTGTTTTGATGTACCGAAGGTAGTTTAGAGTCCCGGATGAGATCAAAGACATGACGAGGAGTCTCTAAATGGTCGAGACATAAAGATTGATATATTGGATGACTATATTCGGACACCGGAATGGTTCCGAGGTGTATAGCATATTTACCGGAGTACTGGGGGTTACTGGAACCCCCGGGGGGTTATTGGTCCTCATGGGCCTATTGGTGGAAGAGAGGAGGCAGGCCAAGGTAGGGTGCGTGCCCCCCTTGTCGGTGTCAAAACCGGCGGATCTTGGATAGGGGGTCCCGAACTGTGAGTCTAAGGCGGATGGTAACAGGAGGTGGGGGACATGATGTTTACCCAGGTTCGGGCCCTCTCGACGGAGGTAATACCCTACTTCCTGCTTGATTGATCTTGATGATATGAGTATTACAAGAGTTGATCTACCACGAGATCGTAGAGGCTAAACCCTAGAAGCTAGCCTACGGTATGATTGTTGTGGTCCTACGGACTAAACCCTCCGGTTTATATAGACATCGGAAGGGGCGAGGGTTACACAGAGTCGGTTACAAGGGAGGAGATCTACATATCCATATTGCCAAGCTTGCCTTCCACGCCAACGAGAGTCCCATCCGGACACGGGTCGAAGTCTTCAATCTTGTATCTTCATAGTCCAACAGCCCGGCCAAAGGATATAGTCCGGCTGTCCGAGGACCCCCTAATCCAAGACTCCCTCAGTAGCCCCTTAACCAGGCTTCAATGACGATGAGTCCGGCGCGCAGATTGTCTTTGGCATTGCAAGGCGGGTTCCTTCTCCGAATACTCCATAGAAGATTTCGAACACAAGCATAGAGTCCGGCTCTGCAAAACAAATTCCACATACCACCATAGAGAGAATAATATTTCCACAAATCTAATCTGCTGACAGCTTTTCATAACGTGACGTTCTGCCGTGGTCTGGTCATGATGAACCGTTTTTCCCGTTCCTGCCACTGCACATGTTGCGAGGCGGTTTTATTGGCACGTCCTGTCGAAGCAGAGATCGTGTCCCTCTTTTCACGGGATTCTCATCAATACGGGTGTGGGTAACCCAATCGTGCCTGTTGGTATGACTCCTCGATTTTAGGCAGGTTCCAAACGGCCACGCGGAGGATGCTTGATATTCACCCTCTTTATAAAGGGGCCAAGGCGTGTCCTTTTCTCCTCGCGCTTGATCCTTCCCTTCCCCCCACCTTGAATTCCAACACTCAAGGTTCAGGCTAAGCGCTTCGGACCTTCAATCATGTCTGGATCCAACCTTCAAGGCCGGTGAATGGCCTCCTCTATCACAGAGGAGGACATCAAGAAGCTAAGAGAAGCCAAGTATCTGACCGCCGAAATCTCGCACAGGCTGCCTGCTCGAGGGCAGGTTATCCCCACTCCCGAACCCAACGAGAGTGTCGTATTTATTTCCCACTTCCTCCGAGGGCTGGGCTTTAGTCTTGATCCCTTTGTTAGAGGGCTTATGTTCTACTACGGGCTCGATTTCCATGATCTGGCTCCGGATTCCATCTTTCACATCTCGCCGTTCATCGTCGTGTGTGAAGCCTTCCTCCGCATCACCCCACACTTCGGCTTATGGCTCAAGACCTTCAATGTGAAGCCGAAGATGATTGAGGGGCGACACGCAGAGTGCGGAGGCGCCATAATAAACAAAGGCGTCGATGCTCCGTGGCCAAAGGGTTTCTTCCCGGAGACATCCAAGTTATGGCAGCGGGAGTGGTTTTACATCACCGCTCCCCGAAGCACTAAGTGGGTAGCTGCCCCTGCTTTCCATCCGGGCCCCCCGCCACAATTGGCGTCATGGGTCAACAAAGGGCTGGACTGTGGGCCAGCTAATGATGTGCCGACATTGCAGAGCCGCATCTGAGATCTCTTCAAGGGAGATGTCAGCCTTGTCAAGGTAATGCAAGTCATGCTAGTTCGTCGGGTCCTACCATGCCAATGTCGACCTCTCCGTATGTGGGAGTTCAACCCGGAAGGACCGCGAACTATTCAGCAATTCTTTAGCGCGACGCTCGAAGAGATGTACGGATTGTTCTTCGGATCACGAATAAAGTGTCCGGACACCACCGAGGATGCGGGTCTGAACTGCAATCGTCCAGACACCCAAGTAAGTAATTTCACGGCCGAACACGTTGTCTTTTAATTTATCACAACATCATTCTGAAAAGTCGCCTTTTGACCAGGACTGGATAAAAAAGGCGAAGATAATCAGGTGTTCGGCCCCACTTCCCGAAGGCTCACCGGATCCTATACTAGCCAAGATGCTTGAGCTTGCGCCTAATCAAGCGCCATCAGGGGAAGATAAAGGGGGGAACAAAGAAGCCGAAACCGAGCCTCACTCATTATTCATCTAAACAGGGGGAATTAGTGCCTCCGCGAAGGAGGATAACCAGGGAGAAGAATCTAAAATTCCCTCTCCCCAAGGAAGGAAGAAGGCCGCCTCTGAAGACTGGGAAACAATGGTTTTCAAATGAGGGAAGAAACCTTTGTCAGGGGGCCCTACCCCGGAGGGCATATTTACCGCACAATACCCGCAAGGGGACCAGCCCTCTACCGAGTTGTAAGTAAACAAAAGTACTTTATAGTAAATATACCCTGCTTCATTTCTGAGAACAATAACCGAAACGTATGCCTTGTAGTTCGGATCGTAGCCCTTCTCGACAGAGTTCGTCTTTGGGGGATCTTCTTCCGGAGATGATGGGGAGTGAAACGCCTCCCCGTGCCTCCCTACCTCGTGAAGCGGACGACCCTGAGGTGTCATCACGAAGGATTTCTCCTGATCCGCCAAGGCCAGAGGGTAACCCTTCGGCCACCCGAAGTCCGGAGTATTCGGCTCCTAAGGAGAGCACCAGAAAGAGTCCGGGACTGTCCGGTGCGCAACCAGACGCATTGGTGAATCTTCTGGAGCAAGCGGCTATCTCAGAAGCGCATCGTACGCTAATGGGTACGGTGGTTGAGAGGATTTCATGCGCCGAAAGCGGGTTGCATGAAGCTTTTATGAGCCTGCTGCAAGGCTTTGAGGTACGCAAAGTAATATATATTTTTTAACGGTACCGCACACGCTAGGTGTGCCCTATGCAGATAGTAGCCCCTGAGACTTTGGTTGCTGTCGAAAAATACGGCAAATAGAGGATCATAGTCCCAGGTAATAACCGTGCTGCTTTCATGTGCAGGCGGCTGAGGGTTCGGTGGCTAGCCGGACTAGTGAGTTTGCCGAACTGAAGCGGCAACTTGATGTGGCAGATGCCGACATCGTGCTTGTAAACAAGCGGCTTGACGAGGCACAGGGTATGTATTCTCCTATGATCAACACATATTAAGAGGAGCATGATGCTAGTATTTGTAATATGTTGTGACTGCAGATGGAGCTGCTGCAGTGGAGAATCTTCGGGCGGAACTTGCCCGAGCCAAAGAACAAGCCAGGAAGAGTGATGCGGCCGCCCTAAAGGTGATCAAAGAACTTCAAACCAAACAGGCTGCACATTACCAGAGCAAAGAGAAAATAGCCAAGATGGCTTTTGAGCTAAAAGATGCCGCCGACCGTTATGAGCTTCTTCAAAAGGAAAGCCAAATGAAGACGGCAGACCTGGAGAAAGCCACGGTAGCAGCCAAGGAAGCCCGCTCTAAAATCAGAGCAGCGAAGGAGGAGCTACGTCAAGCCGGAGATATCGCGGCTGGGAAGCCCTTTTTGTTGCGGACAAAGTTCGGAGATCCTAAGTATGCCCTTCTGGATCAATTATGGAGTTCTGCAGACGCATACTTGGATTTGGCAGCGAGTGCTGCTGATGCGACCGAGTTTTTCAAAGATCAAAAAGATCACGAAGTGGAAAAGCTGTTCTGGTCGCAGTTCAATGTTCCAGTGCATCCGCTGCTGTTAAATGAGCAAATGGCCGAGTGGACCAAGCTCCATAGGTTGTCCGGGCTTGCCATGAGGTCTGTTGTGGATCATCTTTGGCCGGAAGGACCAAGGCCGAATAGTTATTTTGGCTTAGTGCAACGATTCCTTGGTGGTGTGTCGCATATTGACGCTATGAAGAGGTCGGCGTGCATAGAGGGTGCGCGGATGGCTCTCGCCCGTGTCAAGACATACTGGCAGAGATGGAGGCCACCGCTATTGCAACCCAGAGTTCGGCCATAGGCCAGGTATCGGCCGAGCACTATTTTGAAGAAGTCTCAGAAGGCGCTCGTTTAATAGAGGCTCAGTGCTCGAAGAGTATCATGTTCTAGTGACATGTATCCCGATTGTAAGAACAATGTTATTTGAACTATAAAGGTTGTGTTTATACTTTTGCCTGAAATTATTATTATGCCTCCTGTGCGGTCATTTATGTATATATATATAACCTGAAAGTTTGCAGTAGTCGGCTTCAGCCCCACGCATATAATGCGGGGGTGTTCGCAAAAGCACGTCTTCACACTTGATCCAACGTCTTGGTCCATTAAGGAGGTGGTAGCGCGGCGAGCGAGGCAATCAGACTATATTGCTTTAACACTTTCACTTAACCATAGGAGTTTGACAGTGGGGCTACTATATAGCCCCTGGTATTTCCGCGGCTATCCGAATACGGTGCGCGTACGTACATGACCGGGAAAACAGGTCCTTCGTTAATGCGGAGGAATCCCGAAGATTCCGATGAGTCATCGAGTGGTTGACCAGTCTCACGCTTTATCATGACAGTCAGTTTTTGGCTTTCTCTACTGAGGTGCTCGTCCGGATGAACCAGGGCACAATCGCAATAGTTCTCCCTGTGCCACCTTAGCTGATAGAGCGGAACATAAGGTAGCAAAACACGGGAGCCGGGCAAACCCAACATTTGACCAAAGACATGATTCGAAGCTGATGCATATAAGGCCAAACTCGCGACGCCGAACACTCCCTAAGGTATTCGGCCTTTACAACATATACTGGGCTGAGTAACGCCCTTGAACCCTGAATTTCCAGGTACGTGCATTAGTCTGACGTGGCAAAATGCCAATAACGCCAGCGTCCCTCTCGGTTGTGTTGAGTATCCGGAGGGTGTTAAGCAACAAGAGACAGTAAGAAAGGTTTACACAGGGTCTTAATCTAAAAAGAAACATTTGGGCGAGGCCCTGCTGCACGTCTGCGCCTGTGTCTCCGTTGTGCCGTATCCTGGAAGGGTGTAGCATGATTATCATCTGTTAAAAGAGAAGGATTTAGATGAAATTTGTCGTGCGAAAAATTGGTTGTTCTTAATAAACCATTGAAATTCAAATAAGGTCGAGCTGAGTTGTACACTTTGTTTTTTTACATGCGGGAAGCCCCTAGCACCGTCTAGGGGGTATATTCATCAAACCCATCTTAGGTTTATCTAAGCTGTTACAACTAGTGGTGCGCCGGACTCATCTAGCCGTGTCCGCAGTCTTGACGACCGATCGTTTATGCTAGTTGGAGAGGCCATTTAGTGTTCGGCTGCTAAAGCTGCCGCACGTTCTTCCGCGCGTAAGAACGCTCAGTGTTTCTGCTAACTATGATGATGCCGCGTGGACCGGGGCATTTTGGGCTTAAGATAAGCATAATGCGGTACTGCATTAAAATGAGCGAAGGCCATTCTTCCGAGTAGTGCTTGATAGCCGCTTCGGAATGGAGCGATGTAGAAGGTCAACTTTTCACTTCGGAAGTTGTCGGGGGAACCGAATACAACCTCTAGTACAAGAGAGCCCGTGCAGCTGGCCTCTGGGCCTGGTATTACTTCTTTAAAGGTAGTATTGCTTTGGCTAATTCTTATTGGGTCTATCCCCATTTTGCGGACTGTGTCCTGATATATCAGATTAAGACTACTGCCGCCGTCCATGAGGACTCGGGTGAGATGGTATCCGTTGATTATTGGGTCAAGCACCAAGGCAGCCAATCCTCTGTGCCGGACATTGGTCGGGCTATCCCTGCGATCAAAATGAAGGAAATATGCCCTAGAAAAAATAATAAAGTTATTATTTATTTCCTTATTTCATGATAAATGTTTATTATTCATGCTAGAATTGTATTAACCGGAAACATAATACTTGTGTGAATACATAGACAAACAGAGTGTCACTAGTATGCCTCTACTTGACTAGCTCGTTAATAGAAGATGGTTATGTTTCCTAACCATAGACATGAGTTGTCATTTGATTAACGGGATCACATCATTAGGAGAATGACGTGATTGACATGACCCATTCCGTTAGCTTAGCACTTGATCGTTTGGTATGTTGCTATTGCTTTCTTCATGACTTATACATGTTCCTATGACTATGAGATTATGCAACTCCCGTTTACCGGAGGAACACTTTGTGTGCTACCAAACGTCACAACATAACTGGGTGATTATAAAGGTGCTCTACAGGTGTCTCCGAAGGTACTTGTTGGGTTGGCGTATTTCAAGATTAGGATTTGTCACTCTGATTGTCGGAGAGGTATCTCTGGGTCCTCTCGGTAATGCACATCACTTAAGTCTTGCAAGCATTGCAACTAATGACTTAGTTGTGAAATGATGTATTACATAACGAGTAAAGAGACTTGCCGGTAACGAGATTGAACTAGGTATTGAGATACCGATGATCGAATCTCGGGAAAGTAACATACCGATGACAAAGGGAACAACGTATGTTGTTATGCGGTCTAACCGATAAAGATCTTCATAGAATATGTGGGAACCAATATGAGCATCTAGGTTCCGCTATTGGTTATTGACCGGAGACGTGTCTCGGTCATGTCTACATAGTTCTCGAACCCGTAGGGTCCGCACGCTTAAAGTTTCGATGATAGTTATATTATGAGTTTATGAGTTTTGATGTATCGAAGGAGTTCGCAATCTGGGATGAAATCAGGGACATGACGAGGAGTCTCGAAATAGTCGAGACGTAAAGATCGATATATTGGACGACTATATTCGGACATCGGAAAGGTTCAGAGTGACTCAGGTATTTTTCGGAGTACCGGAGAGTTACGGGAATACGTATTGGGCCTTATTGGGCCATACGGGAAAGAAGGAAAATGGCCTCAAGGGTGGCCGCACCCCTCCCCTTGGTCTGGTCCGAATTGGACTAGGGAAGGGGGGCGCCCCCTTCCTTCCTTCTCATTTTCCCTTCCTCTTTTCCTATTCCATATGGGAGGTGGAATCCTATTAGGACTAGGGAGTCCTAGTAGGACTCCACACTTAGCGCGCCCCCTCCTAGGGTCGGCCTCCTCCTCCTTTTCTCCTTTATATACGGGGGCAGAGGGGCACCCCAAAGACACAACAATTGATCAAGTTGATCTTTTAGCCGTGTGCGGTGCCCCCCTCCACCATAGTCCACCTCGATAATATTGTAGTGGTGCTTAGGCGAAACCCTGCGTCGGTAGAACATCAACATCGTCACCACGCCGTCGTGCTGACGAAACTCTCCCTCAACACTCGGCTGGATCGGAGTTCGAGGGACGTCATCGGGCTGAACGTGTGCTGAACTCGGAGGTGCCGTACGTTCGGTGCTTGATCGGTCGGATCGTGAAGACGTACGACTACATCAACCGCGTTGTGCTAACGCTTCCGCTTTCGGTCTACGAGGGTACGTAGACAACACTCTCCCCTCTCGTTGCTATGCATCACCATGATCTTGCATGTGCGTAGGAATTTTTTTGAAATTACTATGTTCCCCAAACAGTGGCATCCGAGCCTAGTTTTATGCGTAGATGTCATATGCACGAGTAGAACACAAGTGAGTTGTGGGCGATATAAGTCATACTGCATACCAGCATGTCATACTTTGGTTCGGCGGTATTGTTGGATGAAGCGGCCCGGACCAACATTACGCGTACGCTTACGCGAGACTGGTTCTACCGATGTGCTTTGCACACAGGTGGCTGGCGGGTGTCAGTTTCTCCAACTTTAATTGAACCGAGTGTGGCTACGCCCGGTCCTTGCGAAGGTTAAAACAGCACCAACTTGACAAACTATCATTATGATTTTGATGCGTAGGTAAGAACGGTTCTTGCTAAGCCCATAGCAGCCACGTAAAACGTGCAACAACAAAGTAGAGGACGTCTAACTTATTTTTGCAGGGCATGTTGTGATGTGATATGGTCAAGACATGATGAGATATAAGTTGTTGTATGAGATGATCATGTTTTGTTGAAGTTATCGGCAACTGGCAAAAGCCTTATGGTTATCTCTATATTGCATAAGATGCAAGCGCCAAATAATTGCTTTACTTTATCGCTATGCGATAGCAATAGTTGCAAGAGCAATTATTGGCGAGACGACCATGTGACGACACATTGATATAGATCAAGATGATGGAGATCATGGTGTCATGCCGGTGACGATGGAGATCATGACAAAGCTTTGGAGATGGAGATCAAAGGCACAAGATGATGATGGCCATATCATGTCACATATTTTGATTGCATATGATGTTTATCTTTTATACATCTTATTTTGCTTAGTTCGACGGTAGCTTTATAAGATGATCTCTCACTAATTATCAAGGTACAAGTGTTCTCGCTGAGTATGCACCGTCGCGAAAGTTCTCCGTGCTGAGACACCATGTGATGATCGGGTGTGATAGGCTCTACGTTCAAATACAACGGGTGCAAAACAGTTGCACACGCGGAATACTCAGGTTAAACTTGACGAGCCTAGCATATAACAGATATGGCCTCGGAACACTGAGACCAAAAGGTCGAGCGTGAATCATATAGTAGATATGATCAACATAGTGATGTTCACCATTGAAACTACACCATCTCACGTGATGATCGGACATGGTTTAGTTGATTTGGATCACGTGATCACTTAGAGGATTAGAGGGATGTCTATCTAAGTGAGAGTTCATTAGTAATATGATTAATTGAACTTAAATTTATCATGAACTTAGTCCTGGTAGTATTAGCATATCTATGTTGTAGATCAATAGCTCGCGTTTAGCTCCCCTGTTTTATTTTTTGATGTGTTCCTAGAGAAAACTAAGTTGAAAAATGTTAGTAGCAATGATGCAGATTGAGTCCGTGATCTGAAGTTTATCCTCATTGCTGCACAGAAGAATTATGTCCTTAATGCACCGCTAGGTGACAGACATATTGCAGGAGAAAATGCAGACGTTATGAACGTTTGGCTAGCTCAATATGATGACTACTTGATAGTTTAGTGCACCATGCTTAACGTCTTAGAATCGGGACTTCAAAGACGTTTTGAACGTCATGGACCATATGAGATGTTCCAGGAGTTGAAGTTAATATTTCAAGCAAATACTCGAGTTAAGAGATATGAAGTCTTCAACAAGTTCTATAGCTAAAAGATGGAGGAGAATAGCTCAAGCAATGAGCATGTGCTTAGATTGTCTGGGGTACTACAATCGCTTGAATCAAGTGGGAGTTAATCTTCCAGACAAGATAGTGATTGACAGAATTCTCTAGTCACCATCACCAAGTTAGTAGAACTTCGTGATGAACTATAATATGCAAGGGATAACAGAAACAATTCCCAAGCTCTTCGTGATGCTGAAATCAACGAAGGTAGAAATCAAGAAAAACATCAAGTGTTGATGGTTGACAAGACCACTAGTTTCAAGAAAAGGGCAAAGGGAAGAAGGGGGACTTCAAGAAGAACGGCAAGCAAGTTGCTGCTCAAGTGAAGAAGCCCAAGTCTGGTCCTAAGCCTGAGACTGAGTGCTTCTACTACTAAGCAAGTTGTAGTGTTTGGTTTTGATTATGCGCTGGAGCGTGCTTCCTAGATCCGTAGATGAATCTGGTCACGCCGGCCTTTTGATGCAAGTCCTTGCTTGGATCGTGTGCTGACTTATGTGTGGCCTCGTTAGCCACCCTATCGCGGCCACGAGGTGGTCGATCCGACCGGTCGGCCATTTTTTTTCCGGCTGTGTGGGCTCTAAGGCCTCATCATCGAATTCAGGCAACAACTTGCGCTTTGGATAGCTCTTTGTGTGGCGACTACCACCATACTTTTCTTCAGTGTCGAGCACCTTGTCCCATCTACTGTTGAGCGTATTCTGCGCGGCCTTAAGCCTTTGCTTCTGCTTCTTCAGACTCCTCGCGGTGGCAATAAGCCTTCGACGGAGGTTCTCTTGTTCCAAGTGCCTTTCTGGGATGATGTGTGCATCATCGTCCGGACTGTTTTCCTCTCCAGAGAGAGGTTGATGAGCTTTATCCTTGGCGTCGCCGTGATCGGACAGCGGCTCTGTACTATGTTCGACGTCCGCTGGTTCATCCTGTTCTGTCGCTGGGTCAATGTGGTCGTCGTTTCCTCTAGAGTCGACCATGGTGTTATTTTTTCTTGCGCTGTTATCGCTGTTTTTGCCGAGGCGGGATTTGGAGCGGCGCTTATGCTGTCGCTTTGGTTGCTTCTCGAGGGAGCTATCCTTCGCTGCATCCTTTCGTTCCTCATCATTCTTTTCTTTGGGTGTATCCACCATGTATATCGTGTGATGAAGTGGCTGTCCAGCACCCTGTGGGCGGTGGTTCCTGTTCCTCTCCTGCATCGTCGTCCATACCGTCGATGTCTTCGGAGTCGAAATCGAGCATGTCGGTTAAATCATCGACAGTGGCTATTAAGTGGGTGGTGGGTGGGGAACGAATTTCTTCGTCGTCCGCTTCCCGTTCGGGCAGGACATAGTTCGGCCAAGGGCCTCCTGACAAGGAGAGAGACATTAATGAATTTAGCACATCACCAAAAGGCGAGTGCTGAAAGATATCCGCGGAGGTAAACTCCATGATCGGCGCCCAATCAGATTCGATAGGTACGGACGCAGGCGGTTCGGGGCCTGTGGCCGGGGATGAATCTGAGGATCCGGCGACACAGGTCTCATAGGAGGTGAAGTCAGTATTCGGCTCTATCACCAATGATTGTGTGGCCTCCGAGGCGGGGTCCATCCACCTGTCCTCGGACGGCGCAATCGACTCCGGATGTAGGGCCGGAGTAGGCATAGGTGTGATCTCCCGAACACCGTCCGGCGGCAGAGCTAAGTCGTGCTTGTCGTGACTGTGCGGCGCACCTGACATGGGCTCGAATCCGTCAAAGATCAAGTCTCCGCGGATGTTGGTAGTGTAGTTTAAATTTCCAAACCTGGCCTGACGGCCAGGGGCGTAGCTCTCAATCTGCTCCAAATTCCCAAGCGAGTTGGCCCGCAATACGAAGCTGCCGAATACGAAGATCTATCCGGGGAGGAAAACCTCACCCTGGATCGCATCATTGGCGATGATCGGAGGAGCCATCAGGCCTTTATCGTGACGACACAGTGAAACTCTCAATGAAAGCACCAATGTCGGTGTCAAAACCGGCGGATCTCGGGTAGGGGGTCCCGAACTGTGCGTCTAAGGCGTATGGTAACAGGAGGCGGGGGACACGATGTTTACCCAGGTTCGGGCCCTCTCGACAGAGGTAATACCCTACTTCCTGCTTGATTGATCTTGATGATATGAGTATTACAAGAGTTGATCTACCATGAGATCGTAGAGGATAAACCCTAGAAGCTAGCCTATGGTATGATTGTTGTGGTCCTACGGACTAAACCCTCAGGTTTATATAGACACCGGAAGGGGCGAGGGTTACACAGAGTCGGTTACAAGGGAGGAGATCTACATATCCGTATTGCCAAGCTTGCCTTCCACGCCAAGGAGAGTCCCATCCGGACACGGGTCGAAGTCTTCAATCTTGTATCTTCATAGTCCAACAGTCTGGCCAAAGGATATAGTCCGGCTGTCGGAGGACCCCCTAATCCAGGACTCCCTCACCCCTAGCCCAAACCGAATTGGACTAGGGGGGTCGGCCCCCCTTTCCTTCTCTCCTCCCTCACCTTCCCCCTTCTCCTTGTTGGACTAGGAAAGGGGGGGCCGAATCCTACTTGGAGTAGGATTGCCTCCCTTGGCGTGCCTCCTCCCCTTGGCCGGCCTCCTCCTCCCTCCCCCTTTATATACGTGGGAGGGGGCACCCCAAAGGCACACCAAAGTTTTTCTTAGCCGTGTGTGGTGCCCCCCTCCACAGAAACACACCTCGGTCATATCGTTGCGGTGCTTAGGTGAAGCCCTGCGCCGGTAACTTCATCATCACCGTCACCACGCCATCGTGCCAATGAAACTCTCCCTCGGCCTCAGCTGGATCAAGAGTTCGAGGGACGTCATCGAGCTGTACGTGTGCAGATCGCGAAGGTGCCGTGCGTTTGGTGCTTGATCGGTTGGATCGCAAAGACGTTCGACTACATCAACCGCGTTACTTAACGCTTCCGCTTTCGGTCTACGAGGGTACGTGGACACACTCTCCCCGCTCGTTGCTATGCTTCTCCTAAATAGATCTTGCGTGATCGTAGGATTTTTTTTGAAATACTACTTTCCCCAACAGAAACAAAGAGAGGGAGGCGAAGTGAACAGCCAGCAGCCAAAGGGATGTGTCGTTCGCATTCAGTCTCCACTATAGCAAAAATCTTTTCAACTCCCGTGTGACCTTTCGTATACCAGTCATGCATGGTTAGACATAGGCTCGGCTCATTCCCGCAACCCGCAACCCGTGGCGCGGCGCGTCGTGACGAGGCGTGGCGAGGTGGGCGGAGGAGGAGGAGCGCGTGTGAATGTCCCTCTTGTTCTCATGCTCATACATGTGGGGAAACATCCTCCCTTATAAGGAGTTCCAACTCCCACCAAACTAGCAATGTGGGACTAAACTTTAGTTCCACCTCTTGTCTTGCACGAATGGGCTGCGTGGGCCTCTAGGATTTATTAGGAATTTCTGAATTACTTATTGGCGTGTCCCAAAATAGACCAAATCCCAGCAATACATTCCTCCCGTTCGGTCTTGAATATCTCGAACTACGCCTTGGCAATCAGATGCAATCACCACTCTGGTCAACTGGAGATCTGCTGCCAGCGCTAGTGCTTCACGGCATGCCAACGCCTCTAGAGTAGCTGGATCGGTCAATCCATTGTACTTCATACACAAGGCTCCCAAAAACATACCCTCCGAGTTTCTGCACACAGCACTAAAAGATCCTTCATTTAAATCTCTGGAAACAGCACCGTCCACTCTTATTTTTGCCACCCCGGGAGTGGGAGGGATCCATCGTGTTCTGCTTCGAGATGGGACTGGTGCTGCATGTCAAGGTGGCTATGGTGGTTTACAGTCCTTCAGCTCGCAAAGATGCTTCATAATGAAATTATGTGTCGACATACGACTTTGGGAAACGTTCTCATGGGTAGCTTGTCGTCTCGCAAACCAGATAGCCCATAAGGTCACCAAAACCTGAGTGAATTCAGAGGGAGAAAACAACTCTATGATTGCAAAAATCCATCTCTTAGCATCCGGTTCATGGGTGGTATTGAGAACTTCAACTAGATCAGGGTCCTGGAGAGCCCAAACACATCTTGTAACACTGCAATGTAGAAGTGAATGTTGCCAAGAGTCCTCTGCCCTACAAAGCTTGCACGTGGTAGTTGTCGACATATTTCTATCATGTAACAGATCAGCAGTTGGCATTGAGTTTTGAGCTAGTCGCCATAAGAAAATCTTGACCTTTGAAGGGACATCCACCTTCCACAGCTTTGACCAAGATCTCTGCTCACCTTCATTGTTTGATACATCAGCCCGTCCCTCGAGCCAGGCCTCCCTCCTCATCTTCGTGTCCACGAGCATGCGATAAGCCGAGCGGACAGAGAAGACACCGTTCTTCTCATGTACCCAGTCCCAACGAACGCACGTATTGTCGTCAGATGCAATGCATGAATCTTAAAGCATTCGAGAGTTCCATGTCGGCCTTAACCATCCGTTCGATCTAGGCCTCCACCTTCCTCCCGTTGCTCTCCATTCTTATCGCACCCCCTCTCCTCTCTTAGCCGTCGGACACCTCCCCACGGGACTTCTTACGCCAGCCCTCTCCACCGACGTGCATATCTGAAATTTCTAACATGGTAATTTCTGAATTTGTCCTATGGTAATTTTAAGATATGACACTCCCAAAACCATGGCAATTCTGCAAAGTATCATGACGTATTTCTGGAAATTTTGTGTTTCTTGGAGTGTTATCAAGATCATGTCATTGTTTGTTAGTGGAAGTGATGACAAACATAGTTTGTCGTGTTTTGGCATATTTAGATTTTCAAGGTTGGCAACTTAAGTCAAAACATCATTTTGTTGTGGTATAGAACTGTTCAACATGTAGTTGGATAATTAGTTGTAAAATGTTTGGAAGTTGTTGTTTAGTACATGGCATTTTTAGAGTTTTTTTGTATTGATCAGATGGTAAGTTTCAAAATGGTCTTATAACACATTTTTAAGTTTTCCATGGCAAAATTATGCCATGTGTGTTTGCCATATCAGAGAAACATAACCAATTTGTTGTCATCAATTTATGATATGTTGTATGTGCAGGGTGTCATGGCGGAGAAACATAATATATTGTTGCCATGTAAACCATGTGTAGGTAACATGGCATTTTTATTATGCTTTTTATCAACTAGTCCATGGTAAGTTTATTTTTGTATGTATACCGTGGCAACTTTGTTTTAGAGCACGTCAAATTTATTTATTAGAGTGGGGAAAATTTATTAATTAGCACATGGCTTTATTGTAGGTACCATGGCAAAACAAAGATTTTTCCCAAAGTTGCCATGAAGTGTAGAGAAAATTTTGGCGCCAACATTTTGTATCTTCAATGTATCAAAATTAATTTTTATTTAGCACGGCAATGTTGTGTCCCCCTGGCAAAATGTGTCCATTGTTTTTGATATAGCTTACCACTCATGCCAAGTGGTCCCTGGCAAAATGTGTCATTGAAAAATATTATATACATTTTTTGCCATGCACAATAATATTTATCTAATTGCAAATTTTGTCATTGGCAATATTGAGTTACTCTTTCCCATACACAACAAATGTTTGTCCCTTGTATAACGCCACCCACAAATTTTTATTTGACCCCCCCCCCCCCTCAGAATTGCCATGTCAAACAAGTTGTTATTGTTTCTCTAAATAAAAAGAACAAAATTCCTAATTTTTGCATGCTTGCATGAAGCTAGGGTGGCACTTCTATTCGTTAGACCATGCCATTTTTACATTAATTAGACCATGGTAGGTCTAGTGTAGGTCATGGCACTTTTATTATTTATACTATTGTATTTTTAATTTCCAAACAATGCCAATTTTATTAATTAGACCATTGAAGTTTTACTGTAGGTAGCATGACAATTTTATTATTCAAAGGATAGCATTTTTATTATCTAAGCGATGTCAGTTTTATTGTTTTAGACCATGTCATTTCTATTATTTGGACCATGGCAAAAAAATTGCCATAAGTGTGTACATGGAATTAAATATATTCTAGTTTCCATGTACGGACATGAAAATGTTTTCCCTATATATATTGCCATATTTTGTGTAATGCTCGCATGTCAAAACTTAGAAATTTGAAAAACTCCTAATTGCCATGTCAAAACAAGCTAGATTGGTTTCTCTAAACTTTGTTGTTTTTCCAAATTAACAAATTTCCAAATTTTGCCATGTTTGTATTACTAGGGCAGCATGGCACTTTTATTTTTGCTAGACCACGGACATTTCTGGTAGGTTAGTGTAGGTAGCATGGCATTTTACTATTTATACCATTGTATTTTTATTGTTTAAACAATGAGTTTTTTTATTAATTAGCCTGTGGTAGTTTAGTGTAGGTAGTATGGCAAAAAAATATTCAAAGGATGGCATTTTTATTATTTAAGTGATGACATTTTTTCTTTAGTGATCGTTTTCGTGAAACAACCTAATTTTTTTATATAATTTTTGCTTTTGACGTAGATAATCATTTTTCCCTCAAACTGCCATTAGCCCATTATTTTTACTTTTTTTCTTTAGATGTGACCTGAATTTACTATTTTTGCGAGATTGTAAATATATGTTGACGACAAAGGGGGCCAGTCGGAGGAGGAAGGAGAAGGTAAAAGAAGACACCTCCAACATTGTCCCCGCCGTCTCAGCCGCGGACGCCGCCGCGGGCACCGAGGCCATTGCCGCCAAAGCCGTGCAACACGCACTCCTCTTGCTAGGGTATCGCGAGCCGGCCCTTGTTGCCGCCACTGCGGCGGCCAGCACAGGCTTGTCGGTGGCCCGCTCCGCCCAGGCTACTGAAGTGTGTGGCATTGGCGTCAAAGACATGGTATGTGTCCGCTCTCTCCTTGTTCATATGAGCATACATCACCCCTATGCACAAAAATGTATCTTGTTGGTTTCATCTCTATATGCACGTGTTTGAAATTTTGGATACCTTTAAGGTCCAACATGGGGGCAAATCATTCACCTTGAGTCATTTTTGGATGAAAAAAAAAGAGTGCCCAAAGTTTAAGGAGCAATATACGACCCAGAAAAAGATGGAGGGGGGCTCATTGGTCGTTGATCCAAGTGAAGGTGAAAAGTGGCTGAGGGGAAAGACCAATTCCAAGGTGGATGCAAAGCGTGATGCTACACTCGCCTTGCAAGAAACTTTGAAGGGGTTCATGACTCAAAAAGAGGTATCAATCGAGAAAAGGGAAGAGAGAAAACGCCAAGAAAAAGAGGATGCGATGAAGACCTTATTTGACATACAAAAGTAGAAACTCGAGATCGATGAGGCCTACCCTAAAAAAAAGAGATCAATGAGGGAAATGCCCGGTCAAGACTCAAGAGCCAAGGAGGCAGAGCTTACCCTAATCTCGAATGAAGTGGAGATCATGGGGTCGACTTTTTTTGAGAACTATCATGGGGTCGACTTGAGCAAGATGTCCCTAAGAAAAAAGGTTTGGCTCGAGAAGAAGCAACAGTTAATGTTCGAGCGAGATGCGTGATAATCTTATTTTTGTTCATTTTGCAAAACTATCACCGAGATGTATGAACCATGCTCGAGATGCGATTATTTTAACGCAATGTTGTATGCCGGCATTGTCTTATGGGACTATGAAAAAAAAGCTTTATTTTGATAAATACTTACTATTTTTTATGATAAAAATATGTTTGTTGAAAAAAAAACTTGTTGAGACGGATCAAATGAGTAGGCCGGTTGAACGCACTGACTAAAAAAAACATGAACAAGGGATGAACGCCACCTCTCATGACCCAAATGGATAAAGAAAACAGACACATTGCTTATTCGTCTGGGTCAGCGTGGAGTTGCCCTGACTCCTTAAACCTTCTCCTAGTTTCAAAATGTCAAATTTGTAAAAATTTGTTCAGCCAGCAGATCCCCTAACACTTAATTCGGGACCACGAGCTCAGCCTCACAAATCTCGCCCTCTTCGTCACTTCCTCAGGCCCCGCCGCAGGCCGTGTAGAGAAAACGGAAGCGACAGACACACCACCAGCTAGGAGCCGTAGTTGCATCCTTCCAGGGTTCGGCGCAGGAGATGGAGGAGGGCGCTGCCGGAGGAGGAGGGGGTGGGGGCGGCGGCGTCGCCGTCGCCGGCGATCGATCGAGCTTCGTGATCGGCCTCATCGAGAACCGAGCCAAGGAGGTGACGCCTTAAACCCCCCTCTTCACCCCCCGCATTGGTTAGTCGGGTCGTCGATTTCGCCCCCGTGCCTTCCATTTCGAACGTCCCCATCTCAGTGCCCCGCCCGCCGTGTCTTCTCGGGGTTGCCGCGGATTGAATCGAAGGAATTACCTCGGTTTGGTATGGCCAGTGCGATGTTTCCCCTTCGGATTTGCTCAAAATCTTCCGGCCGGTGATTTGTTTAGGGTTTGGAGGGTTTTTGGATCGACGATTAGTTTCAGGACGATTGCTGCACGATAGCTCTTCTGCTGCATTTGCCGCTCCGACTGAATCGAAATCGAAACCGTGTGATATGATGTAAACTGCACCCGCACCTGGCGAGCAAATGTTTAGTACTCTCCTGATGTTGCAGTAACTTATAAACAGATTTGGGCGGTAATTCCTAGGAGTTTCTCTAATCTCCGTCCAGAAATGCAGACCCTATTTGATTTCATTTGCTTTGGCTGGTATTCTGTTTAACCGCCACAGAGATAATCTCCTATAAACTACTCCGTGTGTAACTTAATATAAGACGTTTTATGTTTGGGACACATAAGTATATGAATAGTACTCCCTCCGTCCGGAAATACTTGTCATCAAAATGGATAAAAGGGGATGTATTTAGATGTATTTTAGTTCTAGATACATCTCTTCTTATCCATTTTGATGACAAGTATTTTCGGAGGGAGGGAGTATGTAACTAAAATGTTTTCCTTCGTCTGTACAGTTCATTTTTGGGCGTTTATCTGACTGTTTATTTACAAACAGCATTTTCTGACCTCCATACACAATTCACCAAATTAAAATTCGATATCCAGGCGTAAAATGTATCTTCTATTTTTAGAGGGATCTTTGTGTGTTCACCGCATCCCATGTCACATAATTGGTTGCTGCACCTGCAAGTGTTGGACATTTGTGTTTTTTTTATGCGTGGATATATATAATTGAAGTGCACCTTAGGCTGATATAGTAATGAATCTGATGTTGGCAACTAAAGGAAATTCTAGTAAAAGCAAAGCAGAGAAAGCCGGTCTTCATCTTCGAATTCATGAACAGACACAGTTTTGCTACTTTGCCAGAATTTGTTTACAGAAAAATAAAAATGTTACAGGTTGGTGTTGCGGCATTTGATTTGAGATCAGCCTCACTGCACCTATCTCAGTATATCGAGACAAGCTGTTCATACCAGAATACGAAGACACTACTGCATTTCTATGATCCGAATACTGTAATTGTGCCCCCAAATAAAACTGCGGCTGATGGTATGGTTGGAGTTTCAGAGCTGGTTGATAAAAATTACCAAGCAAGCAAAAAGGTGATACTCTTATGACATTTTATCTATATTTTACAGAAGGAAAGAATAATAGCTTTCTACTCTAAGAAAAACTCACTTTGTAGGTCACAATGGCACGTGGTTGCTTTGATGATACCAAGGTATTATGTTTTGTTTTCACTTACTGGGACATCTATTCTTTCAGTTATCGGGTGAATGAGACCCCTTAATATCACTCATGTTCCCTTTATCTGTAAGGGGGCGGTTATGGTAAAAAATCTGTCGGCTAGAGACCCATCTGCACTTGGTTTGGATACTTACTGCAAGCAGTACTATCTTTGTCTTGCTGCGGCCTCTGCAACAATTAAGTGGTAAATATGCTCAACACTTGAGAGTCAAGACATCATTAGCCTGAAGTTTTCCCTCTTCATGATTAACCCACACCAATGGGAGTGAATTTGTCATGACATGTCTCTCATGCATATAATACAGCATTGTATCAAGTATCAGTCTGACCCAAGTTACTATTGTATACCATCACTATGAACCAAACTGCCATATTTATGACCTTATCATTGAGTTTAATCTATGGCTAGATCAAGACAACTAATTACAACTCTATGAATAGTTAACTAATTTCGAAAAGTGCATGTGTTTCTAGATTTAGTTACAGCTCTTTCCTTGATGTTTGCACCATTTAATAGTGGTCTTGTCCTAGCACTTTCACCTTCAGTTGACGGTACTCATTTTAGATTAATGGTCCTGAAAACTGATTGCTGCATGATTCATCTAAAGGGATGCAATATTCAAGCTCAAACTCCATGAGCAATTGAAGAAAAAAATTCGAACATTTTTTCGAGAAAACACAAAGCTTGTTCCTTGATGCATTGATAGAAAGAATATAATTTACAGAAGCCTGGGACTAGGCAGCACAACTGACCACTCGAGACATGACCACAACCGACTGCCGCTAGACATACATTACAACCGACGCAACCTAACAACCCCCGGCCTCAATGCCATCGTGCGCAACAAACCTACCAAACCCTCACCACAGAAATAGAGAAGCCATCTCCACAAAGAAGGGCAGAGTTGGGACATTCCTACATTGGAGGCAGCAAATCAATGGCGCCGTGGGCTGCTACGCGTCGCACATGTCTCAATGATGTCCGCCCACAACCATTAACCAATACTGGTCGAAGTGCTTCCATGCGACCAAGACGCTACAACACGGGATCCTTTGCTGCCTGTTGCCCATGCCAACCACGGTAGCCGTACAGACACATTGCTGGTGTACCTAGGATCTTCCTACTACATTCGAGGCATATGTTTTTGCCAGCTAGTGCACCAACCAGGCATCAGAATTCCAAAAATAACACCTCCAGTATGTTGTGAGCAGTGTTGGTCCCTTGTTTTCAGCTTCTGTTGTTCAGAGAGTTGAACATCCTATGTTGAACTCTCTGAACATATGTGCTTCAGAGAGTTGAACACCTGCTCTAACATCCATTTGTTTATTGGTTTAATCATGTCCATCACATGTTTTTTTTCCACTCATTTCTTTTATGGAATCTTTCAATTTAAATATACCTTTGGGGTAAGAGTCAAGGCATGTTGCCTGCTAGCCGCACCGACACATTGCCGGTGTACCTAGGACCTTCCTGGAGGTGTTATTTCTTTTGTGGAATTCTTTCAATCCAAATATCCTCCACTACCTGCTGCCCATGGCAACCATGGTAGCCGCACCGATACATTGCTGGTGTACCTAGGACCTTCCTGCTAGAGTCGAGGCATCTGTTGCCACCTAGTGCACCAACCGGGCATCAAACCTCCAAAAATAACAACTCTAGTATGCCGTCAGCAGTGCTGGTCCCTTGTTTTCAGCTTTCGTTGTTCAGAGAGTTGAGCACCCTATGTTGAAAGCTAGCTCTAACATCTGTTTGTTTATTGGTTTAATCATGTCCAACACATGTTTTTTTCCCCACTCATTTCTTTTATGGAATCTTTCAATTAAAACATACCTTTAGGGTAAGATACTAATTTCTATCATTCTACAACAAGGTTACCCAGCATCACATGAGTCTTCTGACGTTATGTTTGTATCTTTTTACAGGATAGAATCAGAAAAAGGTGTAATTATTACTAACCATTCACTATCAGTAAGTTATTGGAAAATTTGCTTTAACATATATTGCACTTCTGAAGCCTCACCTATGTTCATTCTTATTAATTTACTTATTATGAACAAGTGGAAAAATCTATTGCTTGCTGTTTATTCCCCCATTGATGCCTATTTCATTCATAGGTTCTATGCCGGTCATGCGTGCTTTTTTTTGAAGAACAAATGGTTATGCATACTTGAAAAATCATACGCATTGTCTACACAAATTGGCTCTTGGAGCGACATTAATTCGTTAGTGTGTTAATGGCAACAATCAGTGTATTGAGCCGTAGCTTTATGACCATTGATTGTCCATTAGATTGTACTGTATGCTGGATTGCTGGTCGTTACATGCATGCAGGCTTGCTGTCTGCGATTTTCGTATTCTGAAAACTCATGCATGTTTCAGGGTTTAATTTTGTTTAATGGATTTTACACTTAAACACGAATCATATAGTTTTAATTTTAAAGCGCTATTTCCTTGGAAAATTTTGTTGCTGAAGCCTCGAAACAGAAGATATTAGGATTTAAGCATCTACAGTTTCTAAGCCCACGTATGTTCCTCAAAGAGTAAGCCACCATGTTTCATTTGTTTCTTGGTATGGTTATTACTCATGTGTTGTGCTAACCTCCAAAAATGCCAGTTGAAGGCTGTTATTCTCCTTTTCTTTCTGTTATGAGCTCATGGCCTCCCATAGTTATGTTTAAAAAAAAACTGCATTTGCCTCCAGGTTACATTCAACGGCTCATTTGACCATATGAACATCGATTCAACTAGGTATTATTTTGAAACAACCGACCTCAAATTCTATCAAGTAATGTAACCTGATTAATCTTGTTCATCAAAAGAGCTGGGAGAAGAGTTCAACAGTTCAGTTGCCATTACTGAATGGCTTGCATTCTTTGATTTGCACCCAACAGTGTTCAAACATTAGAAATAATTGACCCTCTCCATACTGAACTGTGGGGTACTAGCAACAAAAAGAAAAGTCTCTTTCAGATGTTGAAGACTACAAAGACTACGGGAGGGTATGCCTCACAACACATACTAAAATCTTACGTTAACTTTATCATGATGCTGTATGTTGAGTTACTAAGCACAACAACATGGTTGTCCCAGGTCTAGACTACTGAGAGCCAACTTATTACAACCATTAAAAGATGTTCAAACTATCAATACTCGGCTTGACTGCTTGGTAAGTATATTTTGCATTTACATTATAGTCTATTTGTGAGCATCACCAAATTGATCTGTAACTGGACATATACAAGAGCTCTGAATTTTATGTGCGAGATTTTTGTATGTGAAATAGAAGTGGATCTTCTTATAGTGTTCATAACTACAAATGCATGTTCTTTTGTATGATTTTGCTGCATGTAACTACTGGGTCTAAAAAGTAGTAAGTTAATATGCTGTCCACCTTAGACCAGTGCTTATAATTTGTGAATATCTCTGTTTTCTTAGAAAAGAGAGGAAATACGGGAACCATGTGAATATGAACTTTGCATTTTGAAAATTACCACTGACTGTGAGTATGATATGTGGTGCGGGGCCAAAGTTCACATCTCATTGAGACATGCAGTAGTATTTTTCATAGCTTCAACTTTGTGGTGGGATGGCTCTAAATTCCCCCTTGTGAAAACATTAACCTGTACCTTAATATTGCATTATTTTTATATCTCAGCGCGGTGTTTCAACTTTATGCATGCTTTTGAAATTGACACTTGTGCATACTTTTGATGTTAATATCTAAATTTCAGGATGAGCTAGTGAGCAACGAGGAACTATTCTTTGGCTTGACACAAGGTCTCCGTAAATTTCCAAAAGAATCAGGTTACTCTATAATTTCTATGCTCTTCTCTTGTTGTGCTGTTCTGTAGGTAATATGATTCTCATTGCTACAAAATTGCTGCATGCCGTTCTTGTGTCCTAGATAAGGTTCTCTGTCACTTTTGCTTCAAACCCAAAAAGGTCACAGATGAGGTACTGAAGCCTGCCAATGGTCGAAAGAGCCAATTGTTGATATCTGACATTATTGTTCTAAAAACTGCTCTGGATGCAATACCATTCCTCTCCAAGGTGCTTTAATCAGAATCCTGGTATCTCATTTTATAGTTGAATCTTATTTTGTCATATTTCTGCTGATTTTTCCTCACATTTCTACTAAAACTGACAACAGCTAGTTTTCAAGCATGTAATGTGCAGGTTCTGAAGGGGGCGAACAGTTTTCTTCTTCGGAACATTTATCAGACTATATGTGAAAATCCAAAGTATGGGAGCATGAGAAAGAGGTGCAGTTTTATGTGCACTTTTCCCTCACGTGTCAAATAAAATAAAATTATATGCCCTCTATCCCTTTCTTTTGCTTAATGTGTACACATGGTCTTGTTCGATAAACATATGAAAATAGGAGATTGGAAATTTAGATACCCTTAGTGTTTGTATATATCACGATCAGTTGCTTAAAGGTGCTTTTACAACTATAGGTATATTCTTCACTGATGTAAGTTGCAATGTTACACTCAACTTCCAAGCAATATCTTAAGATGAATTTTCACAAGACATTTTACCATCAGTTGTTCCAAATCTTGCTAGCCTATGAAATACTGATTTCACCATGCACCAGAGCAGCACAGGCAGTTGTAATTTAGTATGGTCGAGCATGATGATACTGTTTTAGGTTTTGAATCAGTAGCCCCCCCCCCCCCCCCCCAATCTTTTTTTTTCCATTCCTGCCATACTCCTGTCTTTTTATTTTATTTCTTGGCTTGCATTGTCGCATATCATCATTGGCTAAGCTTAGTTATATTCATCTACACTAAATAATTGTGATTTTTCACCTTCTTTTCTAATGCTTTTGTGTTCTCCTTTCTGGCCCTAGAATCGGAGAAGTGATTGATGAAGATGTTATTCATTCGAGGGCTCCTTTTGTAGCCTGCACTCAGCAATGTTTCGCTATTAAGCCAGGGATTGATGGCCTACTTGATGTTGCTCGTCGATCCTTCTGCGATACAAGCGAAGGTGCTTATTGTTCCATATTCATTTCTAATTTGTATAATGCATTAGTGTGACATAGTATTTTGCAGCCATACATAACCTTGCCACCAAGTACAGAGAGGAGTTTACTCTGCCAAATTTGAAGATACCGTATAACAATAGACTGGGGTTTTACTTTATTATACCCCAGAGGGATATTACTGAAAAGCTTCCTAATAAATTTATCCAGGTATGTGTATGTCCCTTTAAAAATTCAGCTTCCTAATTGCATGCTAACCAATTGCAAATTCTAAACAATCAATTAGGTTGTTAGGCATGGGAAGAATGTCCATTGCTCAAGCTTTGAGCTAGCTTCGGTAAGTTTACTTCTTAGTCAGTTAATATTCTTAGGTTTTTTGGGTAACTGGGCACTAACTGCCACACTGCAAAGCTTTGACCGTGCTGGTAACTTTTCTGGTTTAAGTTTCCAGTACACTACATGCTAACCAACAAGGTTTAGCTACTTGGTAGATCTCACCCATTTTACTTTAGCTAAAAAAGGTTATCATGTTATCTACTATAACTGGGAGTAATCTTCATGTGAAAGCCTTGTGACTTGTATAATAATTAGCTCTTGGAATGGGAAAATCTCAGAGGAGGACTAACTTCTGGAAAAATTAAATTATACTGCATGCGAGCAGATATTTTATTTTATAAATGTGCAACCCTGATAAACATGATTATACTGTAGGAGTACTTATTTCTTCCTACAGCTACTTAACATCATATATGTCTTCTATTAAGTGCAGCTAAATGTTAGGAACAAGTCGGCTGCTGCTGAGTGCTTCTTGCGCACTGAACTCTGTTTAGAAGGTTGCTCCAACCATTAAGTTTTGACTTCTTATTTTTCATATCACGTGTAATTCTTGCTTGAAGCCATCTTTGGAGTACTCTTTCTTGTGTTAATTTCAGTAATGTACTGGTTCATCTTTGTCTCAAGTTGATTGATAACCCCTCTTATAACAGACAAAAAAAAAATACTTGCGTAATGTGATGAACCCATTTGTTGCACACAGTGTTCACTGTCTATATTTACTGGCACCCTCCATGTAGGTAGTAGCAATTAGCTGTTGTATAACAGAGCATTATCATGCTTCTTTTTGTGTATATAACTATATATAGATCTCCATTTTTAACTGTATCATCAATGTTTCCAGTCGGACATTTATTTGCCTTCCAGGCTCTTCCGGCTGAGGAGTGTGTTGGGCTATTGGCCAAAATTTCCAGGTTGGAAAATGGGAATCGTACACCTGAATGGCTGAAAGCAATGGCTGGGGGTTTATCTCACAAAATTTCGATGCAAATTAAGTTTTCCAAAATTTTAGAAGCTTGCGGGCAGTGGAGCACTAGATTTTTCATGCAACATTACATATTAGTACTATGCAAGTATCTACGGAGATCTTGGTGTCATCCAAGTCTCTTTCATTGTTTCAGGACTTATTAGTGAGATCAGAGAAGACATTCGTATCTTAACAATGCTCGCAGAAGTATTATGTCTTTTGGACATGATTGTAAATTCTTTTGCCTATACAATATCTACAAAGCCTGTTGATCGCTACACTAGACCGGAGTTCACAGGTGGGCTTATAACACAAAGCTTGTAATTTTGTTTGAATGTGAATTCTTTTGTTATTAGTGTTCATGGAATCCCAATCTTTATATACTTATGTTGCTATTTCCACTTAAGCAGGTGATGGTCCAATGGCAATCAATGCTGGACGACATCCTATTCTGGAGAGCTTACATACTGATTTTGTTGTGAGCTGTTTTTATTTTTATTCATTTCTCCATATTTATGTTATATTTCATGATTTTCTTTATTAATTTTATATGTTATCACTGTCATGTAGCCAAATAATATCTTCCTTTCCGAAGCATCAAATATGGTTCTTGTCATGGGGCCAAACATGTGAGTCACATGAACATTGCTTCTAAGTTGCTTTAGCAAGCTACTGATTTATTTGCGCAAGTGTATTTAGTCCCTGCATTATCTTGCTATTACAGGAGTGGAAAAAGTACATATCTTCAACAGATTTGTCTAATAGTTATTCTTGCGCAAGTCGGCTGTTATGTCCCAGCTCAATTTGCATCACTGAGAGTGGTTGATCGTATATTTACACGCATAGGCACTGGAGATAATGTTGAAAACAACTCGAGCACGGTACGTGCTTGAAGAAAGACTTCGTACTACTCATTAGTTTTCTCAAAATAAAAGGTGTGGTATATTGTTCTGAATGTGTTATTCTAGTTTTATCATTTGCATCTTGTGTTCAAAGCATAGTGATCTGCTTGGGACAGCGATATGTATATACCTTTTCTTCCATCAGGCCTGTTATCTCATCAATAGTGCGTGAGCCAATCGGTGTGTTTAATATACTTGGAAACTGATTTACCTGCCTGAAAAGTTGGACATGATTATTTTTCCTCAATAGCTGAGTGCACAGATATTCTAATTACATGGCACAGAAGAGATTCCCGTCCAGTGCACAGACTGTTGAATACAATGTACAGTATATCTTAGCTGTTCCTAATTAGCTTAATTTCTGTTTGCAGTTTATGACGGAAATGAAAGAGACAGCTTTCATCATGCAAAATGTTTCTTCAAGGTACTGCGCTGCTGCAACGGAATGAAATTGGATATGTTTGACTTTGTCTTGTTTTCCTTCTGATGAATGACCATGGACATTTGAGTTACAGGAGCTTGGTTGTAGTGGATGAGCTTGGAAGAGCTACTTCTTCCTCTGATGGGTTGGCAATTGCATGGAGCTGCTGCGAGCACCTGCTATCCCTCAAAAGGTAAGAATTAGCAATATCATATGTACTGATGTGTTGTTCTTATTCGTGATGTTGAAGATGTGCCTGGGATAAGGTTGTTCTATGAGGTGGTACACACCCACACCTCCCACTAACTGAGCTAGGCTCAGTTCCATGTTATTCTGCATTTCCAGCGTCCAATTTTAGTTATAGCCAACAACTATTTGTTTTTTCCAAGGAAAATTTGATTTCTTAATCAAATAAGTAATGTCCGTCTAGCTTATACGTACAGATAATTAGTTAATTACACCAAGATTATGCATTCTGTCCTCTTGTGGCAATCTGTAAACTGTTGGTTTTCAAACTTTTCAGATGACACCAGTAGTAGTTCAGTATTAAGCTTAACTAGGGGATTTGTCATGCCAGATGTAGCTGGCCATGTACTTGGTTAGTTACTTCTTTTAGTAACTGTTCATCCGTAACACAAACTATCTGGAGTCCTCTATTGTTTTGGTAATGAGAGGTTTAACATTTAATTATGTAGATGGTACCCTTTTTGGTGGAACAATGAAGACAGTATCCTGCCGGAGTAGTTCCTGCTATATAAAATTTATTAGTGTTACATCATTTCGATGCTTTCTTCTTCTAATACAAAATGACATGCAGTCAGTCAGGTGCATGTTTGAGAGAATAGTAAGTAATTTAACAGTGTTGTGTCTTCCACCCATGCAGCTACACGGTGTTTGCGACACACATGGAGGGCTTGTCAGAGCTCGCAACGATGTATCCAAACGTGAAGGTCCTCCATTTCGAGGTTGACTTGAGGAACGGTCGCTTGGATTTCAAGGTAGGGTTCAATGCAGAACTGCGGGCATTTCATTTTTCGTATCTTTAACTCAGTGCTGCCGCGCCTCCCCAACACCAGTTCCGGCTGAAGGATGGCGTCCGACGGGTACCACACTATGGACTTCTGCTAGCCAGAGTGGCCGGCCTCCCTACTTCAGTAATCGACACCGCGACCAGCATCACTTCACGTATCACAGAGCAGGTCCAACTCTAATTATCTTCCAAGTATGATGCTCATGTTCCTTGTGTTGGTTATTGACTGGTTATTATTCGGTTCCTCCAGGAAATGGTTAGGATGGATGCGAACTGTGTGCAGTACCAGCCACTGAGGATCGCGTACCAGGCCGCGCAACGGCTCATCTGCTTGAAGTACTCGAACCAAGGGGACGACTACATCCGCGAAGCATTGCAGGACCTCAAGGAGAGTTACGCCGCAGGCAATTTGATATGAAACAACAAGAGATTACGTCTCCAGGAATTTGATAGAGGTCTGTTTGTAGGTCTATGGCCGCAGAGGGTCCATCAGTCTTATTTTCATCTGTCACTGTAATTATATAGTATTAGTCAGAATCCGATACTGAAAGTGGCAATACGGAAGGGATCCTTAACACAAAGCACACCCAGAGTCGATGATGAGACGAGGAATGGGAGGAATCCTCCTTACAATTTCATTTGTGCAAGGAAAGTTGTACTTTATGGAGTTATATAAAATTCTGCTAAGTGATAGCCTAGTCCACCTTCTTCCTCTTTCCCACATTGTTCCCCCAAATCAAAGGTTTGAAATGTGATGAAATTTGGCCTTGGTATTTTTTTTTCTTCTCTAACATTAAAATAATATAAAAATGTCAAAAATATGTAAAAATATAATAGTCCTTAACCACCGCATTAATCTGGGGACACATTTTTTTTTCAAGTGATATGTCCTAAAAGGTTTCTATTTTTTTTCAAGTAATATGTCCTAAAAGGTTTTTGCCTGTGAACATTCCGGCAGTTTGGAAGATTGCTGTGCCTCCTAAGGTGCATCTTTTCATAAACTGCTCACTAGAGATAAATCTTAACAAGAGGCAAATTGTTCCTGACCTTAGTTGCATTTTTTTTGCTCTGAAGCAGAATCCTGTAATCATCTCTTCTTTGAGTGTGGTGGCTATGGAAATGTGGAGAACTATATCCTGTTTATTGGCTTTGACACTTTGTTCAAGCTGCTAATGTTGAATCTACTTCTTCTTGGTGGGTTAGTGATAATAACCACCGTGTTGTTCATGCAGCCGCCGTTTGGGCCTTGCAGAAAAATTCAGAATGACTTAAGCTTTCTTCGATCGAACTGTGGTGGAGTCGGAGCAATTAGCTCTTGCATCGCCTGGCCAGACCCGGGTTGACCCATCTTTATGGCCGAGGGGCAAATGACTTTAGGCTTGGGAGCAGGCATTTTACTCCTGCGCTCTGTGTGATGTTTTCAGGTTGCCCTATTCCTCTAAAAATAAAAGCTGAAAAAGAGAAAACCAAATGTTACGGCAGTTAATTTTCTGCATCCAAACAGCAGCCGAATTTGATGTCAAACTTAAGTTCACACAAAACATAAAAGCACAAACATTGCACAAATAGTGGGCCCAGTCTGGACCAAAATAGCATTGAATCCCAACAATGTAAGGTTGAGTGAGCCAGGCAAGCATCTCTAAAGTCAGTCCAAACTCCAAACTATACAGAAGTGCTAAATCTCACACATTACAAAATATTAGGATACAATTTGCCAGATTCCATAAGCGTCGGTTTTGGCCAAACACTATTTAAGTACTAGACCAGAAGCAGGTAAGCCAAAATATCACTGAGACCTGGCAATTGGTTCAAGGGCTTCAATCATCACAACACTATTTCCTCTCAGAACCTGCACAAGATGAGACAGAACTTGATAAGTATTTTAATTGCAAGGAACATTTAGATTGATGTCTGGCCAAAATGTCAGGGTGACTCATCCTAGGAGAACAAAGAGGAAGAACTACTAACCACCATCCCTATGTCGGTCTTCTCATCTCCATTGACCTCCACAGTGTTGTCCACCACCAAATTCATGAACTGATCAAATCCACGAAGCGTGCCAATGACAACACGGTTCGCATTCAGCTTGACTGGCAAAATTGAAAAGAAATCCAGTGAGTACTGGCTACATGCATAAATAAGAATTCTCTTAAGAGGACTGTTACAGACTATTTACGGTTGAAAATAAGTACTGCTCTTAAATATAAACAGAAATTAAGCACCCAGTGATTCTGACCAAACAACAATGTTTTTTAATCAAACTTATGGATAGACTAGAGTTAATCAATTTAATAGTAAAGTATTTATTAAGTGACTATATATATATCCAAAAAACACGCACACACGAGAAACAACATCAACTAAAGCAACTATCAGAGTCTTAACACTCACAGCCAACCAGCACAGAACTATATCCTAGGTTGCAACAACGCTACAAATAGCAACCATGGCTCCATTATATAGAGTTAACTAAGAGAACCAAGAAATACATCGCAAGAATACACCACAAACTCAGCGAAGCAACAGAAACTTGAAACAGAACAGAAAACTTTTTTAAACAAAATAACGAGCTGCAAAGAGTAAAGAGAACTACTCCCTCCGTTCCTAAATATTTGTCTTTCTAGAGATTTCAACAAATGACTACATACGGAGCAAAATGAGTGAATCTACACTCTAAAATATGTCTATATACATCCGTATGTGGTAGTCCATTTGAAATATCTAAAAAGACAAATATTTAGGAACGGAGGGAGTACATGTGAGGATGTGCACAAATATCTGAATGTTAACTTTGTAAGACTACACCTAAGCAACAGAGCAAAGCAGTAAATGCCCTATCAGAGTAACTATGACAAAGAAGCTTCATTTGGACATAAACCCATAGCTTTGTTAAGATATCATCCTTTAGGGCATTTACATAACCAAAGTGCCAGATAGTGAAGCTTGTCAGTGTAGAAAAAAACACACTATCCATTAATAGTATTACCATAAACCAGAAAAGAAAAAAAGCAACCATGACAATCCTTAATTGTCTCAAGTCTTACTAACAACAGGGCAATCATTACCGATTCAGGGGGGCAAACCACGGTAACTAAGAAAACCAAGAAATAAACTACAAAAAAACACAACATACATACTAGCAGATAAATAAATTATAAAATAATAGAGCAACAGATAACTTCATTTTTTTAGAACGTAAAAACAAGGTACAAAAACTACACAAAATTGCACATGACAATATGTGCACAAATGAACAGAACCATAAATGTCCCATCAGAGTAACTATGACAAAGAAGCTTCACTTGGACATAAACCAATAGCTTTGCTAAGATATCATCATTTAGGGCATTTTCATAACCAAAGTGGCAAACCGTGAAGCTGGTCAGCGTAGAATATCCATCGCTATATACAAGCATATTCATAGCCAGCTATATTCATAAACCAGAGAAACAAATCAAGATGTGCAAAATTGCACATGACAATACATGCAGCAATACCAAAATGTGTAATTTGGTAAGACTATACACAAGCAACAGAACAGAAACATAAATGCCTATCAGAGTAACTATGACAAAGAAGCTTCATTTGGGCATAAACCCATAGCTTTGATAAGATATCATCATTTAGGGCATTTACATAACCAAAACGGCAAACTGCAAAGCTGATCAGCAGAACATATCCATCGCTAGTTTCTAGCATATTCATAGCCAGCTTTATTCATAAACCAGAAAAAACATCAAACAACCTTGACAATTTCTTAATTGTGTTGAGTCTAAACTAGCAGGACAATTATTGAGATAGAACATTTATGGAGAATGCTGCAAACACTAGCTACTAGCACTATTTTTACTTAAGCATTTGACAGTCTAATACTCATTCAAAGCCATTTGGTACAAATCTATCACAGGTTATGGTACCATTGCAATCATTGGTTCCACAATCTAGTGACAGAGTAATACTAGCAAATAGAATTATAAAATAATAAAGCAACAGAAAACTTAAAAAAAATGGCAAGAAGCTCCAAAGAATACATACAATTTCACATAAGAATATGTGCTGGTAAGACTACCCAAATAACAGAACAGAACCATAAATGCCCTATCAGAGTAACTATGACAAAGAAGCTTCATTTGGACATAAATCCATAGCTTTGCTAAGATATCATCATTTAGGGGCATTTACATCACCAATGTGGCAAACTGCAAAGCTGGTCAGCATAACATATCTGTCACCAGTTACAAGCATATTCGCGTTCATGCATAACTACAGTCAGCTCTATTTCATAAACCAGAAGCAAATCAACTGGATGTCTAAACCAACAAAGATGCCAACTCAAATACTTCTAGAGATCAGTGCCCATACGCACTTGCAGGTTGCAGAAACACTAAAGTTTCACCACAACAGTGCACAGACTGCACCGAATGAATAAACAAATTAAACAACATACCAAGTACCAATTGCTAGTCAGATGCAGTGAAAACTAACACAAACATAAGATTATTCCAAGTCACATAAATATCGCATAACCTAATCTTCATTCCCGATAGCACACAGTAATACCAGCGCATAGACGTCCAGGGAACAATATAAACTAAATCTCGCGTCCGATTAACATTTATTCAGAACGAAGAAGGATCTAGAATCTGATAGGCGCACTTACTTTGGAGCTTCTTGTCCATGTACCTGCGAAACACGAGAACAAAATAAAATTAGCATCAAAATCCCAACGAAACAGAGAGAAAACCAAGCGAAACAGATCGAACTCGAGATGAAAAGGCCGAGGGCTTACTTCTTCAGATCCGGCGGCTGCCCCGATCGGCTCATGGCGGCTCCCGACCGAACGAGGGGGAAAGCCTCTCTCCTCTACGCAGGCAAACCCTAGACCTTCGCAAGAGGGGGGAGAAAGTCGCGCCGCCGCCGCAAGAACCCTGAACCCTAGATAGTAGATATAAGACGAGGGAGGACTGGGACGAGCCGCTTCTCTAAATAGGGCAGAGGGGGTCGAAGGGTCAATGACGTGCGGGCCCGACGGGCCCACACGAATCACACACCAAGAGAATCTTGGGATGTGGTGTGCGGGCGGTAATAATGCTTGGAGCAGGGGCGTATGTGCAAAAGCTACCACTGGAGGTCCGGAGCCCACCACGGCGCACGCGCACGAACGGACTCCCCTGAGCTCTGGACTCGACCGCGTGGGGAGAGGGGATGAGTGCCGGGGATCCCGCCGGCGATGCGGGGCCCAGCTCCCGCGGCGGCGCGCGGGCCGGGGCGTCCGCGCGTCCGCGGCGGTTCCCGACGGCGGCGCAGCCGGAGGTCATGCGCGCGGCCGAGAAGGACGACAGCTACGCCGCCCACGTCACCGAGGCCTGCCGCGACGCCTTCCGCCACCTCTTCGGTTCGCACAACCTCCCCCGAACTCGCCCTAGCTTATGGTTTGATGTTGATTTGTTGGTGATTTGAGGTGTTTTTGGTGGTGATGCAGGTACCAGGGTTGCAGTTGCTTACCAGAACGAGGTGACTGCTAAACTAAAAGTGGCATCTACTTCTACTTAGTTTGCGCCTTTGCGGCAATTATCCTATTCTCCTCGAAATCTAACATGATTTGCGTGTTGGTGAATGGTTTGGGTGATGTGGAGTGTGCTCCAAACTCCCAAGCCAAATGGACTCTTATCAGTATTGGGGTACCTAGTGGTTGAAATTGCTCGGCCGTCGAATATCGATTTATAGATTTACCATGATCACAAGTGGTGACGAATGTTTTCAGACGTTGATGTTTTGGCGAGTGAATTTTGCGGAACACCTAGCAAAGATCACACGATTCAGAGGCTTGCAATTTTGTCATACCCCGCTGGTTAGTTCGAGGATGAACTAGGGATCCAGATTGAAAAGAAAGAGGAAAAGTGTGTTCGGGGCATATCTCCGCTGTATATGTTACTATAACATATATGTTTTGCTCAAAGGCAATTGGGAAGTCAAGATAACGGTGCTATAGAGAGGGAACGGAGTTCAGGTTAAAACGACAATGGGTGAAAGATGAACAGTAACTAGTTAAACACTTAACCAGTGCTGAAAGCTCCCACACAAGGTGAGGTCTGGGGAGGGGAGTTTCTAGACAGCCTTACCCTTGCATAACAATTCTGCAAGGAGGCTGGTTTGAGCCCAGGACCTCCAGGTCACAAGTGGAGGGACTCTGCCACTGTGCCAGGCCCGCCCTTCTAGTTAAACACTTAACAGTAACTAATACGGCAAACGCAGAGAGCCATCCATCTTGCCTTGATCCATCTTGACTGTTCCTTATCTGAATCTGCTGAGGCAGTAGCTGTAACACTAGAGTAGGATCTTGAATGAGGTAATATTACATTTTGATTGGAGAATGTGAAGATGGCATTTGTACGGTAATCTCGGTAGAGTAGGATGATTGTCGTGCTGGATAAAAGAGTTGTGTTTCCTATCTTTGTGAGCTCCACCAGTTATTTCATAGAGAATGGGTTTGAGTATTGTTCTCTCTGTAATTTTTTTCCTGTGCCAACATTCATATATAGTCCCTCCGTACCAAAATATAAGACGTTTTTGCACTTCAATTTGAACCGCAAAAACGTCTTATATTTTGATACAGAGGTAGTGCAATTTTCTTTTTTGTCATGTAATTTATTGAAGGTGGCGAGAACTTACATTGATTTGAACTTCCACAGATAAAATTGCTTGGGCAGTCCCTCTATTACTTGCTAACAACTGGTTCAGGCCAGCAAACACTCGGAGAAGAATATTGTGATATATCTCAGGTTGTATTGCCTTTTGTTCTTTAACACCGTTTATGTTTTTATTTTCTGTCAGCGGGGACAAATGTTATCCACCTTTAAGTGTGTGCTTCCAGCTATTTCAATTTATACTTGGTAGTATATTGTTGGCCCGTAGTTCATCTGTTGCCATTGGAAATTAATGTAAGATCCTGTTAAACAAAAGACATGGAACACCAAGTGTTATGACCGGTGAGATGGTCAAATTTGTTTTGTATCTTGTAAAATTTGAGATGAAGAAAATAGTTGTACCATTAGATTCTTGAAGCAATAATATTAATGTATTATATGCTGATGATGGCCATGTTATTATTGAGCCGTTCAGGTTGCAACCTCACATGGGCTTCCGCCGACACCTGCTAGGCGGATGCTTTTCATTTTGTATCAAACTACTGTGCCCTATCTCGCTGAAAGAATCAGGTAAGGTAGTAACAGTTTTAAATACAGTCCTTTAGCCAACATTCTCTTTGCTGGAAGAAGCTGATCGCATATTTTCTGTTTGTACCGATTTAACAGTTCGAGAATTGTCTCCCGTGGTATTTACATGGATGACTCTCAGCTTGATAATCATCATGAAAGTGACAATCCTAGTAGAGGCATAACAGAATCCTCTACAAATACGAACGAGTCTTCGAGAAGCTTGAGTTTTTCTATGCTCTCGAGGTTGAGAAGCAAAGCGCATGCCTTTTGGCTATGGGTAGTTCAGAAATGGCCTTCGGTACGCAATTGTTCTAGTTCTTATGTGCAATCTGTTTATATATAGAAAACCTCCCTATATTTACTCATTGAGAAATGAGGAATGTAGTTCTCACACTAAAGAGATGCTTTTCTTGTCTAAACAACTATATGAATTATGACGTGTCTTGCCTGTTCCTAGATGCTGCCGCTTGGTCAAGATTTTATACAGTTGGCTATACGGACAAACCTGATGTTCTTCTACTTTGAAGGTATCTTATGTTCAATATGATACGTAAAATGACTAAAATCATTATCTATTTGAGATATATTGGTAGACCTATTTATCGTTAATTTGGGTTTGTGTAACAGTATCAACTGAGGAGTTCTCTTTCTTGTGTCCTGCTTAGTGATCATCCAAGTCATGGAACCTGAATTTATTGTGAGGACAGTAGATAAATTAAAATGCCCAGATTGACCCCGTAATGACAAATTCAGCTCACTCGCTTTATCATGAGGTTATGCTGCATGTCAAAACACTGTCTCACATCGATACATTCCTAAGACACTGTTGTTAAGTTGCTGTGCAATTCTGTTATTCAAAAAAATAAATACTCCATTCAATTTACTTTCAAGCCTTAACCAATGGGGTAACAGTGGCTCAGTAATGATCGGCCTTATCCTTCTCTCATCAGCTCAGTTGGATCTGTATTAACTACTCCCTCCGTTTCTAAATATAAGACTTTTTAGAGATTTCAATAGGGACTACATACGCCTATATTTAGAAACGGAGGGAGTTCTACTCCTTCGGTTCACTATTATAAGATGTTTTAACTTTTTTTCTGATTCGGATGTATATAGACGCATTTTGTTGTGTTTGTTCACTCATTTCAGTCCATATGTAGTCCATACTGAAATATCCAAAACATCTTATATTTGTGAGCGGAAGGAGTAATTGTTAGGTGCCTGATTACGCTTATGTTTCCTTTTCAATAGGATTATATTATCATTTATCAAAGCGAGGAGCTGGTATTCATTATGTATTCATTGGTAAGCCAATGAATCAGAGGCCCAGGTACCTTTTTCTGTACTTATTCACTTTGTCTAAAAGACTAACTACATGAACTCACATAAAAACAAATCATACAGCCATTGGTGCCACGAGCCCACAATATTATGCCACAAATGAATCTGAGAATGTAAATGATAAGAAATTTATCATGGTCTCTAGTGTTTTGGACTATCTTCACACTATTTTCCTTTGAGGTCTAAAATTCTCCAGACGATCAAGTTTAATTCACTACATTTGCAGGTACCAAATTTTGGGTATCTTTTTGCTGATCCAGTTGTGTATTCTTGGTGCTGAAAGACTCCGAAGAAGTAACTTATCATCAATAGCTAGTTCCATTAATCAAATTTCGTCCGGAAGCTATCCTTCATCTACAGGTACACTCTTTTACTGAATTTATTTAAATGGCTATTTTTGCGGAACCAATAACTGTTTTTCTTATTATGTTGAAGCACTGAGTTGCTTTCTTACAATGTAACAAATATCTATATGATGATGTTCGATTCTTACCCATGTGAACGGTGAACCAGGTCGGAGTGTCCCTGTTGTGAATGAAGATGGAAATATCATCAGTGACATCCGTCATGGCAAAGCTGTAGATTTGGCTTCTGGTTCAGAGGTATGTGTCTTCAGATGAACACTATCGAGTTTAAATTAATGTTTTTGTGTACCCTAGAAGTTAGAACTGTGGAAAACCAACTTACGCTCCATTAACCAAACTAAAATCTTTACCTTTGTATGGAAGTGGACAGTTATATATTACTGTGTTTTCCTTCAGATGCACCTCCCAATGCATTTTTCTTGGCAAAGCAAGCTCTTGAATCTACAAATGTTACAGTTTAAGATTAAAGATTATGGCTAGAATTGCATATATTTCAAACCACCGTTTAAAAAAAAATTGTACATGTAATCTATTGTGTGGTGCTTATGTTTTGTGTATCATTTGTCAGGCATCCAGTAGCAAGAGCAAGTGCACTCTCTGTCTCAGTACCCGGCAGAATCCTACTGCCACAACCTGCGGACATGTCTTCTGCTGGTAAAACTTCTCTTTCAAATGCCATGTCTTTAACCAAACTGGGTTTCATCCCTCGCACCCTCTCTGGAATGGTATGGTAACTCATGGCATAACCTGCTGCAGGAACTGCATAATGGAGTGGTGCAATGAGAAGCCTGAATGCCCCCTATGCAGAACTCCTATTACCCATTCAAGTTTAATTTGTATATATCATTCAGATTTCTAGCAGACCATTTAGCAAGGGATCATATCATTCATATCCTCTAGCGCGGATCCAATCAGATTTTATAAAGCCAAGGCCTGACATCCATTGTGGGGATCATCTTTTATCGGGAGACATGGCCTTATGGTTTCTTATTGAGATTCGTAATCAGTAGGGCAAAGAGCTCCCACAGGCTACATGCCTTCATGAAGACGAAGACATATTTATATATACCAAAAGAAGGATGAATAGAAGACCAGTCGATGAAGTTGAGCAGTCGGGCTGTAGAGATCATTGGTAGCAGCAAGGACCAATCTGAAATTAAACAAAAGATAAGTTTTAGTGCAGTCAGATGCCCTTTGTACAAGTTCATGTTGGACATGAGTGAATTTTGTAGGGTAGAAGAATGAATGAGTAGGATCATAGACCAGTTGAGCAATGTCATACTCCGTTTTTTGCTGATCCGGTTGCCTGTACCCCATATGTATTACTGCCACATCTGCATTGAACATGTCCACCAGTAAATTTACGTAAGGTTAGCTGCTTCATTTTCTTAACTGGACTGCACCATCCTACGCATGGTTGTTGGAGCCATGGATCAATTATACATGCTGATACTGACCCTGTCAGTGTACCAGTTTCTTCCGCCGATAGCTTCCCGGCGGTCTGCAGTTCCCGAAGAAAAACCACCGGCGGTGTGCCTTTTTTCAGCAAAGTCGTCGTCCACCAAAACAGAGCCCATGTTGTGCCGTGCACACACCGGTCACCGGCGATGCAGCGCAGCCGCCACCGTGCTAGTCCGTTCGTCTCGTGCCCGGAGGAGGAAAATCCACCACGGCGCCACCCGCTATAAAATCCATCTTGGCACACACAAATGTGATGCCGCGCCGGTCACTGTGACACTGTCCTCCCAGCCCCATCCCGATTTTAACCTTCTCCCCTCGCACTGACCAGACCATGATTTGCCTCAGAGCCATCCCCTCCCCTCGACTCCTCCACCTACCCCACATAGCCTCCTCCCCGCTCTGCCGCCTCAGGCGCGCCGCCGCCATGTCCTCCTCCCCCTCCGTCGCCGCGCCCACCGTAGCGGCACCGGTGGAGCACATCGTGCTCATCAAGGTCCGCCCGGAGGCCGTGGCCTCGGGGGCGGCCGCCGCGATGGTCTCCGCGCTGCAGGCGCTCTCCACGCTCGTCCCGGGGGTCTCCTACATCCACGCGGGCCCCGTGCTCCGCCTCCGCTCCCCGGCCGCCGAGGCGCTGGGCCCCACCCACCTCCTCCACTCCCGCTACGCCACCAAGGCCGACCTCGCCGCCTACGCGCCGCACCCGGCCCACGTCGCCGCCGTGCAGGCGCACGTCGCCCCCAACGCGCTCGACGCCACCGCCGTCGACTGGGTCAACGCCGCGGGCGCCCCGTCCCCCGTCGCCCCCGGCTCCGCCGTGCGCCTCACCCTCGCCAAGGTCAAGGAGGGCGTGGAGGTCGGGCAGCTCGTCGAGAAGGTGGCCGCGGCCACCAAGGACGCCGGCGAGGCCAGCGGCGCCAAGGTCAGCTTCGGGGAGAACTTCTCCCCCGCGCGGGCCAAGGGGTACCAGTTCGGGATGGTGGCCGTGTTCGGCAGCGTCGAGGAGCTGGACGCCGTGGAGGGCGACGGCAAGGTGGAGGAGGCCAAGGCCGCCCTCAGGCCCATGCTCGACGAGGTCATGGTGCTGGACTTCGTCGTCGACGCTCCGGCGGCCGCGAGCCTCTGATGGGGGGTCTCAGGTTGATTTCGGATCCGAGTGTGCTGCCGATTTGGGAATAATGGACCCCTTTGTGAAATGTGTATCGATCTTGTGATTGGGATGAATAACAATCAATTGCATTGCCTGTTGTGTGCTTCCAAGTTTTTACTACATGTTGATGCATCCGGCAGTTTGTACTCCAGTTTCTAATACCAGGAATCAGGAACCAAGCGGCAGTCTCTAATGATTGTGCAGTACTGCATTTGTTCACAAACCTTCTCATCGCTAAACATGTGATATTAAGCAAGTGATCGACATCTTTGCCTCAGTGGTATTCAAGCATATTCGTCGGCATTTGACATTTAAATGTAGCGGCTCATGTATTAGCCAAGTCATGTAAAAATACTGTTACTTTGTGTGTTTGTCATTCTACTCCGGATTGCATCCGGAAAACTCTTTTAATGCTGTCATTTGATCAATAAAGTGTTGAACTTATTTTTATTTCAAGAGAAAAACCTTGTCATCGCTAAACTGACAAGGATTGCATCTCTTTGGGAATACCTTGTGGAATTGTGATCGATCACGCAACTAGTCACCTTATCTGTCTGTACCTACCTCTTTATGTGTGCTTCCGATTTTGACATAATGAATGTCCACTGCAGTAGGCCAACTCCAGGCGACCTGTTTGGTCCGCTTGTGTCTGTTTGGGTTTGGGTCGGATGTAACATCCCAAAATTCTAAATTTTGGAATGTTAAATTAAATATATAGATTTGATTGATTATTTGATTGATTAACTGAAAGTGAGTGAATTCGAAACTTTTTAAAAATTAAATGAGAGGGAATAAAAGGACTTTCCCAAACTTTCATTTTTGCTTTTATGATCTCCGTGAATTCAAATTCTTTTCACCATAAAACTCTGGAGAGAAGATGACATGACTTCTTCCATTTACTTAAATGACAAGGGGTGTTGAAAATATTTGAATTTCATTTGAAAATATTTCCGATTCTGAAACTTTATGCAACTCAATGATTTTCACGAGCGAAGATAAAATGACTTCTTCAAATTATATGAAATATGAGTTGGGAGTTTCAAAGAATTAAATTCAAAGTTCTTTTAAATTTATTTTCAATTTGGAGTTATTTGAGTTTTATTCAAATTATTTTTCTCCCAAAATAAAATATATGGAAAATAGGGTAACATGATTCCCTACATCAGAAAATTGGAGAGAAATTAATTTGAAATCATATTGGGATTTTTAAAATGATTTTACTGGATTTTATTAGAGCAGAAGCACTCTTTGAATTATATGAATTTTTCTGGATTTTATTTGACCTTACAAAAATGTTCACGTTGAAGATATACTTTTTCTGAAAATTTTGATATATTATATACCTATATAAAAGTTTTATTTATTTGGTTTTTATTGTTTTGTTTGCCTGGAAAATGTTTTTTTTTAAAAAAACTTCTCGGGCCGACCGAACTGGGCCGCGCCCAGCCTAGCCGGTCCAGCCAGCCCGCCCGCTCGTCCCCGAGCTCGGGACGGATTCCCGAGCGCGCCCGACGCCGCCGCCCCGTGCAGCGACCGGACTCCGCCGCCGCCTTGCTTTGCCCCTCCTCCAAGCTGCCGCTCGCCCCTCCCCCCTATAAATCCCGCAGCCCCGCCGCCTCTCCACTCCTCCCGTTTTCGCCGCCGCCGCTGCATACAACCACCGTCGCCCGACGAGATCCGCCGCCGCCGCCTCCTCACCTCCCGCGCTGCAGCCGCCGCCCCGCGCCTAGCCCGCGCCGCCCCGCTCCCTCCGCCGCCTCGCCGCGTGCTCGCCTCCGCACCTCGCCACTCGCCCGCCGGAGCCGCTTCGCCGCCGTTGCCGTAGTCGCCGGAGATCACCGGAAAAACCGCCGCCGCTGGGGAAAACCGCCGGAAAACGCCGGTTTTTGCCGAAAACCGCCCGTACGGTAAAACCCGCTAAAACCGCTTCGGTTTTTCTTTAATTAGTATGGTTTTATTTTTTTAGATCGATTTATTTATTAGGTTTAAGTTATTTAACGAACAGTCGTTCGCTTAGATCGGTAGCGAACGATTTTCGTTCGTTAGGTTCTGTTAGCGAACGTTCGCTCAGTAGATTTTTTCTTTTTCTTTTTTCGGCCAGGGACCTATCCGTGGATATTTTATTTATAGATGAGTCCCTAATCTTCAAACGGCTACAACTTTTTACTCTTTTGTCCAAATCCAACGAAACCAACGCCCACTTCTTCGTTATGATCTCCTCTATCCAGTAAAACAACTTGAACATGTTTTTGAAAGTTTAAAATTTGAATTAGATCAGATTTGAATTCAAACTTTGTTTGATCATAACTTGAGTTTCGTAGCTCCGTTTGAGTTGATTCTTTTTGCAAATCAAAGCTCTTGACCTAAACTTTCTGATAAGGCCAAATTCACATAATTTTGGTACCGTTAGAAATTGTTTTATGTTGCAAGAGTTATTTGCTTGGTTTTGTTGTTTCCCGAATCGTTCTTCGATCTTTCCGAGCTTTTGAGTGATTGCTTATGTGTGGTTACTATTGCTTGCTTATGATAGATAGACCGGAGTGTGACGAGTAGATCTATCAAGTGTGTTGAGTGCGAATCATCTTCATCAACATTGCAGGCAAGTTCACACTTTGATCATATCCCTTTTCATACCCAGTTTTATTGCATTAGATCTATCCTCAAACATTGCATGATTAGGATCTAATTAAATTGTGGGATGAGAAGTAGTTGAGGTAGTACCTATTACCTGTTTATTACCAAATCCTTGGGAGTTACTATTACGTTATGCTTATATTACCATGCTATGCTCGTAGACGTGGATTGGGTTTTGAGTGTATTCATGACAGATGTGAGATTGTTAATTAATGGTTTACTTAAGGTGGCAACTTAAATACACATCTGGGTGGATTGCTAGGGGCACCCTGGGGATAGACCAGTGGACTTGCCCGGACACCTGGGGATATACCAGTGTTGTCCTAGGAGATCCCGGGGATATACCGTGTGATCATCCTATGGTCCGCCACCCAGACTCAAAGGGATCATGAGATTATTCATACTAGAAACTTCCGTGTGCAGCCACAAGCCATTATGGGCTCTGGCATAGTTGATTAAGTCGTGCGAACTCTTACAGGGTAGACTAGCAGATGTAGGGGAAAGTAGGTGTACCGGTCTATCCAACGTAAGGTGCTAGCGCTTCTGAAAGACTATGTCTCGGTCATCCGTTTCTCAAACACCATGTAGTGCGAGAAATCCAACGGAGGCGATCGAGTCTTGTGGGGAAAAGTGCGCAAACCTTTGCAGAGTGTACAAACTAATCATGGTTAGCCGTGTCCCCGGTTATGGACAATCTTGAGTATCTAGTTCTTGGATTATCATGTTGATCTCATCATGTTACTTTAATTAATTTTGTTGGGTTTTAATGATGATGCTTAATTGGGATTGAGAATGCTGTCAACCATTCTCAATGTTTAACAACCACCATGATAGTTAAATAAATTTATTCCTTCGCAGTAGGAAAAAATTGGCTTTACGCAAAACTGTAACCATAGAGCTTTTCCACCAGCCAAATATGCATGTAGTGATAGCCATTGTTCATCATTTTCTCTATGGTGTGAATTTGCCAGTACAATCAATGTACTGACCCGTTTCGGGCTGCAACGTCTCATGTTGCAAGTTTCTTACGACGAGTAAGTGATACGTTAGGGTTACGATTTCTACACTCAACTTTGCCGTTGGTGTTGATGGGAATCCACAACCTTGTTGCTTCCGCTATATGGATTGAGGTAATAGTATTTATGTTACTTTATACATGTGATTTACCTCTGTTATAAATCCTTCCAGTACTGTGTGTGTCAGCATACCGATCTAGGGATGACACTTAAGCACAGAGACTTGATCCATTCGGGTCGGGTCGCTACATCGGACCAACGCGTCGATCCAAACGCAAATCTTGTCCATCTCATGTTAGACACATTGTCGTCTCAAATTTAGGGTCAGTTTGCATCTCTTTCTTTTGCCTCCAACTGCCCGACACCAACCCTAGCCGTCGTCGTCGACCATGGGTTTCTTCAAGCGTGCCATGCGTGTTGTGGGGTGCCCACCAATCCATTATCTTCTTCCTTTTGCCCCCATCTGCCCGACGAGCGGACACCAACCCTAGCCGCCGTCGTCGACCATGGGTTTCTTCAAGCGTGCCAGGCGTGTTGTGTGTGTGTGTGGGGTCACCAATCCACTTATCTTCTTCCTCTTGCTCCCATCCGCCTGACGGGCCAACACCAACCCTAGCAGTCGTCGTCAACCATGGGTTTCTTCAAGCGTGCCATGTGTGTTGTGGGGGAGGGGGGCACCAATCCACTTATCTTCTTCCTCTTGCTCCCATCCGCCTGACGCTCGGTATTTCCCTGGAGAGGGAGGGATGATATAGCATAGCGACGGTGGGTATTTCTCTCTGTTATGAAACCAAGGTATCGAACCAGTAGGAGAACCAAGCAACACAACGTAAGCAACACCTGCACACAAACAACAACACCTTGCAACCCGACATGTTAAAGGGGTTGGCAATCCCTTCCGGGGTACGACGCCTCAAGATAGGCAAGCGAACCTGAGGTAAATTGTAGTAGATTGATAGATCGAATGCCAAATAAAATAAATAAAGATAAAAGGCAGCAAGGTATTTTTGTGTTTTTTTGGTTTAATAGATCTAAATAAAAATGCAAAGAAAATGTAGATCGTAAGGCAAATATATGAGGAAGAAGACCCGGGGGCCGTAGGTTTCACTAGTGGCTTCTCTCAAGGAAAATAGCAAATGGTGGGTAAACAAATTACTGTTGGAAAATTGATAGAACTTCAAATAATTATGATGATATCCAGGCAATGATCATTACATAGGCATCACGTCCAAGATTAGTAGACCGACTCCTGCCTGCATCTACTACTATTACTCCACACATCGACCACTATCCAGCATGCATCTAGTGTATTAAGTTCATGGAAAAATGGAGTAATGCAATAAGAACGATGAGATGATGTAGACAAGATCCGTTTATCTATATGGAGGTAGATATAGATCTTGTCCTTTTATCCTTAGTAGCAACAATACATACGTGTTGGTTCCCTTTCTGTCACTGGGATCAAGCACCGTAAGATCGAACCCACTACCGGGCACCTCTTCCCATTGCAAGATAAATAGATCAAGTTGGCCAAACAAAACCCAAATATCGGAGAAAAAAATACGAGGCTATAAGAGATCATGCATATAAGAGATCAAAGAAACTCAAATAACTTTCATGGATATAAAAAGATATGACTGATCATAAACTCGAAGTTCATCAGATCCCAACAAACACACCGCAAAAGAGTTACATCATATGGATCTCCAAGAGACCATTGTATTGAGAATTCAGCGAGAGAGAGAAAGCCATCTAGCTACTAACTACGGACCCGAAGGTCAACAAAGAACTACTCATGCATCATTGGAGAGGCACCAATGGAAGTAGTGAACCCCTCCGTGATGGTGTCTAGATTGGATCTGGTGGTTCTGGACTCTGCGGCGGCTGGATGAATATTTCATCGGCGCTTCTAGGGTTTCTGGAATATTGTGGTATTTATAGAGCAAAGAGGCGGTCCGAGGGGTACCCGAGGTGGGCACAACCAACCAGGGCGCCCCAAGGCCTACTGGCGCGCCCTGGTGGGTTGTCCCCTCCTCGGGACTCCCCCCAGGTGCAACCAGGGCCCATCTGCTTCCTTTTGGCCCATAAAATATCATCATGGAGTTTCGGGGCATTTGTACTCCGTTTGATATTGATTTCATGCGATGTAAAAAACATGGAAAAACAGCAACTGGCACTTGGCACTATGTCAATGGGTTAGTACCAAAAAATGATATAAAATGATTATGAAACATCCAAGATTGATAATAAAACAGCATGGAACAATAAAAAATTATAGATACGTTGGAGACGTATCAGCATCCCCAAGCTTAACTCCTACTCGTCCTCGAGTAGGTAAGTAATAAAAATAGAATTTTTGATGTGGAGTGTTGTTCATCAAGTCATATCATACTCTTTTCTTTATAGCATGGACATTTGGACTTTTATGTGATTCAAAGCAATAGTCTAGTTTTGACATAATAATTTAGATACTCAAGCATATCAACAAGCAACCATGTCTTTCAAAATATCAACGCTAAAATTAGTTATTCATAGCCCATCATGCTCAAACATTGATCCATTTGTGAAACACACTCAAATATTAACTACACCCAATACTTGAGCACGATCATATTGCCTCCTAGTTGGTGCTTTTTATAGAGAAGATGGAGACTTAAATTTCAAAATAAAAAATGCATAAAGTAAAAGAAAGGTCCTTCGCAGAGGGAAGTAGGGATTTGTAGAGGTGCCAGAGCTCAAAGAGAAAATTAGAGATAAAAACATTTTGGGAGGTGTATCCATCCCATCAACGAAAACGACTCAGAGCTACAACACTTTCCATGCTAGATATGCCATAGGTGGTTCCCAAACAGAAAATAAAGGTTATTCCTTTTTCCACCATTCTTTCACTTTCCATGGCTAGCGGTATCCACGGGTGCCCTCCATACCAACACTTTTTAAGGAATTTATTATTTGACAACATAAAGTAAATATTTTTTTGCATTTCAGAACTGGGCATCCCTAAAACCTTTGCCTTACTCTCGTGCAATGACAAGTGAATAAACACTCATCTTGAGAATAACACATCTAGCATGGAAAATATTAGCCACCCATTACCATCCCGCGAGTGAAACAAACACACAAAAAAGAAGTTTATTTTGAAAATTTAGAGATGGAACATGCAAATTTGCTTAGAACGGCAAAATAATACCGCATATAGGTAGATATAGTGGACTCATGTGGCAAAACTGGTTTAAAGGATTTTGGATGCACAAGTAGAGGTCATACTTAGTGCAAAATGAAGGCTAGCAAAAAGATTGAGAAGCGACCAACCAAGAAACGAATAATCTCATAATCAAGCATTAAGCATAATTAACACCAAATAATGCACCACAGGTAGGATATAATTTTCATTGCATGATTATTGACTTTCGTGCATGCATAGAGAATCACAAACCTTAACACCAATATTCTTACTAGAGCACAATTACTCATCAACATAACTCACATATCACATCATCATATCTCAAAACTATTACTAAGAATCAAGTTTATTTTGTCCAATGATCTTGATGACATTTTATTTTTCTTTATCCTTCTTGGATATCTATCACTTCGGGACTAATTTTCATGTGTTACTTTTCATAAGCTCAAACAAATATAAGTGAAGATCATGAGCATAACAAATTTTCTTTCTCTCAAAATAATTTAAGTGAAGCAAGAGAGAATTTCTTCAAAAAATTTACTAACTCTCAAATAAATCTAAGTGAAGCAAGAGAGCATTTCTTCAAAAGTAACAAAGCACACCGTGCTCAAAAAGATATAAGTGAAGCACTAGAGCAAGTCATAGCTCATAAAAGATTTAAGTGAAGCAAAGAGAGCAGTTCTAACAAGTCATGATATAATTTTGGCTCTCTCAACTAGGTGTGTCCAGCAAGGATTGATGACTTAAAACACAAAATAAAACAATCACAGACACATATCATACAAGACGTGCTGGGGAACGCAGCAATTTCAAAAAAATTCCTGCGATCACGCAAGATCTATCTAGGTGATGCATATCAAGGAGAGGGCAGAGTGTTGTCTACGTACCCTCGTAGACTGAAAGCGGAAGCTTTAAGTAATGCGGCTGATGTAGTCAAACGTCTTCGCGATCCAACCGATCAAGTACCAAACGCACGGCACCTCCGTGATCTGCACACGTTCAGCTCGGTGACGTCCCTCGTACTCTTGATCCAGTTGAGGCCGAGGGAGAGTTTCGTCAGCACGACGGCGTGGCGACGGTGATGATGAAGTTACCGGCGCACGGCTTTGCCTAAGTGTCGGGTGGTTGGTGCGACATATGCCAACGAGTGGCTTATCTGTGTGGGAGCCAGTAAGACGTCGCCGGTGCCTGGAAGCGGGATAAGGCGAAGACATGCACGCCGGCGAATCTTACCCAGCTTCGGGGCTCTCCATGGAGATAACACCCCTACTGCTGCTCTGCGGGGTCTCCGCATGATCACTCGGTGAACAAGTAACTACAAGGTGCTCCTTGAGCTGTTTGGCGAGAGGAAGAAGAAGGGCAAGGCTAGCTCTACTCTTCTCTCTATGTGTGTGGTAACCTAGATGAGATCAACCCTTTGCATGGGTGCCCCGAGGGGTTTATATAGGCCTACCCCCCGGGGGTACAATGGTAATCCGGCTGGGAGCGGGTCCCAGCCGTCAGTGTCTACGCTTGCCGGCTTCTGCGCCGGCTGGTGGGTCCCGCTGGCTGGTGGGTCCCGCCGGCTGCTGGCATCTCGGTCGACAGGCAGGCCCTACTGCCTAGGGCCCTGTCGGCGGCCGATTACTGTTGCCTCAATCCTGATGATGAGGGCTTTATTGAGGTAAGCGTGGCTATAGCGCCGCCGCCTGGCGGGCGATCGCTGTAGCCTCACGTCGTCTTGTCTTCTTAATGGGGCACCTCCTTCGAGGGAGGGAGCAAGCCGGCTTTGGGGAATCCGGCCATGTCTTGGGCCGACTGGGGGAGGCCTGGCCGCCTTCGGGTGTCTCTCTGCCCAAAGGGGCCCACCGCCCGTGGGCTGCGCTGACAGCCCGCCGTGGATGGTGCTATAGTCATCATGGCAACAGTGCCGCGCCGGACGGGTCAGGGCTACCCCGTACGGCGCACTGTGCCAGGCGTGCTCCAGGTTTCGGGGGTGGCAGGCTTTACTGTAGCCACGCCTCGTCCCATCGCCGTTATGTGGTTGCGGGCCTCAAGGGTACGATCTTGACCGCGTCGTGGGAGCCGGCCTCTTGAAGTCGGCCTTCTCGTAGCCGGCCTCTCGGAGCCGGCCCTCTCGCGACTTTCTTCATGAAGGTGAAGGCCGGGCCGCCTTCCGACAGTCGGCCTGAGAGGCAGCCGACAGGGGGAAGGCGGCCCCGCGTCTTGGTTTCTTGGAGGCCGGATTGGCTTGTAAATTTTTCTGAAGTGCCAAGGGGAGCCGGCTTGGCTACCCGTGGTCATTTACCCCGACAGTAGTCCCCGAAGCTGGTCGAGCTTCGAGGTCGGCAAGGGGAACGAGAAGCTCGGTCAGCTTCCTATCTTGAGGAGCCGGCGGCTGGGAGCCGGCTCTGCTTGTACGCGCCTCCTTGGATGGGCGCCATGGTCTCGTCAACGGGAATGTGGGCCAGCCGCGCGCTGACCGCGCGCCTCCCCGTGTGTTACGTGGCAGAAAAGGCCTGCCATGGCGCGTGTGCGACGGGACGTCGCCGCAGGCCCGGGCCCGCCACGCCTGGCCTCGGCCCAGGCGCGGATCTTCTTAGGCCATGGGTGGACGGTTTGCCTTCCCATGGCGGTTTTGCCGCACCGTCAAGGCGCAGTAATTGCGGGACGTGGGGGAGTGTGCGCAGTTAATCCCACGTCCCCCACACCACGCCTCCTCGGCTCCGCAGCGAGGGTCTATAAGTAGGGGGAGGAGAGGGAGCGGCAAAGGCTCGCACGCCCTCCCTCGCTCCACCCTTCCTCGTCTTCTTCTTGCTCTCTTCGCCGCCGCAGCGCCTCTTCGCCGCGCCGTTCCGCCGTAGCAGGGTCGCACGCGCCTCCGCTGTCACCGCATCTTGTTCTTTGCCGCGCTGCTCCAATGGCGCTGTCGAGCTCGTGGGACGGCTCCAATGTCCTTGATGAGCACATCGAGTTCCTCCGCCGGACGCGGCGTCTACCCGGCGAGAACTACGTGCGGGTCCGGCGCGCGCCGGAGAAGGAGGTCTCGCCGGCACCGGAGGAGGGCGAGCGTGTGATCTTCTGCTCGCACTGCATACGCGGCTTCGGCCTCCCGGCGAGCGGATTCCTCCGCTCGTTCCTCGAGTTTTACCACCTTCAGCTGCATCACCTCACCCCCAACGCCGTGATGCTGCTGTCGGCCTTCGTCACCCTCTGCGAGGGTTTCCTTGGCGTCCTCCCCACCATAGAGCTCTGGGGGGAGTTCTTCCAGAGCAAACTCGGCACCGTCGTCGCGGGCGTGCCCGCCCCATGCGGAGCTTACATCGCCATGAGGCGGACTGGTGAGAACAATCCGTTCCCATCCATCCCGCTGATCCAGTCGGTGAAGCTCTGGCAGAAATCTTACTTCTATGTGAGGAACGTCGCCCCGCAAGGCGACTTTGTCAATCTGCCGGCTTCGAGGCCGGCCTCATGGAGCTACCGGGCCAGGACGCTGTCCCAGGCCGGGAACGCCGCCGTCGCCCGCCTCCGGGTGATGGTCCAGTCGAAGGGCCTAGTCGGAGCCGATCCGGTGGCCGCCTTCGTGGAGCGCCGGGTACTCCCGCTCCATGGTCGGCCGCACATGATCTGCCAGATGAGCAACCGCTTCGACCCATGCCGGCTGAGCACCAGGGAAATGCCTCATGCCGAGGTGTCCTACCTGGTGAACTATATCGCCAACTGCAAGCTCGCCGAGGATTGGCGATTCGGCAAGGAGCCGTATTCTCGCGCCAACCCTCCGCCTGTCGTAAGTATTTCTTCCTTCCTTTCTTTTGTGTTGTCGGCTTCGATATGACCGGCCTATGATCCGCCGGCTTGTTTTCCGCAGAATCCCCTGCTTTCGCCGACGGCGGGGGCCGCGGGGGCAGAGCGCTCGTTCCACCCCGACCGCACGGTAGATGACGTCGACGATCCGGACCTCGGAGCGGCCGCCATGGAGGATGCCGCCGCAGGGGAAGGCGGCGAGGCGGGCGGCGCCGGGCTCGGAGCCGGCCTCCAGGACTAGGCAGACGACGACGAGGTCAAAACCGTCCCGCATCGCCAGCCGGTGTCGGATCCTCAAGGCGCGGGCTCTTCTGCCGCGCCGGCCGCCCGTGGCACCGCACCGAAGCGCCGGGCTGCGTCGACCTACTTCGGCAGCCGGCCGAAGAAGCCCAGAGGCACCGTCGGGGCAACCAAGCGAGACGAGGCGGCCGCGAAGGCGGCCCGCTTTCAGAAGGTCGTGAAGCGGCCGCAGGCGGTTTCGGCATAAGTGCTAACCATCTTGTACTCTTGTCGTGCTCTTGGATTGGAGCTTTTCTAAATTCTTTCTTGATCGGTCGGCCAGGGCGCCACTTTCCCTTGAACGGGGCCCTGCCGCCTCCGTGATTGGATCGGCGGAGGGACTTCGAGCTCCCACCGCGTGGACCCCCGTGCCGACCTTATGGAAGCTACAGCGCGGAACGCGCGGGAGGCGCAGGAGGAGCGGGAGGCGTCGGAGTGGAGGGCCGCCCAGGCGGCGAAGGAGCAGGCTGACGCGGCGGCCAAGGTCCAGGCGGAGGCGACAGCCGCGGAGAGGGAGGCGGAGGCCTCGCGCAGCCGGCCTCCGCAGCTCGTCATCCCCCTGAGGAGTGTGGCTCCCAACGCCCCCGTGCCTCCGAGGAAACCGACCGCGGCCAGGCGGCGGCGGAGCGGAGGGAGGATGATGTAGTCGTCTTGGAGTCGGTGCCGCGGACGGCACCGACTGGAGCGGGCCAGGGCGGCCAGCCGGCCGGGAGCGAGCCGGCAGCAGGAGCCGGCTTGGTGGTGCAGCCGTCATCACGCCCGCGTGCGGGGGAAGCTGCCCCTGTCCCGGAGCCAGACAGAGCCGCGACCTCCCGTTAGACGGCGGAGGCCCTGGAGGCGGCCAGCTCCAGCACGTCCGAGTGGGCGCCCAATGAGGAGACGGGTGAACTGAACGCGTCGGCCCAGGAGGTCCGGGGCCGGCTTCAGGCTCATGCCACCGTGCTGCAGCGATATACTCGCGATTTCCTTGTGACGCGGGCCGTCGTTCGGGTGAGTCTTCTGGCCTTGGCTGCTTTGCCTTTTGATTTCTTCTGTGGGGGCGCGTCAGCGCACCCACTGGGTGCAGTCCCCGAGTTCCGAGTCGGCTGCTGAGCAGGCGGCTCGAAACTTACTAGGTCCTGATAGTTATCTCATTCTTGCATCCTGTCTGATCTTCCAGGAGTACCATAACCGGAGTGCTGCCGCCTTCGACTCCCAGGCTCGGGAGCTGCGTCAGAAGAGCGAAGATCTAACCAACAGCCGGAGTGCGTGCTTCGTTTTCTTTGTATCCTGTGGGGGCGCGTCAGCGCACCCACTGGGTGTAGTCCCCGAGATCCGGGCCGACTGCAGAGCAGTCGGGTCGGATCTTCCCCGACGACTTCTTCCTTATTGCTTCTTCCTTCGTCTTCATGTTTGTAGGGGCCAACGCCGACTTGAGGGAGCAGCTCGGCGGGGCCCAGACCGCCATTCGCGCCAAGGAGGCCGAGCTCAATGCCTTAGTCCAGGAGCGCGACCGCCTGGCCAAGAAGTTGGCCAACCAGGAGGAGAGCCACAAGGCGGCCCTGAAGAAGGCGCGGGAGAGCGAGGCCGGCCTCAAAGCCGAGTTTGAGACCGAAGCGGCGAGCTGGGCTGAGGCGAAGCAGGCGCTGAGCGAGGGTTACAGCCGGATTGAGGACCTCATCAACGGTAAGCCGCCTCCCTTACTCCTTGCTCGCCCCTTGCCCTCTGATTCGTCTTCTGATTTGTGTTGCTTTTGTTCTCTGCGCAGACTATTTCCCCCGCCATTCCGTCGCGGCCTCCCAGGCCATCGAGGCCTACCGCGAGACACGTCGTCAGGCGGGAGTTGAGATTGCGCCAGACGCGAGCCGGACACTTGAGGAGCAGCTCTTGGCGATCCAAGCCCGGCTGCAGCCGGCACACCGCATGCTCCGCCGCCTTCAGCGCGCCGGAGCGCAGGTGCTGGCCGCCCTCTGGCCAGGCGAGGCGATTCCTCGCACCCCGAGCCGGACTGCCGACTGGCTGGAGGTGGCAGTCGGCCGCTTTGAGGCCTGGAAGGCCTCCGCTGCTCGATCCGGCGGTAGGCGGGCGTTGGAGTTCGTCCTGGCCTGGTACCCCGGGCTGAATTTGGAGCAGCTGAGGACTTGGCGGGAGGAGGCTGATGAAGAGCCGGTGGGGGTGCGGCCGGCTATCATCCAGCGCGCTTCGGCTCTTGCCGACTTCACCGACACCAGCGTCTTCGCTCCTGAGGTGGACGACAACGGCGTCGCCCAGCCGGAGGAGTGGTTCGAGCTGAACCCGGCGGAGGGTGAGGACTCGGCGGAGGAGATCGCCTCCAGCGATGAAGGTGAAGATGAAGAAGGGGAGGAGGGCGAAGACGTCGAGCCAGCCGACGAAGCGACCAGCCCGCCTCAGCATGACCGTGCCTCTAGCAACGAGGTGCGTGCTAGCGCGCCCTCTGCGGGAGGCGGTGATCATGCCGAGGTTCACCAGCCGGCCACTCCTCCAGCCGGCGCTACTGTCTCCACCGACCTGCCCGACTCGCCAGTCGTTCCCTTGGCCTGATCTACCGTCTTTGCTTTTCCTGCTTGTTACTCTTTGAACAATTTATTAAGCTTGCGCAGTTCCACCCACTAGGGGTGTATTCAAACTATGTTGAATGCTGGCCTTTTCAAGGTCTTTTGTGTAAATATAATCATGCATGTGTTTGGCTTCCATTCTCGCATGCTTTTTATCCTTAGGCTGTTTCCTTTGCCGCCTCCCCCTGACTGCTGCCTTCCCAGCCGGCAGCTGCTCTGTAGTCTGTGGCTAAGGAAGAACTCGACTATCTTTTTTGGGAAGGCAAGTACTCGAGCTTTCTTAGATTGTAGCAAAGTGAATGGAAACCGGCCAGCCGGCTACTCTTGTAGTCGGTCGGCGGTGGGAAAAACTGGCTTTTGTTATATTAGTCCGTTAGTCCCTAGCCGTTTTTCGTGTGGGCGTCCTTTCCTGCCTTTGGCTCTTGGCAGCCGGACAGCCGATTCTTCGAACTGCGACTTTTGGCAAGAGAGGGCTTTGGAGCCGGCACACTACTTGTCTGACCACGGGTAGGACTTATAATATAACTTAAGGCGGCCAGTCCCCGGGCCGACTAGTCGAACCCGGTGCCGGACGAGAGAAGTAAATGAAATGACATAATCATAAGCATGATACTCCTCATTCATAGATGAAAGATGGCAGTCCCCGAGTTCTCCTCGGGGGGCCTATTGTCTCGTACTTAGTACAAAAGTTAGCATGATACACACTGCATTTCAACTGTAAAATCTTCGGAGGAGGTTGGCGTTCCATGGTCGTTCCGACTCCTTGCTGGAGTCGTCTCTCTTTCATGCCTTCGGCTTCTGTGCGTCGATCGGGTAGTAGGAGTCGTTTCCTAGCGCTCTGCTGATGACGAAGGGGCCTTCCCAAGGGGCCGAGAGCTTGTGCTGGCCGGCTGTTCGCTGGATCAGCCGGAGCACAAGGTCGCCCTCTTGGAAAGATCTTGGCTTGACCTTCCGGCTGTGGTAGCGACGCAAACCTTGCTGGTAGATGGCGGACCGGCTGAGGGCTAACAGCCGGCTTTCTTCCAGCAGGTCGACGCCGTCTTCTCGTGCTTCCTTGGCCTCCGCCTCCGTGTACATGGTCACCCGAGGCGAGTCGAACTCGATGTTGGTTGGGATGACCGCCTCGACGCCATATACGAGGAAGAAAGGGGTGAAGCCGGTTGACCTGTTTGGGGTAGTGCGCAGACTCCAGAGGACGGCCGGCAGCTCATCGAGCCAACAGCCGGCCGAACGCTCCAGTGGCACGACCAGCCGGGGCTTGATGCCGGAAAGGATGAGGCCGTTGGCTCGCTCGACTTGGTCGTTTGACTGTGGGTGGGCAACGGACGCTAAGTCCAGTCGGATGCCCTGCGTCGCGCAGAAACGTGCCAATGCTCCCTTGGCAAAATTTGTGCCG